>JANRMT010062796.1:74083973-74132657 GCA_026402145.1 Polypterus bichir lapradei
CATTATTCATGAAGCTTCAATAGGTGAATAGGTGATCTGTCTTTCTGCGTTAACCGCATGCGTTTTCATACGTCTCAAACTAAGGGGATGCGAGGTTAAAATAAATCGAGAAGCGCGCGTACATACTTAGTGCATCCCCTCTCGGGAATCGAACCTCGGACGTGGGCGCTACAGGCGAATGCTTTACTATCGCGCCACGGCGTGTGGTTTATCTATTTGAGCGTAGCAGTGTAATTCGGTTTTTGTTCAGCACTCTTTGGAACTGTTACTTTTTGTCTGCGCACTGCATCAGTTCACGTGAGCCGCTGAATATGGTTTTATATGTCAATCGCTCGCTTCTAATTGTTTCGCTGCCTTCTTAATTATATAATGCATGTTTTCTAAAGCGCGTTTTGTAGCTCTTCCTGGCTTTCTACGTAATGCGTGATTACGTGAGAGGCGTGATGATGTCATACGAAACTCCGCCCCTCCAGCTGAACTCCATTACAGTAAATGGAGAAAAATAGCTTCTAGTTATGACCATTATGCGTAGAATTTCGAAATGAAACCTGCCCAACTTTTGTAAGTAAGCTGTAAGGAATGAGCCTGCCAAATTTCAGCCTTCTACCCACATGGGAAGTTGGAGAATTAGTGATGAGTCAGTCAGTGAGTGAGTGAGTGAGTGAGTGAGTGAGTGAGTGAGTGCTTTGCCTTTTATTAGTATAGATATATAGGATTTTTCAGGTGATTTTCTATGTAATAATAAGTTATAGTGTAATGAAAATTGCATAATTAGATCTGGACCACCCTATACATTAACAATCTTTATTTTTTCTTCTCCCAGTAAAATGACAAAAAGATTCAACAGAGAAGCATTAGGTGCATAGGCTGCTAGATGACATCTACCTCCATGCCTCATTCTAAAAGGACCTGTGTTTCCAGAAGCTCGCACAGCAGGGATTTACTCCTTTAACCCTCCCTTTGGCTCAAGGGGTTTAAAAGAAAAAAGATAGATGGATGTTCTTTAAGAGAAACTTTTACATTTTGTTTGTTTGACTTTTACAAAAACATTTAGATTGTTCAAGAGCCAGTCTTTCCAGGAGAACATCCACCTATGCTATTTTATTGATTTGTGCCTGGTTATCACTTTTTTTTCCTTTTCTGCGCTCCTAGCTTATATTTCTCCGAGAGTGTGAAGGTTTTGTTTATCAAATTTACCGCCTCCATAGCTGTGCTGTGTTGCTCTTAGCTTTACTCTTGTGTAACTTTCACAGTCTGTCTTTCTTCCTAGTTATTGTCCCGGGTTTCGCTGATGTAGTGCTTTTTAATATTCTGCCTTGTGAAAGATTACATACATTTTGATAATATATTTGAAATTTGTAACAGGACAGCAAGAATAATGGGCAATAACCAACAATCCACAGCATAAACATGCAGAAGTGTATAATGAGGATGCATAGTGTAAGTACAGTAACCTTTGAGGAACTACTGCATGTGTACTAACTGCAAAAGGAATACAGACATTGAAAGCAGAAAAAAAAACATTTTTAAATATTACTAAACCAAACTACGGTCGTCTCTAAATGTATTTATGTCTGCTACATGGATAACCTGTTACCTTCTACAGCCAAAATTGTTCTTGTATAAATAATGTTTTCGTATTTCTTCAGAATGCGCACAGTTCATCCTGCATGGACGTTTCTAGTTTGTCACTTCTGCTACTGGGTATTGAGTGGTACTCACTGGGACATCCAGGAAATGAGCTTCGCTGTTTTAAAGATCATCTTGTTGGTGTTACTGTCCTGAACGACTTCTCCATTAACTCGGCAGCAAATTTTCAGGTTGTGTGGATCTGGACAGACAAAATGGTTAAATCGTCCTCGAAGTAAGAATGTCACTCTACTCTGCACATGTGATAATACTACTATTGCTGCACAAGATGCTTTAAAAACAAATTAATGTTAACTTTAGCAATACATTATGCTGTCACTGCTTTCAGAACCATATTTTAATAGCTATTATACATTCTGCTTTACACACTAGCATTGATTATGAAATAGAAACCTTTACCCAAGGAGACTTACATTTATCTTACATACGTTTTTACAATGGAGCCCTTGTGGATAAACAAGTGCCTTGTTCATGATCACTCAGAGGTACTGTAAGAGGCAAATGAACCAGCATCCATCCATTATCCAACCCGCTATATCCTAACTACAGGCTCACAGGGGTCTGCTGGAGCCAATCCCAGCCAACACAGGGCGCAAGGCAGGAAACAAACCCCGGGCAGGGCACCAGCCCACCGCAATGGTTTAAAACAAACTTTGGCAATTACTGTGCTAAAAATGCATGTATGCACACAAAGTTCAATTTATATATTTTTTAAATCCATTAAATTCAGTTTCAAGCTTTATTTCCTTGCATATTCATAGAGTACAATGAAATCCTTGGGTGACACGACCACATGTAACAGCCACCGTAAAGTGACATGGGATGGGGAGAATAGTGTAAAGGGACAACAATACAGTGCATATGCAATATGGTCCATTACAATAAATACTGAAAATATATACTATATAGTAGACAAGATATGCAAATAAAGTCTAAAATGCATGTAGCTATCCATCCAACCATCTATTATCCAACCCGCTATATCCTAACTACAGGGTCACGAGCGTTTGCTGGAGCCAATCCCAGCCAACACAGGGTGCAAGGCAGGCAACAAACCCCGGGCAGGGCACCAGCCTACCACAGGGTGCGCGCACACTCACACACACACTAGAGACAATTTAGGATTGCCAGTGCACCTAACCTGCATGTCTTTGGACTGTGGGAGGAAACCGGAGTACCCGGAGGAAACCCATGCAGACACGGAGAGAACATGCAAACTATGAAAGAGGAAATAATACACACACACACACACACACACACACACACACACACACAATATGTTGTAGTATAAACATATAAATATAGTAAAGGATTTATACATGGGGCATGGAAGTGGTAGTCAACATATAATACATTAGTGGAAAGTAAAAGAACAACACCCAGACAGAATCGAGTTTGAAAGGCTGGAAAACTGTATGAAAATGTGGTAAAGATAAAAGGGCAGATAAGGGTGTGATCAAAGGTCTATAGTC
The DNA here is from genome assembly GCA_026402145.1 of Polypterus bichir lapradei. Classification (NCBI taxonomy): domain Eukaryota; kingdom Metazoa; phylum Chordata; class Cladistia; order Polypteriformes; family Polypteridae; genus Polypterus; species Polypterus bichir. The sequence continues at coordinate 74,087,096 of JANRMT010062796.1, forward strand.
AGGGGAGCACACCACAGTTTTTGGAAGTTTCCTCTTTCTTATACATTAAAACACTACATCCCTTGGAACTCTATTGTACGCCTTTTCCAGATCTATAAATGCCTGAGAACTTGTCTTTTCAAAATACTACATTTAAGAGTCTCACTCAAATCCCTGCTCCAGAATATCGTGACTGTACTTTCAAACACTGCTACTCAGCAATTTCCTAAAGTTGCAGTTTGTATCCCCTTCCTGTTTTGAAAAACAAGGCTATGGCATTGGTCACCACTAAGCACTTTCTTTTTCTTCTATCAACGTGCTTTTAAAAGCTGAGGTGCCAGCTTTGAAATTCAGTTACATGGAAAATTCAGAGCAATGCAACTGGACAAGGACTTTGAGACTGCCTTTTTTTATATAAAGTACATTAGGAAAACTGCTCATAAATGGAATACAGCTTACTAGAGAAAAACAAGAATAAAAATCAGACAATCGTGTCATCCTTATTTTAGATCTGTTTTCTTAATTAAACTAAAAGGACACTGCAAAATTGTAAAAATAAAAACACGACATGAGAAGGTGTAGACATTTAATGATGTAATGATAAACACTTCTTGGTTCTAGCAAACATAATGGTGTTTGTGTGTATCTTTCAATATGCACTTGTCAGTATTCAGTTTTGCACATATATCTTTCATACAAGCTAAAGATTAAAAGCAAGAATTACACATTTTGTGTTAGTGTTGTTCACATCTGTTCGAAGTGATCACTTGCAGTTTCTATATAATGCCTTTGATCAAAAGTCTGACTTCTACCACCTGGAAAGGTTGCCTTTATCAGCCACCAGTTTTCCTACATTTAAATATAAAAGATCAGGTTAAAGAGATACACACAAAGTATTATGCTTATACAGGATTACATCGATGGTGGAAGGGTAATGCAGTTATTAATGCAGCTGCTGCTTTATAGCTACACAAACTTGGGTCTGATTTGATTCTTGGCCTTGTCATTCTCTGCACATGAGATTTCTACAGAGTCACTCGGCTCCCACTCCTCTCCGTTTAACTCATCCTCACACAGAAAGGCTGCCAGCCAACCTGGGAACTCCGAGTCAGTAAGTGTGAGCTGGCACAGCTGAGTTATGGCAGGATTCTCTCCTGACACTCTGGAATTCTAACAATTTTCAAAGAACTGGTCAGACATGAATATGTATGATTATGATGCGTGTGATGGACCGACCAGTGTTCCATCTTGCACTATTATCAAGCATGCCCTGCCAAACATTAACCATGTATTGGAATAGCAAAATACATAACCACTGATATGCAGGTTAGGTGGATTGGCAATCCTATAAATTGTCCCTAGTATTTGCTTGGTTTGTGGGGGTGTGTGTGCCCTGCAGTGGGCTGGCAACCTGCCCGGGGTTTGTTTCCTATCTTGTGCCCTGTGTTGGCTGGGATTGGCTCCAGCAGACCCCTGTGACCCTGTGTTTGGATTCAACGGGTTGGAAAATGGATAGATGGATGGATGGATAACCACTGATTGTTGGATAACTGCTCTCAATTACAAAGGAAATTAGATTTCCTTCAAATATAGCAAATACAACATAAAAACCATTGTATCTGTGACTAACAACTAATGTACATGTGTAACATCATAACTAGCCCTGGCTCACCTGACAGAGCATCTGGGGTAACAAGTGCTGGTCCAAGAGGGCAGAAGGTATCAAAAGTTTTGCTCAGGAGCCACTGCTTCCCATTCCGCTTTTGCCAATCACGTGCACTGATATCATCTGCCACAGTGAAGCCAGCAATGTAGCCGAGTGCATCCTTTTCCTACAAACGATGGAGCTGATCAGCACAAACAGTCTTTCTCCTGTGCATTTCAAGCATCAAAACATGTACTGAGTAACAATGTCTCCTATGCTCTTTAACTTCCGAGACTGAGCCAGATTTCACATACAGTACGTACTTGCAGATCCTTCAGATTCAACGTACACACCTATGTGTACTTACCTCTATTAGTTTTCCTGTTTTCCCAATCACAAAAGCGAGCTCGACCTCCCAGTCCACTTCCTGTGGGACACAACATGCAAATCCAGTCACCTTACTTATAAAACATTACATGATAGGCACTGCTTCTCTAAACTAGGATGGGAAAGTAGCATTTCTATCCAGACAAAAGTTTATTTAAAAATACAGCAAAGTTTTTTTTTTTTTCTCTTATTAATAATTGCAACTATCAAGGCTCTGAGGCTAGGGATCTGCACTGGCAAGTGGAAGGTTGCCGCTTCGAATCCCATAAAATGCCAAAAGGGTCTCTGCTCTATTGGGCCCTTGAGCAATGCCCTTCACCTGCAATTGCTCCGTCCTGGGTATGACGTTAATCTGCATCCAGCCCTGCATGTAGGCCCTCCAACCTGCAGGGAAAAACTTGGGGGTTGGTGAGAGAAATGGCACTCCAGCCACCATAAAAAAAGCTCACACTGCTCCACTCCATCTGAACAAGTGTGGTGCTAAGGTATCACCCGTTGTGTGGTTGCACTCGGGTCCTAATCTGGATCCTGAGTTGGTTTGTCGTGTGGTAGGTAAGGCAATGAACTGTATCAGTACCTGCTCCTAACCTATCAAGACTGTAAAATAAAGTAGCAACTTCACAGTCATATTCCGTTTTCCACACTCCTTGGGTCACTCTTTCAGAAACAAAAATACTCCAGGAAGGAGAAACATTAAAGGATGCCGGAGCTCCCAAAGCATACTTACGGTGGTCACTGCTGGGTATATGATGTCATCATATGGTCCCACAATGCAGCTGGGGAACTTGTTGAAGATAATGGGTTCTTTTGGCAATGGTACGTTCTGCTCCCGGCAGTGGTCTTCATAGTTCATTCCCACACAGACCACCTTGTCAGGATTTGTGATGGGTGAAAGGATAGAGACTTGACTGCGTGGCACTACATGCTGACCACTGCCTAAAGCTCTGCATTAGAGAAAGCAACCATCAAGAGATAAGACCAGATAATTGCAAAAGGCAAATCAGCACCTTGACATGACATTATTTGTGATTAGCAAGATAGCCAAGAACTTTCACCTTCTTGCGGTCTCCATTCCATGTGGTCCCATTTCCAGGAGTCCCCTCATGGTGTGTGGCAATGTGGGATCAAAGGCATTCAGATCAATAACACTGCCCCCATTGCTCTCCTCCACTCCAATTCTTACCTTCCGAGGTCCACTCTTTGGCTGAAATTGGACTAGCCTCATGGCACCAGAGAGAAACCGCCTGCCACTTCTGTGCAAAAGGTAATGAGAGATTCTTTTCACAATCATCTACTGCAGAAGCAGGAGAAAAAAAAAAAAATATTTACATAAATTGTATACATTACACACACATACAGACATGGACTGTATTAGAAGGCAGTACTTTAATGTCATGTTTTCATACAGATACGAGATAACAACACTTGTGACATAATAAAAGCAGATAGATAGATAGATAGATACTTTATTAATCCCAAGGGGAAATTTACATACTCCAGCAGCAGCATACTGATAAAGAAAATATTAAAGAGTGATAACAATGAAGGTATAACAGACGGACAATAATTTTGTATAATATTAACGTTTCCCCCCCCCCCCCCGGGTGGAATTGAAGAATCGCATAATGTGGGGGAGGAACGATCTCCTCAGTCTGTCATTGGGGCAGGACGGTGACAGCAGTCTGTTGCTGAAGCTGCTCCTCTGTCTGGAGATGATACTGTTCAGTGGATGCAGTGGATTCTCCATGATTGTCAGGAGCCTGTTCTGCACCCGTTGCTCTGCCACAGATATCAAACTGTCCAGCTCCGTGCCTACAATAGTGTCTGCCTTCCTCACCAGTTTGTCCAGACGTGAGGCGTCCCTCTTCTTTATGCTGCCTCCCCAGCACACCACCGCGTAGAAGAGGGCACTCGCCACAACCGTCTGCTAGAACATCTGCAGCATCTTATTGCAGATGTTGAAGGACGCAAACTGTCTAAGGATGTATAGTCGGCCCTGACCTTTCTTACACAGAGCATCAGTATTGGCAGTCCAGTCCAATTTATCATCCAGCTGCACTCCCAGGTATTTATAGGTCTGCACCATCTGTACACAGTCTCCTCTGATGATCATGGGGTTCATGAGGGGCCTGGGTCTCCTAAAATCCACCACCAGTTCCTTGGTTTTGCTAGTGTTCAGTTGTAGGTGGTTTGAGTCGCACCATTTACCAAAGTTCTTGATTAGGTTCCTATACTCCTCCTCCTGCCCACTCCTGATGCAGCCCAAATGCTGGACAACAACAGACAGTATCAAAAATGTCCATGAAAAACATCTGATGTTACTTGAGTCATATTATCTACATGTCAAGTCATCTCTGTGTATGCTTACAACATCTCAAACACACATGCTTTTCTAAAATATTGTTAAATAAACCACCTCTGGAAAGCACTCTTGTAGATGAAAATGGAACGTGCTCAGAGGCATCCGAGCATCTGAACTGAAGACCTGCCTCTCCGCCACATTTATCGGTCGCGAGTCCAGCCTAGTAACAGCTTATTCATTAGCTAATGTTGCACTTCACGTGATATCAATAAAAAGAGTACACTGGGTGAGGAATACAATCAAAGATTAAAAGTTAAAGTGAATGAAAATATAATCAGGAAGAGAAACTTTTTCTGGAACACTGTAAAACTCCCCAGCGGGAGATTGCGTTTCCTCATGACCTTTAGGTGTCAGAGTGCAGGGTCAGCCATTGTATTAGGCCCCTGGAGCAATATACAGGTTAAGGGCCTTGCTCAAGGGCCCAACGATCCCTTCAGGAATCAGCAACCTTCCTGATTTGAGATCCTTCAACATGTCTGCTTCACAGACTGGCGATAGATCATCTAGCAGAACTCAACAACAATTTAATTCTTGCATAAGAATGCCATACTGAGCTTTAGCAGACCCATTTTTTGAAAGCCTCCCCAGTCTTGACTTCCAAAGGAGACAAGAAGAAACTCATTATATATATATATATAAAAAAATAAAAAAAAACCCTTGTAGGAGAAAAAAAATGGAAGAAATCCTGGGAACAGCAATCCAGAGAAAGACCCCCTTTTAGGTGCTTCAGTTGTGGCTCACAGCTATAAATATAAATGTAACAACGCAGCTCTGCAATTGAAATGCTTGTTAGCATCTGAGAATATCCCATTTTCATTCATGAGGCCGTTACTGAAGGTGGTTTATTTAATAACATTTTATTTATAAAAATGTGTTTGAAACCTTATGAGCACAAGAATTAGAGGACATGACACATGGAGTATGTGGCACAAGTAACGTCCATTTTTTCATGTACTTTTTCATACTGTTTGCTGTTGTCCAGCACTGAACGCAGTCAAATGCCTAATATATTAGAAACTTTTCTCTCTGTTCTGCATGTGAATCTGAGATCAAATCTTTTTTCTTATCAATCACTACAAACTAAATGGTGTAACATATAAAAAAAAATCATTTTTAGATGGGAGTAATCCTTTAAGTGACTAGTTTAATTGTAGGCTACACTGTGATGTGCTTTGTGAACTACTTTGAAGAAATAACTTTGAAATAATTTAGAACGTAAATGCTTAACAGTACTGTAAACCAAAGAAACCACCACTAAATGCTCTTTCTTTCATTTCTGTCTCTCAAACCTGAATAATAACAAATTACTCTAAATTAATAGGAGGTCTATTAAAAAATAATACATTAAGAAACTGACAAGTATAAGAATCAGCAGCTGTATATCTCATTACATATCAGTTATATAAAATAACAGTTTCCTTCAAATCAAATACAGTTTTACAATACTAAGCAGTGTGGTGTTGAATTGAGTTTAACCCTAAACACTAATTATTATAGTTATACAAGGTGACTTGCAATATTTTGAGAGATACGATTGGTTATATTTATTTTTGCTCCAATTGGAGCACAGGCAGGTTAAGTGACTTGCTGATGCTCACATGAGTCAGTAGCAGGATAAGGTTTGAGGTCCAAAGCCTTAACCACTACACCAAACTGCCTGCCTTAACACTAGAACAAGAACTATGGGGAGATCATTTATCCGGCTCATTTTGCTAGCTATGTTTTGCTATTCATAATTTTTTTAGTTTGATAGTTCGTGAAAGTGGAAACAAAACCTGGATGGGGCAATAACCCATCACAAGGTACACATTCAAGGCTAATTTTGAGTTTCCAGTTATCCCAAAATGCACATCTTTGGGATGTTTCAAAGAAATCACAAGCAGACACACAGAAAACATGCACATTCAGTACAGACAGTGACCCAGGCAGGGGATCTGATCACAAGACTTGACAGTTTAATATGGAGATGCATCATCACTTAACGTGATTCTGGCCCAATCATAGAACAGCTTAGAGCAATAATCAGATCATTCATCAACACCAGGAATGGAAAAAAATTGGTCCATTTGTGCTACGGTGCATGCAATCAATCTGATCATCAAAAGTTACATTTTACTTCACTGTAAATAAACACCTTCTCACAAATGTTAGCCCATTGAGCAGACCACTGGCCTGTTTATATGGTGTTCTCTATTTGAATCACATACAATTCTTTTTAAAATGATTTTTAAGAAACTGAATCAGTTATCATAAGACGTGGGTGCCTGGTGATAAACCATTACAATTTACACCTTGGGCACCACAGGTTGTCATTTAACAATTTTGAATTCTACACTCTACATTTCCAGTTCCTGCAGGATTTGTTCATCCATTATTTGGAGTTGCTTTGCACAATTCATAGACACATAAGTCACAGCCTTTCCCAAGAGCATCAGTAAAAGGCAGGAAGCAAACTCTGATGAATCACCAGCCTTCTCATAAATTTACCAAAACATGTCTTGGGCACATTAGGATCAAACTCACACACAAGGCCAGGGATATAAATCCACCCGCAGCAGTTAGGTTGCTATTGGCTTTACCGAGGACCACCCCCCAGCAAAAATGAAAAACTATTACATACTTAAATTGATTACATCTTGCCTGAAGAAGAGGCCTGAGTTGCCTCGAAAGTTTGCATATTGTAATCTTTTTAGTTAGCCAATAAAAGGTGCCATTTTGATATACTTCTCATTACATACTTAAAACATCAAATTAAATGCAATTGCTCTGTAATTATAAATGCGCCAAGACGTTAAAAAGGAAAATCAGAAAACAGCCCTAGGATCTTAAGGGGAAAAAACACCTGACAGGTTTCTTTTAAAATGCAGGTAATGCCAAAACTGAGCGAAGAATTATGCAATAGTGTTCCATGCCGGGTATAATACTGCAACGAGGCACTCCGGCCCTCCAGCACGGACTTTTCCTACCACTCACTGCATCTCACGTAAGGTGTGGAGAAGGTTTTAGTTAGAGAGGGGGACCATTTGATGTTTCGTCTCACCAGTAATTCACACAACACTTTATATTCCCATATAATTCTTGGCCGTTCCCAAATTTGTCTCCTGGATTTGGATTTCAGGTCCTTTCTTTGCCCTTTGAACGAGAGGCAATGTCGTAGCGTTTATGGAAGCTGCGAACAATCTGCAGTCGGACTCTAACCCTCCGGTTTAAGTCATGTGTTTCCGGGAAAACAGAACTCAGATCTGCACACTCGCCGGCTAACCTCAGCTCACCTTCCGTCTTTATAGCATGCACAGTTGACACGAAGCTTGCCGTGCAGCGCACCAGTTAATATGTAAAAGCCGGTAGCTTTCTTATTCGAGGGAAGTATGCCAAACGTACTAGCCACCTGAAAATATACAGACTACATGCTACAGTACGCAAAACAGTTAGTCAATCAAAGCTCAGGGCGTGCCCTACAGCCAATCGAATGGGCCCAGCAAGGGAAGGGGCGGGGCTAGTATGGTCATTACTTGCGAACTAACACGGCGACCTCATTGCGTGGAAAGGGAGCAATTTGCAATCAATTCAGAATGGGGGTTCTAAGGTAAGTTTTTGTTTCTGTCTGCTGTTCACTTTTATTTAGGTTGCAAGTTTTTAATGCGTATTTCAGATAAAAGCTTTTGGAGGTGCGCGCTGCATTGGTGTAGAATTAAATCCCCTCGTTTATTTAATCGTTGTTGTCGAATCCAACGACTTCCTGCTTTCTTCTGCTAAATGAGTTAGATGATGTTAGTTACCTGAGGCAGATATATGGTGCAAATGTCTCCATGACTAAATATCAACTACTGATAGTTCAAAGTGGTGTTAATCTGCTGAAGATTCTGTTACGACTTGAGACGAATTGCCATCCGTGTGCATCTCTTTCAGGTCCATCATTTAGTGTTTTTGTTATTCACTCTAATGATGTGCTTTTTTCTTTTTTCCAGTCTTCATTTACTGTTAATGCTTTCCGTGACTCTTTGTGTTTTATTGTTTTGTGCTTTTTCAATTTTTTGCATGTAATGTAGTCACTAAACATCTAATTCACCAACCTATCCGTTCTCTCTTGTATTCATGCAAGTCTTAGAATGTCCAGTACGTACGCTATGTATTTACGATTTACTGTATGTTTTGCCCATATACCTGTTTTATTGGATAATGGATGGATGTTTAAATCTTTGTGAGAGAGACACGGAATATAAATTAGGGTTAGGCAACTTTAGTCCTGCAAAGTTACCGAACTGCTGGTTTTGAACCATCCTATCATCAGTTGAACTTACTTATTTAAAGTTCTTCCTCTGTATAAAAAGAGGTCTAATTAGTTGTCTCGTTTCTGTGTTTTTATGAGAAAATTCAGTAAAACCTTACCATGCATCAGGAGAGATTATTATCCCTCAGTCTCACACTTCACTCTTCCTTTTATTTTACTTAAGCAGTTACTTTGTGATGTTAATCGCACCAGTGTCAACAGTAACAGGCAAATTGGGTAGCTTTTGACTGTCTTATTTGCCTCTTATTGCTGACTGCCTGGAAAGCAAGATACAATATACAGTATTTAAAACATACAAAGTTTAAGAAAATATTGAACTAAAATAAGGAAAAATCTAAACCTGTCAGAACTGACTACAGTAACAACTTTTGTATACTGTAAAGAGCATCCTTCCACATCTACTGGGGGAAAATAAATTTTGAGTAAGCTATTGCTGTAGAAGGATAACTTGAGCAGATTGAATACAGATTCACCAGATTGAATACGAATTCAAATTAGCTGCAGCATTTGCTGTGAAATTAAGAGATTTGGAAGGACACCTGTCACCTACTGTGACCCCCTTGCACTGATGTGTAGTGGTAGTGCCACTGTCTCACAACAAGAAGGTTGGGGTTAATGTCTCTGCTCCTTTCTTCATGAAGTTTGCATGTTCTTCCTATGACAGTGTGGATTTCCTCCAGGTACTCCAGTTTTCTCCCATGGTTCAAAGATGTGTGGGTTAGGTGGATTGGTTAAGTTAAATTGACCCTAGTGTATGTATGCATGTGTGTCTTCACCCTGCAATGGATTGGTGCTCTGTCCGGTGATTGTTACTGCCATGTGTCCTATGCTTGCTAGGGTAGGGTCCAGCTGCCCTGCAACATTGGTGAGGATAGTGTGGGTTTGATGGATGGATGGATGATCTATACCTTTCCTCTGCTTTTGTAATTTATGCCTGTTTTATTATATTTATAAAATGTGAGTGTGCTCTCATTTTCTTCATAGAAACGCAACATACAAGATCATAGAACTGAGTTTTTGTTTCTGTATCCATTCACATGTTCTTTCAGCAAAATAGAAGATAAAGTGCATGCTGATATAGGGTAAACAGGAAAAAAAAACACAAACAATAAACTGTTTCTAGACCTAATATACTAAAGGTACATTTAATGTATCTAACAAAAATATTTCATCTTTGCCAGTGTGTCTTTATAACTGGACACAGTTATAAAGGTATTATGCATCCTGATGTTTGAGACACAAAAAAAGCACTACAGTGCAACCTTTTAGCATACCATTGTACAGTCAACTAGTGATTGATGGTGCTCTAGGGTAAAAAAGAAAAATCCTAGCAAAGATAAGAGGCATTAGTCATAATGGCCTCTACACTTCTCATCATCATCATTTTCTCTGCCACTTCCTCCCATAAGTCCTGGGCCAGTACTGTCGGTCAGTTGGCCTTCTAGATTGCTTCCTTCTGGCATCTGTCATCCCATGAACTGGTGTTACAATGTCAGCAGCCCACAGCATAGAAGTAGTACAGTACTTCAGTGGACTGGTAGAAGATGTCTGCCTGAGCCTCCTTAAACTGTATGTGAAACTGAGCATAACAATAGCTGTATGCAGCAAATACAGTTTGATATGCATATGTACATACAGATTCTGTTACTAGTAAATCTACACAGGGACTTTACCACCCTAGGCAGTTAAAGAAGTTTTATGAAACAAATAGTTTAAGTACATTCCTGTTTCATCAAAGACATCAAAGTGTAGCCCCCATATTTATTCATATAACATAATTTGCCTTGAAGTTTTTTTTTTTTTTTTTTTTTCCTTGGATAATGGTCCTGCTTTTTTGTGGGATATATTATCACTTTAACTATGATTATGTTGTAAAATTTTGAAGATTAGAAAACTCCCCCTGTCAGCAGTTTCATGATTTTTTTTCATACGGCCTGGTCCTTCTCATTGTTTCTGCTGATATGTGCAAGCAAAGGTCAAACTGAATGAAACCACTGCATTTCAACGTCTGTTTTTAATTTGTATATGTAATTAATTAAAAGGAATTTTGAAAGAGTATGACGTACATGATAATGCAAGTTCTTGACAATATTTCCAAATAATTTAGAGCTACCAATTTGCATTTATGTGCAATGCAAGTGCAGTACTTACTGAACTTTGTAACAATGCAAGTTGCAAGGAATTTTATCTTATGAAGCTCTTTCAAACATCACCACAAGGACAACAGTAATCATTTATTATTAAAACTCTACAAACTACTGATTTGTCAAAAGCATATTTTTGACATCTGATCAAATTATACTTAAGGAATGTGTAATATTTTTGAAGTCACTATTATTCCTACACACTTGTGGTGAAAGAATATGCAACTAAAACCTTAAAACCTACCCAGTATGTCTGAAAAGGTTACAGTTTCAGAAAACATGACTTTATTTTTCAGAAGTATGGCTATAACAACAAGTCAAAGTGGAAAATTATTTAATTTTTTTAATAGTACAAAATGTATGCTCTCTGTTCAATCAATATAAAGAATACTACAAACATTAAAATGAAGTTATTTGGAGTTAAACATCACTAAAGTAATCCAGAGGTAAAATGCATGTAGCTGCTTTGTTCAACATTCTTTCAGCTAGAATAGTTCAGAAATACACGTACCTTGAATGTGAAGCTATAATGGGGAAAAAATCCAGTATCTACAGGTTGTATCAACTCCCTTTTAGTAATCTCGCTTCTTTCAAAATTTGCTTGTAGCACTTAAATGGAACCTGTGAAGGTTCAGCACTCAGCCATGCGCTACTGCAAGTAATGAGATCAATAAATAAACTTATCTGATTAAAGTTATCTATTTGGTCATTACAGCTTTTTCCAGTTTACATTCAGAAAATTAATAAATATCTGCAAAGCTCTATGATTTAACAATTGTAATATTTTCCCCTTGGTAACTCATATTTGAAGTTTGAAGTGGATGTATTTGGTAATTTCTAAGGCTTATATTTCACATTTCTTCTGGAGCTTCTCTGACTTCAATTGTAAATTCCTTGAGGAGGTGCAATTTTCATTTTTAAACACAACTTAATTTAATAAAATAAGTTCCAGAGCAAATTTATGTCATGATTATGAAAAATAACACTAATGAAAAATACTAAACTTATGCAGTAAGGGATTATTGGCATCATTGCACCTAAATTATGTACCCAAAAATACATTGATGTTACTCTGCTTATGTAAAAAAGAAGCTGCAATGGCTGAAGAGTAGTGAGTACAACACTTCAGATATTTAAAATAATTTGAGGAGTTGATTTTAAAAAAGAAAAAAAAAACAACCAAAAAACCCCCAAAAAACTATAATTAATCGTGATTAATCACACCTAACACTAAAACATGCAATTATAAAATTAATACAAATTAATACAAAATCATGAAGTAAATACACACTGAATAAAAAAAAAATTGAATGTAGAATCAACAGAAAGGAATTAAAAAAAAAAAAATAATAATAATAATAATGGCATTGTTTAAACTTGAAGATGACCTTAAACCTGAACTTTTAAGAAAATACTACTTGAGCAAGTATAATATGAATTTGAATGCCTTCCTAAAAGGCAAGTTGGAAAAACGGGCAATAAGAAAATGAAACTTAATTATTAAATTGGCAGAGCATATGAGACAAACACATATCAAAATAAAATCAAACGATCAAAACGACTGTTGACTTTGAATACACTGCTGAAGACTGATTTAATTGACAGAACAAGGATCTCTTAAAAGGGCATAATTTAAAAACTTGTGTTAAAACTCTAAGTACTCAATTGTTCAGCACCATCAACGATTTGATAATTATACTCTGCACAAGTGTTTTTTTTCAGCTAGTGTGCAGTGGAAATAATAGTGTAGTGCCCCTGGGTCCTGACCTGAGAAAGACACGCTCCTGAGGTGGACGAGACCTCTCTGAGAAGTACGGGACTACATGGAGAAGCTGACATAAAAGCAGCTCTGCGATTGCCTTAACTTTATTTGCACGCAGACTTGACTAACCCCTCCATACTGTCTTCCGTTTCAGTGTCATGGCCCAGAAGCATTTGTTTCACTGTGACTTCTTCCGAACCTGTGCTGCAGTCGTCCTGTGTGACTCCTGTATTCTGTCACTAAGGCAAAGCAGACGTTCTTCCATTCCAGCACCTTCTACACTCAAACCTGTTTCTCATGCTCCTTCTAAATTTTTTCCTGGGATTTCTTCCTCTTGCTCAGATGTTTCATTTGCATAACACAGCACAGTGCTTGGGTGCTGTCCAGCCACATGGCCCTCTGCATCTCCAACCTGATCATTACAGTATTACTGTTTTGTAATGCAAAAAAAAAATAAAAATACATAAATTGCCACCCTGACCAAAGTGTTACATGAGGCATTTGCATCCTGGCCGGCCCTGGATGCGACAACATATTTTAACATGTTAACCAAGACACATTAATCACAAAAATGAATGTGTTAACTTTCCCAGGCCTATTAAAAACCTTTGTTTACACCAATATCAACTAAATGAAATACAACAAATTAGTGCTTTAGGGTTTCCTCTCCATAAGACTGGATTTTACAGTACATACCAAGACATTTGACAATGCACAATCCAGAAATCAATTTTCCTTTGCACTCCAATCAGCCAGCTATCATTGTGCCAAGTTTAAATGTCCTATTCTATAGCTTTGCAAAGTTTTTTATTGTTTGGCACAAAATGTCCTCCTGTTTGGAAACATTGTGTCCTTTTCTGGAAACATTTAGTCTCTTGCACCTAAACAATCTCTCTTAACAATTATTGTAGTAGCAGTTATATTTTTGTTATTAAAAATTAAAACGGATATATAAAATACACAAACACACACTAAATAAATAACTCAAAAGGAAAAAATAAATAGCTTGTAACTATGTACAAATTGTGTACTCCTCCTAACCTTTATTTTGAAAATAATTTTTCATACCAGTCCTTGGAACAATTTCTATTTATCCATACACACAAAGAAGCTGGCACATTTTGTACACTAGATTGGGATTTTTGTACTGTAATTCACACATCTTCTCCTGCCTTCTGTCGCTGCCCCTCAGAAGTTCAGTGCATTTTTTAATTATTTATTTTTTTGTTGTTACTACTTTCTTGCATTTCACATCTGGAAAAAAACTAAGTACCTACATATATTTTTATACCAGCTTCATCTAGTGCTGGGTTACAAGGCGGGCACAGGGCAGGAAACAGGCAGCCATGAGTGCAGAACTTGCAATACAGACATACACGCCCATACACCTAACCCAGCGTTTCTTAGCTTCTTTTGAGTTGCAGATGGCAGTCACTGGGTAGCGGGCACATTAGACTTGTTCACGGTATAATCTACTCCACCCCCTCACATGAAATTTCAAGATGCACAAGCTCAGCATAACAGTACTAACAGGTACACTAAGAAACATTACCAGTGCTGAAAGTGAAAGAGCACTGCTTAGTAAATAACATGGGTAGAACATACAGCAGACAGCATCTGGTTATGTTTATTTACTGTCTTCTAAGCACAACTATGACATGCAATATGAATGAGCAATTATAGATAACCATACATCATTGTAATGGGCTTAAACTCCACTATCCAATGGTAATGAGCCTTTCACTGTATATGGCTCGACAGAGGTGGGATCTTTGATAAAAGCAGATTCACTCAGCTGTGACATGCTGCTTGCCTCAAGAGTATATGCGTATAAATCGCATATTTTAATAATGACAGCAAACAAGATGTAAATGTATGATTTATTTGAAAGAACACCCTTGAGTAAGTAAAAATACCATTATTGCTTTTGATTAACGTTTGGGTTTACTGCAACATAAACAAACAACTTTGAAATATTGCTGTGTCTTGCCGGTGGGACACCTTGTGCATAAGTTGCTATATGGTCAAGATGTTAATATAATTTACTTCTGTGTGCTATATTGTATTTTTATTTTTTTTTTATCTTGTTACTGTTGTACATATGTGCAGTTGTGTGTGTGTGTGTGTGTGTGTGTGTGTGTGTGAGAGAGAGAGAGAAGGGGTTGGGAAGTATCATCATACTAGAGTCTTATTAGGCTGCTTTATACAAAATGTGATCTTACAGAAACTTACCTGTGACAATTAACCAGTATGTTTAACATTCCTTAAAATGAACATCCTTCTGCAACATAAGTAATATCTTTTTCTTTTTTTTTTTTTTTTCTTCTTTAAGTGTTCAGCCTCTGGACTTTACCACTAACTGCTCTGATGGAAAGTAAGTATGCCTGTAGTAATCTCTGACCTCTTTGAGCAATGAAACTTAGTATTTAGCATGCTTCATCATTCTAAATAATATTTCAAAGTGTTTAACTTCAGCATGATGATTACTGTCTTGAATATAATATATTATTTATGAAGACAAAAGCAATTAAGTTTTCTCCTAATTTTAGTTTTAAAGTTCAACTGGGGTGTTGTGGTGGCAAAACAACAATTTACATCCCTAACACAAACATTTCAACAGCCAAAGAAAAATTTTTTTTTACATTTGCTTAAAATTAATAATTCTGTACAAATGTTAAAAAGGGTTTATATTTATTGTGTTTTGCAGAGTGAAAATTCTCACCCTTTTACCTAAAAATGTAAGACATTTCAACTAAGAGGCCATTCTTTTGATTAAGATGGTATGGTTGGTTATTACATAGGTTGCCCCTAAGAGCCTCCAGCAGCAGTTTTTCTTTTCTTGAAAGCGACCAAGGTCTACATTTTAACTACAACAATCAATATAGTTTGTTTCATAATCATTCTGGAGGGCCTACAGTATTGTGATTCTTGTTCTAAGTGGCCTAAAGGTCAGTGCACTTATAACCTCTGTATTTGTCTCATTACGTTGTACAGATTTGGAACTTTTGCAGTTTTCTCAAGTAGTATGCAACCACATCTTTTACTGTTGTTTAAAGTTGCAACTAAATGTACATGTTTACACAGATGGATGGATTCTGAAATAGGGTCATAACCCAGTAATTTCCTCATGGTTTTCAAAAGGCTAAATGTGCAAAGGATAAACTTTGCACTCCTGTTATTTGTTGAACATTTCTCTGCAAGATGCACAATTCTGTATGCTGTGACATACTTCTCTGAGGATTTGTTCATTTGCATTAATGTTAGCAAGTTCTGTGTAAAACATTCATGAGTTCTTTGTTTTGTGTGTTTGACTTTATTGCTTTTATCAGAGTATTCATTTAATTTAATTCATTTCATTTAAGAATTAAAGGATTTCTTTAAGAATCATTGCATATCGTGAGATGGGAAACTGCTGAAATTTGCTTTTCATGATATCTACAGTAGCTTTCTTTCAAGTAGGAGCTTTACCAAGTAATTTGTAATTATTGTTATAGAGTTCACATGTTATTTCTTGTCTTATTTCTGATACTTGAATTGCTGAATTGATGGTGGTGTTCATCACACTTGCAATGGCCACATAATCAATAACTTAAAGGATCTTTGTACGAAGAAGTTCATCTCTCCAAGATCATCTCTTCCTAAACGTTTGCCTTTGACAAGTGGATTGACACGGTTTACCTTCTACTTATACACCTTTGTTTTCTCTCTGCTAGATTTTTCTCTTCATTTTTTTAAATTATTTTATTTATTTATTTTTTTAACAGAGAGTACATCATGGTCAGTGTTTGTTCATGTATTCTTGAGGCCTGTGATGCAGTGCCCACTACTTCCTACATCTTACAACGTTCCTTTCTACAGCTTTACTTTGTGGTTTATGTCCATTTTTCCAAGGGGAAGACCGAAAGCTACGTTTCATTCACAAAATTTTCAACCCTTAGGAACTTGACCTGCCACAGATTTGCCCATTTGGTCCTTGTGGTCAGTGAGAATTTGCTTTGGGGCACAAATTGTTCCCACTGGAGAAGTTATTTAGTGATAGACCGTACCTGTGCTTTTTTTTTTTTTTTTTTTTTTTTTGATCTTGGTCAGTGCTCAGAACTCCAGAGAGTTTTCAGTAAAGGTCAAAGTTGTTCATATATGAAATGAAGCATTTTACATTTTTTTTAAATTAATCCGAGATTTGTCTTCAGAAGGTGATGAAAGTCAGTGATTTCAATTTAATTCAATCAGTTGTTGCAGCTGTGGACTGTGTTGAAATGTTTGTGTTAGGGATGTGACTTTATTGTTTTGCCACCACCACACCCCAGTTGAACTTTAAAAGTTAAATTAGGAGAAACATTTAGTCTTTACCTTGGCGGAGCCTTCTTTAATAAGGATTACTAACTAGTTGGATTAGATTGATATGGGTACATTTCTTTCATGTCTGGTGGTGTTTTTTTTGCCACTTTCAAGCCTGGCTTGATTAGTTTGACATTTACGTTATGGATTGTTTATTTTTCAGGTTTGATGGAGTGGTGTTGATAACCGATTGCATAAAGAAGCTCCCTACTGAGCTGAAGAGCCTTCAGGTGCCACTCACTGAATATGGAAATGTGAGTAGGTTTTTATTACTTCTGTTTCTGATCTAGGATCAAGTTAGATCAATCGGTAACACTTTATAATAACTGCACACTATGAAGCATTAGTTAAGCATGACTAAATACTTTGTTCATCATTTAGAAAGCATCGCTTCCACATTAATTGGCATTAGCAACCACTTTATAGATGCTTTAGTACTGATTCTTTGAAAAATATTAATTATTAGTTAATTGATCATTAATAAAGCACCGTAAATGCAGTTATCAAAGACATTATAAATATGCTTTGTGATCAGTACTAAAGCATTTATAATGGCATTTATAAAGTGGTTGCTAATGCCGATTAATGTGGAAGCGATGCTTTCTAAATGATGAACAAAGTATTTAGTCATGCTTAACACATGCTTCATAGTGTGCAGTTATTATAAAGTGTTACCGATCAATCTCACCTTTGAATATCCACAGAAGCTGTCCTGGTTTTTGGGAGTGTTTTTGTATACAGCTGATGCCTTTCCTTGTAGACCAGCCTGATGATGTGATGTAAAATTAGGTTTTTATTTTAAATTTATGATTTTTATATGAATGGAGTTAATCACTTGCAGAAAATGTGTCATAATAATAATAACACTACATTTTATTTATATAGCACCTTTCCCATGCTCAAAGTGATTTACTTTAATGGAGAAAGTCAGAACTGCATTCAATACAGTAGTCATTTTACCAGTTGGCTACATTGACGTTTATTTATTTATTTTTTTTAAACAGGTAGATGCTGGCATTTGCAGTGAAGTAGTTGCATTGAAGGCCCCAGGTCTACCTGGTGAACGTATGGTAAGTAGCAATCCCCAGCTACTGTTGTCCCCAACGTCTTTCATTCCTCACATATAAAATAATTTCCTAAAAATTCCATAATTTTTACATGATGGCATATCTGCAGTTACTGTTTGTCGCATTTATAAGTAGGGAAAAATAGTAAGTGATGAAAGATTAAAATGCATTTTAATAAAATGTGTTGACTTTTTAATGTCTAGTAAAATACATTTACCTTATAATTGGTATATCATATTGTGCAAACAGCCTAATGATTTAGTATACCTTGTAACTGTATAACATTGAACTTTGTTATTGTAATATTCTGATAAGCTATATGTTTCATTTTTAACTGCAGTGTCTTTGCCAGACTTAAAAATTAGCTGTTAGCTTGAAGTTCATGTCATTGGAAAAATATATTAACATTACTATTTTTAGCAACTTTAAATGTGAAATAAACATGTATAAATTTCTTTACAAATGACGATTGTAGGTAAAATTTAATTATAATTTGTTTTTTTTTTGTTTTTTTTTTTTTTTACTTCAAAATTAATTTCAAAAGAATTTGCAGTCCACCCAAGAATGTCAGTCAGCAGGTCATATATGAGCATTTCAAACTGAAACTGAAAGACCTGGACATTGCTTTAAATCTTTCTACTGAGTTTTTGAAAAAAAGCAAAACAATCACTTATATAGTATAGTACTTAACTTTTATACTGTATATATGCATTTTCACCATTTGTCATTTTTCTTTCCTCTCCCTTCTTCCTTAATGATTTAGTAATGAAATAGATTATTTGGTACACTTTTTTTCTTGATACTTCCTACATAACTATATATACACTCACCTAAAGGATTATTAGGAACACCTGTTCAGTTTCTCATTAATGCAATTATCTAATCAACCAATCACATGGCAGTTGCTTCAATGCATTTAGGGGTGTGGTCCTGGTCAAGACAATCTCCTGAACTCCAAACTGAATGTCAGAATGGGAAAGAAAGGTGATTTAAGCAATTTTGAGCGTGGCATGGTTGTTGGTGCCAGACGGGCCGGTCTGAGTATTTCACAATCTGCTCAGTTACTGGGATTTTCACGCACAACCATTTCTAGGGTTTACAAAGAATGGTGTGAAAAGGGAAAAACATCCAGTATGCGGCAGTCCTTTGGGCGAAAATGCCTTGTTGATGCTAGAGGTCAGAGGAGAATGGGCCGACTGATTCAAGCTGATAGAAGAGCAACTTTGACTGAAATAACCACTCGTTACAACCGAGGTATGCAGCAAAGCATTTGTGAAGCCACAACACGCACAACCTTGAGGCGGATGGGCTACAACAGCAGAAGACCCCACCGGGTACCACTCATCTCCACTACAAATAGGAAAAAGAGGCTACAATTTGCATGAGCTCACCAAAATTGGACAGTTGAAGACTGGAAAAATGTGGCCTGGTCTGATGAGTCTCGATTTCTGTTGAGACATTCAAATGGCAGAGCCAGAATTTGGCTTAAACAGAATGAGAACATGGATCCATCATGCCTTGTTACCACTGTGTAGGCTGGTGGTGGTGGTGTAATGGTGTGGGGGATGTTTTCTTGGCACACTTTAGGCCCCTTAGTGCCAATTGGGCATCGTTTAAATGCCACGGGCTACCTGAGCATTGTTTCTGACCATGTCCATCCCTTCATGACCACCATGTACCCATCCTCTGATGGCTACTTCCAGCAGGATAATGCACCATGTCACAAAGCTCGAATCATTTCAAATTGGTTTCTTGAACATGACAATGAGTTGACTGTACTAAAATGGCCCCCACAGTCACCAGATCTCAACCCAATAGAGCATCTTTGGGATGTGGTGGAACGGGAGCTTCGTGCCCTGGATGTGCATCCCACAAATCTCCATCAACTGCAAGATGCTATCCTATCAATATGGGCCAACATTTCTAAAGAATGCTTTCAGCACCTTGTTGAATCAATGCCACGTAGAATTAAGGCAGCTCTGAAGGCGAAAGGGGGTCAAACACCGTATTGGTATGGTGTTCCTAATAATCCTTTAGGTGAGTGTGTGTGTGTGTATATGTGTATATATAAAACTACCGATATCCAAGAAAGATTTGCACTTTTTGTTTTTTTTTATATAGAATTGCTGGACTGTTTTACTTGATAATTTTTCTCTGAAGTCGGGTAATATAAAACATTGGTTGACAATGAGCTAGTCAAGTGTGTTTCATTGGAAGGTAGAAGCAGGTATCAAAGGGGAGGCTAGTGTTTGATTTTGTCTATAGCAGACTCTGTTTTATCTAAGGCAGATTTTGGAATTTATAATCTCAATCTCAATGAGCTATACATTTACATTGTTCTGCTACATGTCTAGCCCAGAGTGAGGAAGGTTTTGTTTTGGAAAGTGGCCCATCATTCAATGTCTGAATTTAAAATGGGGAACCTACTATATTGGTAACTACTTAACCTTTTACTAAAAGATCTCAAACCTTACACTACACTCTGCTCCACTGTCTGGTACTTAGTAGTTAAACTTCTGTCTCATAAAATATTGTTAATCTAAAGGCCTTTCAGCATTAGAATTTGTGTCAGAAGGAAAATTATTTTTTGTTTTTGAAGTTTAGTATTAGAAGTCAACAACAGGCTCCTTACACAAATGGGTGTAGATATGAACAAAAATTGACTCTTGTATCCTTGGATAGTCGACTCAGTAAGAAGCTCTAGTTTGCTTATTTATGGACAACACCTTAAAATTACTTGTAGGCATAGCCAATTGTTTTCTGTTTTAATATAAGAGTTGAGATCACAAGCAATGCTCAGATTATATTTAAGGCATTTTGCAGAAGAAAGGAAGGGTGGTGACAATTTGCTCTCTTGTGGTATAATTATTCTGAAAGTGAAACTTTTTGTTTTAATTTTAAAGGGGCAGGGGTGTGTGTGTGTGTGTGTGTGATTGAGAAACATTGTTTAATACAATTCAAAATATACTCCGATCAAGACCCTAATTTTGATCAATGTCTTCTGGCACCTGCTTTACTAGGCCACAAGTTTTGGGAATACCTGATGCTCAGATATCATTGGAACAAAATCTTCATTTATTTACCTAATGGCTGTAAGATCACAATAATATCTCTCTCTGTCTTCTTTTTTTTTTTTTTTTTTTTTTTTTTTTTGTTTGAGTGTTAATACTTGATTATACTCTAACTTCCTGCAATAATACAATGGGGGGAACAATCTATTTATGTAAAACCTGAAAAAAAATTACGAGACAATATTAGAATCTGGTAGAAATTTAGTAATTTTGATGAGGAAAAGATTAATAAACATGCTGAACTTCTTCTAACCTCCGGAAGTGAGAAAGGCGTCTAATCTTTTTTGAATTTGATGTAGCACTGTATTCCTGATGAAGAATTTAACTGACTTATTGCAATACAGTGTTTAGAAAAATAAATAAATAAATAATAATAATAATGAAGTATCTGTGAAAATGCTTCAAGCTAATTCATTGTGCTGCTAGTTTTACAGATGTAATTGCGGTTGACCATCATGGCTAATATATGGTATCTCTTTCTCGCCAACTAGGTGTTCTCATCTACAGGACCCCTGAACCGGGACTATGATGATGTGAGGCAGTTCAGTGATGCTGCCGGTGTTGCTATTAATAGGTGAGCACACTGCTTCTCATGCACTTGCTGTGTAGCTTACAATTATAGTCATTTGTAACCAGCCTGCTCCTGTTTGCTTGTCTTTTTGTTTGTTTTTTTGGTTGACTTCTGATTGTAGAGCTGTTAAAATGGGTATGAAGTGCCCCCTTTTGGTGTGCCCACCACATAAGTCATTTAAACACAACATCCTGGTAGCTGTTCTAGGGGCTCTTCATAATCTATATGTGGTAAGTGCCATGACATATATCACATTTTCCTACTTATTGCTTTTTTGTCTGTTGCTGAGGTAATTTTTATTAAATTGTTCTCCTACCAGCCTTTGGAGTTACGTGAGGCCTTCCCAGAAAAGAGGCACAAGGTAAAGGTGCTTGGGTTTTGGGTTCCATCAGAAGAAGAAGGAAAACGGACCCATCAACTTGCACTTGCCCTGGAAAGTGGCAGGTAATAAAATCAAGTGTATCTCCTCCCACAGTTCATCATCTCATAATCTTTAATCTGTGGTGTTGTGTTCCCCCCCCGCCCCCCATAAATTAATGTAAAATAATGACATTATTTTTATAAATAACCAAATTAAAACCTGCAGCATTCAGACAAAAAGAGATCCCCATCTAAAGTAGGATAAAACAGCAAGTTGAATAAAAAGTTAAGCAGGCCTGGCATTTCTACTTTAGAGTTTTGAATTCATGTTAAGTTCTAAAAAATAAAGTGCCACTCACTTTGCAAAAAACAATCAAAAACACTCCTTGAGAGTCCACAGATTCACTGTCTCATGTAACCTAACAGGATAGACTACTGTGAATGCATACACGTTCAGCGCACCACAAGTGAAGCTGGAGTAGCTGCCTAAAATTGATTTGGCAAAATAGCCTTGCAAGCTATGTTGTTAGATTTAATTGCAGTACGTGGATCATCTTCACTCACATGGAAGTGGTTTGGCTTTGAAAATACTGATGTTGTTTAAAAGATGGCAATCTGCAAACTGTGTCAGAAATCATTTGCTGCTAAAGACAGCTATACAACCATCTAGTACGGAGTCCCCTATGTAGGTGTCGGGCAAAAAAAAATCTGTTCAAACAATTTATGTAATTCATTTGAAAGGATTAATTTTATTTCTGCAAGAAATAAAAATAATTGGGCATGTTTTATTTTGCAAGCCGTCTTGGTTGAGGGTTCTTGATTCCAAAGCACTTTTTTTTTTTTTTTCTTATTTAAAACACCCCACTGTGATGACACAACAGAAGGAGCAAAAAAAGTCTTTTAGCAGCTATTTATATAAAAAACACACACCGGAATTAAGAGAAGGTGAGTCTCTGTACATTGCCACTGAAAAAAAGATCAACTTAAAAGCTACTTAATGATACCTGAGGTGGACAGTGATGTAAATCCACTTGAGTGGTGGAAATTTGCAAAAAAGTACCTGTGCAACCTGCCTCAAGCAGTCCTTCTTAAAGGGCTTTCAGCACCGGAGGAAATGTAATTGTCCTGCAGTGGAGCCAGATGCTGTGGACAGATCAGTGATTCTGTCACACAACTTGAAGTTTCCACAGTAGATTTTTACAATTGTTTTATATTTTCTGATATCTTTATGCAATATTGCACAGAACCTGAAGTTAGTAATTTGTTTAAAAATGTTATAGGTTTGAGGTTTTTTTTTTTTTTTTTGCTATGAATGCAATATATTACAGAATTGTTTACAAATGGTATAATTTTTTCCTGTGCAATATTAGACAGAACTTTGGATTTTTACACTGTAGTACAGTATGTTAGATTTTTGTTCTTGCTTGCATGCTGCACAATTCACTTTACAGCAAAGCAGTTTGTTTATCCATACTGTAATGTTCATGCCCTGTAATTCATATCTTATTTACATTAAGGGTAAGTTCTATTTAAAATGTTTTCATTATAATTTTGTTAGTCTTAGTGCAATTTTTTGTGTAAATCCTGTAGGCCATTTTGAAATGGTTTACTCATACTTGCACTGTTTGATCTCAGTAATACTTTGACTGGTGATTTTAATGTTTTGTGTTATTTTACTTTAGTTTTAAGTAAATAAGATCTGTTTTCCTTAACTGTTCTTTCCATTAATCTCATTATTAAGCTACAATTAAGACTCTATTATCAAGACCAAGCTAGATCAATAAGACGTTTACAAATACATTGTTAAAGGATGGAAAATACCGTCTAATTATCGTTATCATTCAAATCCCACAAAATATTGAGGATGTAATTTTTATTTTGCTTTTCTCTTTTTCCTGGTCATAGTATTAGACTTGTTGTTACAATCAGTAGAGACCTAAATGAATTAAGTAATTGAATCCATTATTAAGGACTTAAATCTTATCTGCATATTCATTCATTCATTCTTATTTATTATTTTTGGTAATTATTTCTAAAAAAATTTTTTTTTTGTTTTTTTATTACTCATTTTTTTCTTTAACATCTTTTAAAGCACTTTGACCTACATGTTGTGTGTGAGAATATGCTATAGAAGTAATTGTTGTTGTCTGAATCTTCATCCACACTAACCAGTATCATCACACGAAAAATTGAGTAGGCTAGTTTTAGCAGTTTCTAAGTTGTAAATAGAAGAAAAAGAGTGTATCTGGAATATCGAATTTGTAGCTTAGTAAATGATGGCCCACTGGATTGCTGGTAATTTGTGCATAATTACCACTGACTGAACCACAGAGCACAGTGTACAAAGAAGATTTAAGCCAAGAGTTCTTTTGATAACTAAGCAGGTGCAGATTAGTTAACTGCTGACAGTTTACAATATTTTATTGCATGTATGCTTCAGGCCCAGCAGAAGATTTATGTAAAGTTGGCTTTTTGGTGCATGGCCATTTTGAGTTTGTGATGAATCATGTTACAAATGAGATAAACGGCTTTAAGAAAAATTTGTTAATGTATATAGGAGTACTCTGAAAATATATGATCTTTAGGGGGGAGCTATTCATTTTGACAATATATTTTGTTTGATGTTTTCCATTATACTATGAAAGATGTGGTTTTAAAGAAATGTTTGATTCCTTGTCATTTTTCTCATACATGTTAACTGTCCTTATACTATCACTGAATAATTAACCAGCCTTGTCTAACATGGCATAGAATTCACTATAAAATACATGCTTCTTTTCAAAGTAATTTTGAATCCAGAGGACCTATGAAAATTTTCTGGCAGGTTTAATGCTAATGGTGTAGATACTCGTAGGTCTGAGATATAGCTTTTCCTGATGATTACATAGTGCTTTATCTTTTCTGTTAGTCGTTCCCTTATAATCCCTTGTTTTTGAGAAAAGAATAGTTAATAATGGTTCAAAGGTGTGACAGATAGGGGGCAGTATCACTCCCTTGAACCCCTGTCCAAGACTCCAGACACCAGATAAAAGTCCAATGGTTGACTTTATTTAAATGCCACAGTGCACAAAGCACCCTCTCCTCCACTATACTCATAAATCACACAATAATCACTATCACAAATACAATCCACCACTCCCAGACGCATTGCCCTCCTACCACCCAGCTCAGCTCGCCGTCTGGGAGCTCTCACAGTCCTTTTATTCTCCCTGACTCGGAAGTGTTCCCAATCCCCAGTCCACGTGTTTCACTATCACTTCCGGGTCAGGCACAAGTCCTTTTTCTTCACCCCGGAAGCACGTCGCTCTTCCTCTGATGCACTTCCGGATTATAGGGCACAAAGAAGTCTTCGGTCCTCCCTGCAGCTCCCTCTTGCGGCCCCTGTGGTACCCAGCAGGGCTGAGGATAAAAACTACAAAGTCCATGACTCCCTGCTGGTCTTCGGGGCACTTCCATACTGCAGGGAGGGCTCCATCTGGCGGCCTGGGGGTATTGGCCGGGATGACAAGCCGGCCAAAGACCACAAAGGCAATCACAAAAGGCATGGGGATAATGGGCACCCTTGTCTAGTTGTGTCTTCTATTTTGAAGTAGTCAGGGTTCATATTATTAATTTAAATTTATTATTAATATGAACCCAGTCTTCTGGACTAGTGTTAAGTACATAATTTAATCCATATAGCAATGGTGCACAGTACACTGGAATAAACAAGACACCAGTAGAGATTTGTCAACAGGGAGGAATTTTTATATATCATTTTGACCATGGTTGAGCACATCAGGAAGTTCCTTTTGTTACTTGTCACTAAAGTGATGCACATGGTGGGGAGTGTGGGCGTTCTGTTACCTTTTGACACAAATGGCATGCAGCAGAACAGCTACAGAAATAGAAAAAGATGACAAAGATGGAGTAACAGAGGCAGCATCACATTTACACGATAAACAAAATGAAGTGGTTATGACCAAAAAGTTCATGATCAATCCACATGGGCTAAATATGAATGTTTACATGTAGTTAAGTAGCAAATAGCCTACATGTACTACAACTGACAGTGTGTTTGTTTCAGAAACCAAATTTATATAAACACGTGTGTACTGCACAAAATACATGCTTTAATAATAATCATTGACAGCGGAATTGGATGGCAGTAGGGCTCCAACTACCTTTAATATTAATAAATTAAAGTTTGTATTTCACATTGTTAGATTTTTGTATTGTGTGATGACACATTAAATTTCTTTTTCTCATCAAAACTTTAAACGATCAACTTTTGACGAGATCAGTTCAAACTAAAGTACACTTTCTGCAGAATGCTCACAAAAGCCTTTTACAAACATTAAAGGACACATGCTTTGGGCAACAAGGGAAATGGGCACCATGAAGTTTTTAAGAAAGGTAGGAGAAAACTTTAAGTATATATAAGGTTATTATTAGACAATAGTAAGCATTACTTTCAAATCTTTTGGTCCATGTATGTTAAAATGGTGTATGTCTTCAGGATTAGAAAGGATGGAGTTGAAGATGTTTTGTTTCATACTAGGTCTGCCAGAGCAAACTTTGCAATTCAAAGAGTATAATTTAAATATATTTGAAAACAAATACTCGAATGCTAAGACACACAATTGAAAGTATAACAACTTTTGGCATGCTGTTAAAGTGCACAATTTTTATGAACGTTTTCAAAATGCCTTTTTGACTTGTTTCATGTGATATAGGCTTGCATGATTGAAGGAAAAACTAAGGTAGCGGAAGAAATCGCCACATCAGGTCATCTGAAAAGTAATGTTTGCCAGCTGTTTGGATTCTGTTCTACAGTATTAATGGAAAGATTCTACAGAAAGCTGGTGTGCTCTGTAGAATTTGCAAAACTGTGTTGAAATACCATTCAATGACAAGTAATTTAAGGACGCTCTTTAAGGGTATTGGAGTCTGAAGAACCCCAGTAAAAATGGCTTCACTTGACGGCACTTTTCTCCTGATCAGCAGAACATGGTTTAACAGCAATTTGGCAAAGCTTCATTAGTGAGGAGCTGTTTAAATTCATATGCAAAGATAAGTGTCCAGACAACATTCTACAGGGGAGTGGATTTCAAGAGTTAATCCACAAGTTAGTCAAGATACAATGTCACATTTGAAGAGTAAATACTGATTGAATTGTAAAACTACATGAGAAAACTAAAGCAAACTTTATCACAGTGCTTTTTGGTAAGGATGCTGCACTTGCCATAGACTGGTGGACATCTCTTCCAACAAAAGCCTATGTGATGGTGACTTCACACTTTATTGATGATAACTGGGATTTACAGGATGCTGTGCTAAAAACAAGAGAGTTAAAGGAAAGCCACCATGCCAAAAATGTTGTTTCTTGTATCGAAGGCATATTAAGTGAATTTAATATTAAATATGAATCTGTGCTCGCAGTTAAAACTGATGTGGGGAATTATAAATGTCATACAGCATCATCTAAAAGTAGTAAATGTCCCATGTGAGGCACAAACAATTAACCTGGCTGCTCGTAAAGAGCTGATGGTAAGAGGTATTGAAATGTACGTTGGTAGATTAAAGGCTGTAGTGCTCCATTTAAAGCAAATCAGTATCGGACAGCTACCTTACAGAAATTAAAGTTACTAGGAGTGAAACCTGCTAAATTAATTATTGACAGCGCTACACATTGGACCTGCGCCTATGGTGTGATAATATAGGGCTACAGAACAACAGGCACCTGTGGTGGCAGTCATGGTTGGGGGGGATGGGGAACTCTTATCTTGAGTAAAGCACCAGTGAATGGATTATCATAGCATAGATGACTAAAATATCTTAATTACACACCACATTATTCAATTAGTGGTTTGCTGACAGTGTACAGGGAAAAGTGTAGTGCTGAACAAAAGAATTCTTATATTAGTTTCATTATAAACGTTCTTCTAATTAACAAACAAAAATATGTTGTTAAAGGCATAATAAGTTTTTGTTGGGTTTCAATAACAAGAGCCTTCTGTTTTAATAAGAAAAAAAAAAGTTAAAACACAGGAAGATACTATATTAACAAATATTTGTAATTTTATATTTTCATAACCTGCTTAATAGCACTCAGTTTAGATTTTAAGTTCAACTTTTGATGGGCTTGAAGAGGTTATTTGTGGTTCACCTTATTCTGGTATCAACAATACTGCAAAACTTGGATCTTGGTGCAATGCTGCACCAGTATTCACAGTCATTAAGGTATACCGTCCACCTCTACAGCCCTCCTGTATTTCTTTTTATTTTGCAGAGTTGCATATCGAGACATTGGTGGGTCAGATCCAGAGAGAATGGCAGCACCCAAGGTGGCAGAGTATATACAGGAACTTTTTACAAACACACCTGTTAAGGTGACTGCTTGAAATTCAGAAGGTGCTGGGAGAGGTGTCATTGGACAGAACCTAAAAATGTTTTGCCTGTATGCAGGTTTCCATAGTCAGTGAAATCAAGGAACTGGAAAAGGAATACCCCTGCTTAGCCGCTGTCAATCGCTGTGCCAACAGTAAGTTACTTAAAGTATATGTTAATAATTTACACATCTTGTTACTATCAAATTTAATTAAATCATTTGTGTATCAGCTATAATAAGCAAAATCTGATACCTTCATGGAAAAATCCTCTCCATCACATTCAGGAGGCACTCTCATGGATCTATTTTAGCCACAGGCTAATTCCACCATTGTGTGCTTAGAGCCTCTAAGGGTCTTTTCTGTCCACTGCTATCAGGCAATTTAAATTTTTCCATCCATTGTACTCATTAAGTTTATTTTTATTTATTTAGTTATCGATTGATTAATTGGTTGTATTATCCATATGTGAGTCTTTATCCTAGTTTTTTTTTATGTTTAGGCTCCTGTATGCATCTAAATTTCCCCATGGGATTAAGAGAAGAGCCTAGCAAAATGACACCTTTTATTGGCTAACTAAAAAGATTACAATATGCAAGCTTTCGAGGCAACTCAGGCCCCTTTTTCAGGCAATGGGATTAATAAAGTTTATCTTATTAAATCCAATAAAATAAATGAACCTAACATCTTGGCTTTTAGAGTTTTCTACCATAATTTAATGTATATGCATTTTTGTTAAATGTATTCTTTGAAAACTGTTGCTCAGTAACGAGTATTGTTGCCCATACGCTGTTTGAGTTCATTTTTATTATTACATTGGTATGGCAATATAGTAAAGTATTAGTTTCTGTACAAATCTCGTATGTACGTATGTTTAAATGGCTACCTCCGGGTTATAGAGTAAACCAGTTTTTAGTTCCAGCCCTTGAAATATTTACAGTGGGTTGCAGCTTGGGCCATTGCATTTTTGAGACCTGTGAACAGAAGTATGCGTTTTTGTTTTAGCTGTGCCCCGTCACCGCGCTCGTGTGATCAAGCTGGAGTACACAGGAGAGGGTACCATTGACAAAACTGTGCTCCTGGTTGGAAAGGTATGTGTGATGGGATTTTTATGAATTTCTGTCACCTGCAGAGGTGGTGTTTAGATCCGTAGACTTGGGTGGGGGAGAGGGGGAATAATTTTGTGTACAGAGTATAAATGAATGATTTTTTTAAATCCATAGGGAATAACCTATGACACTGGTGGAGCAGATATCAAGGCTGGAGGAATCATGGCAGGAATGCATCGTGACAAGTGTGGTGCTGCTGCAGTTGCAGGATTCTTTCAGGTAACTGAAAACGGAAAAGGAAAGGCATGCACGATTTTTATGTATAGAGTGTTAATAAAGTTATTGTTAGAGAACCACAAAATACATTAGCATATTTTCAAACGACATGTCAATTTTGTCCTAGAGTAGTTCAGAAATTCATAAAATTTTGAAACTCCTTGGGACTTGAAGAATACAATTATGTTGAAACTGAAAAAAGTATGTGTGGTGGATCAGGAATATGAATTTGTAGATGTTTTATAAAAAAAAAAAAAAAAGTTAAACCTGAAATTTCTAAAATAAAGTTCATTTTTAACTTGTCATGCTGCCTGTGACTCTTAACTGAATGTATTTGGACATGTTACAAGTATCGAAATGTAATTGCTCAGTTTTAATGGGTTGCATTAGCTGTGTCATTCTATGCTGTATTGTATTGTTGCTCTTTTTGCACTAATGGGACAAGCAACAAGTACCATTTATACTCAACAATACAGTGAAAATAAATGGAATCAAATTTAAAAATCTTATAACCGGATAAATTTTATAGTACAGTTTTTATGAAAACGTGTGTGAAAAAATTACCTTATTTTATAACTTAAGGTATGATATTAGGTAACTAGAATGGCTAAATTTGTCTCACTGTGGTAGCATCTATTTAATTACTAAGTCAAGGCAGTATTTTGTCACTCAAAAGTGAACACAATAAATTATGGATTTTATTCATGTACTTTCTTGGTCTTATCATGTTGAATGGTTATATTAGTAGGATGATGTACCACATTAGCCATTCAACATGCAGCTGCCTCAAAAGCTTCCGTATTGTAATCTGTTCAGTTATCCAATAAAAGGGGTCATTTTGCTTCACTTATCATTGCATGTTGAATGGGTATATAGTTGTATACAGTGGTGGCTGGCAAAAAAAAATGGGAGGGGTGCAGTTTTTGGGGGGGAACAAATTGAAGCAGCAGTTATTAGATAGATATGAAAGGAAGTATATATCTGTTACATAGTGCCTTTCATATCTATCTATCTGGTCCTTCCATGCTGAGGTGGTCCTCATCCTAGTGTCAATGCACATTTTGGCTTGTCCAGTGCCAGACCCATAGGACAAATCCATGCTGAAATGCATTATGTTCTTTCTACCATGCCCCCCAATCTGATGCCAACTTTCCCATTTCTACTGTGCTCCAAAACCTCAGCCTGTGACATCCACTGTCCATTTATTCTTTCCATAACTTGCCCTATAGATGTGGAAGAAACGGGTGAATCTGCTCTCACAGACTGATCAGAGTCACCCATTCCTCTCATTGGTTTTGAGTGTGCCATACACTATTTGTTTTCACATCTCTGTGAACTATCCATCCAAGTGATGATCTATCCTTAAGTGTTTTATCATATGGTATACAAGAAATATATAGTAAGTCTACTGATGTTATGGCCAATGATGAAGCCATCTTTGGTTGATCATAACTGTTAGGTTTTTATTTTAGAAGGGCAGAGATGTAACAGTGTGCTACATGAGATGCATGAATTAGATAAAGCTTCGATGGCTAGGACAGGAGGCTTAACATAAACTATGTGATAACAGAGTTAAGATTGCTTTAACTTTTTATCTCTTTGGCTGTGTGCCATCATGGATATACAACCTATGTACTGTTTCCTTGTGACATGGCAACACAGAAGTTGAGAAAATATTGCCTACTAAGAAACATTATACAAGATAAAAACTACCAAAGGTGTACAATAAAATTTACATGTCATTACAGTTTGCAGTGTTAGGTGCATTGCACTATGTGCACAGACCTTTTGGTGGGCAGTGGATCTAAAGAGAATAAGGGGCACTTTAGGAAACTGGATTTGTTACATTTTAATCCTATATATAAATTAGTGCCTACTTCTGTGTTTTTTTTTTTTTGTTTTTTTTTTCTTTTTTTCTTTCATTTTACTGGAAATTTTGTATGCAACGTCAGAAGCATTATAATATTCGGAACCTTGACAAAACTCTTTCGCTATGATTGCAGATTGTGTTTGCTTTTAAAAAAAAAAAAAAAAGACACTACACCCCTCTACTGCATGTACTGTATACTTTACTTTCCTATTATAACGCACCATAACAAGACAGAAAAAGTAAAGCAATTCCTGTTTAGTTACATGAAACACCAAACAAAGAAGCAAGAGTTCAAATAATAGTGCATATTTATAGGCTATCTTTCATTTTTTACTGCCTGAGTTTTAACTGAAATGCAGAATGAGTGTGACGTTAGAGAACACCATCAATATACAGTTCTACAGAATGAACAACATTTTCTATCGCACCCGCTTGCCTTGCACTTTACTGAATGTCAGAAGCACATTATTTCACAATACTAAACAATTATGCCAAGGCAATACCTCTTTTACAATGAACTGTCTACTACTTTGTCCCTCTGTGTGTAGCTGTCAGTAATGGAGAGAAAATACATGAATACATAATTCTTACATATTTTATTTAGAATCTTTTATTACTATCTTCTATATTTACTTTTGTTTACAAGAAATAACAAGCAAAGTATTGTACCATAAAAAGCAAAAAAAAAAAAAAAAAAAGTTGCAATGCTTTAGTTTAGCTGAACCACTACTTGGGCATCTCTGATGGTCAGAACAGTCTAACTGATTCTCACTCATTCTTCAAAGTTCCAGTGAGAATACTGGCAGTGCCTTCATCCAGCTACCTTGACGAGCCATGTATTAAGTCATGGAAGGATTATGCAGCCAGTTAGTTCACAAATAAGTGATAAAACTTAAGTTTCCGTCAATGCAATGCATTCTAAACCACTGAGAGCTGTTGAAATATTTAGTTAATTAATACATACGCAAAATGATTTAAAGAAATTATTTTAAAATGAGATTTGATTATCTAACTATACTGTGAAGTGGGTGGCACAGTGATAGCACTGCTGCCGCGCAACAAGGAGGCCGGTATTCGTGTCCTGGGTCCTGCCTGCTTGAAGCATGCATGTTCTCCCTGTGTCTCCAAAGGTTTCCTCCCACACTCCAAAGACATGTAAGTTAGGTGGATTGGCAATGCTCAATTGGCTAAACCTATTGTGTTAATCACTAGGTGTTGAATGCCCAATCAACATACAACTAAGGATTTCATTGTACTCTGCACATGAGAGAATACTTTTTTTTTTTTTTTTTTTTTTTTTACATTCTTTCATGTGTTGGTAATTTATATCATTGCACTGTAAGTGTTAATTATGATGTTATCACTCGCTGCTTACCTTTTACATTTATTTAAATGATATATAATGTGCTACATAATACAAGAAAAAAATCTTGAAGCTCTATAATTCTGTAGGTAAATGTGAGCTTGAAAATGTCAGACATGTGGCAACTCACTTAAATCTTAAAAGAGCAACTGAATTCGTGCCTCCTGATATAATTGTATCAACACATGGCAGCAGTGAGGTTGTATTCTAATTTAGTGAGTATCCAGTAAAATCACAGTGTATTGCATAGTAACTTAAAATATAAGAGTTTTAAAAAGAACAAAAATACTATTAACGGTTCAAGTACTGCCATTACAAAAGAATAAAATCTACATTTTATAATTTAATTACTAATTTACTAGTAGAGGCACTGAATAAAACCCAGAAAGTATGTTGCTGTTCAAGCAATCGAATATTAAAAGAACCCAATATGTTTAGATTCAAACAAGTTTGACAAGTAAGCTTAAGTCTCAAAAATCTAGATCATTCATAACCATTGATTTACATAGACAAACCCACACTCCCTCATATGCAGCCAATTTACAGTTGTCAATTAATGAAACCTACATGTACTAGGAAAAGTGGTCTACCAGAAGAAAAAGTCAAACATACTAGGCAGAATGTGCAAACTCCATACGTAGTACCACTCTATACACAAACTCCATACCCAGTACCGCTGCACAACTGTGGTGTCTCAAACAGAGGATACACTAATTAAATTTAGCTTTTATGTTTGAATTGTTCAGTTTGTAGCTTTTTATTAATTAGCACTCTTTTGAGAGGTGAAGTATTCAAGCTCAAGGTTATGGGTTATGTCATGTGTTTATGGTACAATTACAGTGCATCTGGAAAGTATTCACAGCGCATCACTTTTTCCACATTTTGTTATGTTACAACCTTATTCCGAAATGGATTAAATTAATTTTTTTCCTCAGAATTCTACACACAACACCCCATAATGACAACCTGAAAAAAGTTTACTTGAGGTTTTTGCAAATTTATTAAAAATAAAAAAAAAACTTGAAATCACATGTATATAAGTATTCACAGCCTTTGCTCAATACTTTGTCGATGCACCTTTGGCAGTAATTACAGCCTCAAGTCTTTTTGAATATGATGCCACAAGCTTGGCACACCTATCCTTGGCCAGTTTCGCCCATTCCTCTTTGCAGCACCTCTCAAGCTCCATCAGGTTGGATGGGAAGCGTCGGTGCACAGCCATTTTATGATCTCTCCAGAGATGTTCAATCGGATTCAAGTCTGGGTTCTGGCTGGGCCACTCAAGGACATTCACAGAGTTGTCCTGAAGCCACTCCTTTGATATCTTGGCTGTGTGCTTAGGGTCGTTGTCCTGCTGAAAGATGAACTGTTGCCCCAGTCTGAGGTCAAGAGCGCTCTGGAGCAGTTTTTCATCCAGGATGTTTCTGTACATTGCTGCAGTCATCTTTCCCTTTATCCTGACTAGTCTCCCAGTTCCTGCCGCTGAAAAACATCCCCACAGTATGATGCTGCCACCACCATGCTTCACTGTAGGAATGGTATTGGCCTGGTGATGAGCGGTGCCTGGTTTCCTCCAAACGTGACACCTGGCATTCACACCAAAGAGTTCAATCTTTGTCTCATCAGACCAGAGAATTTTGTTTCTCATGGTCTGAGAGTCCTTCAGGTCCCTTTTGGCAAACTCCAGGTGGGCTGCCATGTGCTTTTTACTAAGGAGTGGCTTCCGTCTGGCCACTCTGCCATACAGGCCTGATTGGTGGATTGCTGCAGAGATGGTCGTCCTTCTGGAAGATTCTCCTCTCTCCACAGAGGACCTCTGGAGCTCTGACAGAGTGACCATCGGGTTCTTGGTCACCTCCCTGATTAAGGCCCTTCTTCACCGATCACTCAGTTTAGATGGCCGGCCAGCTCTAGGAAGAGTCCTGGTGGTTTTGAACTTCTTCCACTTACGGATGATGAAGGCCACTGTGCTTATTGGGACCTTCAAAGCAGCAGAAATTTTTCTGTAACCTTCCCCAGATTTGTGCCTCGAGACAATACTGTCTCGGAGGTCTACAGACAATTCCTTTGACTTCATGCTTGGTTTGTGCTCTGACATGAACTGTCAACTGTGGAACCTTCTATAGACAGGTGTGTGCCTTTCCAAATCATGTCCAATCAACTGAATTTACCACAGGTGGACTCCAATTAAGCTGCAGAAACATCTCAAGGATGATCAGGGGAAACGGGATGCACCTGAGCTCAATTCTGAGCTTCATGGCAAAGGCTGTGAATACTTATGTACATGTGCTGTCTCAGTTTTTTTTATTTTTACTAAATTTGCAAAAATCTCACACTTTTTTCACGTTGTCATTATGGGGTGTTGTGTGTAGAATTCTGAGGAAAAAAATGAATTTAATCCATTTTGGCATAAGGCTGTAACATAACAAAATTTGGAAAAAGTTATGCGCTGTGAATACTTTCTGGATGCACTGTATATCCTAATTTGTATTACTGTTATTATTCTGAGGAGGTATGCAATACCAACAAAAGTATACATGGAATACAACATATGTATGCAATTACATATTCTACCTTCAGAATTCCATAAAGCATCTAATGTTATGACTAGCTGTTTAGTAACCTTACAGCCTATAGTGAGAAACAGTCCTTGAATCTCCTGTTGTGAACCTGGCTGGTCCTGTACCATATGCTAGAAGGGAGGAGTAACAAAAACTATTGTGCAGGATGGTTGAGATTATTTATAATATGTGTAATAGAGTGTTTATACAGTAAAATAGCCAGTTATTAGCATTAGTGTTTTAAAAAAAAAAAAAAAAGTACACCTTTCCTCTTAAGAGGTGTTTTTAATTTTTATTTTGTCTGCAAATGCCTGCTTATTTAATGTCCATTTGGTAAACCAGATCAGCGTCAAGCAAGCCAAAATTGTTAAATTGGAGCTATTTAAAACAATTGTTTAAAAAGGACCCTACCCCTAAAATTACTGTTCTAATTAAACTGTTAAACTGTTGATGTAACCAATAACAAGACAAATATTTTTATCCAATCCATATCCCCGATTGCCTATTTTTTTTTTTTTTTATTACCAAAGATACATAAGAGTTATAGTATTGCCCCTAGTAGACCCGTAGTCACATCTAACAATTCCATTTTTCAACATCTTACTCATTTCATTAACTTATACATAGCTCCATTTGTTGCACTTTCCCACTTCTATGTAAAAGATTCTCCTACCTTTACCACAAGACATGTTGAAGGTTTCATAATGGTAACTATGGATATACAAGTGCAGTACTATCGCTATATACAAGTATCCCAAAGAATGCTGCTCAATATCTGTAACTCTCTTACACTGATAAGATTGTAATGGCAATGTACCTTTGGACTATTAAAATTCCTGATGGTGCACACCTCCTTTTCATTGTTACATTTCATCTCTAGAATTAACTTATTTTTACTGCTTGTAAACTCCAGCTTTATTTTCTCTCTTGCTCTCTACCCTAGGTCCTGGCTCAACTGAAACCCAAAAAGTTACGTGTTCTGGGAGCAATGACAATGGTGCGAAACAGTGTGGGTGCTGGTAAGTTTGGTCTGGCAGTGTGAAAAAGGTCCTGGACATATCCAGAGTTAGCTATTGCCTAGTACTTGGGTTCTTAATTTGTATTTTGTGTCATAGACTGCTATGTCTCTGATGAACTGATCATATCTCGAGCACAGAAAAGGATTCGGGTAGGAAACACCGATGCAGAGGGCCGAATGGTGATGGCTGACCTGCTCTGCGAAATGAGAGAAAAGGTTCTTTTTAAATTTTATTTTTTGTGTTTTGACTAGTTTTCTCAAGTGAGCAGTAAATTTAATTTTGATACTCCTGGAAACATCAGTGGCCCTACTAGGCATGTTCCCTGATTTGACTCCTGAGTGAGATGGCAATAATGTGAATGTTTCACTATTGTTTTTATGTTGTCATGTATGACTGGAGAAGTGTGCCCCTCATTGCCTTTCTGTTCATTGCTGCTGAGTGGTATTTCTGATTTGCACTAGGATGAGTCACCAGGCCTGCTCCTCTTCTCCTTGTTTGAGAAAAGCCTTGCTGCTTTACTCTTAAGGTGCTTGAGGGCTTTCTGATACCATCTCATTCAAAGTCCCAGCAACCTATAAGATTGATAACTTTCTTATTGTTTTTCCAGGCCCTCACTGAGGTAGCTCCAGAATTGTATACGATTGCCACCCTGACAGGACATGCTATTCGAGCCATGGGGCCCCATTATTCGGTGAGGTTTTTCATGCCTAGAAAACCTAGCGGTATTAACTCTTTCACATGGCCAGCTATGTCCAATGATGATTTGAGAGTAATGTAAAGTGGAACCTTACTGTTATTTGAACCCCCTAAATCTGTTTCCGGAAATTCAAGAAGAAAATTGGTTGATATGGTCATACCACAAACATGAATATACGTAAATAATTGGACAGTATAAAAGACATAGAAAAATAAAGACAAGCCCACATTTTGATTTTCATGTCACTGAATGTGTCATCTTCTATAGCGTCCTACTTTTGCGTCTAGTGTTGAGTTAAGCATTGAATACGTATAAATATTCCAAGGAAAGTGTTAATTTTCATGTAGATGTTGTAGTATTGTATCTAGATCTACACTGATCAAATTCAATTAGACTTTAAAAAGGAATATATGATCTCTTTCTATATTTGTGTATAACATCTTTTTCTTTTTAAATAATTCAAAAAACTTCATCCCTGTGTGTTTTGAGAGTAATCCTCTAGCTCAGGAGCAAAGCACAGTAATCAATACTCTTGGCGTGTCATATCGAAGATTTTAATTGAAGTTGGCTTATACCAAGTCATGTCAGGGATTATCTCTTTATTAAGTAATCGGTTAAATCTTAGGATGATTTGAAGGTTACTTTATTTATATTAATACGCAAAGGTTGCCTAGCATAGCTATCTTAAGCAGGTGTCCGCTTGAATTG
Source organism: Polypterus bichir lapradei (assembly GCA_026402145.1). NCBI lineage: Eukaryota > Metazoa > Chordata > Cladistia > Polypteriformes > Polypteridae > Polypterus > Polypterus bichir. The sequence goes on from JANRMT010062796.1 coordinate 74,124,984, forward strand.
AGACAGTATTGAAAATGTATGAGGATTTATAATTCTTGAACATGCTATGGCATTAGGACTAATCCGCATATAGTGATTAATTAAGAACTCTTATTTTTGTTATATCAGTCTGTCCTGGGCTAATAATTCTTATAATTCTGTGTAGTACTGGGGTGTTGTACCGTGTTAGCCATTACGAATGTAGAGAAGAGCCAAGCAAAATGACACCTTTTATTGGCTAACTAAAAAGATTACATATTGTAATCTTTTTAGTTAGCCAATAAAAGGTGTCATTTTGCTTGGCTCTTCTCTATAATTCTGTGGAATTTCAATCTATGACCTTTGTGCTGAAGCTTCTACAGTTTACCTAATATGAAACATTTCTTGTTTAGTTAACATATAACTGCTTTAATTTATAAAATAATTAGAGTTGATAGAAATGGCAAAGATATTGAAGCCTTCTCATAAATAGACTTGATGGAATACTAATGCTGCTGTTTTGCATTATACTAATAGATCATCATGGATAATGGGCCAGCCAGGAAATCTCAGAATGCACAACAGTGGCAGGAGGGTGAGGATAAGGCATACTTTACCAAAGCTGTCTGCATATTTTGACAGTACAGTCTTCTAACGACTGCAGTCCTGCTATGAATGTGTACAGTTAAATGTCTGTTTCAATATATAACATTTCACTGCTTTTTGCCCTTATAGTGGGTGATGCTCTTGGTGACCCTTTTGAGATTTCAACTATTCGTCGTGAAGACTTTGACTTCCATAAGGGCAAGTCTGAGTATGAAGATATACTCCAATGTAATAACCTACCCTCTAGTGCCACCCCAAGGGGACACCAGACACCTGCAGCCTTTCTCATCATGGCGTCTGGATTGGATGCGGTAAGGTTGGGTGAAGAGAGTATTTGGTTTGTTGTGTGTTTGTGTTCTGTTCTCTGCTAGTCGGTGATGGACTCCATAAGCTAGCACCATAACATTTGATGCATTAGGAGAGGAGTGGTTTTGAATTGCACTTTACATAGAATATTGCTGTAATTGCTTTATAGCATTATGCAATATGACGGGGCGTTTCTTCTGATAAAGTTTTGTGGTTTTATTCCTGTAAATAAAATGTGATGAACACAAGAGAGTCTATTTCACCTTGTTTTTCCAGCCAACCAGAAAATAGTCACAGCAAAACTCTACCTTTGGACCAAACCAGCTTCTAGAATGGGGTCATATTTTACTCGCTATACTACGAAGTAGAAACTGTGATGAGACAACTAGTCTACATCTGTCTGAGAAACATGTTGAAATGCAGGCAATATATTGTCATTCACCTTTGGTTTTTAATAGCAGATGCATATTCACTTGAATAATTCATTGTCTATAATGCATGATGGCTGAGAAGTGCTCAAATTTATTTCAGGCATTATCCATCAATAAATTGGGAGGTTAACTGATTACTGTAATGGGAAGTCTGTCTCATAAACACTACACTGAAAAAGCAGAAACCCTGCAGTATTGCCAGTAATACCTGCAGTGGTGCTAATGTACTGGTGCTCTAATGTTTAAGAAGTTCATTATGGTCACGCTCTCCGAATCATTGACAGTGGCCTCTGAACCATTTCAGTGATTGTACTTTTTTTTTTTTTTTTTTTTTTGCTGCAGGCTAGCAGAACACTGTCCTGGGACAGTGAGGTGCAAGGCAGGAACCAAACTGGGACAGGGCAACATTTTATCACTGGGCACACTTGCACAGAACATGCCTATTTAAATATACCTGACCTACCCTACAATATCTTTGGGATGTGGAAGAAGAAATTCCACTCCTATTCCTGAAGAACATGCATATTATATACTGATAACACATATAACAAGATATGCACCCAGAAATCTTGTTAGTTTGCAGCACAGTACCATTTCAACTTGAATCTTCAAATGTTAAATGCTCTATGCAATACTTGTAGTCTAGAAAGCTACACTATTGTATTTAGAAGTGTGTATCGTAACAATCTGAGATAAACCGCAAGGCTAGGTAATTTTATATTTAAAATGAGCAATGTTGTCAATAAAAATCTGTAGCAACAGGTGTATCATTGAACACGGGTTATGGGAAATAGTGTTTCACTGATATGCTGGAATTCTATGTAAAAGAAAATAGGGAGTATGATCAATGAGGTGCTTATAATAGAACTTACCTTGACTTTGTAGAAGACTTTTTATAAGGTTCCGTATGAAAGACTAGGCGTTAGGGTTGCATGGTATACTTGTACTGAAATCCCCGATTTTCAAAATTGTATAGTAACAGCATTTCTTTAATTTTGGTACTTGATCTAAACTGTAGTTTTCAAACACCTCACAGTCAGTCATTTTTAGCACAATTGGAACACCTCCTCCTCGCTGTTTGATTGTTACACTAATTTATGCAAATTGCATATAGTCCGAATCACCAAGGGGAACTACGAATATGTATTTTTAAATAAACATGCTGGATACCCAAAGGACTGGTTAACAAAAAGCTTCTGTTAGTGATTGCATGGCAGGGAGACGCACGATTGTACAGGGGATTAGGGAGGCCAGATGCTTGAAGGCTGGAGGAAAAAAACAGCTGTGAGAACTGGATGTGGCTTTAATTTTGGAGAGTTATCCGTTACTTGCTTTGGAACCATTTTTGGTACTGGTACTGTGGTCTGAAAGCTGGTATCAATACCAAAGTCAAAATATTAGTACTGATCTAACACTTCTAGGCATCAAAGTAAAAGGAGTGGGTGTTCAAGGTGCATTGTGTAGATGGGTGCAAAATTGTTTCATACACAGGAAGCGAAGGGTTATGGTATGAGGAACCTTATCAGAATTGGGTGGTGTTAAAACAGGGATCGGTGCTGGAGCCGGTGCTTTTTTTAATATATGGGTCATTTACATTTTTAATTCAACAAATGGCTTTTGCGTCACTTGCATTACACTTGCTGTCCAGGGCTTACAAATGTATAAAGATCAGGATTTCCTGTTCCACACATTACAAGTCTGAATTTTAGTGTGTTTTTTTTTTTTGTTTTTTTTTTTAACTTGCTTTTGTGACTGCAGAAACTCAAGCAGCCCTGTACAGAGCTGTAGAAAAAATGTTTTTGTGCTAACCGTTGAAAAATGATCTCATTGCTGTAAGAATTTTTAATGGGAGCATCTGTGAAAAGTATATTATAGGCCAAGACTGTCTGCAGGAGAACATGAACGATATAATGTGTAGCTGTTAAGGTGCTGGACTTTAAACATGGCCTTCAATTCACTTTGAGACCGTGAGCAAATCACTTAACCTGTCAGTAAATAGAATGTTAAGTGATTTGCTCAGAATTCCTTAGTAAATCGAGGGTTGGAAAAAATTTTGTATCTCTTAATGTGTTCAGATGTGATAAGTCAGTTTGGCTAAAATGTGCATAATAATGGAAATAAATGGGCTGAGCACTACACTCTGGCCAGTAATTCTTTGCTCAGAAAATGTTATGCTGCCAGCCATTTCTTTCTTTAAAATTGTATAGTTGTATTAAGTACAGTATTTATAATCTCTTTACAGAATGGCATTGACTCTGACAAGCCACTCCCATATTCACATGTGGACATTGCTGGATCATCTGGACCTTTCCCTGGCATTCCCACTGGAGCACCAATCCTTTCCATGGCTGCCAAATATGTCCTGCATCGTCTCTGAAAAAAAATAAAGTTCTTTTTCCATCTGGGATTGTGATTGGATCTTGTGTGTTAAAAGCAATAGAAATCCCTCTTCTGATGCCAGAGGGGGTGTGCGCTTATCTTATTGATATCTTATTGATTTGTTTTCAATAAGGGGTATGCTATAATATCTCTTTGTGCTTATCATGCATTCCGTTGGTGCAAATCCATTTTCTTCATTTTCCTAAGCTGACCTTGGCAGCCTCTGTCTGTAGTTAGGTGACCAAACAACGTGTTTAGCATTAACATTTTTTCCTGCCATTTCAACATTACTGGCTTTTTTTTGTGACCACATTCCACCTTTCTGTGGAAATGCTTGTGTCGTCTAAAACTCCTCATGTTGAACACAGTTTCCCATTACTTCTGATGCTAATCTTGGTCTTTTGAATTCTGACTTTTTCCACTCTTTTAGGTGGTTTGTATTACTTGAGCACTTCACTCTTTTGCTCATATTTGAAATTACAGATGAAAAAGAGTTGTATTTTAATGTTCTTAGTAAAATTAATAAATTACTTAAATATAGCTGGTTTTTGTTGCATTCTTAACTGCTGAATTTTGATCATGGCGATGCAGCAATCTGTGATATTACCTCATAGATCCTGTGTGCCGAGTTCAAACTCCACATGTGTTTAATATCTTCCTGAAAGTGGTAAATTCTGTGCATGTTGGCATGGGGTTTCCTTCTGGTATGATTCGGTTTTTATTCCAAACCAAAAAAGTATGCAAATTTGTTTAACTGGTGTGGACTCGAACCCAGACACACACAGAAGGACATTGTAAGTTCCACCACACACTGTTTATTTATACTATTTACAAGTTAATACTGTGTGCACCACAAACCCCAGTGCCTCTTGCACCGTTCCCCCAATGTCCAGGCCTCACAGTCTTTGTGCCTTCCAGGCCGCCTCCAGTGCTCTCTCCAGCTCCGTCCTCTTCCACCCGACTTCCGCCACTGACTGAAGGGGGGCGGCCCCTTAAATAGGATCCCGGATGGGCTCCAGCTGCTTCCTGGCACTCCTCCGTAGACACGCCCCAGTGTGGCGGAAGTGCCGGCTGCGCACCCGGAAGCCGTCCGGGTGTCCCCTGTCGTCTTCCCCCCAGCACTTCCTGGTGTGGCGGAAGTGCTGGGCTCCAGGGATATTCAGGCACTGGGGCGCCGCCTGGCGGTGGCCACGGGTCCCTACAGGGCTGGGCTTCCATGCCCTTTACCCGAGGCCCCCAACACAACCAGGGCGGACGCCCCCTCGCGGTCTGGAGGAGGCACAAGCCCTCCTCCTGGGCGTCCTGGCCAGGCTCCAGCCCCGGCCGGATGCCACACTGGCAACTCTAAAAACAAATAGGTCCCAAAGTGAGCAAGTATGGATTTATGTATGCTTCTGCCCTGCAAATGAACTGGTGTGTGCTTGTCTTTCTCCGGATTGAGTTAACCTGTGTGATGGATGGCCAGGGTCCTTACCCAGCCAGGAGGCCCTGACCATGGAAGGACCAAGGGAGAGGGCAGCCCTCTTCGTTTCCACCAGGCCCGCGGGTTATAAGCATGGAAGCTCAACCCTGCTGGGGCCTGTGGCCACCACCAGGGGGCGCCTGGATGTTTGCAGGGACCTATTTGGCAGCAATACCACCCCACCAAGAAGTGCTGCCGGAACAAGGTCGTTTGGCACCTGGACTCCTTTTGGGTGCCCTATAAAAGGAGCCAGTCACCCCCACTTAATGGCTGAGTCAGGAGGAAGTAGAGGGAGCTCGTATGGAGGCAGAAGGACTGGCTGAAAGAAGGGACTGTGTTGCAGATTTGTTCTGGACTGTGTAAATAAACTATGTGCTATTTGGACTAGAATTAGTGTCCTGCCTGTCTGTGTCAGAGTTAGGGTGGCTGTACCCGCCATTCAGCATCCCAGCTGGAATGAGAATGTGTGTTCTTGTTTTTTCATAACATTGACTGTGTAGGTGGGGTGGGTATACAGTATGTGTATGTAATAGATGTCTGTTTAAATCAAACTGAGCCTTCCTAAATCAACATTGAAGAAATACATTGGGCATTGTACCTAGACTGGGAGTCCAGGCAGTCAGTCCAACCCAAACCAGACACAAGTTTTGCAAAACCACGGTAAATGAGAGAAAGTTAATTGTTAGAGGTGTTTGCATAAAGGGTCATTCCTGGTTAATGGTAAATGAGAGAAACTGTTGATTGTTAGAGGTACTGTATTCGTGGAAAGGGTTATTCCAGGTTAACAAACGTGGATGTTCTTGTTCTTCTGCTTAAATTTAATATATGATGCTAGCAGAACATTTGAGCACATTTTGGTAGGTCAATGTTATTTTAACTCAATCGGTCTCCTCCTTGGGGGGGGGGGAAGTATTTTAAAAAGTTAAATCATAGGTGGAAAAAAGTAATCTGCAAAGGAAATCTCAAGTTGGATATTTCTTATCCTGTGTCATCGCGTCATTGTGTCTGTATTCTAGTTTTATGTGCATGGCCTAAGAAATTAGTATCTCTTAATGCATCAATTTTCTAAACATACATATTGTACTATAGGGTCATGTATAGTCAGAACCTGTGCGTTAGCATCAGGAACAATGCAGAAACAAGTTCAGGAGTGGGCAGCTGCTCTGTTGTAATCCACGCAATCAAGATATTCTCCACATATTTGGAATGAGTGTTCTCAGTGTCCTCTGGATTTCCTCCTACAAGTACTGGGAGAACATGAAGACTCCACAGAAAGATCCCAGGCTGCAGCTGGAACCAAAGACACTGGTGCTGTAAAGAAGCAATGCTACCCTCAAAGTCAGCATGCTACTATCCAGCATGGAAACCTTTTAATTGTAAGGTTGGTGAAAATCTGAGCCTATCCCAGCAACACAGAGTTCACTGTAGTGCACACTTGCAGTTCCAGGTTAATTTAGAGTCTCCTGTCCGCATACTTATCAAGTCTTAGGGATGTGAGGAAATATAATGCATAGCTCGCAAGCTCTGTTTAGAAATCAAAGTTTTCAGTCATTGTCACAGCTAGACAGTTTCCTTGGAGAACAGTTCATCAAACCCTAAAGAGCAGCATACCACAGTAAAGGTGATGTGACCAAACCACTTTTTAAGTTAGCCAAAGTCTGCTTTGGGGTATCTTTGCCCCCTATCAGATACAGTCAGCACTATTTGCTAATGAAGATAAGTCACCTTCAGCTATGGTTGTTGCAGCTTTTCATCCTTGCTGCAAGGTGCCTTTGAAATGACCGTATCTAATGCAAAGAACGTGTGATTTCCTCATAACATGTGAAGCTTAAAGCAATTATACTGTATACCATGACCATTGTCTTCTTGGTCACCAGGATTGAATCTAGCAGTAAATTCTGGAATGAGATCCCATTTTCCAATAGTGCTGTATATGAGGCGATTCACCTTCTCTTAGAAGTATTTTGGATACTGGTATGTTCCAGTCTGTATACAAACTCTTACATCACTATGTACCACCAGAAATGCCTGATGTCATGTTATGTAACTTCACACCACTCTATCCAGCTTGTTTACCATTACCTTTTGATGCACAAATACAGTGCCAGTAGAAGGTTTTTGAACTTTGGGATAAAAAAAAAAGAACTTGCTTATAAGTAACTGTGGAAGACGAATGTTCTCTTCATTCCCTTGTACTAATTCATATCTGAGAAGTAAGCTTTACTAAACCATGTAAAAGCATGCTTTGTTTTAGCAAACAGAAAAATATTTGTGCAAAGGACTCAAGGTCTGAGCATTCCACACATGAGTCTGCCTTATCACGTTTTCCCTTAGCTTACATCTGAACGCCATAACAAAAGAGGCCAAGAAATCAAGTTTTACAAGGGACATTAAATGGGCTCAAGGATTGTGTATAATAAATATGGTGACTGTTGCATTTTATAATGATATTAAATCACGCATTCTAGGGGTATAAAACGGGACTCCACCCAACAGACGGGGTTCAGAAGAGCCCTGACGCTGTCATGTATA
>JANRMT010062796.1:74151177-74207371 GCA_026402145.1 Polypterus bichir lapradei
TATATATATATATATATATATATATATATATATATATATATAAATACTTTTCTCAGTACTCAAAGTAGTGGAAAGGGAAGCCATTTCAATCACCAGCAATGTGTAGCACCCACCTGTGTGATGCAACAGCAGCCGCTTTTGCGCTGGAATGCTGACCACATATTAGTAATTATGTGGTGAACATGAGGGAGACAGTAACCAGTTAAAGACAGGGAATTAATAGGGGACCAGAATGGACAAGGCAGTAATGGGCAGTTTAGCCAGGACATCAGTATACACCCTACTGTTTAAAAGATGGCAATGAATCGTTAATGATGACAGACAATCATGACTTTGTTTTAACGTCTCATCCAAAAGATGGATAATGCTTGTAAGGGAGACAGCTATGTGGTTTTGTTACTTAATGATTTATAATAACAATATTGTGACAATTCCAAAATTGTGGTTTAGCTTGTTTATCTATCATACAGATTTGCAACATGTTGGGAAATATGAATTTTGTGATCTAGACCGGTGGTACCCAACTGCCGGTCCATGGATTGGCACTGGTCTGTAGAACATTTTGCCAGGTGTGGTCATTCTGTTAATGCTTTTGTTGTCTACTACTGGTCCACAAAAAGCTGTATATGAAATGTCACCAGTCTGTAGAGCTCTTCTTCTATTAAATCTGGAAGCAACACATTCCTATGTGTTTATTAAAAAGATTGAGAAGCTCAAAACTCCAAAGGGGAAGGACCTTTGATCGAATGTCAACAAAATAAGTCATTCGAAGCCTGTCTTCAATCCATGAAAAGTTACTAAATTTAAAAACAATCCACTTCTAAAAAGGGGTGAAAACCACTGATCTAGACAGTAACTCTAACCCCAACTTATAAGATATGATTACTAGTGATACATTTTTAAAGGTTAAAAAAATAAAATTCCTGCAGTTTTTCATGAAAGTCTGAATATCTGTTTTGTTGAAAGCGTTCATAATATTGCCTTAGGTGGCACAGTGGTTAGTGCTGCTCCTTCATAGCCCCAGGGGCCGAGCTTAATTCCATTCCCAGTTAGTGTGAGACAGCAATGTACTCAGTACAATTGTTTTTGTGCTAATATCTAATTATATTATCTTTCCATTTCAGCTTACCTCTTTGGGAATAATTTTAACAGGAAACCTTTTAAGTAAGTGTCTTTTTTTATGTTGTTAAAAAGTGGGACATAAAACATAGTGCCTTCTGGGGCATTCCTTGCCTCTGATTTACAGAATGATCCTGAGAGAGTTACTTAACTTGCATGTGATACAATTCTAACAAATGTATTAATCATATTTCATTTGTACTATAGTTCTGTGTGTATTAACCATCTTGGACTAAAAGTTCAAGCAGTTTTTGGTATTTTTTTACTGGCCTATTTATAATTTCATTTGGATTCAGACATGTAAAAGTCTATGAAAGTTGTGTGAATTTCGATTGTCACTTTGAGTTATTTTCAATTGTACATTAGGAGACTAAGAGGTCTTAGCAGCAGAAAGTCATTCACACTTGGTATTTAATGGGATAAATGCATTGATCAATGAGGTGAAATTTTTACTATCTGATATTTCTGTGGGTTTTGTATAAACAAAATCATTAGCATTTGTTATGAAATTTCTGTGTGCAGCCACACCAAACATGCTGTCAACTAAAAAGCAAAATACCTTCCCAAGAAAAGCTTTCTTTTGAGTTTACAGATTTTTTCATTAAGTGTGCATAGATTTGTAAACCCTAACTTGCATGATGTTTATGAAACTTTTAATATATAGACTCTTATGCAGCTTTATGCCAAATCTGTCTGCTTAGAGATGGAGACAGAGTAACAGTCAGCAAGTTGCCCAGGACAATGATAAATTATTCTTGCGCAAAGGGTTAACTAAGAGATGACTTCACCTGAAGTGATAAGGCTGATTCTTCCGATTATTCAAATGCTGAAAATGAGTGTTACCATGCAGTAGTGTGGTTCTTAGATCAGTGCCACCCCAGCTACCTCCATGCCAGATTGACCCATGCACAAGCATATTTTGCAGAGTTTGCAGCATCAGTCAAAAAATAATTATTAACCACAGAGCAATGGCTGCCACCCGTGTAATACCGGCCCAGTGACCGCAAACCATTCTATAGGCTCTAGTAATGAAGTATATAAATGCAAACAGAATGATTTATCATTCACTGGATGGGATCTGTTTATCCCCAAAGAGCTGTGCTGCTTGGAGATGCCTGAGGCTACAGTGCAGGAAGAATGGGGCCCGAGCAGTTCAAGGGCTACATCGCTTTGACATACGAAGCTTATTTCAAGGTGCTCAGTGGACTAAGTGCCAGGCTGCAATGTGGGAAATACAGCAGAGAACACTAAAAAATCATCACTCCTACCCTAAATCCCATCCCCAATGAAAACATGCAAAACATCAAGTATTTAAAAAAAACAAAACAAAAAAAAAACCTTAAACATTTGTGCTTGGATGGGAATACTCCAAGAACCTTCGTACCAATATCCAAAAGTGCTTGGCAACTTGAAATTGTGCTATTCAATCTCCAGGGAGTAGCCACCCAGCTCTACATCGAGTTTGGCCCCCATACGTTGTCTATCATGATTGTTTATCAGTAAATTGTGCTCGTGTGCATTTAGCAGCAAAACTACAATTTCCTTGTAGGTTAAGTTGCTTTCTTCTGATTTGGCTGGGAGGCTGAGGTTGGCAAAGTTTCAGAAACTTGGTGTCTTGGGATGAAGGCTGAAAATCGTTTGAAAGCACATATGTATGATTTACAGAGTACCCAGCTCTCTCAGTGACAATGATGATGATGATGATATCAGTAAGAGTTATGGTTTCATTTCTGTGGGTAGTACAGTGAATATTTATAGAAAATGTTCAGTCTGTTGATGACAAAAGACGATGGAGAAGACAGGCATTGATGTTGGTTTGGTGCAGTTGCTCTAGATCACATTCTCAAACAGCTGCATAGAGTTCATGATATTTTCATCCTAAAAAGAAAGGAAATAGACAGGAAATATGACAAAAGACTTTTTTGATAAATACTTTTTAACTCTGTGTCTTTTTTTCTGTGTTATAGATGGCAGTATTTGAACCACCCTTTGAATGCATTATAGGAAAATTCTAAGGTCTGTATTTCTTTGTGATATATGTAAAAATTACAACCTTTATTCCAGTGGAGTTATTTAAGTAAGTATGCAATACAAATGAAATGTTTAAAATTATTAATGGAAGAAGTTAGGTGTTGCAGTTTTTAGATTCAAATCAATTCAACAGATGCCACATTTGGAACCCAATAAAGAGTACATTTTAACATAAAATGTCCAAAACTGTTTTTCACTTTTTGAACTGTTTTTTGGACGTTATTTGGTGCTGTCATAGAAAGCAAAGATTAGGACCTTCACATTGCAGCTTACTTATGACAGTTTAACTTATCAAGGGCTGAAAGACCTGTTCTTGTGAAAAATGTTGTTAAGTTCTAAATTGTGAATTGCTGGTTGTAATGCATAAGGATGCCTGTTCAGCCACACCATTGAGTAACCCTAAGTAAGTTCCTAACCCGCTAATGCACATTTTGAAGCAACTAAGATTTGCAAGCCATGTTGGATAAAGGTGTGAAATAAGTAACTGCAAATGTTAAGAGGGGCACCCTTAAACCACATTTTATCTGAAAATGAATCACTGTATGACACTGCATGTGAGAAATGCTTTCAAGCAAAACTCATATGTTTAGTTACTGTTCCCTGCTTAGACCCTATTGAAATATTATTAATGCTTAGGATAATTACTTCTTGATGAATAATCTATTTATGATAAGTTACAGTAGAACACCAACTTCTTTGCTCAGTGGGAAGAATTCAAAGCTATCTAAAGTAATTTGAAAAGAACATCCTATTTTACTTAAAATTTGAAAAAAATCACTTTACAGAAGACAATTCAATATAACTTTTAAAAAATCTTGACAATATTGTCCCAAAAAACTGAGCGTGCTGAACTGTTGCTAACCTTTTGGATATTTAAGCATCTCTGAGAGCTTAATTAACTAAAACCATCATTCTTTACTCTACAGCTGGGTAATGGGAAGGTTTCTGATTACGATAAGATGTACTAATGTAAGTCTTACTGATCTATTATGTATGCATTGTAATAAATCCTTGATCTATTTAAAATAATCAAAAAATCTTTATACACTGTAACTTGACTGACTACTATTGCCTGTCTTTATTCAGTAAACTGACACCCTGCTTAAAAACAAGTATCTAGACTGGAAATCCCCATCCTGCCCTTTATTTGTTAATGGTATCAGTATCAGCAAAGAAAAATGTCTGTTATGATTCGGTTGTGAATAAAAAAAATCTAAAGCCTATTCAGCTCAGCAGGGACAGACTCGTTCTCACAAGGACACTTGCATGTAAAAACCCACACACCAGCCAATGTAGATCTGGCAGTGAACCTAACATGCTTGCCTTTCCATGTGGTGGAAACCACAGCATTTCGAGAAAACAGAAATGGGCATAATGAGGCATACAATTTTTATAATTGTATCAAGAGCTATGAGTATTAGAACAGACAGATGTCTGCAGCTATTTGCTAAAAATATTCTTAACATGAAGCTTGGCCATATAATGTTATTCTTTATCAGTGCTTCTCAAAGGTTTGCTGATGAAGGACCACTATGCCAAAGTCAAACTATCACATAGATCAGCCAACAGTTACGTCTGAATGTAAATTCTACATTAAAATAAATATATTTATTTTACTACATAAAACTTGTGTTAAAAATGATTTACATTTAGATCCAATTTTAATATATTTCAAAATCCCAGATTTCAGACAGTGATACTAATGCCTTGTAAATGTTGTAGAGTAAATAGTATGCAGAATGGCAGCACTGATGCAGCTGAAACTGCTTCACTGGCCACTTGTGATTCTAGAACTGCCTTTGCCAGGGCTGAGCTATCCAGTCAGTGTGTTGTAGATTTAACAGAGAGTGCTGCACAGTGGAGAAAATTGTTTTAAAGTTGGTGAAATTGTAAATATGAAGAAGGAACAATAGAAAGGAGAGTGATTACTATTAACAAACTGAAAAGTAGTTGGGTGGAGAGCTCAATGGTGGTTGTTTAACAAGTTGCCACTCATAGCTCTAGTAGTGGGAAAGTACAAATAGGAGGAGAGGGTTTGTTCTGCTGCAAAATTTTGACTTGGGCAAGGGACTAAAATGAAAGTTTTGCTCAGTGTTTTTATGTCTCATCTCAGTACTCATTAGCATATTGGTAAGTTACATTTTCGGATATGTTATTGATAAATAAATGTACAGCTGTTGAAGTATAATTAACATCAGAACGACAGTGGACTGGAGATACAACAATACCAGCATAACTTTTACTATGGTATAGCTGCCACAGTTTTAATATCAAACCTATAGGTAAAAAATACAGGGTAGTCCAGATCTAATTATACAGATCCAGATCGTGGCACAATAGTATGATCTTTACATTTACAAAATATTTAGAAGTATTTCTATTTTTTCAATATCTTTAAATACTTAAGTCATTTGTTTTCTATTATTTTGACCTTTTTCTGCGTAGCTTGCTTCTTTTGTTGTATCCTAATAATGACAATTAAAAAGAAGCAGAGCAGACACCTGAATGATGAAAGGCTGTAACTACTTTAGCATTAGAACTACTAATTAGTAAATAATAATAATAATAATAATAATAATACATTTTATTTATATAGCATCTTTCTCATGCTCAAATAACCAGAACACCTGGAAAAGAACAATGAAAATCAGGATGAATATATTGTTAAGAAGTGAAAACTATATTTTCCATATAACTGCTTAGTACATTTTAATAATAATTTACCAAAATTAGTTTCTTAATTTTTGCATTGACTCCAAAATAAAGAAACTGGGTAATAACAGATCACTTCATTAGGCTAGCAGTCCAGTTAAAAACAGACGTTGGTTGGAACAAAAACCTGCACCCACAGTGGGTCTCCAGGACTGAGACTGAGAACCACTGTCCTATAGTGTTGTTCTGGGAGATTTAAACACTGATGCTGTCAATGAGTAAGCAGTCATTGTTGGACAGGATACAGGGAGACAGAGAGAGGGATTGACGCATTGACATTGCACTAGAGGAGAGAGAGAAAGAGCACAAATGATAGAACAAGTGCCGTGGTTGAGGGTGAATAAGACCAGAGAGGTAAAGAAGAACAAATATCTTCAGTTACAAAACCAGACAGAGGCTTTTTTTGTTCCCAGTGGCTGTACTGCAGTGGCTGTAACATATTGTTGATTTTAATGATTTCTCCAATTCATTTCCTGTTATACATGTTTAGCTAGCTACCTTATGGTAATTGGCCAGATCACCTTTTTATATGCAGAAAAATTATATCTTATTGCTTCATCTTATCTTACCAAAATACAATGTTTTCAAACATGTGTTTAGGATTTACATAAATAAAACAACTTTTATAGTTGTTTTAGTACTTTTCTCTGTGTAATCTAGAAATTGTTTAGTATTTCATCAGAATTCCCTGTAGTTAATGGGAGATTTCCAGCTTCTTTACCGGTGTAAATTTCATGACACATATGAATCGATAGCATGGGCATAAAGTATCACTAACTAAATGCTTCATATGTCCTATACTCAGTAAGCTTTGTGATTTACTGTAACAAAATTAGTGTGGCTAGCTAATGCTATGAACAATAAAAGGGGGCACAGACTGGAGGACTATAATGACTATACACAAAGGAAAGTGGCAGGAGAAAGAGGACTCTTCTGCCCAGTTAGAGAAGTAGTACTATCTGAAGAGCTGTAAAATATTTTTATACATAGTTTTGTGTGGTTAAATATCTTTTATTCTCCTGTGCATGATGGTACAGTAAAGACTACTCAGCTCTTATACCCAATTAGAAAAAAGGTGCTTTCATATACTGGGAAATAAAACATGGCATGACTGGGTAAATTCTGTAGAAAATGGTATGGTAAAGGCAGAAAAACATCCAAGAAGGCAATAAGTAATAAAGGCTGGGAGTTATGTATTTTACTTGCTATTCTTATGTATACAAGAAATGAGGAGGCTAATAATGGGAACACTCCTGACACTCTTCAGGGAGTCTGCAGCAGAGGTTTAAAACTCAATGTGCGTTTTAAGTAAAATACAAAATTTTCCTGCCTCCCTCCCTTTTAATAAGAGTTTAAAGAAGAGAAGTAGCTCACTGCTTAAGAGTGATTGCAGCATCTAGGCCTGTATATGTGATGAACAGTGGTGGTCATTCTCTGTGTCAGGGTTAGTTGCATGCTGTTATAACTACCAGACTTAAAAAAAAAAAAAAGAAAGTTGAGAATAAGGTTACCTTTTGGCAAGTTTCTATGAACTCATCAATTGTCACCACTCCGTCCCGATTTCTGTCCATTTTCTAAAAAAACAAAAAAATAGAAAGCAGCATTGTTGTTCATTCTTTTTTATTTTAAACAATTTAGTTATTCCAAGAGCTAAGCTACTATCTTTAAAACAATTCTTACTGAGTTTTGAGTGAAAATAGTAGAACCTGAGAAGAGACAGACTGTCTTCTTTAGGTAGGCCTGTGACTGTAAAAGATGCATACAGTACTTTAAGCTGCGTCACTCACAGATGAATTAAATCACTAAGTTCCCACCATTAACCCTGTGTCTAGGTAGAACCCATTTGTAATTGATAAACTTTTGATGGGTGAATTTAAAGTCAGACAGTTAAAAATGCAACTGGAAGTTCCATGCAGCATACAGCTCACCCTTGAGTGTTATTCATACCATCCAGTCAGCATTTTAACTTCTATGGAATGATAATCATTTCAGTTTGTTTGATAGACAGCAGCATACAGTAACACAGCTATATTCAGAGGTACAATTGGCTAAGTCTCCTTTTTCAAACTTAGACTTCTTTATTCCAGAGATAAGGATGTTTGTGTGTGGTACTTAAATGCTTAAATTGATGCCTGTTGATAAATATTCTCTAACAAATCTGATATTATTGTTATAGGGGTTTATTACTTTGTTCAGTTCTGCATCTAAACATTGAACTACAAGTGCCATTTCTGAAAATGGTATATGGATATGCTCAGACCTTGGTGGTGCTTAGAAATGGTCGGTTTTCTATGCTGTCGCTTGAGTGATAGTGCAGATCAGGCTGCTTCATGTAGTTATCAGTTCAGTGATGCTATAGTTCTCTTTTTTTCTTCTTTGTACAGTTACTGACAAGAAGTTACCTCTTTCAAGTCTGAATCAAGAACTGACTCTTTAAAAGTTCTTGATTAGTTTGTCTTTTATTTGTTAATTTAGATACCTGAAAAAACTTCTCCACATGCTCAAATGGGGCGTCATCCCTTACAATTGGATATGTGTAGCGTCCCATCATATCGTAGATGGACTTCATAATTGCAAGCATCTCCTATGGAAAAATGAGACTGGTGTTAATAAACTGCAATACTCCTGCTGCTTCCATCCTAACTATTGTTACTTTGTGCTCACCTCCTTGGTAATGTAGCCATCTTTGTTAATATCATAGAGGTTGAAAGCCCAGTTTAACTTTTCATTGACTGTTCCTCGAAGTAGCACTGACAGACCAATAACAAAGTCCTAGATTTCCCAAAAAGAGAAAAGGTTTCTTTTAAGCTGATGTGTTCCATAAAAAGATTTTTTTAGTGTTAATTCTGCTTATTTCCCCTTGTTCACAAGTCATTATGGCTCTTATATCCCAAAAGTGACTTTATATTAACTGGAGCCCTTAAACTGCCGTGTTGTGAGTGAATGTAGAAGGGTAATGACTGTGATTGCTACGATGAACTGCAAGCAGCTAGAAAGGGCTCCAACTCCTTGTGACCTTTGTGAAAAAAAGAAGTGTGTTCATATAAAGTCACCCTCATACAAAATTCTGTATAAATCAGTAAACTAATCTATCTATCTATCTATCTATCTATCTCTATATATATATACCAGCACAAAATAGTGACCGTCTCCTCTGAACTGAAGTTTCTGATTTAACGCAAATATTTAATGTGAAAGTGCCATAGTTTCCCTGATATGACATCTAAATGTCATGCTGTATTTGACTTACTGCTTGACTCCAAATGCAGTAGTTGATAGGAGAAAAAAGAAGAGAATGATGAGGATGTCCATAAGCAATTTCATAGGAATGAAGTCCTTACATACTTACACACTAATGCAGAGAAGCACATTGCTAAGGTGAAAAATTGTTTACATTTGTGAAAGGCTAGCAAAGCTAGATACCCCACATTTACTACAGTACATTGGCAATGCCCTACTTAAGTGTTTCTACAACATCAACACCATTAAAGTTGCTTGTTTTTACAGCAGGTGATACAGCCCCTATACTCTAGCCCATGTGAACAGGCTAACCATCCTACCTCACTAATCTGATATTTGGACTTATTCCATTTATTTTCACTTATTATTCATTACTTATTATTTCTGCAACATTGAAAGCAAAGACTATATAAAATACTTGCTAGTTCTAGACCTACCATTTTCTTAGACAGTACACTTAGGAAAGAAACACTGTTGAAAAAAGATAATAATCTAAATGTTGCCCAAAATATCTGAAGGCATAGTTTTAGAATGTTATCTGAACAATTATGAATTCTATTTTCTACCCCACAGCTCTTTATTTTTGAAGAATCCTAAAGTCTCCTAGTTGATACAATGAATATTGATGAAATATTAAATGATTTGCAAATTACATGTAGAGAGGTAAAAAGAGAAAAATCCTACATTTACTCAAGAGTGCTCAAGATGATGCATTTAAGCTCTTAACGTTTTTCAAAAATCATTGTATTCGAGAAAAATTTCTTAAGACAGAATAACATTTTCTAGCATTCAGTTTAATAAAAATAGTAATTGGGGTGGCCTTATTAAAAACTGGACAGTTAGCTGAACATTTGTAGAAGGG
This sequence comes from Polypterus bichir lapradei, assembly GCA_026402145.1. Lineage (NCBI taxonomy): Eukaryota > Metazoa > Chordata > Cladistia > Polypteriformes > Polypteridae > Polypterus > Polypterus bichir. The sequence goes on from JANRMT010062796.1 coordinate 74,161,142, forward strand.
AAAGTGGAAGAAATTGTTAAAGGCAATTCAGAGCAAAATAGATTCAAGTATGGGCAGCATTTCACATGGGTTAAACTGGGGAAGATTTTATTCCAAAGGATTTAATGGGGTGGCATGTTTTGTCAGAAAGATGCATAGATTATTTATCTTGACCTTTAAAACTCTTTTGATAAGGCAAGCAATGAGGGGTTGACCAAACAAAAAGAAGTGAGTATTTAAGATTGAGTGTGGAGAGAGATGTATAATCAGCTTAAAAGTAGCACTAAATTATGGTCCAAGGAACTTTTCAGAATTAAGAGACATTAAATGCAATGACCAATGGAAATCTATTCCAAAGCTAGTGCTTTTTTATGTTATGTTGATAAGAAAAATGTTTAATTAACATTCTGGTTAATTATATAGATGGTAAATAAATGGGATCAGCATGTACTGTGAAACTGGCAAAATTATTACAAAAATTTTGTAAAATCTGAGTTGTTGCTGATGACATTTAACAAAAGCAAATTTATGGTTCACACATAAGAAGTACAAATGTTACAGATAATTACACAATGCAGCATTTAAAACTTGAAAGGCCATATTATGAGAAAGGCTTAGGAATTAGGAGGTATAGCCCCTTGTATTCCATATATTTTCTCACAGTCTTAACTAAAATATATAAAAAAAACGTTCTTGGCAAATGACATGAGGCTGTTAATAAAAAAAAAAACTTTGAATATGAACAAGAATTCCCCCAGTATTGGCAACAGAATAATGCATTTTAAAAAGTGAGTAAAAAAAGGACATAAATCTGCCTCCTCGTGCAAATTTGAAGGTAGAATCCTGGGCACAGTGTAACCTAGAGTGACTATACAATAACACTGTTTTAAGATTTGGAGCCTTATTACCCTTGGTCATATGATCATTACTAAAGTAAGATAAATGTGACCTTGAACACAGATGTGTTGAGTCAAGACAATGTGACTAAAAGTGGAGAAGAGGAAAAAGAGGACTATCTTGCAGAAGAGAAAATTCTAGGGTCAAGATTGACTCTAATTTCATTAGATTTCCACTTCTTATCTTATTTTTGCTTTGTATTTTCTGATCTTGAATCTGTCCGTAATCATTTTGTGTCCTACAGCCAAGTACCTAAACGAAAATGAATCTGTCCTTTATCCTTAGGCTACCAAGTGTGGGTACTAGCACCCATAATAAAGAAGAGTGCACATGAGCAATTCCATTTTGCAGTTAATTTAATTTAATCTAAATACGATCACTTATTAGAAATGTCTGTTTTGATTATAGTGTGCGTCAGCCAACACTACACCCTCTGAACAAACAGCAATGCCTAAAACTAATGACCATTTGAAACAGTTAAAGTTAAACAAATGGACCATCAACTTATGCAGCCTTATAGTGTTTGAGGCAAGAGTTTTAGTTAGTATAAACTGGCGCACTCATCCTACCTATACCACCTACTGAAGTGTTAAATTGAAACTGGCCTTTTCAACATGAAAGACGTTCTTTTATTAAACTTATGTTTGTAATGCATTTGGCAAATATTGATACAGGTATGGCAACTGGTGACCAGACATTAATGACTTGTCTAATCACTTATTTATGAAGCATCTATAAATGCAAATAGACACTCTGACAATGGGAGGGAGGCCTGCCTGAATCAGCATTTGTTCTTGCTGCAAATATTAATACAGCATTGGCCTAACTGGTCCCACTGAGAGGCAAGAGTTCCCGCAGAATCAATTCCTATCCATAAAAGGCTGCTGTCAATAGACTTTGGGCTTTTTATGGAAACAGACACATTTAGCCTGGACTGGATGCAGAAATCGAATTAGACTGGTCATTTAAAAAAAAAAAAAAAAAAAGACATTTAAAGAGATGTGGTCACCTCGAATCGGATTGATCCATTCCTGTCGATGTCAAATGCATTAAACAGAAAGTGTGCGTAGGTGGTTGCATCTGCAAAGAAAGACATATTTATTATTTGGATGGACTGTTGTAAATCAGAGCCATTATCCTCTTTAAACCCCCACGTCCAACCCAGTAGACACTATGATTCTTTCTTTCTTTCTTTCTTTCTTTCAACCAGTTCTGCTTCTCAGCATCTCCACCATATGTCACTTAGCCACAATACCCTCTATCACTTCCCAAACCTCCACCATTTGTAAAGTACTTCAGTCTAGGGCCAGATTACCAAATATACAGGAAAGAGGATAATTGTGGACTACTTTCAGCATGAAGATGAAAGGAGAACTCCATCAATAAATGAGCTATGCTGGAAAGATCCCATATAATGCGCTCAATGGCAATACTATGTTTAGTAAAAGCTTTTATGTTTTTGACCAGGGACATATCTGTAGGGATTACCAGTGTACTGTTTTGGGCAGACACAAACTAATATTTTTGCTGTTTTCTTTCAAGGTAGTTCATCTTGTCTTTCATATACATAGGAATAATAAAATACTGGACATTTTATATAAAGTGATCAGAAAAAAAGAAAAATTGAAATTAATGATTAACAAATTACTTTGCAATTAGATGCCTGTTTAATTTATGATATATATTTAAATATTAATTAGCTACTTGATGCATTGATTGCTTAGTAAATAAAGTCAGTAATTTAATATCTGTGTAGGGATTTTTGGTCCTGCCCTTGCTCACCACAGTTTTCCTCAGGATCTCCTGGTATAAATGTGTCACAGAATGTGTGAGGGCACCATGATGTCCCCATTCATGGTTGTTTCATGTCTTGAGCCCAGTTTTGCTAGAACAAGCTACAGTTATCAGGATATTGTAATAAAAAAATGGATTAAAAAAAGTTGGACTGATGGAATCAATTAATGGTCCCATTGGCTAATGTGAAAAGACCTCCTACTTCTAATGTAAATGAAAATTTAGACAACTTGAAATATTGTTTTAATGAAAAGGACATATAGAAAAGTTTTCAGGACAACTAGTCAGGACAGGCGCTCTGCCCGGGGATTTGTTCCTGCCTTGCGCCCTGTGTTGGCTGAGATTGACTCCAGCAGACCCCCGTGACCCTGTGTTAGGATATAGCGGGTTGGATAATGGATGGATGGATGGATAGTCAGGACAGTTGCCTTCGTGGATGCTGGAGTGGCCATGTGTTGTTCTCAGTTAGTGAGAAAAAACTTTTCTATCATATAAGTCTGTTTCTGCTCCTTAAGAGCCTGAACTACCACTAGGTCAGTATGTAACACCTGAACCCTCCAATCAGAACTCACTTTTTTCTTTTACAGCACATTACTAAAACAGTTGCAATGGAAATGGTCCACTTTTCTATAAATGCCTTTCTCACTATTGTAATGAGCCATGGAATCTGTGAACATTAACTTTCCACATATTCAGCCTACAGTGGTTCACTAGACTGTTTGCTGCCTGTTTTGAAAGACATATATCAGGGCTGTATTTCCTCTTCAGAAAGTGCTCCTTAACGAGAGGCGTTAAAGCAGAGCTGTGGTTACTGGAGTACATTATATTAACCATGGCTACTTTTGAACTCTCAGTGTTTTCTTCTACACACTCCATGTTCAGTGGATTCAGAAGGTATTCAGACACCCTCATTTTCTGCACACTTTATTGTGTTGTAGATTTAATTTTAAATTGACAAAATTTCCATTTTTGCCCAACAGTCAGCACTCTAAAGCCCATAATGACAAAGTAAAAACATGTTTTCAGAAAGGTTAGTAAATGTATTTGAAATCAAAAACTGTAATCTCTCATTAATATAAAGTATTCAGACCCTTGCTTTGGCACTCCATATTGTGCTCAGGTGCATTGTAATTGATTTTCCTTGAGATGTGTCTAGAACTTGATTGGAGCCCAACTGTGAATAATTACATCGAATTGACATCATTTAGAAAGAAACAACTGTGTATATAAGGTCCAACAACTCACCTAGCATGTCAAAGACCAAGCTATGAAGTTCAGGGAATTGTCTGTAGACCTCTGCGATTAAAATTGTGGTGAGGCATAATCAGGGTGAGGGTATTAAAACCATTTCTAAAGCTTTGCATGTTCCCAGGAGTGAAGTGGCTTCCATAACTGTGACGTGAAAGATTTGAAATCAGCTCTTCCTAGATTTGACTGTCCAACCAAACAGAGTAACCAGTCAAAAGGTCCTTGGTCAGGGAGACCACTATAACAGAGCTTCAGAAATCCTCTGCAGTGATTGGAGAACCTGTTAGATGGATGGCTATCTCAGCAGCAGATCATCAGTCAAGTGTTTGTAGTATAGTGGGTAATTCCCACTTGGAGTTTGTCAAATGCCATTTAAAGGACATTGAGAACATGAGGATTATCTTGTCTGAAGAGACAAAAATTGAACTCTTTGGGTGCTGCTTATCTCTTGCCACATACTGTCCCTAAGGTGCATGGTGGTAGCATTATCATGCTGTGGAATACCCCTCAGCATCAGGGACAGGGAGACTTGTCATAATTGACAGAAGAATGAATGCAAACAAATACAGAGAGGTCCTTGAATAAAACCTGCTTCAGAGTTCACCAGTCTCAGTCTGTGAACATGTTCATTTTTCAGCATGACAATAACCTGAAGCATACAGCCAAGACAACACTGAAGTGGCTTCAGGACAATTCTCTGACTGTTCTTTTGTGGCACAGCCAAAGCTCAAACTTAAACCCTACAAAATATGTGAGTTTGAGAGGATTTGCCAGGAAGAATGGGATAAACTGCCCAAGTCTTAGAGTGCAAAGCTCATATAAACTTACCCAAGGAAACTTGAAGCTTAATTGATGCTCTAGGGCAGTGCTTCCCAAACTCGGTCCTGGGGACCCACTGTGGCTGCAGGTTTTTGTTCCAATCAGCTTCTGTTCTTAATTGGACTCCTGGGCTAATCAAGTGAACTGTTATTTCCCAAGTTCTGCATTTTGGGAACAATATAGAAATTATAAAACTAAGTTTGGTAAAAAATAAATATTAAAATGTACCAAGTAGTTATATGGGAATAATGTATTTTTTTCTTTTTTTCAATATTTTCATCTTGATTTTCATTCTACTTTTCCAGGTGTTCTAATTGTTTAATCCATTATTTACTAATTAGTGGGTCTGACGCTAAAGTAGTTGCAGCCTTTGATTATTCAGTGTTGTTTGCCTGAGTGTCTGTTCTGCTCGTTTTTAATTGTCATTAATAAGCTACAACAGGGGGAAAACTGCACAAAGTGCAAAACATGATGAAATCAACAAAAGAGAGTTAGGCATTTAAATCTATAGCAGATTCAGAAATATACTCAGCAAAAAAAGAAACGTCCCTTTTTCAGGACTGTGTATTTCAACAATAATGTTTTAAAAATCCAAATAACTTTACAGATCTTCATTGTAAATTGTTTAAACAATGTTTTCCATGCATGTTCAATTAACCATAATCAATTAATTAACATGCACCTGTGGAATGGTCGTTAAGACCTTAACAGCTTACAGAAAGTAGGCATTTAAGGTCACAGTTCTAAAAACGCAGGACACTAAAGAGACTTGTCTACCGACTGTGAAAAACACCCAAAGAAAGATGCCCAGGGTCCCTGCTCATCTGCGTGAACGTGCATTAGGCATGCTGCAGGGAGGCATGAGGACTGCTGATGTGGCTAGGGCAATAAATTGCCATGTCCACACTGTGAGACGCCTAAGACAGCGCTACAGTGAGACAGGAAGGACAGCTGATCATCCTCGCAGTGAAAGACCACATGTAACAACACCTGCACAGGATCGGTACATCCGAATATCACACCTGCGTGACAGGTACAGGATGGCCACAACAACTGCCCGAGTCACACCAGGAACACACAATCCCTCCATCAGTGCTCAGACTGTCCGCAATAGGCTGAGAGAGGCTGGACTGAGGGCTTGCAGGCCTGTTGTAAGGCAGGTCCTTACCAGACATCACCAGCAACAACGCCGCCTATGGGCACAAACCCACCTTCGCTGGACCAGACAGGAGTGGCAAAAAGTGCGTGAGTTTCTGCATGACAGCAATGTCAGTGTTCTGCCATGGCCAGCGAAGAGCCCAGATCTCAATCCCATTGAGCACATCTGGGACCTGTTGGATCGCAGGGTGAGGGCTAGGGCCATTCCCCCCAGAAATGTCCAGGAACTTGCAGGTGCCTTGGTGGAAGAGTGGGGTAACATCTCACAGCAAGAACTGACAAATCTGGTCCAGTCCATGAGGAGGAGATGCACTGCAGTACTTCAAGCAGCTGGTGGCCACACCAGATACTGACTGGTACTTTTGATTTTGAGCCTCCCTTCATTCAGGGACACATTGTGAAACATTTTTAGTTTATGTCTTATGGTGTTGACTCTTTTAGTGTTCATACAAATATTTACACATTAAGTCTACTGAAAGTAAAAACAGTTGAAAGTCAGGGGACGTTTCTTTTTTTGCTGAGTATATTTGTAAATGTCTTATAAATGTAAAAATCATGCTGCTGTGCTTTTCTGAATGTACAATAAGAGAAAAAAATACCAGCTGATTAAATGAGATCAGTGTTATCAGGTGTTGTCACCTATTATGAATCTGGTTGGAACAAAAACCTGCTGCCACAGTGGGTCCTCAGGTCCGAGTTTGGGAAGCACTGCTCTAGGGGTTTTTACAAAGTATCTAGTTAAGGATCTGAAAACTTATATGAATAAGAGATTTCATTTTTTTCATTTTTAGTAAATTTGTAAACCTTTCTCAAAACATGTTTTCACTTTGTCATTCTGGGTTATTTAGTGCAGATTTATGGGTAAAAAATGAAAAATGTATTCATTTAAAATTAAATCTGTAACACTGAGCAGAAAGTGTTTGAATACTTTCTGAATCAACTATTTGCGAAGTTTGGAGATATTCTTTCTCTTCTCATCATATATTTTACTGCCAGTGATACCTGGAAACTAAATGTGTATATATTTGCTGGGGCAAAATGGCTACATCATTGCCTTAACTTTCTCCAGTTTGTATGTGTACACTTACCTCCCTGTGGAAAAAACTGGGAATAAATGGTTTTGAACGTCTCCTCGTCCACAAGTCCACTAGGGCACTCCTGAGATATAAGACAGAAAGTAAAGAAAATAACAGCATGAATCAGGTGGATGGGGTGCTTAGGATCTTCCCATAATCCTTCACTTACATTTTTGAAACCGCGATAGAGTGATTGAAGCTCTTTTTTTGTGAACTTCGTTTGTGCCTGCAACTGATCAAGGCCCTCTGGTTGGTGCCGCACAGTAGAAAGCTCCAGGTCACTGTCGCTGCTATCTATAGGAAATAATGAATACAAAAATTTAGTTCTGGTGTGCTTTTAAGAGGCAAGAAAGGTATAGAAAGTATCAAAACAAAGAAACTCTTATAATCTGCTTTTGGCTTACAAATACAACCTCTAACTCTAGCACCATGTGCTTCAGGTACATTTGACCATACTGGATCCACTTAGGTATTATAGGCACAATATAAGATAAACTTTTGCTATTTATCTGTTACTAGATAGGTATTCTTAGTGATTACATCCCATCCAGTGTTGCTTCCTGCTATGCACCCAGTACTGCCAGGTCCAATAAATGGAGGGATGGATAAACGGATGGATGGATGGATTGATGGATGGATAGGTTGGCAACACATATCCAGTATTAAAAGTACTAACTTTAAGCAGCCTCTATTAAGTGTTTCATGTTGGCTGTACCTTTTGATGATGTGAAAATTACTGATGGAACATTTCTTAGAAAATGAACATTAACTCCAAATTACACATATGTAAACAGGACTTCCTGGCAGATGCTAAAAATTTAAGTGGCTGCTCCTACCTTCATCTGTGAGGTCAATGAGCCCCAGAATGTGCAGGAGCTTCAGAAACATACACACCAGACATACGATTCCCACCGTCTGCAATCCTTCTGACTCTGAGCCGCTTCTGCCTCTCATTGCCCTCTACCCTCCATCTCCGTCCAGCGCTTAGATGAATTTTACAAAGGAAAAAAGACTTGTCTCCCAGTACAGGAGAAATGACAAAGTGTGAAGCACTCCAGAATGATTCTAGCAGATGGTAGGAACTAACTGATATGCCCAAAATCAGCCCTTACACTCCATCGTTCTCTCTCGTTGTTGAGGAAGAGAGGCAGCAACATGTTTAAACAAGCAAGTGAACTAGTGACAAGAGATCAAGAATAATTCTCTCTCTGACTCTCTCTCTCTCTCTCTCTCCCTGTTACTCTTGCCCCCCCCCCCCGCCCCCCCCCCCCCCACCTCCCCTCTGCCTTCTGCTTCTCCACTGGCTGGCAAGCCTTGAGGATGAAAAGCCATCTTACTGTGAGCAAAGGCTCCCCAGGAGTTTATAAACACCTCCAGCCAGTCTCTTTCCTAGTCATTGTTGGTAGAAGGCAGTTTGTCTTTTTTATCTCCTTTCATATTTCATAGTTTACCAGTCTGAACCCTGAAAACCACTCCTATTCAATTTTAGCCACCATTTCCAGCTAGTATCACACTTCCACCACATTCATACTTGACATCCCTTTAAAGCACTGGTCAGATGATACATGGGGATCTTTTGTTGAAATTATTCCACCAATGTTGTACACAAAGAATAACTCAAAACTCTTTTCACAGTGCAAGTTATTTTTGAATGTCTGTACAAATTTTTGTACAAGTAATTTTTGTAGAGAGGTTTAATTTACAGCCTAAATAAAACAAAACACTGATGTCAAAATGAGAAAGAAATACTGAAGTTTGCTATTGAAAGTGTGGGGCATGCACACAGACAGCACATATTGTAATGTCTACTCTGAACAGCCATAATGTGTGGGGCCACTAAGGAGTACTTGGGTCTCTATTCTCAGGGCATAATAATAATAAATAACGTCTCTTCAGAACAAAATGTTTTAAGTGAGTAAGTGCAAGCAAAGAGGGATTAAAATAGTTTCTCAAGATACACATGCATTTATCTGATTACAATTGCGGTTCTAATTGGAAACAAATGGGAAAAGAGTGTGACTACAGAATTCACTGTATATTGTGCATACATCCAAAGGACTCGCAAACACTTAGGAAGAGTTACTTGGTATGTCTGTTCCATCATGAGTAAATCCCATATAATTTGGTTGTAATAATAGTAATGAAGCTAATAAAAGTTCATATTAACTGTATATTCCTAGCATTCTGCTACCCCTCTGAAGACCATAATGTAAAAGAGTTCAAATTAATGTTACCAAAATCATTGGCAGCATAAGCTAGATGTCTTTCTCAAGGTTTTCATACTGTTTACTGCAAAGTCATTTCTGTATATAATATACTGTAACTGTATGTAAGCTCTATAAAAGAAATCACTCATGGGATATTGTTGTGTATATTATACTGTAAGTGCCTCCATAAGAATAAATTCATTATGTAACAACAAGAAACTTGTTACATCTGGTAAGGTGATCCTGTTCATTTACTCCCTTTCCTGGGTTGAGAGTTTCAAGCAAGATTTTACAATTATTTTTGGCTGGCACCTTTTTCCAAGTCAATTTACATAATCTCAGATTGAGGTGGTGATTGAACCAGAAGCATTGCTATTTAAAGTCTAGTGTCATTGACACTACACTACACTGCTGCATAACAATCTTCTTTGCAAAAATGTAATGCAGTTGCACCATAGCTATATTGTAATGCAATTATTTCCCTCTATTATTCTGTATACTGTATGTTTATTAGTTCCTTTATATGCTGAATATAATACTGCCTTCTATATGAAACTGAAATTATTTTATTGTCTTCTTTAGTTGTACTTTTTCATAAGATACCATGACATGCTCAAACCTGCTAAATCCAATTCAGGGTCATAGGTGGTTTGACTCTTATCTGGCAGAGCTGGGTGGAAGGAAACAACTAGCACTGGGCAGGATGATAGTCCATTGCAAGACCAAGTCATGCACGCAGCCACTCACATTTTCACACAAGGTTAGTTTAGTGCAAGTGTTAAGGATATGGGAGCAAAAACGAAATACCTCAAGAAAACAAAGGATTCACAATAGGAAATAATAGGATACAAAACCTAGAACAATGGATCCATGAGACATCAACTGCTATTCTTTTTACACACTGTAAATATATTGCCACTTCAATGTTACCTTTTAATTGAATTATTTCACCTCTGTACGTATTACTTTTTCTAATTAGGTTCATACATTGTTTTTTATACATTGCACAGTAAACGCTTTGATAGTACATTGCACTTGTTTTGTTTCTGTATTGTTACTGTCTAATTGTATTATACCCTATTATAATGCTGTAAATATTATCCCCATAGCTATTACAATGTGATTAATTTATTTGTTTGTATGTTACTGAGACTGTAATTATTCAGTTTATATATTAAATCATACGTCATCCACTTTTATATTACATTATAGTTGATTCGTTTACATGTTTATATATATATATAGTGAGGGACATTACCTGGCCGAGACACCTCCGTAATGAAAGGACTTGGGGAACAGAGTGTGCTCAAGGCATTATCTCCCCTGGAGGACTAGATGACAGGCCCCCTGGGTTGCAGCAGTGCTTGGGATTCCCACAGGGCTCCATGGGAGCTGGAGTTTGGCATAGCCCTTTTGGGGTCTGAGGGTGCTACCATGGGGTGCTGCAGAGCTGTACTTTGCCAGGCTTCTGCCACACCTGGAAGTGCTTCCGGACTTCGCAAATGAGCCACCTGGAGTACTCCCAGGTGCACAATAAAAGGAGTTTAGTCTGTCGTCATTCAGGGAACAAGAGTTGGGAGGAAGAGGAATGAAGTTTGCCGGAGGAGGAATGGTGACGGAAGGAGACAGAGAAGGAAAGAAAGAAGAGAAGGAAAGTGCTTTATTGACATTAGTTGTGCATTTGTACTGTGCTGTGCAGCTGGGGAACGAAGTAAAGGTTTTCCCACAGTGGAAAGCAAAGCCTTTGTGTTCCTGTTCTTGTGCTGGGCATCTGCCTGTGTCAAGTTTGGGGAGCTAGTGCACCCCCCCTGGTTGCAACATTTGGTGCAGTCTGCAGAATTCTAGGCCATCTGCAAGGTAGTGACCTGTTTAAAAAATTTTCTTGTGCCAACCTTACTCAGAAGCGCATGCAAATTTAGCTCTGCAGCTCACTGAAGCACCACTTCAGCCCATGATGGAAGGAAAGGGAAGAGGCAGTCCAGAAAGACCCTGAGGAGCAGGATGCACATCGTCGTTATCTGCAAGGGTGTCGTCGCAGGTAGCGACACTGCTGCCTGGGAGAAGTGAACCCATGGAGAGAAGGGTCCATACAGTGGCATGCTAGACTTATGGACAAGCTGTTCAATGAGTGGTTTTCTTGGACCTGGAGCAGTTAAGCAACAAGGACCTTGCCCCACTGTTTTCGTAAGAGTCCTATGAGACCGGCCCCAGAGGAGTATGGGAAAACCGAAGTAAAAGAAGGCTCTCGCTCTGCCTCCAACACAGTCAGATGGACCAAATCCCACAAAGGGAAGAGGAGAAGATGAGTGGTCAAGCTGCACAAGTAAGGAGTTGGGGGGGCATGTGCCAGGATTCCTCTATTAAATGGGAGGAAGCAGAACTGGTGAATGGCTGCCCCGAGCCCATAGGTCACCCGGGTGAGCCTGCACAGGAGACACGAAGGCATAATGGCTCATGGTCGGCAGGCACAGACGAGCGAAGCCTCAGTCCACTGCTGACTGACACATTTAATGTTGTGTTGGCCATACGGGAGCTGGAAAGTGTACTCCATCCTGTATTGTCTCTGTTACAGATCATTAAGAACCTTAAGACGATAATAGAGGGACTGGAGACAATGACTGAAGTACCTCTGAAACGAGCCAAAGAATATCTACAGTGACTTCACATCAGAATCCCAGTTAAGGTAAATTCAGCGGTACAGGTAAGTGTATCCTGTACTGTACAAAATATTGAAACTCCAAGTGTATTGTCCTCGAATGTGATGTGGTTGACCTCTCTCTAAGGGTGTGTAGAGATGAACCAACCTCGGCTGAACGTGAGGTGGAGCAGTGTGACAGATGGCTGGGCTCATTCCTGGCCAGTAGGCCACCATAAAGGAAGGACCAGGGGAGCAGATGTGCACAGGACACTGCCTCACCTGTAGAGCTAGACCGCAGCCCACCAGGTTGAGGTGGCATCTCGAATTCCCATAGGGCTCTATTGAAGATGGAGTTTGGCACAGCCATGTTGAGTTCTATGGGGGCCACCAGGGGAAGCTGCAGAGTCCTACTTTGGGATTCCACCACACCTGGGAGTATTTCCAGATAATGCTGAATGGCCACCTGAAGTGCTCCCTGGTGCAGCATAAAAGGGACTACCTTAATTCATTTGTGGAGCCAGAGTCAGAAGGATGAGGAGAAGGACAATTAGGAGGAGTGGAGGCAGAAGACGGAGAGAGAAGGAAAAGAAAGTGCTGTATTGTGTAACTATTGGCTGGTTGAAAGGCTTCTGCAAGGGACAAAACATTGGGTTCATGGACAAATGGGGTCTCTTCTGGGAGAAGTCGCGTTTCTTCAGGCGAGATGGTCTGCATCCTAATAGATTCGGCATCTGGGTCATCTCTGAAAATCTCTGTAATTTGTCTCGCCTGACTATGTAATTCTAATCCAAATTCTTTCAATAATGCCCTTGCTATGATCTGATAAATCTGTAGCGATCTCTTAATCAAATGTGCACTGCATTAACACTATAATAACCAACCTCAGTCTAAGTAAAAACCTGGACAATGCTGCATAAATGCAAATAACTGAATTACCATTTCACCTCTAGATTTGCACAGTATTAAAACTATAACAACAGATTATAGATTAAATAAAAAATCTGCAAAAAGTGGCATTAACACAAATAACTTAATTACCATTTCGAGCAGCTATAAAACTCTGCCAATTCAGCACTTTTCTTCCAAGAACTTAAATATGGCCTTATTAAATGTTAGAACGTTAACCAAAAAGACGTTTTACATCAACATTCATATTAGTGATAGTAAAATAAACTTTCTTACAAGTGAAACATGGCTCACCTGTGATGGTGTGGCTCTTTTAAGTGAAACTGCACCTCCGAATTACAGCTTTTCTTATTTGGTTCGCCAAAGTAAAAAAAGTGTTGGCTTAGCAAGTGTTTACTTGTAAAGATGTCAGCTTTGGTATATTTGTGTCTTTTGAGCATATTGCCGTTATTATTCAAGGGGTTTCCCAGTCTCTAGTATTGTCTGAGTATAGACCTCCTAAATATAATGTGTCTTTCATTGAGGAATTCTTGGTCTTAGTGTCAATTATAATAACTGACTACGACAGGGGGCGGTATGGTGGCGCAGTGGGTAGCGCTGCTGCCTTGCAGTTAGGAGACCCAGGCTCGCTTCAAGGGTCCTCCCTGCGTGGAGTTTGCATGTTCTCCCCGTGTCTGTGTGGGTTTCCTCCAGGTACTCCGGTTTCCTCCCACAGTCCATTGGCAATTCTAAATTGTCCCTAGTGTGTGCTTGGGGTGTGTGTGTGTGCAACCTGCCCGGGGTTTGTTTCCTGCCTTGCGCCCTGTGTTGGCTGGGATTGGCTCCAGCAGAGCCCCGTGACCCTGTAGTTAGGATATACCGGGTTGGATAATGGATGGATGTACTATGACAGGTTCCTAATTGTTGGTGACTTTAATTTTCATATTGATAAACAATGTGACCTGAAAGCAAAAGAATTCATGAACCTCCTGCACTCTTTTGATCTGAGCCAGCACTTTAGCCAGCCTGACACATAAGGGGGGACACACACTGGATTTAGTGATTACTAAAGTATTAAAAGTTGATGTGAGGCAGGTCGTGGTTATCAGTATATCAGACCTTTCTTTCCTATTATTTAATGTAGAAGTACTGATAACTACAACTAATGAGAAGCATATCGTTAAAAAACGCCATTTTGATACATCTGCAGCTTCAAAATTTGCTAACAATATAAACAACCAAGTCTGTTTGTAGTGCTTATTACAATAGCGGTAATAATATAAATAATAAAATGGAAAATTTTAAAGCTAAAGTGAGAGCTGCTGCTGACATAGTCCAGCACCGTTATACCATGGAAGATCCTAAGAGTGTCTGACTTAAAGAAAACGTGCCGGAAAACTGAGTGTAAATGGAGAAAAACTAAATTGATAGTTCACTATGAAATATTGAAGGCTAATATAATGGAATATAACAGCATAGTCCGTCTTGAGAGGCGGTGCTACTTCTCTAAAATTGTAAATAATAATCCTGGTAATCCAAGAGTTTATTGTCTACTATTGATCATTTGCTAAACCTAGGTCACCCAATGGAATGCCTCCAAAAAACTACCAGTGAAACTTGTGAGGCTTTTGCTATATTTTTTAAAACACAAAATTATTGATATTAGAAATAATATAGTACATCCCCCCAAAACTGATCCTTTTAAATCCTGGTATTCCATTTTAAGCAAATTAAATTGTTTCACCAGGATAGATTTACCCGACCTATTTTATGTATTATAATTTCTCAACTGAAAACCTCCATCTGCATCCCTGACCTAACACCAGCAAGCTTTTTCAAAGAATTATCCGATGTGCTAATTGATAATGTTCTCGACATAGTATACTCATCATTAGATACGGGAGTCTTCCCAGACTGTTTTAAGACTGCTGTTGTTAAACCCATGCTCTGGAAAAATAATCTTGACTCCTCTGTTTTTCACAATTTTAGACCTATTTCCATCCTGCCTTTCTTAAGTAAAATTCTAAAAAAGGCAGTCATTATGCAGCTAAATGATCACTTGAATAACATGCTATTCTTGACAAGTTTCAGTCAGGTTTTAGAACAAATCACAGTACAGACACTTCACTGGTTAAAGTAGTAAATGATTTGCAGGTTAATGCAGACAGAGGCCATTTATCTATTCTCATCCTCTTAGATGCGAGTGCAACATTTAATAATATTCTCCTTAGTCAGTAGGTTGGCTTCTCCGGCAATGTCTTACGTTGGTTTGAGTAATACTTAACAGGTAGAAAATTCTTTGTTAGTTACGGTAATTATACTTTGAAGATGCATGACATTCTATTTGGTATTCCACAAGGATCTATACTAGGTCCAGTGCTCTTTTTAATCTACATGGTTCAATTAGATCAGATTGTTTTATGGCATAACATGAGCTACCACAGCTATGCTGATAACACACAACTGTTTTTATCAATAGCACCTGATGACCCTGGCTCTCTTGGTTCACTGACTCAATGTTTTACTTGCATTTCTGAATGGGTGAGTAGTAATTTTCTCAAACTAAATAAGGAGAAAACTGAAATTTTGCTTATTGGCAAAAATGGATATAGTGAGGGTATTAGAAATAAATAATTAGGCTTAAAAATCAAGATGGAGGTAAAGAATTTAGGCGTAATTATTGACTCTGATCTAAATTTTAAATCACACATTAATGAAATTACTAGGACAACATTTTTTCACTTAAGAAATATAGCAAAGGTTAGATCCCATAAAAAATAATGTTCACGCTTTTGTTTTTAGTCGACTAGATTACTGTAATGCAATCCTTTCAGGACTACCCAAGAAAGACATCAATCTGTTGCAACGAGTTCAGAATGCAGCTGCCAGAATCTTAACTAGGAAAAGAAAATCTGAGTACATCTCTCCAGTTCTGATGTCATTACATTGGTTACTAGTGCCATTCAGAATTGACTTTAAAATACTGCTAATGGTTTACAAAGCCCTAAATAATCTCATGGCATTCTATATTTTGGAATGCCTGTCACCTTACACTCCAAGTCATAACCTTAGATCTTCGAATAAGTGTCTGCCTACAATTTCAAGAGCTAAAGTTAAAAGAAGTGAACCTTCTGCTGTTATGCACGTAAAATCTGGAATAGTTTACTGATAGAAATTCACCAGGCTAATACGGTGGAACATTTTAAAAAAGTGCTAAAATCCCATTATTTAACATGGCTTTCTCATAGCTACATGTTAGTGTGTCCCTATTAACTTTATGTGCATTGAAATATAATTTTCATCAAGGCTCCACATTCCATACTAATCCCTACTATTCTCTGCTGTTCCATTTCTGTTTTTTTCTGTGGTGGCATTCTGTGCCACCACCACCTGATCAAGACACCATGTACTCCCTAGTTTAATGGATTAAAGGCAGTGTCTCAGATGTCCACATGACCATCACCAAATTCTTCACATGAAGCATGAAAACCATAATGATGAATTTAGGTCATTTGTTAGGTAGAATGGGGCCTTGGAACCCCTGCAGATTTTTTTTCTCCAGCCCATCTGGAGTTTTTTTTTTTGCTGTTCTCTTGGCCATCTGACCTTTCTTTTTTGTATGTTACTTAGTATAGCTTAATCTTATTTTTGTTTCTCATAAACGTTTCTTTCTTCATCATGTAAAGAACTTGAGCTTCATGATTTGTATGAAAATGTGCTATATAAATAAATGTTATTGTTCTTTATACTGTGCTGTGCACTGGGGAACAATGTAAAGGGTTTCCACAGTGGAAAATGAAATGTGTATGTTGATGGACTTGTGCCTGGTAACTGTCTGTGTCAGGTTTGCGGAGCTGGTGCTCCCCCTGGTAATTATTTCACTCCTAATGATATTTTAATGTTATTTCCTTTAGTATTACACTTTTCCTCATAGAGTGCATTATAATGTAGATAAGTTATTAGCGGGTGGCTTAGTGATGCAAAATGTTTTGGCCAGGTTAATTTCTTAGGTGTTCTTTTTTTTTGTTTTGCTCTGTAATGAAGTTGTGTCTTGTCCCAAACAGTTCTTTACTGGTATTTATTGCTGGTTATTTGTTGCAGTAAGAAATTTGACAACATGCATGCTTATATTCCACCTAAGCTATGGTGTCAGGATCAGATGGTTTTAAGATGGATGCATGCACACGTTTGCTCTTTAACTGAAATACTTAGTTCTTCTGAACAGATGCAAAAATAAGTCAAAGATTAGGCAAAAGAGTAAACCTAAACTATCTCAGACACCCTGAAAAGTTTACTTGATCTCGATCTGATAGAGCTCCAGATCCATCAGAATGATGCAATTCTCAATGAGATCAGTTCATCATAGGTAAGGAAAATTAAAAAGAACCCCTGCTGTACAAACCAGAAAAGAAAAATGCCAAAAGAAATGAAAAATTCTGACTTGACCAAACATAAAAAGGAGTAGTCACAGTTACAGTGTAACATTATAAAGTTATATTGCTATTGTACAAAGGAACCCCATTAGTATTGGTTCGCTTGTGCTAAATAATTTGTTGCTTCAGTGCTGCTATGTGTCAGAGAAGATGGGCAGCATTGTTCATAATGGTCATCACTCACTTTTAACTTCA
This sequence comes from Polypterus bichir lapradei, assembly GCA_026402145.1. Lineage (NCBI taxonomy): Eukaryota > Metazoa > Chordata > Cladistia > Polypteriformes > Polypteridae > Polypterus > Polypterus bichir. The sequence goes on from JANRMT010062796.1 coordinate 74,178,471, forward strand.
TTCTCTTCTCCACTATTACTTCCAGCAGGTTGAGAGTGCAGCATGATTTCCAAGACATGAACTGAGACTGCTAAAGCCTCATGCTTTCACAATACATGCTGAGGTAAGGAGTCATTAGCCTCCTTCAGGCCTGTAAACTACATTTAGACACAATGGCCTCTGTTCCATGATCCCTTCAAATATCAGTTAAAGAACAAAGGCTTGGTCCACTGTTTATTACTTCTTATGAAAAACAGTCTACATTTGCACTTTGAGTAAGGATTTTGGGGATTTGTGAATATCATGTCCATGCTGGGCTTGGGGTCATACCATTGCTGTTCTGTATAGCCCTTGATCTGGAGCTGGTTCACCACCTTTATGGATTCTCCCTAATGGTTTATTATCGATTCTAACATTTTGACCCCTAAGTCTCTTCTTTGGCTTTCACTGCAGTGCAGCTTCCAGTCTGGCTCCTTTAATCTTGCATTTTCTAAATATTGGGCGCAAAGTTGAAAACCACTTAGGTCTTTGTTCATCATGACTCTCTTATGTGCTAATCTTTCATTATTCACCCTTATGAATTGATGGCAAACATATTTGATTTATTCTGTCAGCCTTTCAAGGCATTGCACTTTGTGGAAATATTTTGAATGACATAGGACTACATTCCAATCTCCATGTTCTGATTGTGCTATTTCTGCTTATATATTCAATTAAGATCTGCTCTTAAGGCTTGTAATATTTCTTTATCCTCTTCACTCCCTTCCCATCCTCTGTATAATTTCGCTAATTCATTACCCCCCACCTCAAACCTGGTGGCTGCAATTTATACACTTTGCATCTACAGAAGTCTAAATATTCTGTTTGTTGGGCATAATAACCTCCACCCCTGCAACTGTCTTTCCTGGGGATTGATTTTCAAGAAAATGTGTGCTTTCTTCTGCGATCCCCACCTTCAACACGGGGGTCTGCTGGAGCCAATCCCAGCCAACACAGGGCACAAGGCAGAAATCCAATCCCTGGCAGGGTGCCAACCCACCGCAGGCACCTTCAACACATTCGGTTTTAGTTACTTCATTGTCTTTATGTTTTCCCAAGCCCAAGCACTTTGCCATAGGTCTGGCTTTAAATTAAAATTTACAATTCTGTCCCCCTACTGCTTTTTTACGCATGTTCTGGGAATGTCTACTATATTTTGTTCTGCATTTTAGCCTTCTATTTCCAGTTTACCCCAATCTGCCCTTTCTTTCTACATCCCTTTCTTCCTGAAGTAAACCTTGTATTGGACCTCTTCTTTTAAATTCACTCTCACTCCATCCCAATAAAAGTTATTTTCTCAGGGCATGGTTTCCACTAACTCAACTCTACCCACTTGCTGGAAACTGGGTGATCCTCCTATTTTTCCCCTGTCACAATAATAAGCAATTATTAACATGAGGAGCACTAGCTATGCAAACTATGCTGTTATGTACAGCAGGGGTTCTTTTTAATTTTACTTACCTATGACGAACTGATCTCACTGAGCATTACATCATTCTGATGGATCTGGGGCTCTATCAACCTGGCCGAGACGCCCAAAGAAAGGAAGGATGGGGGAAGGCAGCTGCTTTGGGACACTGTCTCCCCCAGGATGCTAGATGGCAGCTTCCCTGCAGCATGGCGGTGTTCCAGATTCCTGCAGGACACCATGGGATCTGGAGTTCAGCTTCACAGCCCTACTGGGTACCATGAGTGATGCCAGGAGACGCTTCAGGGAGACCTGGGAGACTCTACTTTCTACATAGCCCGGAAGTGTTCCAAAGTCACGGGGATGGAGGTCCCGAAGTACTTCTGGGCTAAAGAAAATGCAAGTTCTCCATCAGACCCAGATGTGCTGGCAAGTCACGGGGACAGAAGGACAAAAGCACTTCCTGGTCAAGGACTATATATAGGACTGCTGTAAACCCAGCAAGTGAGTCGGGAGGTGTAGGACAGAGCTTGCTGGGAGGTGTGGAGGAGAGAATATTTTATTATTATTGTAGTATTGTGTATTCACTTGCCTGTTAATTGTGGTGGAGGTGCTTAAAGGCACTTTTAGAGGAAGAAGGAATTAAAAGACCTTACTGTTGCTTTTAACCTGTGTCCAGAGCGTCTGTTTGTTGGGTTTGAAGGGGCATCAGCGACCCCTTGCATCTTACACCCCCTAGAAAGCATCTCAGTCTTACTCTTTTCAAACTGTCAGTGACAAGGATTAAAATATTTTATAACCCTAACATTGTTAAATAATAGGTTATGGTGCAGTTTATCGTGTGATCCTTATCGCTACTCTCCTTCAGAATATTCTCATCCTTGGGGCTTATTGTTTGATTTGCACTCTTCTCCTAGGTGTGTACAGACATTGTCTTCTTATTTATTTTCTGCTTCTGTTGTTCAGGATTGACATTAGGGTGTGTGTGTGTGTGTACAGAATGGAATAAAACATTTTTTGCATATTACAATGTAAACATTCTGTTCCTTTCAGTATTATATAATACACACATTGCACTTATCAGTACTATATTTCAGTTAAATAATGAAATGTGAAATGGACACTTTACATTTATTACCTCCCAGATGCAAGAGACTGGATTTGATTCAATTTAGTTTTGTTTATAGGGAATAGGCTCAGTGTGCTGTAACAAGTCTACAGGTAAATAAGCAAAATATAAACTTTGCAAATTACATAAAGCCCACAAATAAAAATATATATTCATTTACACACACAGTAGAACAAAACATTTTTAAACTGATTAACAAAAGTATCTTAATGTAAATAAATCCATTACTGTTATCATTGTGATGAGGCCAATTGACAAAAGAAAAGAGGAGAACAAAACTCTAGTTTACAGTTTACCTGGAGAGGGTTGGGTCCGCTCTTGGTTTTAATGAAAAATCATAGCCAAAGTTGGACACAATCATAGTTCGGAAGACCTAAGGCAATTGCCAACTAACCCCTCCTGGTCATCCTACAGTGTTATATCATTTTTTGCTATACCATTTAATAAGGACAAAATTCTTTAATGCTTGAATTCATCCTTGGGTTGCAAGACTCGCAGTATCTCTTGTATCTTTCCCGTGGGCACAAAAAGTGCTTGGAAGTAGAGCAGTGGCACTAAGTGCCACAGTAGGATGCCAAGAAGATAAATCAAGCAAAGAAGCATCAGTAACAGTTTATAAATCTATGAATATTTTTATTTGTGTGTAATTGACTAAAACATAGAGGCACAATAAGAAGAGCTAATCAGCTTTTGTAATCAGGATATACTAAGCCAAAGTAGTGAGTCTTCAGTCTGGATTTAAATGCTATGCCTGAAGAGGCATCTTTTAAACAAACAGGAAGATTACTCCTCATTTCTGGGGCCCTGTACCTAACAGCTTGAGCTCCTACTGTTGTTTTATTAATCTTTGGAATAATTTGTATATCAGCATCTTGATTATTTATGTATTAATAAGTTCAAATAAGTAGGGGCTAGGCCAGGGATGTAAAACTCATATCACAGAGGGCTGCACAGTGGCTGCAAGTTTTTGTTCTATCAACTTTCTTACGTAGTAACCAGTTACTGTTGGTAACTGGGCAGACTTCCTTTACTTTCATTTTAATTGACTTTCTTTTTAAGATTCAGACCCTTTAATTATTCATTTTCCTTAACCAGCAGCCAAACAATAATGAGATGTAAAGCAAGCCAACAGATGACCAGGTAACTCAGGGGTCTCAAACTCTGTTCCTGGAGGGATGCCATTTCCACATTAACCTTTTCTTTTTTTAATTAAATGCAATTTCTTACTGTTAATGTATCCAGTTATTTAATTATATAGCTTGTTAGTGCTCTCATATGGCACACTCGACTCTTCCAAAACTGATTTTCTTTTGCCTGAAATCCAAATGTTTTATGAACCAAAGCAGATTGATATTTCTGAGACCTTAACTTTCTTCTTTTAAAATGTTATTGAAAAAGATGATGTATTTCTAAATGCATAGGTGGAAATGGTATCAAGTCATCATGATTGTTTGATTGCTGGTTAAGGAAAAAAGAAACACGGGTTTTCAATTTAAAAAGCAAGTGAGTTTAATGTTAAGGCAAAAAATATATATATTTTCAAATAAATGGCACTATTTATTAAATTTATTAATTAAGAAAGTGGCTGAAATAAAAACCTGTTGCCACTGTGGCCCATCAGGATTTGACTTTGTCACCCCTGACCCTATACATTTAATGCTTTTAAAATCTGCTCTAAACTTAATTGGAAGCCAGTGTAACAACTTAACAGCACTTGTGTGCTTGTGCTTTCTATACCTAATAAAGATTCTTATAGCAACATTTTGAATTAACTGAAGGCTGCATGTAGAACAATTTGAACAGGATGTGAAAACTGCATTGCAGATAGACAGATAGATGGATAGATACTTTATTAATCCCCAAGGGGAAATTCACATACTCCAGCAGCAGCATACTGATAAAAACAATATTAATTAAATAGTGATAAAAATGCAGTGCAAGTTAAAAAATGCAAGGTGGAAATTGCAAGGCAGGTATAACAGACAATATCATTGTATCCAGGAAACGAGTCCACATAAAAGAAAGTGGTAGGAGTGATCAGAGAGATAGCGAAAAAGGTAGAAAGATAAAGAAGATAAAGTTGTACACGGAGCTGCTGGAAAGGCTGCCACTCACGGCTTAGCCTAACGGAATATATATCAGTTGATCTAGAAATTGATGTTTAGTTGTCCTCTGTATGTAGAAGCTGTCCTTATTTTCTAATATTTTAAGATGGAAAAAAACAAGTTTTCAATAGTAGACATCTGGAATTAATGTTGATGTAGTAAAACTAAAGTTTAGACATACTGAGTTAAAACAAGAAAGAATATTTTTACGGCCTGTATCATAATAACATGTAGTTTTTTTTCTGTATTCAAAGTGGAATGAGGAGGATGATGGCAAAATTGGATGCCATCATGAAAAATCTTTTTGAGACTTTTAGCAATTCAGTGCTTCTACCCAATGTACTCGTTAAGTCTGTTTTATTCATTCATCGATTGCTTGATTGATATTATCTATGCTATGAGTCTGTATTCTTGTATTTTATTGTTCTGCTGCTTTATACATTTGAATTTTCCCATGGGATTAATAAAGTTTATCTAATCTAATCTAATTTAAGGCAAGGAGTTACCATCCATGCACTTGTAATTCTCTGATATAATTAATTAAGAAAATTCCAAGAGAAATGTTGTTTGGTTTGAAAGAAAGTAATAGTGTAATTTGCACAAAAGACATTTTCTGGTGGAAGCATATAAAGTAAAAACAGTAAAGGTCTATCTATTCTCTGAAGATAATGATAGACTACTGTAAACATATTTCTGTGCATCATGAAATTTTTTTGATAAATATTAAACTACACATCCAAGTAGAATTTTCTCCAGGTACTCTGCAAACCTCCCATCTGAAATACATAATTATGAGGTCAATTAACACCTCAAGATTGTTACGAGTGAACATAACATGCATAACACTTGTATATAACCCAGGGATTTGCTCCTGTCTTGTCAGAGAATAGATAGACAGGATACCTGAAAGGAGTCAAAGTTGCATAATATATCATGACACAAAGAAACGTGTTATTCACTCCCATTTTATTTTGGAGTTATTCCAGTTTTTCAAGAATGTGAGTAACAGTACCCTGATCTAACTATAACTACAAAATCCACCAGCCCCCTATGTTAGAGTGAGCATTCCACTGTAGGGTTATTATTTCCAGGTGGTGGAATGAATGAATTGCAGTGTTGTAGACCCACACCCTCTTTGTTATAGTTATTAAAGTCCAGATTTTTCCAGCCCAGCCCACTGCTTTTCTCTATCAGTCATGTGAATGTGTGAATGGACTGCATTGGTTTCTCAAACAAATATTAAATCATACAGGAATTGTTGTTAATTAAAATAATAAAACAAAAGGCAGTGTCTCATCAGTAATATTAATAAGGACTACAGGAGCAGCTCATAACTGGCTCTGTGAGTTAAAACATACCCAGTGGACAAAGGCCTACAGAAGTACTAGATACTAAATCAGCATCTGTCCTCACACCACCCTTTTCTGTGAAGGTGGTCGGTGGACTGGGAGGTTTTGCACAGTGTCAAGAGGGCAGAAACAAGGCTTGCTTTGCTTCAGGGTAAACAAGAATAAAAAATAAGAAAAGAGAACAGAACGAGAAAGAAACTGGTCCCAAGAGCTAGTGGTTGGCTTTCTACAAAGCCATTTGTCATAAAACATGCAGGCTCAGGGCAAGTGTATGTGGCAGTTATTTAATTAATCCTGAACAGGTGCAGTGGAGGAGTGCAGTTCTACTCAACTATTAACACTTTCCTTACTACCAACCTGCCCTCTGACATTTGCATGATCCGTATAAATCAGTAACTCTTTTGTTCTGCTCTGTTATGCACTGTGTGCTCCCCTACTCTCCCTCCCCAACAAAATCCTAGGAACAGGACATTTTGACTAGCACAGAGTAGGAGTTGTTGCTAATAGTTGTTAGGTCATACCTTCAGAGCATAACAAATTATATTTAGGATGCATCTCTTTGACAAGAACCAATTGAAGGATTATCAGTCTCAGCATAGGTGATCTAGAAAATCATTTTTAGTTAATGGTATAATGCTGAAAATGATGCTGGAAGCCTGAACCCTGGTGAGGACAACTGCCTCACATCACCTCAGTCTTGAGTTCAAGTCCCAGGTCAGGCACTTCCTGTATATTTTGCACATTCTCCCCATCTCAGTGTGGGTTTTTCTCAAAGTACTCTAGTTTTCCACCAACAACCCAATGACATGCAGCTTAACTTTGAAAATTTAAATTCACTTTGCCATTGTGTTTAGTGCAAACAACTGAAAAACAACTCAGGTTTGATTCCTAATGTAATGCCCAGTGTTGCCAGGAGATGGTCTGACCCTTGCCATCCACATGCCTATAGATATGAATTTTAGATTTTGAGAATCATATGTTCCTCTTGCCCTAAGTTTGTAGTCTTATTGATTATTCATGCACAATATAAATTTAATATGTTTAATATGACCTATTTTTACAATGAGATGTTAGAGCTGAACAACAGGGCACTGATGGCATTAGTGTCTTTGGATACTAGCTGTGCTGAATTTGACTGAAGCCACATCCTCCTGATTGCCTATTTGCTCTTTCTTGCTGCCAAGGGTATACAGAATAGGAAGAGACATCTTACAATAATGAAAGTGAAGCATTGTAGCAGTCGGTTCTGAGTAAAGTCAGACCATTGTCCCAACAAGTGCGACTGCTGGGCTGTGTCTGTATCAAGGCCAGATGAGTGCAAGGATAAGAGAACAAGAGTTAAGATGGAGGATATATGTGTAGATCTGCATAACACATAGTCTGGATGTAGGGTCATTCCAAAATCCTTTGACAACAAAACAATATGTGACATACTTTTTACCAATGAGCGAAAGTTACACTCAGCTACTTCAGCTTTTATGGGAGACAAGAAGAAAAAGAAAAATCTAGACTCTTGGGCATTTGATGTAACTGCTTGTTTTCTAGTAGAGGATATCACACATGTGCGACTAGGAGGGAGCTGAGTGGACTAAGTGGAAGTAATTACCCACCAGGCCAGGGGGTGGCAGGGTGCACTAAACCTACCTCTGTTATCTCTGCAGGCCAAATACGGGAAAACCTGCCTGATTCAACATCATTTCCGGTTCTGGCACCCAGACAAGGCCAGACTGATGTCACTTGTGGTTCCTGCCAAACAACATCACTTTCACTTTTTGGCTTATAAAGCCGCCATCTTTTCCTAACCTCATCAGTTCAGTTCAGGACTCAAAACAAAGCATATGGGTGCTCTGTCAAAACCCTTTTGCAGCCAGGGACAATATATGGGTGGCTGCCCCAAACCTTTTTGTGTGTGTCAAGGCTGTTCACTTCACAAGTATTATAATAATTTTGATCCTATCCTGGCAACATGAAGCACAAAACAGGAACCAACACTGCACAGGATGCAAGTACATCACAACACCCACTCTCAGCCAGACTAGAGCAGGTTATAGCCACCTACTAAACTAAAATGCTTCTGGGAAGGTCTAGGAAACAGTGGTAGCAAGACAAAGCCTACAAGAACAAGGGGAGAAAGTAGAAAGTCCACATGGGGAGTGACAAAGTTGGAAATTGAACACAGCTTCCTGGAAGTGTGAGGCAACAATGCTGTATCCAGTTTTTCACCTCACTTTTTCATAAACAAAGTTATGGTGAGCAGAAGTATATCTTAGCATCACTGGGTGCAAAAGGAATTAACCAGTTCTGGATAGCAGTCTAATGCAGCCTAAAGAACTGGTCTCTCAGTAGAAGAGTTACAAGTTTAATTCTTGCTTCTTACTAAATGTGTGATCCAAATAAAGTCAAATTGTGTGTCTCTAGGCATTAAACAAGGCAGAAATGTACTTTACAATTGTACAGTACTGTGTATCTTCATTTGGCATTTTTTTGCTATACAAAAGTGCTATATAAAAAAAGTTTTTATTAAACTATAACATCTACATATTTGGTTTGGGAGGAAAATGGCTTCTGAATTTGCCTAATTTGGTTACAAAGTTGTAGGAGTCAAGAGCCTTTTCAGGCAGCACTGTGCATAAGGCAGAAGCCAACCCAGGAAAAGGTTCTATTCTTAGCACCATCCCAAGGTTCTTAAAAAGGAGAAGAAAACATTAATTTCTGAATTGGGTTGGCAATTTCACAGCATTCACAACATACAATATGTGTCTGGGGGATACATAAAATTTAAGCATGGGAAAAGTACTATACCACTTCATTTTGGTTGAAGAAAATGAATGCATTTATTGAAAACCCTTCTTTTAACCCCAAAATCTTACAAGACATATCCATCTTTCTATGGTGATGAGGAAACCTGATTTTGTCTTATCATGTCAGAAAAGTGTATTTCTTCTGTTTTTGTGCTTGTCAGATGGCAAGCAACATTAAAAAATGATCCAAGCCTTTAGAGAATAATGCAACCAGGGTTGGCTCAAGCTATCCATAAATCCTTGTTTGTAAGAAAAATCCTAAATGAGTTGAAAGGATGCATACTGGCAAAAAAGCTGTGGCTTTGATTAGTTTGATGACCATTATTATTATTTTTTTAATAAAATGTGAATGAAAGCAGTGTATTTCTGGGAAGCACCTTTTCCAAGTGGACAGCATCCATCAGGTGAGGTACATACTGTGCAATGCAATTTAATTACTTCATCTTGGCATTGATTGCTTATAACAAGCAGAATGATCAATATAATGCATACACACGCAAATAAAATAAAGCTTTTGAAATTGTTTTTGAAATTTATATCCAAATGTGTGGGTTTACATGTAACACTGTTTTACTTTCAAAACCTCAGAGTTCCAAAAGGGGAGACATTTGTGTATCATCAGCATGCATGCCATATATCTTGTATCGAGAAAATTGCACTTTGAGTTTCTTACTCACAGGAAGCACAGTGACAGTCAATTTCAATTTACTTTAGCATGTAATTTAATAACTGTTAAATGAGTATACTTTACAAAAGTGTTAATTCTATAACCATTGTTTTACCCTTTTTTCAGTTGTCTAATATCAGATGGTAATCCACAATATAGTTATATTGTGACCACAAAAAGAAACATCAGGTGTTTTGGCACACAGGCATAAGCAACCAGTAAACTAAGAATCTGTACTTTCTGTTTATGTTTTTTCTTTTTATCTCAGCTAGTTTTTCAATAACCTATATAGTTAAATTGCAGTAGAAGTAAGTTTTATTGATTAAAGTTCTTTAATAGTAAATGCTATTACATTGTAGCTGAACTGTAGTGAGGTTGGGAGTGTGCACTGATAGCACATTGCCACACCCATCACACCACAAGCCACCAAGATTGGGACTCAAGTGCAGAGGGTGACACATCAGCACCACACTTGGAACAGTGTGAGGTTTTTTACAGTGGCTGGAGTGCCAGTCCTACCACCAGCCCCCACATTTTCCCTGTAAGTTGGAGGACCTGCTAGCAGAGCTGGATGCAGATGTACATCATACCCAGGATGAAGCAATTGTAGGTTAAGGGCGTTGTTCAAGAGCCCAACAGCATAGAGTCACTTCTTGTATTTGTGGGATTCGAACCAGCAATCTTCCAATTACCAGCACAGATTTCTAGTCTCAAAGCCACCACTCCGCCCAAACTGTACTGTCCTATTATCTACAAATTGTAGATAATATTCGTTATTCATTTTTTGGTAATCATGTACTTTAAGGAGAGTCAACAAAATCCTTGGAACATGGGGAATGGAGTCCTGGCCTCCTTACAGACAAATGTTTGGAATCATTTCCTGAATAAATGTAGGTACCACTATACACCTTGGTACTAAGAAGATAACTATGCAGATTTGAAAAAATACAACTGCTGGCAAAAGCGAAAACACACACGTATAACTTTATGAGTGCAATATAATGGAAAAAAAACAGGCCCGCTAATTACTGTACACAATTAAATGAACTACACACAAATCTGACCCATTGATTTGTGAAATCATCAGCCACAATGTTACCCCAGGACCGAACCTAAACATTCCTTATCTACACTGGATTCATAAAGTATTCAGACTCCTTTACTTTCTACACACTTTATTGTGTTACAGATTTAATTTTAAATTGATACATTTGCCATTATTGCCCATCAATATACACTCAATACCCCATAATGATGAAATGAAATATGTTTTCAGAAAGATCTTCAAATTTATTAAGAAACGACAACTGTAATCTCATTTATATAAGAAACTTGACTGAAGTCCACCTGTGCCAAAATGGAATTAATTGGACATTGTTTAGAAAGACAAACACCTGTTCAAATAAGATCCCTCAATTTACACTGTACTTCGGGACAAAAAACAAGCCAGGAAGTCCAAGGAACCCTCTGTAGACCTCTACGATAAAATAGTGGTGAAGCACAGATCAAAACATGAGTATAACACCATTACTAAAGCTTTAAGTGTCCCCATGAGCACAATGGCTTCAATAATTGAGAAATGGAGAAAGTATTGAACCACCAGGTTTTTTACTAGAGTTGTCCATCCAGCCAAGCTGAATAACTGGGCAACAACAACAACAACATTTTTATTTTTATAGCACATTTTCATACAAACAGTAGCTCAAAGTGCTTTACATAATGAAGAATAGAAAAATAAAAGACACAGTAAGAAAATAAAATAAGTCAACATTAATTAACATAGAATAAGAGTAAGGTCCAATGGCCAGGGTGGACAGAAAAAACAAAAAAAAAAACTCCAGACGGCTGGAGAAAAAAATAAAATCTGTAGGGATTCCAGACCATTCGACTGCCCAGTCCCCTCTGGGCAAGAAGGTCCTTGGTCAGGGAAGTCTCCAAGATTCCAATGGTCACTCTAACAGAGCTTCAGAAGTGCTCTGCTGAGACAGGATAACCAGTCTGAAGGAAATCTATATCAGCAGAACTCCTTCAATTAGATGTTTATGGTAGAGAAACCACTCGAGTAAATAGCATATGACAGGCAGTTTGGAATTTGCCAAAAGGCATTTAAAGATTTTCTAGACTGATGGCACAAAAATTGAACTATTTGGGCAGAACTCCAACCAAAGATGCAGCACTGTTCATCACTTAACTAATATCATCCCTATGCTGATGCTTGGTGATGTTAACATCATGCTATAGGGCTGATTCTCAGCAGCAGGAACACTGGTCAGAAATTAGGGGCCGGCACTTATCTTCAAATCTTCGACGCCTGTTTAATGTAATATACTCACCAACTAAATCAAACCCCCCAGAAATATTATTATCATTGGATGCAGAAAAAGCATTTGACATGATTGAATGGAAATACCTTTTTACTACATTGGAGAAGTTTGGGTTTGGCCCAAACATTTGTGCATGGATTAAATTACTGTATACTAACCCAGAAGCTTCAGTTTGCATCAACAACATTTGCTCAGACTACTTTAAACTAGAATGTGGCACTAGACAAGGATGCCCCTTGTCACCGCTGCTGTTTGCGATTGCCATTGAACCACTGGCAATACATTGTCGAAATACTGATCAGATAAAGGGGATTAGCAGAGAAGGACTGGAACAGAAAATCTCATTATATGCAGATGACATGGTACTGTAGATATCAGACCCAGAAAATTCTGTGCCTGCAGTCTTAGCAGCACTCACAGAATTTCAAAAGATCTCTGGTCTCAGAATTAATCTGAATAAAAGTGTACTCTTTCCAGTGAACTCTCAAGCATATAATATTAGATTAGATACCCTACCTTTTATCATTGCAGAACAGTTTAAATACCTAGGGGTAAACATCACAAGTAAACATAAAGCTCTATATCAACAAAATTTTGCCGTTTGCATGGAAAAAATTAAACAAGACTTGCATAGATGGTCAACCCTTCATCTCACAATAGCTGGAAGAATTAACACTGTTAAGATTAATATTCTTCCTAAACTCCTTTTTTTTATTTCAGAACATCCCAATATACATTAATAAATCATTTTTTAGGCAATTAGATTCAACAATAACCTCATTTATTTGGAATTCAAAACATCCACGCATCAAAAGAGCGACCTTACAAAGACAAAAGGCAGAAGGTGGCATGGCTCTACCTAACTTCCAGTTTTATTACTGGGCAGCAAATATACAGGCGATAAGAATCTGGACACATATAGAAGAACATACACAGGCTTGGTCCGCAATAGAAGTAAAATCCTGCAGTACTTCTTTGTATTCCTTGCTCTGTGCTCCAATAAACACATGTTATCGGCAATATACTAATAACCCAATTGTGCTCCACTCACTTAGAATCTGGAACCAATGTAGAAAGCATTTTAAGACGGAGAAGCTTCTATCTGTGGCACCCCTGCAAGAGAACCACCTCTTTCAACCTTCACAAACATATGCAGTTTTTAATATTTGGAAAAAATTTGGAATTAACTTGCTTAGAGATCTTTATATAGACAACGTCTTTGCATCCTATGAACAATTACATTCCAAATTTAACATTCCAGCTACACATTTCTTTCACTATCTTCAAATCAGAATCTTTGTTAAACAAAACCTTCCAGATTTTCCTCATCTTGCACCCTCATCCATGCTGGAAAAAATATTGCTCAATCTCAAGGACTTAGACTCCATCTCTACAATATATAAAATCATTTTACAATCCCTCCCTTTCAAAGATCCAAGAAGACACTGGGAAAAAGATCTTTCAATTAATATATCAGAAAAGGAGTGGAAAGTAGCAATGCAGAAAATTCACTCGAGCTCCATATGCGCAAAGCATACAATTATACAACTCAAAATTATATATCGAGCACATCTGACTCAACTAAAACTCTCCAAAATGTTTCCAGGGCATGATCCAACCTGCGAATGCTGCAACCAAGTCCCAGCCTCACTAGGTCACATGTTCTGGTTCTACACCAAATTAACATTATTCTGGACAAACATTTTTAATTACCTTTCAGATAGCCTTGGACTCACAATCCCTCCAAACCCATTAACAGCTGTGTTTGGTGTTCTTCCAGATGGGTTTAAAGCGGAGAAAGACAAACAAATTGTGATTGCATTCACTACACTTTTGGCACGTAGACTTATTCTCATAAACTGGAAGAACCCAAACTCTCCTCTTTTAAGTCAGTGGGAAACCGATGTGTTATATTATTTGAAGTTGGAAAAAATCAGATACTCAGTTAGAGGATCCGTACAGACTTTTTTCAAAACATGGCAGGATCTAATCAGTAATATTTTAAAATAAGTTCATAAGGCACAGAGAATTTATTAGTTTAGGTATGTTTACAAGCCTTAAATTTAACGCCGTTTGGCTTGCTCTCTCTCTCAGGGGTGGGGATCGATCTGTTCTTAATTTTTCTCTCTGTAAAAACGTGATTGCTTTGTATGGATTGTAATAAAATTAATAATAAAAAAAAAAAAAAAAAAGAAATGAGGAAAGGATGAGTGCAACCAATTACAGAGAGGTCCTTAAAGAAAACCTGCTCCGGAGTGCACACAACCATGGACTAAGGCAATAATTCACCTTTCAGCATGACAATGACACTCAGTATACAGACATGATGATGCTGGAATGATATTAGAACAAGTCTCTGTCTGTCTTTGCACAGCCCAGCTAAATCCCAGGCTTAAACCCCAAAGAACATGTGTGGTGAGACCTGAAGATGGAAGTTTACACGCACTACCCATCCAATCTAATGGCGGTTGATAGGCTTTGCCAGTAAGAATGGGATAAACTGCCCCGATCCATGTGTGCAAAACTTGTTGAGACTTACCCAAGAAGTGTCAAAGCTGTAATTGCTGCCAAAGGGGATTCTACAAAGTACTGACTTAAGGGTATAAATACTTAAATAAAGAAGAGATTTCAGTTTTTGATTTTTAATACATTTGTAAACCCTTCTGTAGTACTAGAGTGTTGTACCTTGTTAGCCATTATGAATGTAGAGAAAAGCCAAGCAAAATGACACATTTTATTGGCTAACTAAAAGGATTACAATATGCAAGCTTTCGAGGCAACTCAGGCCCCTTCATCTTGCCTGAAGAAGGGGTCTGAGTTGCCTCAAAAGCTTGCATATTGTAATCCTTTTAGTTAGCCAATAAAATGTGTCATTTTGCTTGGCTTTTCTCTAAACCCTTCTGGAAACACGATTTCTTCTTTCGTGATAGGTTATTGAGTATAGACTGATGGCTAGAAATTGCAAATGTATCCATTTAATATTAAATCTACAGAACAATAAAGTGTGCAGAACTTGATGAGGTTTAAATTTTTTCTGAATTCACTGTGTACTGCACAGACTGTTGGTATAATTATTTTATGTACGTTACTATGTACTGTATCATTAACAATAACAAAAGGATACATTTATTTACATGACACATTTCATACATTGAATGCAGCTCATGAAAAAAAATGCAATTCCAACTACCTTAAATTATACATACTACTAAATAAAAAATAATAAATAATGACCACTAAATAAATAATAATATTAAGTTATTCTGAGTAAGTTGGAAGTCACTAAAACCATTACTTATTTATGTTGTGAGTGATGATGATAGAGCTATTAGATTATTTTTTAAGAATATGTTATGGAAAGATGGCAATGGAGGAGTGGAAGGGAACCCCTCCGGAACCCAAATCCTGGAGTAAATAAATCTTTGTGTGTCTGTTTGTTACCTTTATGTACACGAATGTTCGTTCAAATGCTCCCGCTTTCAGACTCAGGATTTAAAGAAAGATAACATATATCATATATACAATATACTTCTCAAGATGATAGCATACCACTTAGCAGCATTGTTTTATGAATGGTGTAGGTCTTGAAATATTAATTGATTCCATCATGTAAAAACAAACTGGAAGGGTTTTATAGGCTTGGTGGGACTTCAGTACAGGGTTAGTATAGAATCATCTGTTCATCACTGACTAATTGTTTTATCTGACTGAATTATCTGACCTTGAGCACATACTAAATGTATTCACTAACATTTTAACAGGAACATTTAACATTTTAACAGTAACACTTTAACATTTAACAGTGGCTAAAAATAAATACTACTTAAAATCAATACTAAAAATACAAATTCAAACAGTATTGTAACAGTGCTACATTAATTACCAAAAAAACATTGTGCTGAATATTTTCATTTAAACATTCTTAAAAGCTGTTTCTGTAATATAATTTTACAATCAGTTTTTTCGACAAGTCATTCTGTGGTTTGTGAGGCTCAAGTTAACATCAGTGTGTGATAAGAACTTAGCTGATTAGTAATTAAGAGTAATATTGAATACATTAAAATGTAAAACTACTAATGCTTTAATTTTCCAAATCTCTCTCTCCTTTGCACATATGTCACAATTTTAACGTTATCTTTGTGAAATCAAACTGCTCTGTTGAGGATTAATCAAATATTTAAGAACTCCTGTAAAACTGCCTTTGTTTTGTTTATTAAGGTTCTCTATACAAGTGATCAGTTATTGCTTACATTAAGCTTGACTGTCCCTAATTAGAGTAATTACTCGGAATTGAAAGATGCATTTCATTATCTCCCATACCTTTCAAGTATCTGTCACATCTGCTTTCAATACATTTGCCACATTTTAGTTGTTATGCTAATGAACATTACTTTTAGGATCAAACAACAAAGTAGTGACAAATTCTATTATTTGTTGACTTGTTTTCAGCAAAGTAGTATGCCATTGTCAGAATATTTATATTATACTAAAAACAACCCCACATATTTATTATTTTCACATTATAATGATTCACTGATACTTTGTAATTTATTGGTAAAGTTGTAGACCTGCTCTCCATCATAGTCCAAAGCAGACAACAATTCTACCTTGAGACACCAACAGAGATTTTTACTCTACATTGGTAACTTCTTTAAAAAAAAAAAAACTTCTTTACAAAATCTGAAATACAGTTAGTCAAAGACCCTCCATAATCAACAGCCAAGAATAGGACATCATCAATTTTATTTATAAATCACTTGAATTGGAATTTGGACTTTGTTAAAGCTGTTGAGCAGGCACTGGTCTATTTGGGCTACATTTTAACTACGTTAAAGTCCTGCTAAAAATCATGTATTTAATAAAGTTTACTAATACATGTAATTAAATTTTTGTAATCTGTGTTGTTTTTGTATATGACTCATTGTTACAAAAATATTTAATATAAATTCTAATATAAATTTAAATCTTCTTCTTCTTTCTGCTGCTCCTGTTAGGGGTTGCCACAGCATATCATCTTCTTCCATATCTTTCTGTCCTCTAAATTTTGTTCTGTTACACCCATCACCTGCATGTCCTCTATCATCACATCCATAAACCTTCTCTTAGGCCTTCCTCTTTTCCTCTTCCCTGGCAGCTCTATCCTTAACATCCTTTTCCCAATATACTCAGCATCTCTTCTCTGCACATGACCAAACCAACGCAATTGTGCCTCTCTGACTTTGTCTCCCAACTGTCCAACTTGAGCTGACCCTCTAATGTTTTTTTTTAATCCTATCAATCCTTGTCACACCCAATGCAAATCTTACCATCGTTAACTCTGCTACCTCCAACTCTGTCTCCTGCTTTCTGGTCAGTGTCACCGTCTCCAACCCATATAACATAGCTGGTCTCACTACCATCCTGTAGACCTTCCCTTTCACTCTTGCTGATACCCATCTCTCACAAATTACTCCTGACACTCGTATCCACCTATTCCTCCCTGCCTGCACTCTCCTTTTCAACTGTCTTCCACAATCCCCATTACTCTGTACTGTTGATCCCAAGTATTTAAACTCCTCCACCTTCGCCAACTCTACTCCCTGCATCCTCACCATTCCACTGACCTCCCTCTCATTCACACACATGTATTCTGTCTTGTTCCTTCTGACCTCCATTCCTCTCCTCTCTAGGGCATATCTCCACCTCTCCAGGGTCTCCTCAACCTGCTCCCTACTATCGCTACAGATCACAATGTCATCAACAAACATCATAGTCCACGGGGACTCCTGTCTAATCTCATCTGTCAACCTGTCCATCATCATTGCAAATAAGAAAGGGCTCAGAACTGATCCTTGATGCAATCCCAACTCCACCTTGAATGCATCCGTCACTCCTACCGCAGACCTCACCACGGTCACACTTCCCTTGTACATATCCTGTACAACTCTTACATACTTCTCTGCCACTCCCGACTTCCTCATACAATACCATACCTCCTCTCGAGGCAGCCTGTCATATGCTTTCTTAAGGTCCACAAAGGTGCAATACAACTCCTTCTGGCCTTCTCTATACTTCTCCATCAACATCCTCAGAGCAAACATCGCATCTGTGGTGCTCTTTTCTTGGCATGAAACCATACTGCTGCTCACTTATCATCACCTCACTTCTTAACCTAGCTTCCACTACTCTCCTATAACTTCATGCTGTGGCTCATCAATTTTATCCCCCTGTAGTTATTACAATCCCTCACATCCCCCTTATTCTTAAATATCGGCACCAGTACACTTCTTCTCCACTCCTCAAGCATCCTTTCACTTTCCAAGTTTCCATTAAACAATCTGGTTAAAAACTCCACTGCCATCTCTGCTAAACACCTCCATGCTTCCACAGGTATGTCATCTGGACCAATGGCCTTTCCATTTTTCATCCTCTTCATAGCTGTCCTTACTTCCTCCTTGCTAATCCGTTGCACTTCCTGATTCACTATCTCCATATCATCCAACCTTCTCTCTCTCTCATTCTCTTCATTCATCAGCCCCTCAAAGAACTCTTTCCATCTGCTCAACACACTCTCCTCACTTGTGAGTACGTTTCCATCTTTATCCTTTATCACCCTAACCTGCTGCACATCTTTACCAGCTCGGTCCCTCTGTCTAGCCAATCCGTACAGGTCCTTTTCTCTCTCCTTATTGTATAACCGCTTGTATAACTCATCATATGCCTTTTCTTTAGCCTTTGCCACCTATCTCTTCACCTTTTGCCTTATCTCCTTGTACTCTTGTCTACTTTCTGCATCTCTCTGACTATCCCACTTCTTCTTTGCCATCCTCTTCCTCTGTATACTTTCCTGTACTTCCCCATTCCACCACCAGGTTTCCTTTTCCTCCTTCCTCTGTCAAGATGTCACGCCAAGCACCCTTCTTGCTGTCACCCTTAGTACATCTGCTGTAGTTGCCCAACTGTCTGGTAACTCTTCACTGCCACCCAGTGCCTGTCTCACCTTCTCCCTAAACTCAACTTTGCAGTCTTCCTTTTTCAACTTCCACCATTTGATCCTTGGCTCTGCTGCTTAATTACACTTTCCCCTGCAATCACGTAGCAGTCTTCAATCACCTTCAGATTGACTCTTCCTTCACTCTTGTACATAACCCTGTGTTCCTCCCTCTTCTTAAAATACATATTCACCACAGCCATGTCCATCCTTTTGGCAAAATCCACCATCCTCTGACCGTCTTCATTCCTCTTCTTTACGTCATACCTACTCATTACCTCCTCATCTCCTCTGTTCCCTTCGCCAACATGTCCATTGAAATCTTTTCCAATTATCCTGTCCCTTGGGTACACTGCTCATCACTTCATCCAACCCACTCCAGAAATCTTTCTCATCCATCGTACACCCAACTTGCGGGGCATATGCACTAACAACATTCATCATCACACCTCCAATTTCCAGCTTCATAATCATTACTCTGCCTGACACTCTTTTCACCTCCAAAACACTCTTGACATACTGTTCCTTCAGAATAACTCCTACCCTATTTCTCCTTCCATCCACACCATTATAGAACAATTTTAATCCACCTCCAATCCACCTGGCCTTACTCCCGTTCCATTTAGTCTCTTTCACACACAATATATTAACCTTCCTTCTATCCATCATGTCTGCTAACTCTCTCCCTTTATCTGTCATACTGCCAATATTCAATGTTCCTAAACTCAGTTCCACTTTCTTTACGTTCCTCCTCTCCTCCTGCCTCCAGACACGTCTCCCCCCTCTTCTTCTATTTCTTCGGCCAACAGTAGCCCAATTTCCGCCAGCACTGTTGGCAAACAGTACTGGTGGCAGTTGTTGTTAACCCGGGGCTCGACTGATCCTGTATGGAAATTTGTATTGTTGTCAGCATATTGATTTGGCAAAATTTTACACCGGATGCCCTTCCTGACGTAACCCTCCCCATTTATTCGGGCTTAGGACTGGCACAAAGAAACACACTGGCTTGTGCATCCCCTGTGGAATTAAATATAAATTTAAATATAAACATAAAATAAATATTTAATAAACAAAAAAGTGACAATTCAATCTTTGATGAAGTACCTAAAAAATATACTTTCTAACTTGTTTGCCTTAAGAGAGCAATTTTTCTGTTTTATTAAGTGGGTGTGAGTCCTGATGCTTCCTGTTTTGCTATATGGTTGTGAGACATGGACACTATCCAGTGACCTGAGATGAAGACAGGACTCCTTCATTACTGTGTCTCTTCAGAGAATACCTGGGTACCGCTGGTTTGACTTTGTGTCGAATGAGCGGTTGCTCATGTGAATGAGGCACATTATCTGCATTGTGAGAGAGCACCAGTTATGGCACTACAGCCATGTAGTGCAATTCCCCAAGGGTGATCTGGCTTTCAGGGTCCTCATTGTTGAGGACCAAGGGGCCAAGGGGACACCCACGTAACACCTGGCTGCAGCAGATAGAGGGTCTTTTCCGGAGGGTAGGACTGGACTACGTGTCTACCTGGGGGTTGCCAACCAGGATCCCGAGTTGTTTCATTGTGTGGTGGGTGCTTCAACACACTGTACCAGTGCATGCTTGCCAACCTGACCTGATCTGGTGATTCAAGCCCGAAGGTGCTTCCTGCTGTTACTTGAAATGCCTTGATTTGCAGTCAGGTTAACTATTTGGTGAAAAAGACTGTGTAATCCATCTTTTAAATACAACAAAAATGTCAATGTCTGTATTTTATTAAAGGTCTTATTATCTGAAAATGTGTCACCTGTTTGAAATGCTTTATTTTTTATTTTTGTAAATAATTAAGTGAGATATTGCATTAAAATATTAGAACAATGTATAACAGGATTCAGTTTCAGAGTAATGCAAATTGTAAAATACTGTTACCGTCCCAGTAAGCCTCACAGGTTATAAGAATGTTCTTTTAATTTAGTTAAAAGCTTTTCAGCTCTGTAGTGGGGCTTGACAGTATAAGTTTGTGGATTTGCATCCTGGTGAGGGATAAACATCAGTTTCACTCTCATTATTTCAAGCTAACCTGGTTTTGCTGAAGAGCAGGCTGAACCTAGTTTTGGAGTCAAAAGAGTGTACACCTTTAACAACTACATTGCTGCTTTTGTCTGTAGGCTTTACTTAGGACTGGAACTGGAGGAAACCTAAAACACTCTTTTGACTTTCAGAGCCTACAGAGTAGTTAATTTTTTAAGGTAAGGAGAATAAAACTGTGCTGTTTACCTGAGTTGCAAATAGATCATTGCAAGGGGAATCGAGTAGTTGGTGTAGTCCCTGAAGAGGTGATGGCAGTTGAGCTCTTACTGTGAGTGACATATTTTAGGCTTCTACGAATTTTGCTGTCACTGAGATTGGTCCACTCTTAAGGTATTATTTCCAAAATGTTCCAGGTTCCCACAGTACATTTTTTATAGCATTCAACCCACTAAGTGTGCCCATGGCTATCTGTGTTTTCCACAATGAGCCTCAACTTCTGGAGTATGGTGGAGTAACCTCACCCACTGTTTTGAGTAATAGTTCAAGTACATTTCATCTTAAATCTATACATTTTCTGACATTATATATATCCTGCTAGCTTACTTATTCATCTTTAATTCATGTTTATTTAAAGAGTGGTTTTCACATTGACAACAAATAGGAACAATGCAGCATAGACATACAAACTACTTGTGCAGCACTGCACTGAATATTGTAAGCAATTATGTTACAGCCACTATTACAACTGGAAGATCAGAGCAGGGCAGAAACAGATGTGGTGAAATTGAGGCAAGACCACAAAAAAGAAACTTCTCTACTTAACTACTTATTAACAAACAACATAATTTGACAGGCTCCTTGCAAATCTTCAACCAATGAGTAGTAGAGGTTTGGTTCTGAACTGAATGTTAAAATCATAATAGTCCCACAAGCTGATAGTGAACTAGATGGACCCATTGGAGCCCTCTAATAAGCCAGACATTCCCAACATCAAACCCAGATTAGAAACTGATGTACCTCTCATTGATTCAGGTATCCCATTGCACTTTCTAATGCACATTGTTTATTGCATTCCTGTTTTAACATACTGCATGATAGCATGTTCATTGCAGGACCCCCATGTTTGAATTCATCACATTAGTGTGTTTAGAGATGTTCTTAGTGGTTACATGAATAAACACTGCAGGCCTGTGTTATACCATACTTTTTTTCTTTAGGCATTGGCTCTCCATGTCCCTGAAGTGGAAACATGTGTTACATAATGAATGAATGAATGCATTACTTCTTTAATTTTCTGTGATGGGGTAAAGTGAATGCCTGCATA
This sequence comes from Polypterus bichir lapradei, assembly GCA_026402145.1. Classification (NCBI taxonomy): domain Eukaryota; kingdom Metazoa; phylum Chordata; class Cladistia; order Polypteriformes; family Polypteridae; genus Polypterus; species Polypterus bichir. The sequence continues at coordinate 74,200,573 of JANRMT010062796.1, forward strand.
ATGTTCTACAACAATAGCAGTGAGTCTGGGGTTATAACTGCTGTGTGTGATGCCAATGCACAGAATGAGCACTCTTGTGAAATATGGTCAGCATTCAGAACAATGCAGAGCATCAGAGTCTAAGTGTGTCCCTTATTGATCGCTATCTTTGCTCTCAAAAATAAGCTCCAATTTCAGTAGCACTGCATGGATTATTTTTATAGATGATCAAGTTTAAAAATAGAAATTTGCTCAGTGAAATTCTCAGGCAGGTCTAGAGATTCAGCTCAATATATTCTTATGTAGCATTATTTCAAGTGGACAGACTTGAAGTACCTTTACATGTCTACACATATAATTTAGGAGAAGTAAATAGAAAACAGCATGAATACTGCAGGCATATTTTAATTTAAATATCCAGTCATCTGTCCATTTTTCAACCAACTTGTTCCATTGCTGGAGTGTGGGGAGTAGGGACCTATACCAGAAGTACTGGGGGTAAAACAGGAACCAGTCTTGGACAGAAGGCACTTTCATTACAGGATACACTCAGGGATTTGGCCACATACACCCAGACCAAGCCAATTTAGTATAGTTAACTGATGTAACATGCTGTTTAGGCAAAACAACAACAACAGCATTTATTTATATAGCACATTTTCATACAAAAAGTAGCTCAAAGTGCTTTACATAATGGAGAAAAGAAAAATAAAAGTCAAAATAAATTAAAAAGCCCCATGTCGTCTACCATCCACCAACAGACTACAGCAGAGGTCCTATGACTTTTCCACATTCACTCTTTATTAACAGAAGGAAAAACTGGTAAGAGTTTTAAATTCTTTCAGAAGCAGACAACAAAAAATGCTACATTGCTAGCACCATGGCACAGATAGTATTGCTAGTTCACTGCTCAAGGGATGTGAGTTCATTCCCTGATCACTGTCAAGAAATCACTGTCTGTCAGGTCACAGTCTATGTCCATGTGAATTTCCTCCATGGCCATTGTTTCCTTCCATCATCCCAAAGATGTAGATAGATAGATAGATAGATAGATAGATAGATAGATAGATAGATAGATACTTTATTAATCCCAAGGGGAAATTCAATGTGCACGTAAGCTTAGGTCAACTGTTAAATGGCCCAAACTGAGTGAGTGTACTTTGCAGCATTCCAGACTTCTTGACTTGTCTGATGCTTCTGGAATAATATATGTTGCCTTAAGCTCCTCAATCTAATTTAAAGGTCTCTGCTCCTAGTTAATTTGTCTGTATTCTATGTGAAGACAGCCATCAAACATATTCAAGCATGTGTGCTACAGTATTTGTCCTCCCATTGTAATCCATCCTCTTTTACTGATAGACATTTATTTTTAAATTGACAATCAACTATCTAATGTCCTAACCTCAAACTCAATGCATGATCTAGTGTAGGTCATTTAACCATATAAAAATACAAATAGCTAGAGAAGAAAATGAAAAAGAAGAAGTGCTCCAGACTGTAAAAATAGTGTACCATGCCACTTTCCTTGTACTGTATAGTGCACTGGAATATTAGAGAATGGTGATATATACAATAAAGGCTGGTTGTTTCCAAAAATCATCCATGAACAGGAGTCCAGTCACCAGCCAACTAAATCAGTTTGTATTTGTTAAATGGGAGGAAACTAAAGCACCTAAAGAAAATCACAATTGAGCAAGGTAGAACATTCAATGTACATGATGAAGGAAGTACTGGGAAATGAGCAGTCCATGGATATGTGGCGCAGCAGCTATGGTGTCACTGGAATAAGCAGTTGTGGAAAATGAATTAACTTATTTTTACTTTCATTCATTTAAAATTTTTTTTTCATACAGATACAGTTTCGTGTTTCTCACTTTAATTATCACTCCTTCACATTTTGTTATAAAAATAATCTCTTGTGTATTTTCCAACTTTTGTGGGTTGGAAAAATATTCTGGCTAAGGTGATATTTATAATTTCTGAGGACTCAAGGGCACAGTAAGTGCAGCATATTTTCTTATTTATGTGAGTACATTGCAACAAAGTAGAAAACATTTTTTTAGAAAATATATGAAAAGAGGAAAATGCTGAGCAAGAGAAGACTCTACAGACAACAGATCCAGAGAAAATGCACGAGCATAGCTGTGTGTGAGTAAAGCAAGACAGAAGAACTTATAAAATCCTCATAGCATAAAAATAAGACAAGAGTATTTTACAAGGAGGCAAAGTGATTGGAGGGATAAATTATTTACAGCAAATACCAACTTGTCCAGACTATTAAAAAAAAAATCCAATAGCCTATCCCTAAGAGCATGCCACTCAGCAGAAGCTAACCTTGCATCTGCGCGTGTGGGGATGTGAAATCATTACTCAATCAATAACATCAAGTTTAAAAACTTCCAGCCTGTGATTCCAGAGCTACATTTTTGCTTCTAGGCACTTCAGCTCATCTTCTTAGTCATTACTATTAGGACCCTTACATATTTTAAGAACAACTTTATTGATGCGTCTCTTTATTTTGTGCTTACATAAGGCCAAAAAAAGTCATCCAGACAAGCACAACTCATACATTTCTGTCCAATAAATGTTCCCAAACTGAAAGAAGAGTCAACCTAGGAAAGTCCCCACAGTTTAACTTTCAACTAAACTGTTCAAAAAGAAATCCCACGTATCCACAGTTGTTGTGAAACTTCTATCTCTATAGTTTCAGGGTGGAGTGCAAGGGTGAAAGATGCTCTAGTGTCTCTTCTAAGTTTCCTTCATACCTTAGGCCTGCAATTATAAGTAGTAGAAGTAGTAGAAGTAGTCTTAGTAGTTCATCTCTGTAATTTTACTAGAGCTGCTATGTCCATATGTCTTATAATATGGGGAGAAAAGTTGCTTACACTGTTCCAAATATAGCCATACAAGAGTACTATATAGCTGCATTGTGACCCCTCTGTGCAGTGTGGGTGATGTGAGACGATTCAACATCATATTAGACTTTATAATAAGTTCTGTGTTTCTGAGGACCAAATCTTTTCTTAGCTACATACTCTAATTGTCGGTTCAGGACATGGTATAAAAGTTATAGAAAGTTACTAAAAACATATATAGTAGAACCCCAATTTAACATTCCCATATTTAGCATTTCCCCAAATATAACATTTTTATGATGCTACTGTCAGTCAGTCAGTCAGTCATTGTCCAACCCACTATATCCTAACACAGGGTCACGGGGGTCTTCTGGAGTCAATCCCAGCCAACACAGGGTGCAAGGCAGGAAACAAACCCAGGCAGGGCACACACACACAAACACACACTAAGGACAATTTAGGATTGCCAATGCACCTAACCTGCATGTCGTTGGACTGTGGGAGGAAACTCACGCAGACAAGGGGAGAACATGCAAACTCTACGCAGGAAGGACCCGGGAAGCAAACCCAGGTCTCCTTACTGCGAGGCAGCAACGCTACCACTGCGCCACCCAATGCAACTGTTAAGGTACAAAAAAAAAAAAAAGTATGAGTCTTTTTAGTCTAAGTTCACGCTGCAGCTTAAAGTGACTCTATGTTTTATTTTTTTTTTTACTTTTTAAATTAGTTTTTTAAGGGATTTAAATCTGATATGTGCTTTAACAGATCTCAGTGCTGCATGTGCCCTACATGCACAAAATTAATAAAAACAGACAGATACAACCTATTAGACAAACGCTGACTTCTGTGATGAATTACATAATTTAAGCACAGGACATCTGTAAATTCATCATATCAAGAAAGATAAATAGAAAACAAAAACTTACTGTGAGTGCAATAATCACTGACATAGAATATCATCTGGTGGGACAGTGGTGGGAGAGAGATGTTGAAGTTTGGATGAAAAACGGTAGTTAAAATTTCTGAAAACTTGCAATACAGTCCTGCCCATTGTATAAATGTGCAGGATACACCCTATTTGTAAACATTTACTGCATATTTGAACAATTCTGAATTCTACCAAATAATATCTGTTTGCTTTTAAGGTATCTTATAGGTTCTATAATTTTGTTCAGCTCATTTAGCCAACTTGAATACTTATACCTACATGCAGATAAAAAGAAAATACATTATGAACTGATGGAACTAAGCATAATTTAGAATTTCCTTGTGAGTAAACATAAATACAGTGTTGTAAAGTTTAATGATAACAGATGTTTGATTTAAACCTTTATACTCTAGTGCAGGGGTGGTGAACTCCAGGCCTCGTGTGCCACAGTGGCTGCAGGTTTTCATTTTTACCATCTTCTTAATTAGTGACCAGTTTTTGCTACTGTTTACTTCTTTTAATTAACTTGACTCAGGCCCCATAGTTGTTTCTTTTGCTTTAATTAGCAGCCAAACAATAATGAGACACAAAACAAGCCACCACATGACCAGCTCCCCTGTGCCCATCACACAATATCTGAAATTAAAGAAAGGTGATGGTCTTGGTAAGGTTGATCTCTCAGGTCACCAAAACATTTTGACGGTGCTCTTAGAAAGAACAGAAAAACAAGTTTTTGAAATGTGTGCTGTGGCAGAATGAGAGCAACAACAAGCCATGGAATTAAATAATGGGCTTAATTAACAGCAAGAATTGGCTTCTCATTAAGAAAGTGATTGGAGTGAAATCGGTTGGAGTTTGAAGCCCCATTTTAGCTGGTCATCTGTTAGCTTGTTTCACATCTCATTTCTGCTTGGCTGTCATTTAATGAAGAAAGGAATCAATTCAGAGGGCTGAACTCTTCTAACAGGGCTATTAAAGTGATGAGGAAAAAGTTATTTAGCAGTGAAAACTGGCCACTGATTAGGAAAAGGGTTAGAATGAAAACCTGCAACCACTGCGGCCCTCCAGGCCTGGAGTTCGCCACACCCCTACTCTAGTGAAATTTTACATTTGAAGAGAGGTGTACAATTCTAGTTGCCATGGTACAAAACAAAGCTAGGTATGGTAGAAACTATGTCAAGAACAAATAAATAACTAATATTTTATATGGCACCCTTTTATAGTGAACAACATTTCATGGGACTTTTCAAACACAAAACTGTAGTACAATTGTTTACATGTAAGTTTTCTCTTCAAAGCACATGCAAGTTAAAAGGAAGAAATAGAACTGGAAACCAATGAGTTCAACTCCATTGCCTTAGTCGTAAAGGAAATACATGAACTAAAGGTAATGGTGCATTGCAACAGACTGATTCCTCCCTATTGTGAATAACAAGATGCCATGCCCTGCAGAAGATTAACTGAACCTTGATTTGTGACTTCTATGGTAGTTGTCACCTTCTGCAACATATAACCTTTCCCAGAATCAAATATTTCTATCAGCTATGAAAATTACAATTTAAATTATGACATATAACAAGATCAAACTTGTATAAACCAAGGATAAAAGGTCAACTAAAAACCAGTGAGAAGAGAAACAAAAAAGCAAAACTTAAACCACTACAGTGAAGTGACTTTTTTCTTTGAGAACAGTATATCTCAAATTTGCCTGAGCCACAAGGAAGCATAGAAAGAAAGAGCTTTACAGATGGGATAGGGGAATGATCTGTCTCAGGCAATCAAAAGAAATCTACCCAGAGGTTGAATCCAAGTCTTTAGAATCCTCAAAGACATCAATAAAATTGATCTAAGAGTGTTCTTACTGTTAAACAGTGGATCACGTACTTTAAATCTAATGGATAAGAGAAAGTGTTTTTAGTGTAAATTAAAAAGGAAGCATTTCTTCACATAGCAGGCTGTGAAAATATTAATAATAAAAAAAATCATGAGGAACTAACAAAGTTACTAGCTAACCAGACAAGTTCAGTGCACTAAATTGTCTCAGCTAAGTAAGAAAATATTAAATGTTAGAATCTCACCCAATTAAAATGTCAATTTCTCATTCATTAAGCCAAGACTACATTACCTAAACATTGCACGCTAAATACTTGTTTCTTGTAATTTGATAACTAGTGTCAACAGGCACCAAATCCAACATTTTTGAAAGTCAAAGTAAATAATGCCATAATCTCTTTTGCTCTTGTATTTCTTTACTGCCTCCTCATAAACTCTAGTATATTGGTAAGATGGGGCCATGTTCATGTGATACCACACCAGCAATGCAGAACTTTCCATCTTATTTCAAATTACTTCCATTCAATTTTCCTGCAGTACATGTGGGCATAGTTGGCCATTAAGTATCACTGTCAGTCCAGTCTTACTATATTTTCTGTACTAGTAGCAGCAGCTTGCAGATGTTAAGTAAGTTTTCAATACATACAGTACTTCTTGATTATTTTCATTGAATATGAATGTATGAATTTCATTTATTTATGTTGTGTTGCATTTCTTTAAGTTGCTCTGAGGACACAGGCAAGTAAGAATTTCATTGACACATGACAATAACCTTGACATCCTTTGACAACTTCAAAAAACAGGAGTTTAATGTTTTATTTTCCTCATGTCATTTTTTTGTATACAGTACTTCAAATGTTTCTTGGCACTCTTTTTAATAGTGAAAGAACGCTGTAGAGTTTTATTTTTGTGTTATTATCAATGTTCTTTTCTTTCTTCCTTCTAATTTCTAATATTTATTTTGGATGTTCCTATCTCTATTAAATATCCATACAGCTAACAATGCTCTTCATTTTTTTAAATAAGCTAGCTTTTCTTCTGTTATCGTATTGCTTTCCATATGATGTATTAGTTATATTTTTATAAAGCATTAAGTATAAGTGTACAGAAACTAATAATATGCAAGATGACAGTAAACTTCAAGACATATTTACATTATGACCCTCACTCTGCATCAATTTAGAGCACTCCATCCATCTATCAT
>JANRMT010062796.1:74207771-74254000 GCA_026402145.1 Polypterus bichir lapradei
TGTGCTTCTCGGGAACTGCAGGTCTGACATTGTGGTCAGCAACACAGGAGCACCGCAGGGGACTGTACTTTCTCTGGTCCTGTTGAGCCTATATACATTGGACTTCCAATACGACTCGGAGTCCTGCCACGTGCAAAAGTTCGCTGATGACTGCTATTGTGGGCTACATCAGGAGTGGGCAGGAGGAGGAGTATAGGAAGCTAATCAAAGACTTTGTTAAATGGTGCGAATCAAACCACCTACAACTGAACACCAGCAAGACCAAGGAACATTTTAGGATTTTAGGAAGCCCAGGCCCCTCCTGGACCCCATGATCATCAGAGGTGACTGTGTGCAGAGGGTACAGACCTATAAATACCTGGGATTGCAGCTGGATGATAAATTGGACTGGACTGCCAATACTGATGCTCTGTGCAAGAAAGGACAGACCCAACTATACTTCCTTAGAAGGCTGGCGTCCTTCAACATCTGCAATAAGATGCTGCAGATGTTCTACCAGGTGGTTGTGGCGAGCGCCATCTTCTACACGGTGGTGTGCTGGAGAGGCAGCATAAAGAAGAGGGATGCCTGACGCCTGGACAAACTGGTGAGGAAGGTAGGCTCTGTTGTAGGCACGGAGCTAGACAGTTTGACATCCGTGGCACAGCGACAGGCGCTGAGCAGACTCCTGTCAATCATGGAGAATCCACTGCATCCACTGAACAGGATCATCACCAGAGAGAGGAGCAGCTTCAGCGACAGACTGCTGTCACTGTCCTGCTCCACTGACAGACTGAGCAGATCGTTCCTCCCCCACACTATGCGACTCTTCAATTCCACCCGGGGGGGTAAACGTTAACATTATACAAAGTTATTGTCTGTTATACCTGCATTTTTATCACTCTTTAATTTAATATTGTTTTTTATCAGATTGCTGCTGCTGCTGGAGTATGTGAATTTCCCCTTGGGATTAATAAAGTATCTATCTATCTATCTGAGGACACCTACATTTATGAAAGAAAATCAATTCATACAAATCAGACCTCAAACAGGTTCTTGTTTTACTTCTGCATTTCTGCATCAGGTGCTATCGGATGCAAATATCAGTGCCTTCTGTGAGTAGGACATAGCAGTGCATATTTAAACTGAGGAAACAAAATCAATGCTTCTGAAGATCTGTCCAGGTTCTATCCATCTCCACCTCTACTTTTTGACATAATGAAAGATTTGATATAGCACAAGTAGTGAAAACTCTTAATGTCTCTAATTAAACTATATTTATTTAATAGCTATTAACTCCCATTATTATACTTTGCTTAGTGTTTTGGGTTTGTAAGTACTGCTTAGAGATTTTACTGTTCAATTCACTGCATCCAACTATGGTGACTGACTCATTACAGATGCTTTGAGAGTCTTTTATAAAAAAATGACTAAATAATCACACTGAAAAGTACATTTTTTCCCCACAGACATTTTCCAGCTAAATAAATTGACAGAAGTTTGAATATTGGGGGAGTTCATGCATTTAAAAAAATCTACAGCTGCCCTTGCCTCACCATTGGAGGTCAGTGATAGAACTGCTCCATCACATAATCACTATGAAGACAATTCATTTTATTGTTTGGTGTTGTTGCTTGACACATAATTGCAACATTTTCTCAAAAGCTCCTGAATTTTCTCATGGATAGTAATTATTTAAAGATTCTGCATAGCCAGACGACTAAAAGCCTCTTCCTGTGAGGAAAACCTTCACTTTTTTAACACACCATTATCAGATATCAGAATGTCTTTAGTCAGCCAGCTGTTATCAGCCTGAGCTTTCTTTTTTTCACCACAAAGGTTAGGGAAAGGTGAACTGGGGGGGGGGTTGGATGGGTTAGACTTTGGGGAAGCTGTTCAAACCTCAGAAGGTTTCAGTCTCAAACATTCTGAATGTGAGTGCCAGAAAGGTGCCTCAAGCAGAGCTGCTCCCTGGAGTGTGCAACCTGAATCCTGACAGGGAAACTCCTTTAATAATGGGACTGGTGATACTTTAGGGTTTGCCCAGACAGTTGGAATTCTCTGCATGCTGGAAATTGTGTACCTTGCACTTAGAGTATAGGTTTACAGTGGTCCTCTTGGTGAAAACTGTCTGGTTAAAAATATTCACTCTGCATCTTCTCCCTGTCTGAAAAATAATCAAGAGACCCATAAATTCACTGGCACATGAAGAATGTAGGGAAATTGGATCCAGTATTACCATTAGCAGCCCATTTTACTACAAGTATTGAAAGCCCTGGCAAATACCTCTCTGCGACCTGCAAAGAAGGTGATCATGATTAAACTTGATAATTCAAATCCCTTTCTATATGTATGCAGCAAATATGCTGGATTACATTTAGCATATTCAAGATAGTAATATGTCAGAATCAATCATGCAGTTTAACATTCAGAATTTCATTATGTAGCATCTCCAAAAATAAGGCACTGACATTTCTGGAGGGAACACTTCAGGGCAGTTTTCATTGAGCTGCTTTGAAGAGGTAAAAAATGAAGCCTAATACTAAACTGTGTACAGTATATCCATTGAATTAAAACAACTTGTAAAGTTGTGTTACAGAGGGTTGTTCCAAGGTGCGTCACAGTTGTTGGAAGTCAGTTTATGGATAACATTATGGTTATGATGATTACTGCATACAGAGGTGGGGTTTTCACAATCATGTAGACATGCAGGTTACTGCATATGGCAATCACTACTGATAAAAACAAAGGGATTATTAAAACGAGTGTTTTGCCATGCTAGTGTATGTGTGTATGTATGTATATTTATGTATGTGTGTGTGTATATATATATATTCATAGCATCCATAGTCTGAGTCTCGATCTGATTGTATGGGTGGTTACCTACCAGGTAACGCATGTGGTTGGTCTGCCAGTCGGCAAACATCCGGCACGGGCCCTCTCAGTTGCGAGAAGTAGATCATAGAACGTTACACAGTAAACTATGTAATATATATATATATATATACTGTATATATATATATATATATATATATATATATATATATATATTATATATATATATATATATATATATATACATATATATATATATATATATATAGATTATAAGAATACAACATCTTGGAGATGGAGTGGCAGAAAAAAGATGCATACTATGAAGAATACTGTAAAGTAATATGAAGAAGAGATTGTAAAGGAAAGCAGAAAAATGTTGGCATAGAAGGGGTAGACTGTGTAAGTAATCATAAATGCAGATGTAAGGGGAGAAGTTACTGTGGGGAAAAGGATTTGTGCTGATAATACTAGACACAAATATGTAGAGATGTGGGTAATGTAATAATTATTAATGCAGAGGAGATGAGCAAGACAGGCAATAATGATGTGTGCATTGAGAGGTAGATGCAATATGAATAGGAGTCCATGAAAATAAGCAGAGGATATGTGATACTTGGGATTCATGCCAAAAATGGAAGAAATGGCAGAAATAATCATTAGTGCCAAGTGCAGAATATAGTGTGGGAATAAAGATTCATGCAGAGAAAGGGAATTTGAAAAGGAATATATATTTGTGCAAAGGATGGGCATTTGCTTTTCATGATTTATAGATGAAAGCAAAAATACAGAAGCTACAGATGAAGAGGATTATGGTGGAAGTTTGGACTTATGGAGAGAAAAAATTGAGATGTGATACTCAGGATACACACAGGAAAGAGCAGAAATGTGTGAATAATCATTAATACAGAGACAGGAAAGGGGAGATATATAGTGGGAAAAATGAATCAGGATGAGAAGGAGAAAACTTGTAATGCTCAGGATTCATACAAAGAAAGAACAAACATGTGGGAGGATTCATACGAGACAGCAGTGGAAATATGGACTTGTTCAGAGAATGTTATAATGGTAAAAAAATTTCAGGCTAATAAAATGGGGATCAGATAAAAAGGATTGAAACTGAGAAAGAGAACATGTGACAGTAATCAATACATAGGGCGAATATGCTGGATATACTGTTAGAGTTGGTGTAGAAAAAGGAAGGACATGGTGAACCTCAAGACTTGACAAAGAGAAGTGTAGACAATCTGAATGGATATATTCAGGAAAATGAGTGTGTTGAAAAAGTGAAAATGAAATTCTGGAAGGGCCTTCATCACAAAATGCAATATAAGAAAAAAATTCTACCATTGAACTGTTTATCTCCTCATTTTGTCATTTTCTTTTCTCCTGTTAGGTGGAGTGGTGGCTCTGAGCCTAAGGATCTGCACCAGCAATCAGAAGCTTGCTGGTTCAAATCCCATAAATGCTAGAAGTGAGTCTACACTGTTGGGACCTTAAGCAAGTGACATCTTTGGTGTGCACCAATAATGTTGGCATGACAAAAATGCTGTGTAAATCCAATTTACTTTTGCAAAGTGGGCACTGCCCAGTCTTTTTTGATGCTAGAAACATCATTTATGCAGTGGAGGTGAAGCTGTATGGGAAAAGATTCATACACAGAAGTCAAGAAATGAGTTGTGCATGAAGGAAAACAGTATGAGAATAATGGTCCTTGTAAATAAGGTAGGAGTAAGTGATGCTCCTGCTTCACACAGTGAAAGGGAGTCCGTGTTCTGAGGTAATTCATGGAGAGCACACATTAGAAACTGTGGTTCATGTACACTAGGTGATTACATATAAGATTAACAGGTGATTTGTGAAGAGATCAGATTTGATGTGGGATTTCAAAACACTTAGAATTGGAAAGATGCACAGAGGTTTAAGAAATGGAGAAGGGGTTGATAGACCATGAGGCAGGACATTGTATAGTATCAACACCACATAGATTTTGCCAGAAAAATAAGCATACAGTCCTAAAATGGGAATTTTCTGGGCAGAATGCCACCATAGCAGACATTTGAAAGCAGAACCCTAAAATCTTTAGAAGATATTTCAAAATGTCCTTCGTTGTTTTTGCAGAAGTTAAGCCATGTCCATATTTAGCCCAAAGAAAAGGGAGCTCATTCAATAAGTAATCTATTATTAATGCAGGGTAATGCTAGACAATCCTGTGGTCCCAGATTTTCAAATAAGAGGAGATGAGAGAGAAAAGAGATAGAAGAATTAGGGGTAGGAGGCTGGAGGTGTTTAGGGAAGAAAGTGATAGAATGGAATTTCAGGAAAGATTTGTTTAAGTATTAATATACAAACACAATTTTAAAATTAACACTTATCTTTGTTTACTGATGCTCTAGTAGGCACAAACCCATTGTTTATTAAAATAAATAAAATCTTTTACAGAATAAGGCAAATTCTGTTTAAATTCTACAAGCTATTTTCCTATGCAGTCGTGTTTTATTAAATTTATTCGAGTCCCCAACATTGCATCAGTGGGTGCCTTTAAAAGGAGGATCGTATGGTTTCATCTCACATCTGGACTACTCCTCTCTACATAAAAATATCCACCAAAATGTATACATGATTTTAACATTTTTCTCAGTCTTCTTTTTTTACATACCACTGTTCACAGCATTCATCATTGCAAGACTTTTTACAAAGAGATCAAAGCTTAAAATATAAAGAAAGAGAAGATAACAAGTCAAATATAAACTAAATTGTGCCCGCAAAGTGTATAAGCATTTCATTCTCTTGACAAAGTACCAGGTAAAGTAGGAATAAAAATTAAGCAGGCACAGCAGGAAGCAAGTGTCCTGGGCAAAACAGAAAACTCTTTACAAAGTGTGGTTTCAAGCAAGACTTTTACATTTGCTAGTAACATAAAGATAAAAGTAAATTTATTGGCTGCTGTGCTTCCAGCTTATAAGGAAATAATACCCAGAGTAACAGTTAAGCACCCATGACATTGATATAAGCCAGGAATATGTCAAGCCGATGAAGAATTTATCAAACTGTATGGTGTTTATTCTCCAGAAGCATTTAATAGACAGATTATTACAGGGAGAACATAAAGTGATTAAGGAAAGACTAAAAGTAAACTAATTCTGCGGGCCTAACAGGACTCTCCTATTCAGGCCACTTCCCTGAACAATAGTTGGTGTGACTTGCTCACTTTTTCTCTGCATATATACCACAAATAATTTCCCATTCTAATCTCACTATCTCTGTCTCCAGATTTTGCACTTTCTTGCTCAATGAACCTTTGTCCATCTCACTTCACTGGCATACTGGTAACAGAACTTTAAATGCCCTCCCAGGGTAGCATTCATGTTATACTTTACAATTATTTTTGAGGGCAGAGATTCTCTCTATTGCTCAAGAACCCTATGCTAATGATATCGCTGATGGAACTACACATATGAGCTTTGCATGGTCCTTATAAAGGTTAACTGTGCAGTTGTAACATCAAGGCTAATAACTGTTTAGATTTCCAAGGAGGCTGTTGTGTTAAAGAAAGTTGAATTGCCTATTGCCATTTTCCCATATCTTGCTTGACTTTTCTTTTGATACCATCAGCTTTGTTTGCAGTCCTGCAGCAACCTAATGAAATACGTTTGACCTACTTCTAGAGAATCAGAATCTCTCTCTTTGTGGAAAACTACCAAAGGATATTCATCCAGAGTATATAACAGAGTCATTCTCACAAATAGAAGAAAAAAACTGTAAAAAAACAGTATTTCCCAGTGTAGAACTTCAGTCCCTTATTGCTATCTCTCTCTCTAACCCTGAATAGTTTATTCTTTCATCCTGAATATCTCTGACTGTAAATTTCCTTTATAAGCAAGACAGTGCACTCTACACTTTTAAACATTATGGACCTTAAACGGTTCTTTACATACTCTTTTATGTAGTTCATCATAGAACCATTGCATGAGAATGAACCATACTATTTTATGGTTCCTTGCATACACAATTGGTTATTTTGGCATTAAAAAGTTTCATAATATACCAACAAAACAGAAGTCTTTAATGTAGAATGAGCTACCAGCAGGATACTGACAGATCAAGAAATCTCAAACTTAGTTCTGTTATATGCAGCAAGAGTCTTTTTAAAATCATGAGTCCACTGATATTTTACAAATCTGCTATAGTCTATTCATGGTTATGGATCTAAATGAATATTCATTTGGATGGTTCTTTTGGGAACCAAAAATGGTCTCCCCATGGCATTGCTCTGAAGAAACACTTTGCCTCCTCTATTTTTACAGAGTGTACACCAAATACTTTCAAGTAAGGGACACTATCATAGTTCCATAGCTACAAAGCAGTACAGGCAAAATGATACAGAATAATCAGACTTGTTTTTTGTTTTTTTTATAAACTTGTTCAGTTTTTTAATTTAATAATACTGTTTAGGTCCATCTATGGACTGAGCATCTAGATGGTCATTAATATCATCTATGCCTGCATTTGAATTGATTTTCTTGATTTTCTTCATAGTCTTCTATAGGCTGCATACATGTACAGTAGATGTAGTTTTTGAACTTTGATTACAACAGTATCATTTATTATAAGGTGTCTGAAATAAATAGTGTTCAATCAACAAAAAGGTATCTCAGAGAGAAAATGGCAATATATGAAATCACTGCTTTTATCGTATTCATAAGACTAAAGCACAAAATGACAAGGTGCAGCAGTCGGTGATTTCACACCTTCACTGCACTTGATCCTCACACATTTCCTGTTGTCTCTTAGTGGTGACCCTTGATGTTAGTCTCTTTCTGGGTTTTCATTATTACAGTGCCATCAGCATCTGTATGTGACCCAACTTTATCTTGATTACTACCATGTATGCTTACATATTTCATTTATGTAATTAGTTTCTTAACCCTTTTCTTTGATATCTATGACCAGCAAAGAGACCATGGATATATTTATTGATGTCTATGGCTTCATATAATTTGAAATTTTCAATCATTTTCTTCTGTCATTTACGGCAGAACATGGAAAGAGTTTTGATCAATTTCATTATTATCTACACTTGTATGGTTCTTCATTGCTGTCATCAATACTTGGACAACAAAATCAGTGTTACATTAACACTTAAAATTATTATTTAAAAAGCGTTTCCACATATGCACTTTTTAGAAGGAATCCAGTAGCACTGTAAGCATTAATTTAACTCTGGCAAGTATGTATTACACATATCAACTTATTTTTCTTGGCATTTTGGCCAATGAAATTCTTTCCAAGTGGACAGCATTTCTGGAAAGCAATTCCTGCCATTTATACCTGCGTATTGACTCAGTTTAGTGAAATATATTCATAACTAAAAATCAGAAATCATTCTGGATCTTTTTTCTTGACATCTGTACCAGGAAATAGACCAGATTCCTTGAATTTTGTTTCCATCATCTATACTTGATTATGGATGTGTTTACTTTGTCCCTAACATTATTATTTATACCTGTGAAGTAGCTGGGGTCCCGATATTTCTTATGACACACATACATACAGTATCAGGACTTGTAACAAGTTCGTGTTTGACATATGAAAGAAAAAACAGACTGCCAAAAGAAAAATACGTGCAGACTGTCCAGACAATCAGTTCTGGAAGCAAGTTCTGGAAATTGATAGATGGATGGACTATCATTTGTCAAACTAGCTTGATAGAGTTCAGTGTTGTGAAGTTGAAGCCTATCTAAGGGGATTTGGGGAAAGCAGGAATCAAAATGAAAAGGGATCGGTCTATCACAGGGCACATTTATGCACATATCTCCATCAGGGACAAATTTTAGTCAATATTAAACGTAGGTTTAATCCAGAGATAAATGAATACACATATGGAAAGAATATGGAAACTCCACAGAGAACACCTGAGCTAAGATTTAAACCCAGCGATTTTGACTGGAAGAAACCAGCACTAACCACCAAGACACCACGCTGCTCTAGATGGATAATAATACTGTAATAATAACAAACATACTGTGATGAATAACTGATATGCCATTAGTGCAAGCTCTCCACTTAAACAAAATCAAGTTGATATCCTTTAGCAGAACTTTGTAGTCTCCAATTACTGCACACAGCATGGTTTTTATATGTATAGGAGCTAATTTAATGGAGCGCCTCTACCATTACAAACACTTACTGGATATACTTTTTCACTTCTTCCAAACAAAGGACTTACCCTTCTTTTCACACTGTTTATTTAAGGCCTTGGTGATTGCTACACATTACTATTAAGGTAAATAAACTATAAATTTTCACAGTTAAGATCTTGCCTGAAGAAGGGGCCTGCATTGCCTCGAAAGCTTGCATATTGTATTCTTTTTAGTTAGCCAATAAAAGGTGTAATTTTGCTTGGCTTTTCTCTACATTCATAATGGCTAACACGGTACAACACCCTAGTACTACAGTTAAGGAAGTGAATGGTTTTATAGTAAAACAGAATAATACAGCATAAATACAGTAGTGATAGTATAAATAGTAAACAAAAAAAGATGAAAAATGCTCATGCTTATGAAATGTAACAGTAAATACAGCTACACAACTCGGAGGCTGGCAATCTGCATCCTGAAATCAAATACTTTCTATTTCTGTAGACATACTTGCAAATTGCTGATGGTGACAATAATGAAAATTGCTTATCAGCACAGAATTGGGCACAGCATACGGTCAAATCTCAGCCAGCTCAACCACCTCGGCTCCTGCCAAGGCTGAACATCTTACACTTTCTGATGCCAGATAAGAAACCAGGAAGGAAGACCTAATCCAAGGCAAGGTGGGGGAGGATTGCCAGGCCAATAAAACTAATGTACTGAACCTGCGGACTACAGATAAACTGATAGGTAGACATTACATTATGTCCCAGACCTAACAGTCTATAAGCTAACTCTGCTTAGCCTCCAACACACTGGCATATAGGTAGATACTGCCCAAAAAATAAAGAGAAACTAAGCATTCAAAACTTTAGCACATACATGGGGCAGAACATCCGGCAGTCCCTGTGAGTGGCACTGAAGAGCAAAACTTCAAAGCCCTTATTCTCCATTTATAAATCATCCTAATAGCCCTAAATAAATCTCTCTTAAAACTGTTAGCTCTAAGTAGTTTTGAATTGATACCTTTAGTTTAGGTACCATAAAAGCTATGACAGTTTGGGGAAAGTATCCATCAAGGAACTCTCACAGTTAAAAATAAATAAATTGGCAATGGACATGCATTGATGCAAGTTAACAGCCCTTAGAATTTTAAACCTTTCACACTAACCCAAAACTTGTTTCATTCTGTGCTAAAGGAAAGTAGTTCTAGTCTCCGAGGCTGCTGAACTGTGGGCAACTGATTTGCACCAGAAGTTTTGACTAACTTTTACAATGAAATCCCTGCGTGCAGAAGGAGTGCTGAGTGATGGGCATCCAGCAAAGCATGAAATATGTAAACTTACACTTTTCTATGACCAAAGGTTTGAATGTTCCTGTAAAGGAATCTACAAAGGTCTTATACAAAAAGGAAGGAAGATTTCTAAGTGTTATGTCCCCTTTAAAATGTAAATAATTTATTAGGGTTACCTGGCAAACTGGCAAATTGTAGAAAAAGCATAGATATTAATGAAAGAAGTAATAGCTCTTAATAATTTCAGATCTTACAATAATGCACCAAATATATGGAACAAAAAATGAAAGTTTGGGCTCCCAGCCCATGCACAACCCACACCACAGAGCCATTCATCATAGGAATAAAAAGCCAAAAGTGGGTGCAAATACACCTCCCTGCAGATATAGGGTGCTGCACAAATTGGGCTTAGTACATGTTTGGATAAACTGCTGCAAACTCCACAACATCTGTAGACAACCAGGAAACATTCGGCAAGATGCATAGGCTATCTTTATTCTCTTGATGCATAAATAAATAAATAGACAAATCAATGGCTAGATAAAATTACTTGGGGTGACCATCTAGCTGTACTAGAAAGGTCATATTATTGTGCAAAAAAACGAAAACAAAACTAGATTCTTCTATCAGCATAGTTTCATTATTTTTTCTGCCCAACATGATTTACAGTTGTTTTACAAAACTGCAGATTCTCTTTAGAAAACAGATACTACAGTGGGTTCATTATTCAACTTTTGCGTACGTAGGTTTTAAAATAAATAGGGGATGGGAGTGGGGATTAGTGGCGTAGTAAAATTAGAAGACAGCACTGTACAGTACCTTCCATGGACATGGGTTCGAGGATCCCAAACTGTTTCAGCACAGCCACAAAGAGTATGATGACCACTCCAACTGCAAACAGCTCCATGCCCTGAATCCCCATTGTGCCTGTCCACTGTGAGAGTCGCCAAGCGGGACAGTACTCATTCAGGCTTCACCCTCCACCCCCTTCCTCCACACTTCTTTCGGACCCAACTCCCCTCCACCCCCGCCCCCCCACCACCACCACTGCCCATGCACAATGCTTGGACCAGCGAGGTGTACACAGTCCCTCAAAGCCACATGGCCTCTGTGCTACTGGCCAATCCAGGTCTTGCACACATGCAATCCTCTTCACTCTCCTTCAAAACAAAAATAAAGGAAAAATCCCAAAAGCGGCTCACTCCAGGGATGCCATTGTTATCAGAGTGGCATTTTGTTCATCACAAACTGAAAAAAATAAACAAATATATGCCGATTTTTAAATTTTTGTGAAAAACAGCAATAAAGGATGGTTTCAGTTCTGCGTGCTACATATGTAAAAAGTCACAAAAGTAGCCTCTTCCTCTGATTGTTAATCTTTTTTGAGAAAAGCTTGCAAAACTTCTTCCATTTTGCAACCAAGAATGAAAGTTTTAGTTGAAAAATAAAGTCAAAAGTTTCTGTGGCTGCTGACCATCTAGCATTTGACACCTTTCCCAGTGCGTTTTCCCTCTTGATGGTGCAAGCTAACTTTGCTGCTTGTATATCCAGTGCACAGAGACAGAACTCCACTGCTAACAGAGTGGACGTCACAAAGGCTCAGAGAGAGAGAGAGAGAGAGAGAGCGAAAGCCTTCGCTCACTTCTTGCCCTGAAGGACTAATGGAGTTTCCACTGCGTACTGCGCTCCGAGGTAAAAGACATATGGTCCCAGCATCTGTCTGCTTGTCAAGAGTTCATAAACGTAGCATCACACATTTGAGGTTTTCTAACCAAATATCCCAATACATGTCCAGCTTTGGACTTCCTCAGTACCTCCACTGAGAGCACTGTCTCTGTTTGTGAAAAGCTGTACTGTTGCAGACATTCTCTCTCTCTCTCTCTCTCTCTCTCTCTCTCTCTCCCTCTCTCTCACTCTCTCTCTCAAGCCTGACTTCATTCCTGCCCCTCCTTTGCAATTCAATTCAGCTCAATACCACTCTTCCGCCCCCCCCCTTTTTCTCTGAAAACTTTTCTCCGCTCTTATTAATTTTTGTTTCTCTCCCTACTTTAAAGAATAAAAATAAAAAACACTTACAAAAACACCAAGATTACTCCCAGACAAAAAACCCCAGAAATGTATTACTGAGGTAAATCTAACATAATATTGTCAAAACCCATTAATCTTATACAGAGTTGAGACGTTGTAGAAACAACCATATATCCAGAGGACAAATACAAACTCCATACAGACAGCAATTGGGCTTGAAATTAGACCAGATGCATCAGGGTAAACCACTAGGACCATCATGGCTCTCAGCGTTCAATTCACTTTTACCGTATATAGCACCTTTCATAAGCTTCCTTCCAGTCTAAAGCAAGCACCACATCTCCATTTAGCTGCCATCTCGTCCCTTTTATTTTTCTTTTTCAATTCTGTTATTATATGACCAATATGAAACATCACACAAATGACACTCTCTTCTGTTTACCTGATCCAAAACACTTATGTTCCTACTTTCCTTGAGAGTACTGTACATTGTATACATTGTACTTTCAGGTGAGCACTCATTGCTTGTCATCTCTTTGCATGCCTCCCCCTACAACTTTAAACAGAATCAAATCTGTTTAATTTTGTTGGGATGAGTTGCAAACTCTACGGTGGGCTGGCACCCTGCCCGGGGTTTGTATCCTGCCTTGCTCCCTGTGTTGGCAGGGATTGGTTCCAGCAGACCCCTGTGACCTTGTAGTTAGGCTATAGCGGGTTGGATAATGGATGGATGGATGGATAGAGTTGCAGACTGTTCTTACTGAGTTGCAGGGGATGTCAAACTACATGATTGATATTCATGGACACATGCGGTGAATGTAAATGTAAAGTATTACACATAGGAAGTAAAAATGTTAGGTTTGAATACACAGTGGGCGGTCGGAAAATTGAGAGTACACCTTATGAGAAGGATTTAGGAGTCATAGTGGACTCTAAGCTATCAACTGCCTAACTATGTTCAGAAGCCATTAAGAAGGCTAACAGAATGTCATGTTATATAGCGCCCTGATGTGTGGAGTACAAGTCACAGGAGGTTCTGCTCAAGCTTTATAACGCACTGGTGAGGCCTCATCTGGAGTACTGTGTGCAGTTTTGGTCTCCAGGCTACAAAAAGGACATACTGTAGCAGCACTAGAAAAGGTCCAGAGAAGAGCGACTAGGCTGATTCCAGGGCTACAGGGGATGAATTATGAGGAAAGATTTAAAGAGCTGAGCCTATACAGTTTAAGCAAAAGAAGATTAAGAGGTAAAATGATTGAAGTGTTTAAAATTATGAAGGGAAGTAGTCCAGTGGATCGAGACTGTTATTTTAAAATGAGTTCATCAAGAACACGGGGACACAGTTGGCAACTTGTGAAAGGTAAATTTCTCACAAACATTAGGAAGTTTTTCTTTACACAAACGATAGACACTTGGAATAAGCTACCAAGTAGTGTGGTAGACAGCAAGACTTTAGGGACTTTCAAAACTTGACTTGATGTTTTTTTGGAAGAAATACGTGGATAGGACAGGAGAGCTTTGTTGGACTGAATGGCCTGTTCTTGCCTAGAAAGTTCTAATGTTCTAATGCTCTAATGAATACTCTCAACTCTCCATTATTATGTAAATAAAGTATTCGACTGAAGAATCCCTGGAAAGGTTCTGTAGTGTGCAAGGGGGTTTTTCAGAAAACAGTGTTTTAAGAGATTCAGAAAATTAATAACTATCAAAGCAAAGATAAAGTTGCTCTTGGAGTACCACAGTGGAGTTATTGCGCTTTGATTCTGAGATGCGGTGCACTCTAAGTGAAGTGTAAGTATTCTTATGTTTGTGAATGTAAATTTCTAGTGAGTGTTGTGCTACAGCCTGTGTGTGAGTGTGCATATGTGTTTGTTCTGCAGCCAGCTGACTACTGTATTTGGCCCAGATTTCTAATAGTTTAAAACAGATTATTATCATCACTCCCTACAATGAGGCAATTCTGTTCAAAACTGTAATAAAAGAAAGGAAAATAGAAGTGTTGTCTTGAACAGATAAAATGTGCCAGATCTTACAAAGATAGATGGGAAGTTGATTATTATTATTTATCTGATGTCTTTATCTAAGGTGACTTACAGCACTTGATATAGAATTGGTTTTTTTAATTGGAACACAAGCATGTCAAGTGACTTGTTCATAGCCACACAGTATCAATAGCAGGATTTGAACACACATCCTCTGGATTTGAAGTCCAAAGCCTCAACCACTCTGCCACAAGTAGCAAGAGAACTACATCATAGTATAGTATAGTATAGTATAGTATAGTATAGTATAGTATAGTATAGTATATTATAGTATAGTATAGAAGAATAAATGAATTAGCAAGGCACATTGCACCAATGACAATTAAAAGAATATTTAACATATAAAGAAATCACAGGGCATTTAACATTGACGTAATTTTGTTTTTTTTCATAATCAAGAAGAGCTGAAGATGGTCTACTACAGAAAGTAAGTCATTAAGGTCTCCATCATATATGGATATTAGACAATATATACCAGGTAGTTGTTCATCTAGCATTGATAAGCAGTCAGAGAGTCTAGGAATTTCCAGGAAAAGAGAATCTAAGATGGACAGGAAGCCAGTGCAGTGGATCTAGTTGAGAGGTTGCTCAGAATAGAATTTGAAAATCACAGCTATATAGTTTTGAGTTTAGTTCCTTAAACCTTGGGTAGATTGAACTTTTTCTAGTCTGCATGTCTGTGGGCATTAGTATATTCTAGAAGACAGCGACTTGGCATCCTCTACTGGACCCTAAGTAAAAGTGACTGCTGCAGAGAACACTGCAGTGCTAAGTGACATCTACACTTCTATGACTGACAAGAATCTTTTGCTGGTAAAAGTGCGCCAGGGGACAAAGTCTACCAGGATATCTAATTAAAACGTAATGTCATCTTTACCAGCTTGTTTTTAATTCCTCTTCTCTAGCTTTTGCATTATTAATCAGTAAGAAACGGATAGGTGGAGTTTAAAAAAGAAGTCAGGCTGGCCTCCTCCCACACCACAGGATATAATCTTTCAGCCAGTTTGACATAAGGAGAAAGTAGCTCACTGCTAAGGTGCCACCAGAAGACAAGCCAGAAGAGTACCAGCAATGTCCAAATACAAACTGATCCACAGTTTAAATTTACAGATTTACACATTGCAGACTTTAATTTAAGGGTATTTCCATCTCGGTCACACTATGTAGAAATTACAACACTTTTTAATACATGATCCCCTCCATTTCAGGGCACCATAATGTTTGGGACAATTGGTGTAAATGTGTTTCATAGAATCAATAGTGCAGGCATAAGATACCTAGGCTTGCTTCTAAACTTTGGAGCCTGTAGTTGCCATTGCTCAACATGATGACAAGATCTATGCCAATGAAACCCCAAAAAGAAGAATACAACCATTAGGGACATTAGTATTACATTACAATTATGTAAATCAAGTGTATGGAATATCATTTAAGAAGAAAGAATTCACTGCTGAGCTAAGTAATTGCAAAGGGACTGGTAGGCCAAGGAAGACCTCCACTGCTGATAACAAAAGAATCCTCACTATTGTAAAGAAAAAAACCCCAAACACCTGTCACACAGATCAGAACGGAGATACAGAGGCCGCACTGCAAGATGCAAACCACTAGTTAGCCACAAAAACAGGATGACTACATTACAGTTTGCGAAAAAGTACTTAAAGGACCCTACAGAATTCTGGAAAAAGGGCTTGGTGAACCTGCATCAAAGTGATGGCAAGAGCAAAGTGTGAAGATAAAAAGGAACAATCCAAGATCCAAAGCATACCGCTTGATCTATTAAATATGGTGGTGGGGGGGGGGGGGGCTTTATTACTTGGGTATGTATGGTTGCCACAGGTACAAATACACTTATCTTCAAAGATAGTGTAACTGCTGATGGCAGTTGCACAATTAATTCTGAGCTGTATAGAAATATTTGATTTGATCAAGTTCCAGTTAATGCCAGCAAACGCATTGGATGGTACTTCAAACAACAACTAAATAATGATCGCAAACATCAAAGGAATCTTTCAAACCTAAAAAATGGAAAATTCTTGAATGGCCAAGCTAGTCACCTGATTTATATACAATTGAGCATGTCTCCAAAACAAGCAGGGACTGAAGATGGCTGCATTAGAGGCTTGGCAGAGAAGGTACTCAGCACTTGGTGAAGTCTGTGAATTGCAGACATCCAGCAATTATTGCATGCAAGTGATATGCAACAAAGCACTAAATACGACTGCTTTAATAATACCTGCCATTGATATGTCCCAAACATTATGTTGCCCTGAAATGGGGGGACCATGTATAAAATTTGTTGTCATTTCTAGTTTGTATTAAAGTTTAAAATGTGCACTTTAATAATGTGAATTATTTGACTTGTAATTTTATGCTGTGGAGAAGAGGGATGAATCAAGGAAGATTTTCTCTTTATCTTAAACATTACAGAGGGCACCGTACCTCTCTCCTTCATCTCCTCTTGCCACATGGAATATTCACATTGTTTTTGCTCTGTTTTTCTGATCAAACCCTAGCTATTTCACATTTCGTTTTTCTCTGCGGTAGCTCAACTGGTGAATCTGGCTATAACTAGTATGTGTTTTCTTAGTAGGGAAATTAGCTATACCAACTAAGATGTTCTTAACACTTTCCCAATAAAGCAGAATTGGGAGGGCTGGGTAGGAGATTGCTGGCTGTTTGATTAGTCCATTCCCCAGTAAAACTGAGATGTCTATTGCCACTGAGATATGCAACTTCCTTGTGCCAGACGTGTAACTTTGCATTTTCTTTACATATTTCCCATGCATATGTGAATAGGTTGAGCTTTCTGATGTGATTTCTCTCCTTAACCTCCAGGAAAGATATCAGAATTGCTACTGGAATGAATTGCCTCTCCACTTAACAGTTGGAACTGGGAGTTAACAGGTATAAATGGGAGTTAATTCTACAACATGATTTTCAGTGAAGTGTAAGATTTTGAGGTGGATTAAGTGTATCAGAGAGCCATGGATACTCCACTCCTAATAATGCTTGACTGTTTGGTTTTCACTTTAGTAGTAAAACTGTCATGCTTGCTTAAGTGCTAATGGAAGATGTTTACTCCTTGCTCCCCAGTATAGTTCATCTGGATGAAGTGTAACTGATATTACTCACTCTCTTGCCCCACAACAGAATAGGTTCAGGTTATTAAGATATCCCTCTAAGTGGTTTTTGTCCAACATAGTGAATACCATGCAAATATGAGGTATTCCCAGTATGTCAGAACTATCTGGGGTAACTGGGAAACATTTTGTACCTCTCTCCCTAGCATAGTTGAATATGTTCAGCTGCTTGGCATGTTACAGAGGATTGTTTCCTCCCTTTGTTTAATACAGCTCAGCACACAGATATGTGAGTGGGATACTATGCCTCAGCATTTTTCCCAAGAAACCTTACAAAGTTTTACCCACTAAGATGTAAATCTGCCCTTTTTCCTTAGTAAAATTAAGCCAGTTTAACTGGATAAAGTGTTAACAAGAGGTATCTGATCTCCTCTGTTTTCAGGATACCTGAGTTGCCAGAAGTGGCTTAGGTCTAACTGGCTTGTATTTACTCTCCAATTTTGCTAATTGAGTTGATGAAGGTGACACAGGGCTGATGCTATGCTGGATAACTGGAAACTCAGATAAAACAGGGGGTGCAGTCATTTCGGATTAAAAATTATGGATACATTTTTTTTCCCCAATTTATATGTTTCAGTTTCAATTTTAAACCTCTGTTCATACCTTAATTTAATGTTCATTGCTTTTGCCACAATGTTTCATAGTCACCTCAGCATCAAAATTCTGGCAGTGTAGTTTCTTCCTGCAGTTCAATATAAAAAAGGGCTGTTTCAATGGCATTTAGATTGCCTGTAGGAGGAAACTTGTGTGGATTTTCTGAGCAGTTTCCATTGTTGTATAAATACAAAAATCCCAGGTGAGACAAACAATAAAGCATATGTATATGGTCAACGTTGACGACACACTGACAATACCTGAGGGGTACACTTAGGGAAGGGTCAGGGAGCCATGCCCATTTTCCCACAGTCAGCAGCTAAAAGTATAGCTAGAGGGCGTTCAGTTATAAACAGGAATTTTCATGCTCTGTTCTTTTAAAGAGAGCAAAGTAGACGTAACTCATTGGACAAACACATGCATGTTTGAACTTGTCGTTAATAGCGGTAGCTGCTCTTCCCCCGTTTCCTGTTAGTTGTAATCAACATGTCAGAAAAGGAGGTACATAGTAGTGTTGTCTAGCAAATTATTATTACATTTTTGACAAATAAAGGAGTCATTCCATCTCAGATTTATTCAAGACATTTTGGGGATAAGTGTCTCTCTCAGTCTAGAGTGTATGATTGGTGCAAGTCATTCAGAGGGGGGCTATCATCTATTGGGTCCACGTTTTTATTTTTAGGAGTATTTTTAGGTCCACTTTTTTATCTTTAGAATTTTTAGGACTGAAGAAATTTAAGTCGAATGAGGAGATTATTGATGCTGTGAAAGAATGGGTCAAAATGCAGTCACAAACTTCTACTTTTCAGGGATTAAGAAGCTTTCTGAGCATTGGAACAAGTGCATTGTAGCGACAGTAGACTACACAGAAAAATAGTGTGTAAGTCATTTCATTGTATTCAAAGTGTAGATTGTAAATTCCTGTTTATATTTGAGCACCTCTCATATTTACATGCTCTGTACAGTATTTGTGTCAAAGCTTTTATGTATTATAAAAAAAGTAGTGTGTTACACTCACAGGTTCACCTCAGATAATGCAGAAACTCTGTTAATCAGGGCACAGATAATCATGGTTCTTCTGTATATGAAATTAAATATTTGGACTCAGTCATGTGAGCTCCACATGTCAATATTTGGACACATGAGATATAATCAGAGCTGAACGGATATGTATGCACTGCCGGAGGTGGATAGTTAGAACACCAAAAGTATAGTTTAAAGGAAATCTTTGACCTCCAGAAGAGGAGAGATGATAAACTGTGAAAGTGCTGCAGGTGGCCAACCAGGTGTAAAACTAATAAGTGTTTGGTCTATTTTAATCCTGACAATGAGAAATCAATCTAGCTTAGATCATCAGACCTAGAATGTTAATGTAGTGAATTATAATGTAAATCACTTGTCTGTAGCCAAACAGTTTCAATTGATTGGAGAATAAGTACACCTTTATCTGCAAGGTAGACCTTTGTCTGCAATGTCCAACTCCGTGAAAAGCTTATTGAAAAGCACAAGTCAGGGAATGGAGAAAAGAAAATATCAAGTCACTGAAGAAATAGAAAAAGTATGGCATGGCTATAAACCTGCTAGAGGAGGCTGTCCACAGCAACTGAGTGACTGTAGATGAAGAACTGTGAGGCCACTAAGAGACCTATGATAACTCTGAAGCACTTATAAGCTACACTGGAAAAGACTAGAGAAACTGTGCAGACAACAAGTGTTGCCTGGGTGCTTCAGCAGTTTTTGCAACAGTGGCAAAGAGAAAGAAATTTTGAAAAAAAAAATTATATATATATATATATATATATATATACAGGACTCTAAAGTGAGTAGAAGAAGGTTCCATGGTCCACAATAGAGGTTTTTGGCCATCAGACTAAACATTAAGTTTGGCATAAGCCAAACAGTTGACATTATCAAAAACGTAATGGTACAAAAAAAATCTCCTTTCTGCTGTTGCTTCACTCACAACAGAGTTCCAGACTGCCTCTGGTGGCAAACTCTGCACAAGAACTGTGTGTCAGGAGCTTCATTAAGCCTAAGATCATATTGCTCAGTGCCAAACATTGGCTGGAGTGTAATGCACACTGCCATTTGACTATGGAGCAGTGGGCACATGTTCTCTGGAATGATGAATGCACACATCACTATCTGGCAGTCTGATTGACCAATCAGGGTTTGGTGGATGCAAGGAGAGTGACATAGTCCCTACTGCAAAGTTTGTAGGAGGAGGGATAGTGGTCTGGGGCTGTTTTTCAGAATTTGAGCTAAACCCCTTGGTTCCAGTGAACGGTACAGTTAATATTACAACATTCAGACATTTTAGACAATTTCCTGTTCCAGTATGACTGTGCCCCTGTGCACAAAACCAGATCCATTAAGCAAACAGAACATAACCAAATGATTGCAGCCCCAATGGATTTTCCTATATGGATTTTGAGTTCCTATCTGTCTAATGGGGTGGCTTATGCAACTGCCCACCTACTAAATGCCACCAAGGACTTTCTTTCTCTTGCACAATTATGGACTCTTCTTTTTGGAGTCTTTTCCCCATACTTTTCACGTTAGGTGATTTAAATGACTTCAGGCTGTTATTTCCAGTTAAGTTCCAGTTTCAGTTTTCCAGTTAATCTCTGGATCCCCAAAGAAAACCAGGAAAGATGAGGGGAGCTGTGGAGGTGTAAGCCAGCAATGCTAAACAATTTACCACAGTTCACCCGAGGGATTATTTAACATAAATAAAATTCCAATTAATTGCAATTTGAATTTTCAATCAAGGTGACGCAGTGGCAGGACTGATGCCTCGCAGTAAGGAGACCAGGTGTCTTATACTGAATTCTGCCTGTGTGGAGTTTGAATGTTTTCTCCATGTCTGTGTGTATTTCCTCCAAGTACTACGGTTTCATCTCACTGTTCAAAGACATGCAGGTTGGGTGAATTGGCAATGCTACATTGGCCCTAGTGTGTGTTTGGTGTATGCATGTGTGTGTGTGCATCCTGCGAGGGTTTGTTCCTGCCTTGTGCCCTATGCTAACTGGATTAGGCTCCAGACTAAATGACCCTGGTCTGGATTAAGTGGGTTAGAAAATGACATAACATGACAATTTCCAATACAAGAAATACTTTATATGTTTACAAAGCCAACAGACATTTAGGATAGTTTTAAACTTCAGTTCTGAATGTTGTCCTAATTCCAAATTGAAAAACAACATCAACAGAAAATAAATATATGTGGTAGCGGATGTGCAGGTTTAATGATGAAAATGTAGAGTGAAGTAGGCCAGCCTTAAAATGGTTTGGCTCTCATCTTAGGTAAATTGAGTCACAAAGGCCATTGTTTAAAAAGATTTATTAGGAAGAATGGGAAAAGGACTCACATCCTCCACTTTAATATTTCCATTGATAAACAGATCAATACCTTGAAAACAAGTTCACATAGACAAAAAGGGAAAAACCATTTCCAGACTGGCTGCTTCTATGCTTCTCACTACTGGTATTTCCCAAATATTCAGGTTACCATCTGCTTAACTCTTGTGTGTCTCTCTTCTTTTTTCCTCATCCTCTATCACTCCTTTTCTCTGGTGCCTCCCCCAGCACCTAGCATTTAAAATTTTATTTTTTCCAAGAAACACATCTGTCCCAAGCGTCATGTCATAGGATAGATTTTTCTTAGCCACATCCATTCAGCAAATGTCATCTTTGTTTGGTAGGCAACAGTTCACAAGGCTGTCAGACTTGAACAAATTACATCAATAAACAAGCACGTTATAATTTATTATTGCTCAGACTTACTACTTACTACATTTCCTATGCTTGTTATCTCTTGTTTCACTGTGTTCCTGTGTCAGTAACTTTATGTTTGTATGAGAAATGACAGTCTTGGTACTTGTTTATGAACTTCTCATTCATTCTCTCTCTAACTTGCTAGTTTAAAGCACTTTAAATATATTGTAAAGCACTTGGAGCTACATTCTTTATATGAAAATGTGCTATAGGAATACATTTTTTAGTTGTTGTTTACCATTCACCATTCATAAAAAAACAAAACCACTACGTTGCTTCTGTCCACTGTATTTGACTAACACCTGGTGTGCAATCAGAGCAGTGCCAGGGGCCCAACTGACTGGTCGTGTGGCAGAGTGCCATCCAGATGTGGGTTAACACTAAAGCAAGTTCATCTGTGGCATTATTTCTCCTTGAGAGTGCTAGGAATATCAGTGATCATTAACATGTCACCAACAAGGTTGCAAGGGTAAACATTTTTTGTAGTAGTTAAGATAGATAGATCATGAATCATATGTAATGCGCTTTGGAGATCAACTAAATTAGTGGCCATTCAATTGAACATGGTGTGTAAACAAGCCCATACCTAATAGCATAGACTCATGTTCTGTAACACTGAAATCAAGGCCAGCACTATGTTTGATTTAAGAGAAAATGCCTTCTATGTTTTTGAGGAATCATTGTGTTATCGAAAGGAAATCAAAAATGATTACTTTATCACAAATTCTTGAAACTATTTTTATTGAGGTAAAAATACATTTTCTGTTCGCTTGTCTGCTCACAGCCTCTGTCATGGGTGGAGTTATCACAGCCCCAAAAAGCATTCACGGCCAAGCTATATTTGTTTATATAATAATGCACCAATTTACGGTCAAACTAGTTCAGGAGTGGTGGCACGGTGGCGCAGTAGTAGCACTGCTACCTCGCAGTAAGGAGGCCTGGGTTCACTTCCCGGGTTCTCCCTGCGTGGAGTTTGCATGTTCTCCCCATGTCTGTGTGGGTTTCCTCCTGCCCGGGGTTTGTTTCCTGCCTTGCGCCCTGTGTTGGCTGGGATTGGGTCCAGCAGACCCCCGTGACCCTGTGTTAGGATATAGCGGGTTGGATAATGAAAGGATGGATAGTTCAGGAATTTCTTTCATACAGTGGAGGGCCTTAGAAAAATGATAAGGTAATAATGTTCTAAAAATTTTCAAAACCAGCAGCAGCAATAAATCTTTAATTATTATTATTATTACCAGTAACGGCACAATGCACAATAACGTGCAGTGAATATACTTGACTTGAGCATTCATAGTTTTCATATTTCTTCTCTCTACATTTAGCATTTGTTTGCTCAGAGGTTGATGTACTTGCTGCTTCCTGAGCATCTCTTGTTTTCTCCACCCTAGCAGCCCGCTTCTTCTCTTCTTTCGTCTGCATCTTTTTGCGTTAAAACTGATTAAGTTGGTGTTTGTGTTGCAATTACTTAGCACGTTTTCTTTAATGTTTCACTTAAGCCTCAAGAATGATTTAAGATATGAAGACTTAGGGAAGTGACAGCAAAGGTGGTAGGGATGAGAACGGCGCACGTACGCATGCGCTGCACGACTGGCCTGCTGGTCACTGCAGAGAGTTGATGCTACAATAAAATAAAATAAAAATAAAAAAAGAATAACCTTGGAGGTCAATCATCATCCTGAAAGTGGATAGCAGACATCACATAGTATATGTGTACCAAATTCAGGTAAATAGGTGAAACGGTTTGCGAGCTACAGGTGATTTAAAATCCTGGACAGACAAATGAACAGCCACGGTAACGTATTATAGTATATATAAAGATTATTATTATTTCCTTGGGTCTCATATGCTTTCTTACTCTTGGAGGGGCCCTTATGGTTTGTTTTCATCGGTGCTGCTTCATGCAGCTAATTATTATACAGTACATTCAGTCCTCACCACCTTCCTTACACTAGTGTTTCTCAATGTTTATGGTCCTGCTACCCAGTTTTGCCTTTTTAAATTCATTGATGGCCCAGAAGCAGTTATGTAAGCCACCCCCTTGGTGAAAGAAGCACAATCGGGGGTACCACTTGGTGAAACAAGCTCACTTAGAAACAAGAAAACATATCACACAGCGCTGCTGATAATTTAGTTGACCTGCTATGATCCAGTTGTGATCCACTGAGACCTAGTTATGAACCAATATAAGCAACCCGCAACCCAACCGTAGCAACCCTGATTGTGAGCCAGTGGTTCAGAAACATTGGCTAAGACAACCCGCCACAAACCATTTCCAAAGCTGCAACATCAACCCATGATTTGGTACTTGATAAACACTGCCCAGCATGTGGATGATGAGACTTGAAGATCGTTTTTTGCTATTCCATACCAGTACTTTAAGTATGCCTACCACTGACCTACACCAGAACCACAGAGCCTCAATTGCAATGACCTGTACACTTTGTAACTGACTTTCGGCCAACTTGACATATGAGCAAATGGTCGATCCCAAATAGAGCTGCAAGTCAGTGCATCATGTAATCCTACTTTTGATTCAACAGCTCTATTTTTTCAAAAGTATGTTCTACTGTGGATTGTAATAACAGAATGATGTGTGCTCAAATCATATGATTATTTTTGCTAAATGGCTATTACTTTTTACCCATTACATTATGTGTTGTCATTTTACATTAACTACAGAGCAAGACTCATGCCAAGTGGAAGCGTAGTGAAAAGAGCACATAAGAGTTTCATTGTTTATTGTGCAAATAACAATAAATCTGAAGTGAACTGATTAGACTGCATTGTATTTTTAATAAAAAGCCATAGATTTTTGAAAGAGCCAAGCCACTTGCATGCCACAACTTTTGTGGTGAGTTCAGCACTTCCATCCATCCATTAATCAACCCACTATATCCTAACTACAGGGTTACAGGGGTCTGCTGGAGCCAATCCCAGCCAACACAGGGCGCAAGGCAGGAAACAAACCCTGGGCAGGGCGCTAGCCCACTGCAGGACACACACACCCACACCCACACCCACACACCAAGCACACACTAGGGACAATTTAGGATCGGCAATGCACCTAACCTGCATGTGTTTGGACTGTGGGAGGAAACCCACGCAGACATGGGGAGAACATGCAAACTCCATGCAGGGAGGACCCAGGAAGCGAACCCGGATCTCCTTACTGCGACAATGCCACCATGCTGCAGAGTTCAGCACTTGAATGAAAAAGGCAGAGTGTGTGATAGAGCAGATTGAAGCAACACAATTCAGTTATTGACTTATTTAATTCAGGATGAGCTGCTTTGGCTGCGGATATGGTTAAGAAGGACTTAGAACAATGTTTTTGAGTAAACTCAATGGCATCTATTAATACCAATCAATCTGTAAATTCATAGGGATAACATCCAAAATTCATGCAGATCCTGATGCTGTGAGGCAGGAATAACAGCTCTGCACTTCTTGGAGAGGGTGGCATAAAAAGAGCTCAGCAAGCGACAGCAGCAGCAGTGGCAGGGGTATGTGTTGTGGGGGTTCACTCAGACACAGCACTTAGAGAGCACTTAAGACACATTTTCTAGCAGCTTGAGTCCATTGGCCCTAATGTGTAGCTGCCAACCCAGAGCCAGGGTAAAGTGTGGCATACAGGTTGCCTCTGACCCTGTGTGAGCAGATCAAGGCAGAGCTTGGCAGTGTGCATAAGCGCGCAAATGGATGAAGCAGCTGGTAGTAGTGGTTGTTATGTGGTGGAAACAGCACTTGGTGTAAAGCGGCTAATTCCAATCCTCCATCTCTTGTACCCTCAGGTCACTATAATATTGTTTCTCACTGAAGCCACATCTACATTATCGATCCACATTCCATATATTTCAAGAATATATTGC
Organism: Polypterus bichir lapradei; assembly: GCA_026402145.1. Taxonomy (NCBI): domain Eukaryota; kingdom Metazoa; phylum Chordata; class Cladistia; order Polypteriformes; family Polypteridae; genus Polypterus; species Polypterus bichir. Next base: position 74,233,470 of record JANRMT010062796.1, read on the forward strand.
TCGTAAGTGTGACTTTCTAAGTTATTTTTGCCTAGTTGTGTATGGAACATAGACAGCAATTCACATCTGGGCATCAACATTGATTAATGTTAATAACAGGGCTTGGTGATGACTTTCCAAGGTGAAACTATGCACCTGGCCCTGAAAGATTTCGTGGTAGAAGATGAGTGGTTAAGTATCAGCCTCCTTTTAAAATGGCTGAATGTCACAATGTTTTGCTTTATGCTTTATTAGGTGTGTTTAGTATGTACTGCACAAAGCATCTATTGTGAAGCCTCCATGGACCAATTTTGTGGCACACGTATTTTTCAAAAAAATACAAGTCAATACAGTTCAGTTTTCATTAAGCAGATCATGCTGTGTGAAGTTTTAAAATTTCCCATTGAAAAGTATTGGTGAATTTGCAAGCTTGTATATTTTAAAATGGAGAAATGTTCTGTGCAACTTCAACTAGGCATTACTTTAATGTTTTAGTTTAACTTTGGGAATGGTTGCTTGAACTTGTATATTTTCCTTTTACTCATCTGATAGTTGCTCTGATACCCAATGCAAGTGAGTCAAACTCTGGCCAGAGCACGTGCACACAGCTCACACAGCAGTGCCCTGCTTCTGCAGCTTCAGATAAGTCACTTCTCTGAAAATAAATGGAAGGTGAAAGCAATTATGTAAGCATATGTAAGACGGAACTGATTAACAATATTATATGCTAATTATTTTTTGTAAAGAACCAATGTTACCACCCTGTAACTAATGACAATCTATGCTATTTTTATACCAGTTGAATTACAATCTGCTGTGTATGAAAGCTACTGAGCCACCTTGCACATGTTTTTTATTCCAATGTCAAATGCTGTAAAAAAATAATGCATTTAATGTACTCTACTAACTCATATAATGGCATTCTATTATCGCTGTTACTTTTGAATATGACTCATTCTTATAAAACCATGTAATAAACAAAAAGTAATAACTGACTTGGATGAAGATAATAAAAAATGAGAAACCTTCTAACTTTCACATCAATTAAGTTAGTCGCCGAACACTCCTAAATGTTACATCATGCTTGACTTGTCTCACTTGTTCCTTCTTAAAATGACATGGATATGGTGTTGTGCAATATTATGCAATCTCAAGACACAGAACAACACTCAATAACATTTTTGGCATGAAATATGGACATGTTTGGTAAGTTTTAGGGCTTTTTTATTTACCTATGCACCTGTGTATCCTTTAGACCCATTGTAACCAGCAGGAACAGACAGGAGTTTTTAAAATGTATAAAAACACTTCACTTCAGAATACAATTTTAGGTTGAAAATTAATATATACCATGATTGTGAAGAAATAACTTTTGACTTGAAAAATGCTGAACTTATCCTTTAATAAAGTTACTTTTATATGCCTACTGAAGAGTGCTTTTCATATCTATGAATTCCTTTTAGAGATTTATAAAAATGATATGGCGGCGCAGTGGTAGTGCTGCTGTCTCGCAGTTAGGAGACCTGGGTTCACTTCCTGGGTCCTCCCAGTGTGGAGTTTGCATGTTCTCCCTGTATCTGCGTGGGTTTCCTCCAGGTGCTCCGGTTTCCTCCCACAGGCCAAAGACATGCAGGTTAGGCGCATTGGCGATCCTAAATTGTCCTGTGTGTGTGTGTGTGTGTGTGTGTGCCCTGTGGTGGGTTTGTTTCCTGCCTTGCGCCCTGTGTTGGCTGTGATTGGCTCCAGCAGACCCCTGTGACCCTGTGGTTAGGATATAGAGGGGTGGAACAATGGATAAAAATGATATACAAGAAAATCAACCAATCAGGTTTATTAAGGGCAGCTTTAGAAAATAGTCAGTCCAAGTAAAGGAGAGAATAAAGGCAAAACCAATGCTTATTATGAACAACACTGTGCACAGGCCCATTGAATCAATGAATTGAATAAGAAGGCAGAGTCAATTATGGGATGCACTCTCAACCAACTGGAGGTAGTAGTAAAGGCAAAATTGATGGTCATTATGAGCTGCTATGTGTCCTCTTTGTGTTTCATCAGCATTGAAGACTTTTTGCCAATGAATTATCAAGTAAGAAGTGGGTCAAGAAAGTTCTTTTTTGAGTGTGGTTATTGTATATTACAATATCTCTATATTTCCTGATTTTCTATAAAAGCTTAATTTCCCATTGAGGTAAATAAATCACTATCTATCTATCTGTTTGTCTGTCTGTTTGTCAGAGACACCTACATAAAAGAATCTGCCTAACTTGTTAGAGATACTGTAAGTTGTAGATAGCTAAAGGAATGGCATATTCAACCAAAGTCATGTGACACACGTGCATAAAGGGCTTTTTCCAGATTGTGGAAAGTTAGGTACAATAGGGGGTGCTGTCACTCAAAACCTTTTCTTTCCATCTGCAGTTCCAAAGATTGCAGAAAGACGATATCTGACCACGATCCCTCCAATTTCCCAAGCTATGCCCAGAGATATTTATAGCCCACCCAACTGAAGTAGGAGTCTTTAGTTTGGCCCTTGTGAGAGAACAAGAGACAGAGAGAAGATGGGTTCCTATCTAGTGGAAAGATTTTTTATTGTTAATGGCAGAAGCTAACAATTTTGTCATACTTTTTCTTTTATTTGATGTTATTTAAACAGTGTTACTGAGGTGGTGCCCAAACAGCTGAACCCATGTCTGTCCAGTCTCTTCAAAGCTTGTTAGAGACATATCTTGTAATGATTCTATTTGCTAATCCTGCAGGTCATTACTATGAAAATCTGTCTGGCAATCATGCATCCATTCTTTCTGTGAATGTTCTTTAAATTCTGGATAGCATCACAGACAGAGTCTATCCCAACAGCCCAGTGTGTTAGTCAGGATCCAACCCAGGACTCACTAGTCCACTGCAGCTTATTTGCAGTCATTACTGTTTACTGTATTGTTGATTTTCTGGCAACTTGGGATTTGCAAGGCAACTAACTAGAAAGAATCCTTGGTAGGAGCAAAGATGAAAGAAAAAGCTAGGAGCCATTGTGGGCCAGGACTCACTTAATTGTCCAGCTCATTAGGATCAAGTACCAGTATATATGTTTTAGAAGATACCATGTGCAAAAATTCAAAGGTTATGAAAGCCCATCAAGAAAAGAAGGGGCAACATGCAACTCATGTGTTTGTAGTTTACAATCCCAGTTAGTGAAGACCATCTTATGATCACAGCAATGCATAAACTAGAGAAACACAAGCACACATATGCACCATTAACTACTACATATATAGTCAAGGGTGGCATGGTGGAGCAGTGGGTAGCGCTGCTGCCTCGCAGTTAGGGGACCCGAGTTCACTTTGTGGAGTTTGCATGTTCTCCCCGTGTCTGCGTGGGTTTCCTCCGGGTACTCCGGTTTCCTCCCACAGTCCAAAGACATGCAGGTTAGGTGCATTGGCGATTCTAAATTGTCCCTAGTGTGTGCTTGGTGTGTGGGTGTGTGTGTGCGTGCCCGGCGGTAGGATGGCGCCCTGCCTGGGGTTTGTTTCCTGCCCTGTGTTGGCTAGAATTGGCTCCAGCAGACCCCCTATGACCCTGTAGTTAGGATATAGTGGGTTGGATAATGGATGGATGTATATATAGTCAAATCTATTTTTCCTTCTGACCCTTAACTTTATTGTAACAAACATATTCCACAGACAGTGCATACAGTGTTGTCCAACTGACTATTCTTTGAACTATAAACTAGAAGGTTTCTAGGACAATCTTATTAGTGGTTTTATGCATGACCCACAGTGTATTTACTAACTACCTGCATTCCTATTAAAGAAACATATAATTGAACTATTGTGACTTTTAAGGTACTTAAAATAAAATTGTCTGCTAAATAAATATGAACAAAGACAGCAAGTACAGTATAATTGCATTTTGTTACTTTAAAAATGATCATTTTTGTCATTGCTGGGCAGGTTTTCTACAAATACAAGATGTAATGCAATGCATGCCCTTCCCTGGTTGTCCCCTTCCAATGAAGCCTGAGGACACTGAGAGGCTGCACTTCTCACTTTTAAACTTCTGTAAGACAATTACCAAGACTGAATTATTCAGAGGCCTGTAAAAGAGTTGGGGGTGGGGAAGAAACCTTAGTTTGCTTTTAATAAGCGATGAGTAAGCAGTTATTAATGCACTGTGTTAAGGATGATTGAAGAGAAAAGCCAAATAGAGAAAAAGAGACTGGGGAGAGCGAGAGAGAGAGCGAGAGAGATAAGGGGAGAGGGGATCAATAAAGACATGGACTCATTCCTGCTGCTGCCCGTAAGTGAGCAATGCCATCAGTACTGGGACTGCACTTTGCTAGGTGCCCTGGGCTGGGTGCTGGCCAGGCAAGCAATTTGTTTAGCACACTAAAACTCAGCGGTGGGAATCGAACTCCAGGACATTTTGGTCCTACTGGAAATATCCTCTGTGTCCAGACCCACATCAGCCACACAAGATATAGAATATACATAGAAGCTATTTCTGATGGAACATGAAGAAGCCAATACCCTAATGCTGGTGTTTTATTTTGGACCACAGCAGTACATTCAGTAGTAACCTGCATCACAGTGAAAGGTTTTTATTTTTTATTTTAATAAAGTGAAAGGTGAAATCAAGTAATTATTATTTTACAGTAACGGCACGTTATTGTTTGTTATTATGTAATATTTATTTACCAGTAACGTATCATGCAGTGAATGCACTTGACTTGAGAATTCCTAGTTCTCATCCTCTTTCTCTGCATGTTTAGCATTCTTTTGCTCAGAGGTTGATGCACTTTCTGTTTCCTGAGCAGCTCTTCTTTTCTCCACCCTAGCAGCCCGCTGATTCTCTTCATTTGTCAGCATCTTTTCGCATTAAAACTGATCAAGTCAGTGTTTGTGTTGCAATTTCCTTAATTTTTTACTTAAGCTGGCACTTAAGCCTTCAATCTGCCTCAAGAATGATTTAAGATACAGTATAAGGAGGTAGGGGAAGTGTTGGCGAAGCTGGTAGGAATGAGACCGGCACCCGTACACATGTGCAGCATGGCCACCCTGCCGCCTACTGCCGAGAGTTGATTCTACAATAAAATAAAATAAAAATAAAAAGAGGAATAACCTTGGAGGTCAATCATCACCCCAAAAGTGGATAGTAGACGTCACGTAGTATATGTGTACCAGATTTCAGGTCAATAGTTCAAATGGTTTGCAAGCTACAGGTGATTTAAAATCCTGGACAGACAAACGAACAGCCGTGGTAGCGTATGATATATAAGGATACTGTCTTTCAAGAGGGGGCACTGGAGCAATGAGTTGACAATGTAAAAATCACCAGTACATAAAAAAGTATTCTTTTAAAGGAATACTGTAATTTCCCTTGTGGCAGTGCACAGTGTGATTTTGTGTTGTTTGTATTTGTGTTACACTTGGGTACACCAGCTTACAGATGCACACTGAATGGTCACTTTATTAAGTACATCTGCTATCCAAATTTGCCCTCAAAACTGTCTGAATCTGTTGATGTATTAAGCCAGTAAAATGCAAAAATGTGTATGTTGGCCCATGTCAACTTCACTGTGTCCCACAAATATAAATTGATTGGTGCTCCTTTAACATTCCACTAATCCTGAATGGGGCACACACACACACTCATTTACTTGAATTGCAGCAAATTTACAGTTACCATTAAAACTAACATCTCCATCTTTTAGATGTGGGTGAAAAACTCACCGAGAAACAGAAGGAATGTGCATATCCTACATAGACAACGACAAGACCTATGATTTGAGCAGTCTGTTTGAGCTTGGGGGCAACAACAATAACTAATGTGCCACCATGTCTCTCTCAGTTTCGAAAAACTGAAAACAAATAATAAGCAAAAACAAACCATTAAAACAGAGACTTTGTATTTTGGGCTTTTTAAATGACGAGCCAACCTGCAGCCTAACATACGCTGCATAATTATTAACGTGAACAGTCAACGTGGCTCGCAGCTGCATGTGGACTGTAGCACAGACCAAAGTGAGTGAGGATGTGTTTGGTGACATGTTGGGGGTGGGCACTTGAGCAAGCAGTGCACATGCCTCGAGAGTGAGGGTGAACGCGGGAGGAGGATGAGAGTTGGCGGGCGGGGCTCTGTTGTGCATTCCCCATGACGTGGGAGGAGGGTTAGAGTGGGCGGTTGGGGCTGTGTCGTGTGTACCCCATGGTCGGGCAACTTGGTCGATTATATATATAGAAAAGCAGCCGGAACCAAAAAGAACAATGAAAAGTCAACGTGGCTCAGAGGTGTATGTGGACTGTAGCACAGATGAAAGCAACTGAGGCTGTGTTTGGTGAGTTGTCGCGTGCGGGCACATGAGCAGGCAGTGTACATGCCTCGAGAGTGACGGTGGACGCGGGAGGAGGGTTACAGTTGGCGGGCGGGGCTCTGTTGTGCGTATCCCATGATGCAGAAGGAGGGTTAGAGTTGGTGGGCGGGGCTCTGTCAAGCGTATCCCATGGTCTTAGAGTTGGTGGGCGGGGCTCTGTGAGTTGGCGGGCGTGGCCCTGTCGTGCGTATCCCATGGTATCCTATGGTCTTACAGTTGGTGGGCGGGGCTCTGTTAGAGTTGGTGGGTGGGGCTGTGTGAGTTGGCGGGCGTGGCTCTCTGTCTTGCGTGCATCTTGCGTGCCCTTAGTGAATTATATATATAGATAATTGGTCACTCAGTACCACCACTTTTAAACTTACCTTTCATACTAACACTTCGGGTTGGGTTTAGGTGTGCTTCCCTACTGGAAACTCAGAATGAGTGAGAACACTGATGCGGTGATATTAACAGGAATGAGCACCATAAAATAGCATATTTCAGATCATTAAAATTCCCAATAAGAAAGTCAGAAGAACCTAACCTATATGTTTCTTAAACTGTCTCAGGGTGAAGAGTGAAGTGCTGATAAAGAATCCTATCATTTTGTGCATGACAACTGCTGTGTGATGACATTTACTGTAAAATGAGATAGAGATCTATAATTTTTAGAATTCTGTGCTGGACTGGCTCCTAGCCCAAGGTGGATTCCTGCACAGTGCTGCTGGGATAGACTTGCCACTAAACTGATCCTGAATTAGTGAGTTCAGAAAATGGAAGGTTGAATGTTTACAATTGTTAGAATTTTGGCCAAATGTGGACTTAATGGATGAACCTCTATCATCTGAAGTTGATAACACATACTCCAAATATTATTTAGACCACATTTACAAATAACTGGTATGCTGGTGTACAGTAGCATTCCTTTCACAAAGTGAACATGTATGAAACTGCATAGGTGTGTATTTATAATACTTCAATCAAACTTTTTTTTAAACCTGAGAGAAGTTCTCTGGTGCACCAGGTGTATTATTATTATTATTATTATTATTATTATTATTATTTTCATCTTATCTCAGATCAGGAAAGGCAAACACTCACTGAAGCTCCTGCTATTTATTGGTTTCATATATTCATTTTATTTATTTATTTTTTCCACAAATCTAAATGGGTTTGCAGGCCAGCTAAAAAAGTGGCAGTAAACTTATATTAAATTAGTCTGAATCATCCAGCTAGCAATTGATTATTCTTAATGTTATTTTCACTTGCTTTCTGAAATCCAACAGTGACCAAGTTTTAGAAGCACACGAATGTGTTATCCCATCACTTGCTCTATATTTACTTTCAGAAGACCTTGTACTGTGTGTGTTTGTTTACAAATCTTTCTTATTGTGTGTATTGTGTGCACGTGCATCTGTGTGTTTACATATATGTATATTACTTTTGTGTGCAAATGCCCATGTGTACATGGATCTTCTCATTGTTAAGTGCTGGTTTAAACACTCTTTAGTACGGTTGTGAACTTTTCTGTTACTATGCATATGCAAAACAATTAGTGTGTACCTTTGTGAAACTGTGCATGCTTGTGTATTTAGGTGAACTATATTATGTATGTTTTTTCTCTGTATACCAGGATGTGTGTAGTAGAAAATGTTTTTGTGCATAATTTGTGTTACAATGAGTGTGTGTACACCTGTGTGTGTTTATTTGCGTCTTTATACTTTAGTATCTTTGCGTTTGTCAGTGTGCACATACCTGGGTGTTCATTTGGGAACACTTGTATATGTGCACTTATTTGTTTATATGATTATCTGAGTGTTACTGTATGTTTGTGTGCATTTATGCATTATTACAGATTTACTTGTACACACTATATGTGTGTTACTTGGTGTGCGTGTGCCAGTTTCTATGCATGTGCTTTTGTGCACCATATGTACATTTGAGTATAATAATGCTTGTGTGCATTCATTTATAGGTCGACTTTGATATCTTAATAAGTGCTTGTGGACGTGCATATGGGTGTTAATGTGTGAGTTTGTGCTCCTTTTGTGTTAACTGTGTGTTTAAGAATATTGGGTGACACTAACCTGCAGGAAGCAAATTCTGAAAAGGATTTACATTAAGGCAATGTTCTAATCATTTTGGAAATATAAACAGTCAATTCAAAAAAGGCAAATAAAATAAATGTTATATTGTGACAGCTGTTGAACACATCCAGTGTAACATGTCTGTGGCAATGAAAAGACATAATTACAGCTGAAGCTGTGCAAGAAAGAGTGACCTGAACTGAGAGGAACTCTCAAAGGAGTTGATAAAGTGGATTTAACTAAAAGGTGTATTACGTAATTGAGTTGACCTGCTGGAAATTAAGAAGCAGATCATGTGGAATGGAAAATACAATTACTTATTCACAGAATTGTATAATTCCTGAAAAAAAAATCTATTGATAAAGTATCAGATCAGGCCAGCCTTTAGACAAGCTTAATGGATTGAATGCTCTGTTCTAGTGTTTAAAATTTTGATAAGAATGTCATTAAAGGTTACCAATAATAATTCTTTACATTTATGTAACGCTTTTCTCACTACTCAAAGCGCTCTCCACATAGGGAGGACCCAGGAAGCGAACCCACAATCTCCTTACTGCAAAGCAGCAGCACTACCACTGTGCCACCTGTTAAGGCATGACAAGGTCATATATCCAAAATATAAGGGGTACCAACCCCGGAAAAGCAGGACTATAGAAGCAAACCTTGCCTCATGGTTTACACAATTAATACTTAAAACTGATCTTGTATTGATAAACTTTAAGAATATTAAGAAGGGGATGCAGCATCAGTGGCAGAATTCCAAACTCTTACACTATTACCTGGTCAGGACAAAAACCAAATTGCTCCTCCTGGATCTAATATACAGTGGTGTGAAAAACTATTTGCCCCCTTCCTGATTTCTTATTCTTTTGCATGTTTGTCACACAAAATGTTTCTGATCATCAAACACATGTAACCATTAGTCAAATATAACACAAGTAAACACAAAATGCAGTTTTTAAATGATGTTTTTTATTATTTAGGGAGAAAAAAAATCCAAACCTACATGGCCCTGTGTAAAAAAGTAATTGCCCCCTTGTTAAAAAATAACCTAACTGTGGCGTATCACACCTGAGTTCAATTTCCGTAGCCACCCCCAGGCCTGATTACTGCCACACCTGTTTCAATCAAGAAATCACTTAAATAGGAGCTGCCTGACACAGAGAAGTAGACCAAAAGCACCTCAAAAGCTAGACATCATGCCAAGATCCAAAGAAATTCAGGAACAAATGAGAACAGAAGTAATTGAGATCTATCAGTCTGGTAAAGGTTATAAAGCCATTTCTAAAGCTTTGGGACTCCAGCGAACCACAGTGAGAGCCATTATCCACAAATGGCAAAAACATGGAACAGTGGTGAACCTTCCCAGGAGTGGCCGGCCGACCAAAATTACCCCAAGAGCGCAGAGACGACTCATCCGAGAGGTCACAAAAGACCCCAGGACAACGTCTAAAGAACTGCAGGCCTCACTTGCCTCAATTAAGGTCAGTGTTCACGACTCCACCATAAGAAAGAGACTGGGCAAAAACGGCCTGCATGGCAGATTTCCAAGACGCAAACCACTGTTAAGCAAAAAGAACATTAGGGCTCGTCTCAATTTTGCTAAGAAACATCTCAATGATTGCCAAGACTTTTGGGAAAATACCTTGTGGACTGATGAGATAAAAGTTGAACTTTTTGGAAGGCAAATGTCCCGTTACATCTGGCGTAAAAGGAACACAGCATTTCAGAAAAAGAACATCATACCAACAGTAAAATATGGTGGTGGTAGTGTGATGGTCTGGGGTTGTTTTGCTGCTTCAGGACCTGGAAGGCTTGCTGTGATAGATGGAACCATGAATTCTACTGTCTACCAAAAAATCCTGAAGGAGAATGTCCGGCCATCTGTGCGTCAACTCAAACAGAAGCGATCTTGGGTGCTGCAACAGGACAATGACCCAAAACACACCAGCAAATCCACCTCTGAATGGCTGAAGAAAAACAAAATGAAGACTTTGGAGTGGCCTAGTCAAAGTCCTGACCTGAATCCAATTGAGATGCTATGGCATGACCTTAAAAAGGCGGGTAATGCTAGAAAACCCTCAAATAAAGCTGAATTACAACAATTCTGCAAAGATGAGTGGGCCAAAATTCCTCCAGAGCGCTGTAAAAGACTCATTGCAAGTTATCGCAAACGCTTGATTGCAGTTATTTCTGCTAAGGGTGGCGCAACCAGTTATTAGGTTCAGGGGGCAATTACTTTTTCACACAGGGCCATGTAGGTTTGGATTTGTTTTTCTCCCTAAATAATAAAAACCATCATTTAAAAACTGCATTTTGTGTTTACTTGTGTTATATTTGACTAATGGTTAAATGTGTTTGATGATCAGAAACATTTTGTGTGACAAACATGCAAAAGAATAAGAAATCAGGAAGGGGGCAAATAGTTTTTCACACCACTGTATAACTATCAAACATCACAGTACCTTGGCATAGACTTTCCCAGGGATGAAGAGTCTGATCCTTCAGAAAGTGGAATACAGCTACTTGCATCCCTTTTTAAAAAATAGCTAAGACACCTCATGATATCCATTGTGTTCAGCTTTTCTGTGTGGATCTCATCTGCCTTGGCATCCTTGCCAATATGGATTTTTTTTCATCTCTACTGAGCCACAGAGATGGATGCTGCTTCATCAAAAACCTGCTTCCAACTCCAAAGGATTATCCATTGGGTTTAGTGCTACTCAGCCTGGACCACATCCAACCTAATATTTGTGTCATACATGGGGCACTTCAGACCCCAGAAGTCAAGCACAACAGCGCAGATATGACTCCCAGGTTCAAAAGACATTTTATTTACATGACACCAATAAACAAGGCAATGTACAACATTTTCAGATACATTTGGTTACATTTCTTTTGTTCTTCCCAAGTTGGAGAACAGGCAGATGAAATGACTTGCTCATAGTCATATAGTGTCTTCAGCAGGATTTGAACCCACCACCACAGATTTTGAATTCCTAAGCATTAACCACTCTGATGAAAAGTCCTGTATGCCAAGGTCAGACTATCACACTGGAATGTCATAAATGTTTAGAAGACTTTGGCCTGGACTTTTAAAGTGGCTATGGCCTTTATAGACGTTTTTATTGTCCATTTAAAAGTTGAATTGTTGCTAACCTTCAAATCTGGTAAAACTGATGTTGTTAGAGGACATTGTGACTTCCATTTCAATATTATACAAAATTATGCAGCCCAACCCTGAAAAGTAAACTCTTCCTTTAACTCTCAAACTGCAACAAAACTTGGCAGGAAAACGCAGAGCTCTTTGGATTGATGAGAGACATATCTATCCATCACAGCAAAGAACATGAAATATGAAAGACTTTTTATTCAAAATTCTTTGCCATCATATAGACCAGTGTCTCCAAGAGCCCATTAACCTCTATCCCATTAAAACAGTTAATAGGCTTTTAAAAGCAGAGAACCATGGTACTGCTGACAGGACACAATGTGTTACTCTTATTTTTATGAGCACATTCTAGAGTATCTTGGTTCCGACTTGAATTTCAGTTGTCAGTGTTTTTGCATAAAAGCAGAAGTGTAGCAAACAGATGCAGTTTGTTTTGTAAGACAATTTTCCATGCAGCATGAACAGTCTTACAATTTCATTGCTCATGCTTGCTTTCCCTCTCCTCTGTGCCCAAACCAGAGGGATTACAAATCCAGAAATGGCGACATGGTGGCACAGTGGTTACTGCCATTGTCTGTGAATGTTGGATTTGAATCTTGGCACTTTTATTTTCTACATGTACATACCTTTTCTCTGTATTTTTTTGGTTGTCCCAATTCTGCTGAGGTAGGCTTTATTCCCTCATGACTAGATTAAACTAGATTAAATTTGTTCAGTAATGTATAGATGCTCTGTGTAACTATTTTTCCAATGAAAGTGCAAAATTGCCTCCTTATTGGTATTTGACTGTCATTGTTCAATAAGTACTGGGGAAGGCTGGGGAAGTTCCTTAGCTCTAGTTTCCTGGAGCGAGATAATTTTTACTAAAATAAAATAAAAGCATGCAACAGCACTGGGGGCACACTTTACTGTCAGCAGTTGTACATTTTATATGGATTGTGCATGTTCATTTTGGGAGGAGCAGTGGTAGCGCTGCTGCCTCACAGGAGACCTGGATTCGCTTCCCGGGTCCTCCCTGCGTGGGTTTCCTCCCACAGTCCAAAGACATGCAGGTTAGGTGCATTGGTGATCCGAAATTGTCCCTAGTGTGTGCTTGGTGTGTGTGTGTGTGTGTGTTGACTGGGATTGGCTCCAGCAGACCCCCGTGACCCTGTGTTAGGATATAGCGGGTTGGATAATGGATGGATGTTCAGTTTGTCTATCTTTATTTCTTCTCCCTCTTGCTTCATCACTTGGTCTACAGATAAAGTTAGTGGCCATATTGGTAGCCTATTCTACATAATATATGTCCTTCATACTAATCAGAGTGGAGTATATCATAATTTAAAACTGAAAAAATATTTCATAGTCATGACTGGCTAGAGCAGAGCAACATAGAGTGCATGTACCCCCAGGGCGGTGTGAGATGGAATTGCATGAGAGTTCAGGAGATGCAATAAATGAGAAGGCTGTGTCACAATTCGTCAATACTGAGTGATGTGTTATTCGACTTTATTGTGGTGCAATCAGTGTCTTGGAGAGTTCTATCATTTGCAGGTCATTTATTAGTTTGTTCTCATGTTTTATGATATGAAAAGAATCAGGCATTGTGAGCTGAATTGTCACCTGCGAATGAACTGCAGAAATGCACATTCCCTCAGGTACTTTGCTGCTGGGTGGAGCATTCATAAAGGCAATAACATTTTTTTAAGATACTGGAATTTGGACAGTCTAGTATTGAAATGTCACTTATTTCAAGGTTTGATTGACCTTTTTGCCAGGGTGGGGACAAGAAGGCCTGAATTGGGTGCAACACCTGCTGCTTACATTCAGCCCATCTCTTCTCCTAGCAGTCCTGATAGTAGCACTGCAATTTAAACTGTGCAGCACATCCATTTTTGAATTGCAGTGCAGGTATAATCAGGAACAAAATCCATTGACTGTGTTTCTTTGTTTAGTAAAAATCATTTTCTGAGGATGCAGAACATAGAAGTAGTTTGGTACCACTGAGCTAGAGTCTGTTCCATCAGCACTTGGGACAATGAAGGAACCAACCCTAAACGGGATGCCAGTCCAACACCAGGGCCCACTTGTACACATCCCACACTAATACAGTTGGAATCACCAATTACCCAAAACTGCCTGTCTCTGAGGATGTGAAAGGAAAGCTCTCAAAGATACGTAGAAATGTGCAGACTCCACACAGTCACTGGAACAGGATTCAAACCCCAGACGTTGAATCCAAAATGTAGCAGCCTTACCCATGCACCATTATGTGCTGCTCTGAATACATATAATTAGGAGATAAATTATGTAAATCTAACATACACTTCCATAACTTGCTTTAATACAATTCTGGTCAATTTTCAGATACAAAAAAAACACTGATACAGTAAGTCTTTGGATTTACCAGAGTCCTAGAAAGCACAGGAAGTGAGAAGAGGCAGTTTATGATTCACAAATTATTTATTCAACTCCCTGGTGCCATGCACACTTTGGTTAAATTATTTGGGAGATACATTTTCTACTTTTCTGTGGTGGGCTGCGCCCTGCCCAGGGTTTGTTTCCTGCCTTGAGCCCTGTGTTGGCTGGGATTGGCTCCAGCAGACCCCCGTGACCCTGTAGTTAGGATATAGCAGGTTGGATAATGGATGGATGGATGGATTTTCTACTTTTTTTCCTGTTTCCTATACAGCATTTCCCTTAGAAAGGGAATCAAATAAAGTGCAAAAAAAAGAAAAAGATTTCGGGCTTATCTTGTCAATTGCAATGTCACACACACTTTGGATAAGCTGGGCTATCCCGGGTGCTATAATTGCCTCCAAGGTATTTTACTGGCTGGTATTGATATGTATGAACGATGCAATATTTGATTTACATATTATTTACTAGATATAAAGTAAAAAATAGAGGCATGAAGGTGGATTTGTGAGAGAACCATGCAAACACTAAGCATTAGGTATAGTGTCAAAACACAACTGCTAGTCAACAGGATAACCTATGGGAAGAAATAAAAGCAGTTCAAATTATGAGCTTGGTTTTACAAATGCAAACAACTGAACAATTAATAATCATCTGCTGGAGCTGTTAAGTGCTGACAATAGCAGAGATAAACTAAAAGGTCTCGTTTTAGTGTAAATTGCACGGTGTTATGCATGAGGCCCCAGGTCATTCAGCTCAGTAAGTTTGTCAAACCTATTCAGCAGAATTGTATAAAATAACATGAAATTGAGACTTGAATGTCCCTAAAATCCTGCTCTCCACCAGACTATTTGATTTTTTTATTCCATTCTGTGATTCTTTGTGTGACGGAAACTTTAAACATTTATACAAAGTCTGTTCTTAATAAGTTTCCAGCCATCCTTCTGTGTTCTTCTTGAAGAATTGTCTTTAAAGTAACAGCTGGGATCCATTGTACTACTTCATTTCATACTTTTAAATGCTTTAATTATGTCACCTCTTTATCACTGAAAAGGTTCAGCTCCTTCAATCTCTACTCATAACTCATACGTCTTAGTTCGTGAATCTGCCTAGCCACTCTCCAGTTCACTTACTCTAGTGCTGCTGCACCTTTTTTGTAGCCCAGAGACCAAAACTTAAGCATAACCTCCTTTGACTTGTGCTCCACACATTGTGCTATATACCCTAACATCCTATTAGCTTTCTTAATCACTATACTGTGTTCTGTCATACATAATACACATAATCCATTATTGTCCAGTGCTTTTCTTGCATCCCGCATCGATTATTGTAACTCTCTACTGGCAGGTGCCACTTTTAATCTTGTATCACAGCTCCAGTTGATTCAAAACTATGCTGCAAGAATTCTTACACGGACCAGCAACAGCGAGCACATGACACCCATCTTGCTTCGCCTTCACTGGCTCCCTGTGTCTTACACGATCGAATATAAAATTCTATCAATAACCTACTAAGCTTTAAATGGCCTTGCACAGAACTACATCAGTAACCTTATTCCATCACTAGGCTCCTGTTCACCCGCTATGGTTGTCTGATTCTGGCCATCTTTTTGTGCCTCACACTAACCTGCACTCTGTGGGTGACATAACCTTCAGCCCTGTATTGCCCAGATTTTGGAATGATCTCCTGAAAATAATGACTTCAGCCGACTCTATTCATTCTTTTAAAAAACTACTTAAAGCTCATCTGTTCAGGAAGGCTTTTAACTTAACCTGGCATTCTGCCCCTTCTTTCAGTTTCTCTGTCCAGATGCTCAGGATAATTTGTGTGTGTGTTATATCACAAGTTAGGTTATTTGTTCAGGCTTTTCTTTTTAGCATTGCATTTAGTATTTTACTTTGGTTTATTGTCTTTTATTCTATTTGATGCTTTGTGTATTCTGTATTTATCTGTTTTAGTGTTCTATGCAGAAAATATTTGTAATCAATGTTACATAAACCCTGCTGTTCTTGAGAACTGGAAAAGCCCTATATAAATAACATGTATCATTATTATTATTTTATTTCGTCTAGTTCTTTCTCATAGTGAGTACTTTCAATTTTCAGATCTTCAATTATGTATTCAAACCTAACATTTTAACATTATACATGTAATACTTTACATTTACTTACATTAAATTTCAGCTGTCCCAGTTCCTCTGTAACAATTTAGCTAATTATCTGCCCTTCCATCTAGTTTGGTATCATCTGCAAACTTGACCAGCTTATTGATTATATTCTTTTATTTATTAATAGGACCAACAGCCCCAGTACTGACACTTGAGGGACACCACTTTTACCATCATCTAATTCTGAAAAACCTCCTCTCACCATAAGGCTTTGCTTCCTGTGTTTTATCCAATTGTGTACCTGCCTCGAAGCCCCAGGCTACTGATAATTGTATGCTGTAAAGTCAGATATATCTTTATAAAAGGTAACTTTAACATGTAATGCATACAGTAAATTCCAGAGTTCTCTGTTTCTCTCATCCTCTATTATCCATAACATTCTAGTGTGCCAGCCACACCCCATGAGCAAATTCCCTGCATTAAATACACTGCCATTGTATCTATTGTGGCTTTGGGAGGATAAAAACTAAATTTGATGACGAATTATTATTGGCAGAGTAATTGCAATTAAAATTATTTTATCCACTTTCTAAAGTATTGCATTTTTTGGTTTCAGAATAAAGAAATACTTTATAAATAGCCTTTTTTACTGGAAAGAGTAGCTCACTGCCTGTTTTCAGGCAATAGAGGGTGCCCTCTCCTGGTCAAACGAGATTAGAACAAAGAAGAAGAGCAGACAAATCAATGTTACTGTAAACAGGAGACAGAAATAATAATCATACACGTTATTTATATATTTTCTTGTCATAGAACATTTGGCATTAGGATACAATCAAATGAAAATATGATAATGCTGCAACTGTAGACAGTATCTATGAACTGTTATACAACAATCCATATTTATAAACTGTAATGTAAACTGCGTTCAAAGGACAGAATGATTCAAAGTATCAGAGTATCCTCAGGGAAGGTCTGATCACAAGATGTGGTGTTTGAATAAGTAGGATGATGGTGTGTGTTAGCAATGCAAATCCTGTATAAAAAGACTTCACAACCACAGTTCATTAAAGGCTGTGACAGAACAAGGTCTTGTGAAACATTTTAGAAAAGATTTATTTACAATACCTGGTTTTATATGATGTTTCATATATTTTCAAGGATTTGTGTTTATGTCAAGCTTGGGTGTGTATATTTGTAAAATGTATTTATGAGAATATTTGGCTAGTAATACAGTCTAGATCTTATGAATATGTTCTGTATATGCTCATTGTTAATGCGATATTTTGATAAGTGTGATTTGTCTCATGTGGTAAGCTAATATTTTGATTTTGAAATGCTGGTGAAATTACATTAGACAATCAAATATTACTTCTGTACATTCCTACAGCTTTGACTTGAGAAACAACCAATTAGAGAATAAGAGACAGCTGCTCAGCAAGACTAGACTAGACTTGTTTGGGGGGCATGTCAACTATTTTAAATCCTGGTTTTGGGCAGCACAGTTTTCTCAAGATAATTGGTACTTTTGTAACTCTTTTATGACAATTCTATTCTATTTTTGTTTTGCAGGGTTTTCTATAAAGCATATGTTTACTCATTAGATTAGATACATTAAATTCAATTTGAATATCAGAGGTACTTTATAAAGCAATTTTAAGTTTTAATCTCTGTTTTTACAGAGTATTTTGTTTTTGTTCCAGTGATGGTGAAATCTACCTGTTAATTGAAATTCTTCCCATATTGGACTTCTTGTTTCTATATTTGTAATAGTTTCTTAGCTATTTAAAATGTTTCTTTTTCTTTAAAATGAACAGAATTGCCGATATAGAGACACAGTAGTAAGTGATATTGCATGCCTATTAATCGGTTCTAGGAATATGATAACTCATATGAGGTCTTGTGCTGCAGTTCATGCACTTCATGAAATAGCTCATTCATTTTGTAGAGGTATTTCAGCATTATTAGGAATCCATTTCTAAACAAAGATATACATATTTAACAAACCATAATCCCTAAACCATACACAAACACTTCTGGTTTGGATAAAACCAAGCTTGCAGGTGGGAGTAGAATGGACCAGATTGTGGTCAGAACTACCCAGTTGTGTCAAAGGTTTACATTTAAAGGCATTGATATTTCAAAAGAGCAGGTACAGCTTGTTTTGTCTACAAATGGAACATGCTGACAACAGGTTTGCTCCATTCCAAAGTTCCCATAGTTGACGTCACCAGCATTATAGAATCAGAATGAATTATCAGTAGAGTGCAGGTAGCAGTGGATATAGCACCTCATGTGGAAGCATTCAGATTTTATTTGAAGATATATGAATGTAAGTAAGAATGCATGGCTGACAAGCATTTCTGCACCTATCAATATGTGAAAATACTGAAGACTGTGGCTGAATTGAAAAAGCGGTTCAGTCAATGGTACAAATGAAGTAATATTAAAGAATTTAGTTGGAAAAAATCCTGCAGTCAATGTCACTTTAGGGAAGTGTAATTTTAGTGCCAACTTCCTAATCCAGAGACAGAAAACCAAAAACTTTTATTTTAAAAGTTATTTCAGTTGGATAGAGCATGGGCTAGAAAAAAAATAGCAACCACTCATTGTCCATTGTTTTAAATAGTGAAAAAGAATAGTGGAATAATGACAAGAAGGCAGTGCCAGGAAATGTTGACGAGGTCAACTGAGAATAAAATGCACAAAGTAACATTAGATTAGGAAATTGGTCAGATTGAACCCATCGACGATAGTTTAAAACATTTAAACTGAGAACACAAGATGTACTGTATGCATGTCTCTCTTTGAAAAAGGAACTTTGTGAGCCTATTGCTATATCACAATTACATTGAGACACATATCTCATGGAAATCAAAGAATAAATAAAAAATATGTTATGCTGCTTTGACGTTATGAGTTAAAGAAAATGACAGTTTAATCCCCATTATATCAATTTGGGAACTCACAAATGAAACATGTCTCTGATGTTGATTCCTTGAATTAGAAAGAACTTGTCAAGTGGTGCAAATAGCTTTTGTCAGAGCCACCCAGCTGCAGTGCCAAAGGCACTAGAAACAAAAAAGAAAGGCTTTTGTTTTGCTATGGTAGCAGAAAATGAATCTATACTAATAAACGGCAAAGCCCTCACTCACTCACTCACTGACTGACTCATCACTAATTCTCCAACTTCCCGTGTAGGTAGAAGGCTGAAATTTGGCAGGCTTATTCCTTACAGCTTCCTTACAAAAGTTGGGCAGGTTTCATTTCGAAATTCTACGCGTAATGGTCATAACTGGAAGGTATTTTTCTCCATTTACTGTAATGGAGTTGAGCTTGACCGCCGTGGGGGCGGAGTTTCGTGTGACATCATTACGCCGCCCACGTAATCACGTGAACTGACTGTCAACGCACTATGTAGAAAACCAGGAAGAGCTCCAAAATACGCTGAACAAAACATGCATTATATAATTGAGAAGGCAGCGAAACATTAAGAAGCGAGCGAGTGACATACTACCATATTCATCAGTACAGCTACATCGGAAACAAAGCGAGGTATAAACCTAAACTTTAAATTAACTTAATAGACAGGCTGCCGCTGGTGCTTTTCGTGCCCACGAGTAATGCGGGATACAAGTTTAATGAGAGGACGCAGGATATAAACGAGAGTTTTGATCGCTTTGTAACTAAGTTAAAATTGCAGCTGAAGGGGTGTGCTTATGCAAATTCCGAGAGACTGTGTTTGTGGGGGATTGACAGTTAAGGCGGGTGGGGG
Source organism: Polypterus bichir lapradei (assembly GCA_026402145.1). Classification (NCBI taxonomy): domain Eukaryota; kingdom Metazoa; phylum Chordata; class Cladistia; order Polypteriformes; family Polypteridae; genus Polypterus; species Polypterus bichir. Next base: position 74,253,333 of record JANRMT010062796.1, read on the forward strand.
AGTCACGTCATCATCTCCCCTCCCATTTACCTCATTTCGCTCTGAGCTGAGCTCCGCGGCTAACGCCGTCTTCCGAAGCAACTTCGTCACACTGCCACCAAATACAGAGAAATCCACAAGTTAATACACACTCTGTCTCTAGACTTTCTCCACACTGAATCCTCCAGGCACTACTTACAAAAGGTTACATTGACAATCGTGTTACGTTATTTTTAAAATGTTTAATTTTCTTAGCACAAGCACAGCTGAGAAGCTTCGATGCATGTGCTCCATAACGCGTTAAAAAATAATGCATTTAATCACACTTTGCATTACAATCAAAGGGGAACTTTTGTCAATGCATGATTTCCTGGTACACCGATTACATTGATCAGCGCATCCCAATTCATTTTAGCCTCGCACCACCTTGGTTTGAGAAGAAGTATGAAAAAATATGAGGTTAACACACAAAAACAGATCACCAATTCAAGCTTTATGAATAATCGATTCGCCATCAATAATTGTTTTGGTAAAGCCATACTCAGTGTAATCCTCCTTCCATTTTATAATTTTTCCGCCACTAGCCATGATTAAATGAACGGTAAAAAAGTAAGAGCGAAGCGAGGGTGACTTATTTAGGCAGGCATATATATGACAGCAACACTCATGACAATCATGTTACGTTATTA
>JANRMT010062796.1:74259384-74347358 GCA_026402145.1 Polypterus bichir lapradei
AAAATTATTATTATGAGGATTTTTAAGGATTTATTAGGAGCATTCATGGTACTGAAACTAAAAAAAAAAGCCGATTGTGATTTTCACAAATAAACATACAGTTTTCCAGAAGTAATACTGACATTTTCATAACTCATAATGTACTGATAGCATTTCATCACTTGTTGTGTTTCATGACCAAACAGAGTTCCTTTTCTTGATAAATAATACATGAAAAGTGGTGATTTTCTGTTATTGAAATGGCAGAAGGATAAGTCTATATGAAAATAAAATGTTCACCATTAAGCATTTATTTTTATAATTTTTAAACAGTTTTCCCAAAAATACACAAATACAGTAGGTGTGCATCCATGAGCCAGCAATGGGAAGCACTGTGCTCACCTCGCTCATGTTAATAAAAGCTAACTGAATTTCAGGTGAGATGGAGGGGCACTACTCACCTTATTTTATTATGACCATTAGGTGTTGGATCACTTCTACAGCTTGTTCAATGCAATTAGCCACAACAGCTTTAACGCAGACATCTGCCCAAAGATGACCATGTAAGAATATCTGGAAGCATCTGAGTTTTTTTAATGTCCTACCTGAACGATGATACCTGGTACTACCAAGGCGACGGGACTCTGAAAAGAAGATCTGGCGGCCCCTGCGGGAAAACCTACGACGGGTCTCCAGAGAAAATGCAGCTACTACTCCTCCCATAACTGCTTAACGGGTACTTGGAAAGTAACGAAGGTCACAGAGGATCACTCGTATCCTGCCAGGTTCTTTCTTTAAGTGATTGACAGATGCTGGAATCAGGTGCTTTATTCTCAACACTTTGTGAAGACTTCCCTTATCGTCCTTACATGGCTTGCAGAAGAATGAAGTTCAACTAACGTACTGAGTTGCTCAATAAGGAGCTGCTTTTACAGATAACAGCTCTAACAGAGATGAACTAAACAATGCAACTAGAAAGGTGGTGTTCCAAATTTGCATCAAAGACTGTTAGGCTTGTTGTTGTAGATTTCCCCTTATAAGATGCATCATTCCACACTGGCTTCAAGATAGCAAATACAATATCGATAAAAGGGTTGTCATTTTGACCTCATACCCATTTCCTGCCCTCAATCTTACCATGAGAAAACAACAGCAATGCCACTTTCAAAATGCTTTGCTTCTAAACAGTGTGAATGTCTGCAACGGCTACATTCAGAATGCATGGTCCAAAGGGTTATATCCAAGGCTACTGTTTTTAATCCCCAACTTCAAAGAATTTTTAAAAGATCCTGACCTTTGCTGGCACATATTTAAAATGTACAATAACTGCTTCTTCTTCAACCACCCCCTACATGTTCACCCACATGGGGCCTTACAACTACAAATACAGGCCTAACACTTTCATCTGAATCTACTGCCAGATTCATCGACTGAAAGTCAGTCTCAGGCTTGACTGACTTTTTTAAAATAAACTTGGCTATAGGGGCACAGTAAGTACCAGTACCTAAATGGAGGTGAAATGCTATAATGATGAGTCTGTAAAGTGATTTAGCTATTTAACTTTAACTTGATAACCAAAGAAATTGTCACATTTGACAATCATTAATTGTTTTGGAAGTGCTTTGTGTTGCTGATTTCTGTAGAAGGTACTGTATAAAGCAGCGGTTCTCAATCTGTGGGGGCGGGCCCCCCTAGGGGGGCGTGAAATAACAAAAAGGGGGGTGCGAATATGTGGAAAAAAAAAACAAGAATCGTAAATATGAAAAATACATCTATTGAAACCAAAACAAATTAACTTAAACTACATTCTGATACTAGAAAAGTAAATATAGAGTTAGATAAATGTCGATAAAAGTTAAGTAGGTATAATAAAATAGGCATCGATGATATATCATTAATTAAAAAAAGAACAAATTGGTATTAGTGGGCTCCTTTCAAAAAATCATTGGGGGGGTGGGGGTGCGATTAAAACCATTACGCAAATACTTAAAGGTTGAGAAACGCTGGTATAAAGAATGACTGACTCAAAAGATTGCTTAGAAGTCTTTATCTGACATTAATAGTTAATGGTCATATCCCTTTCCTGTACTATTTAAATATAAAACATGTTCAGTGTGGTAGACAGATAAAAATGTTAAACACTATACACACTATACACACAATTACAAGGTAATTCTTTTGTGGTGATAATTACACAGAAATGATTGCTACTCTGAAGCTTGTGCCAAAGCATTTCTGATTGTGCACCATGGCTTTTTACCACTGTCATAATAACTGGAAGAACTGTTAATAAGTTCTGCTATGCTGTGACCTACAGTCTTTACAGAGAATTCATTAGACGTGTACATCTTTGAAATTGAATGATACTACAGCACCCTCTTCTGGCTCTGCTCACAATTATTAGTATTGTAAAATTTACTGTAATTCTTAAGTATGACACTGTATCATTATATAAGGCATAATAGAATTATTGTTTAGTCAACATAATACACAGTTTAAAACTTTCTGAATACTCTGGTGAGAAAGAAAAGTGGGACTAGATATATGTTTAAATTATTTCAGGTCATAATGTGGACAAAATACAGGGTATGTGCATACTACCCTCCATTTAAAAACAACAGCTTTTAGAAATTTTTAATTACACTTTTTTGGCCAAGTTTTACATTCTGAAATACGTACCATGGAAATTTTGAGGTGTTTTGCGTATATTTACATCAAAATCTGTCTGTTTGCATTTGACCCCCCATTCAAAAAAGGCAACACCCTAATTCCAGATATTCAAGCAAGAGTCTTTATTTGGAGGCATTCTGTTTTGATTATAACAACGGAATAGTAAACCCTTCTATAAGAACAGAAAAATGGATTTTTCCTGGACAGTCACCCTCTTTGCTATGACGAGACTAAATGGGCTTCTGTGCCACCACCTGCTTAGATATATAACATAATTACTTCCATGGAGTTCATCTGTGTGTATTTCAGATATTACCATATAAATTCAGGCCACATATGTTCTCACCAGGAAATACCCACAATTGATTTAGTATACCTACAAACAAAATAGAATATAAAGGAGAAGGAACACTCAAATCACAACTACTCTAGGAAAAAACCTTTGTGATTTGGAGAATCTCTTATGGTTTCTAATAACATTCCCTTGTTATTCCCTGCTGTGCAACTGAAAGACACAGAGGCCAAGGTGGTTATGTAGTATAATAGGGCCACTATTTTCACATGTTGAAAGTACAATGAAATTCTTGGTATTTGCATATGCTAATCAAATTGAAAAATATTATCACTCTGGGTGCCACGATGAATGAATATACCATCATGTTGCAAATATTTGGTAAATATGAATCAGCAGCGTACCTAAGCATCCGTTCAGAGGATGCTTAATATAACAGTTTTGTTTCTACCACATCAGCATGATCAAAATCTTTACTTGCACAAGGCATACTGCACATGAATTGTATTGTTAGCATCCTTCCTAGGTTCAAGCAACATATACTATAGATTTAATATTTTAAGGTAAAACCTCACTTAATCAAATTCAAGGTGTTAGGATTAAGCTAAAAAAAAATCTCATGGCAAACAGGGACATTTTCCAAGTAGAATAATAGAGTGCTTGAAATGTACTAAATTGAATCATATTGCATCTTTCCAGGCCAAAGTGAAGAATACATACTGTATGCTATCAGTTTAGATACAGGAAACCACATACCAGACATATTTTTGGTGATTTCAGCGTGAAAACACAGAGAAATGATTAGGTATGAGCTGGATTTGGGTGCTCAGGTCTATATCTGTATCATCTTAATATCTTAGCCTGCATTTTGTTTTAAATGTGGGTTGGTGGAGTGTGGGGGGAGACTTTCCTCCCACCATATCACCAGACAGACAGACATTATAGGGGATTTCAGAATGAATTTTACAAAGAGTGTAATAATATCAAGATTTTAGGGTTTTTGTTTTCCCTCTTCTATACTTGCCTTATGTTCAAATGTCTGTTTTGATGGTGTTCAAATTGTTGATCGATATGTTTATTGGTTTACTTTGTTGCTATTTTGCCTGTAGTTTTTGCTCAAGGGAGCTACCATTCTTTGGGTTTTAGCAGCACCAACAGCAGCCATGTAGTTATTATTAAAATCCTCTGATTGTTACCATGTTGTTGCCACTACACCACTAGGATTTATGATGGTAATATGTAGCTCTTGCCATCCATGTTTCTGGACATTGTGGGATAAATCTCTTTTGCATCTGATACTAAAAATCATTTTAAGGAGTCAGGACATTGCTTAGAGTAATAATTTGAATTTCTGGTTAACATTCTGGGCTCTGGTGTTTGGGTTTAATGGTAATTTCTGAGTCTGATTTACTCCTTTGTGACAGAATAGATATATTATGCGTTATGAATGGGGTATTGATTTCCAGTTTTTTCACATTTTTATAATCTTTATCTGGTAAACTTTGCATGCAAATATAGATTTAGTGGTATACATAATCCATTTCAGTTGCCCATATATTGCTATTAAAAGTTATCTGGAGGTGTGTGGCATATGACATCACCATCAAGATGACATACTGTAAAGGTCAGTGTCACATAGTTCCAGGTTATCTGAGATACAGATTCTCAAAAATAATTAAATTAGTGTGTGTTTTCTTAATTCTTGTTCTGTTATTTTTTTACATTTACATTTATTTGCTTAGCAGATGCTTTCATCCGAAGCAACTTACAGAAAAGGTCAAGTAAACAACAGTCTGGGAGACTGTTTGGGAACAAGTGCTACAGGACAAGGTTGCAAAATTGGTCATCACAAATGAAGAGTTCAGAACAAAATACAAGTGAGTTACAATTTCTGGGTTACAGAAGGCTTGTATCAGTTAGACAGAAATTCATTAACGAAGAGGTTCTTCAAACACTTCTTAAACAACTTGAGCGAGTCAGAATCTCTAATGGTGTTGGCGAGCTCATTTCACTAGCTAGGGGCTACACATGAGAAGAGTCTGGAGTGAGATTTGATACAATACAGAGGTGACATCAACCGATGCTCTTCACCAGTAAACATGAATGGTCAAGAAGGAGCATAAGAGCTTACATGTGTCTATATATATATATATATATATATATATATATATATATATATATATATAAAAAGAGATACAGTGTAGGCAACCATAAAGTATTTGAAATTAATACATACTGCTACAGAGGATTAATGCAGTGATCTGAAAAAAGAAGTGACATGTGCCCACCTCTGTTGGTTGAACACTAAACATACCATTTCATTTTTGGCCAACTGCAGTGGCTTGGTGTCACATGCCAATACTCCTGCCAACAGAGGGTTGCAGTAGTCCAGATGTAACAGCTCCACATGCAGCTGTACATACTCTGTCAGCTACAGTTTGAACTTGCAAATATTGTATAAGTCAATATTGAGTCAATCTGTAAGACCAAAAGACCATAGACACATGGTCCTGGAAACACAACTAGTCCTCGATCACTACCCAAGGCTGCTTACAGAATTGATAGGTGCTAGTGATAGAGAGCCAAACTGAACAGAGATGGGGTGATGAACTGAGGGATGAACTAGGATGACAAGAAGTTTTGTCTTTGCCAGGCTGAGCTGGAGATGGTGTTTCCTCTTCCAGGTTGCAATATCAGTAAGACATGCAGTAATTCTAGCTAATACTGTGTAGTGTTCAGCATGGAACAACAGATACAGGTGTGTTTCATTGGCACAGCGCTGATAGGAAAGTGCCCAGTGAGGAGGTGTACAAAAGAAAAGAGGAGAGGGCCAAGAACCCACTCTTGGGGCACCGCTGGGCTTACTTGGCACACTCTTGACATCTCGCCATACCAAGGCACATGGCAGGATTTGCTCAAGAGATATGAGTTAAACTACTTCAGAGGAGTTCCAATGATGCCAAAATCACAGAGGTGATTCTTGGTAGAATGTCCCTTTTTGAAGTTTGACTGAATAGGGTTACGATTAGTACTGATTTTTGAGTGCAGTTTTTTGAATTAGCATTTAGAATTTGTCTATTAGTAATAGTCTCGGTGGTTATGAATTCTGCCCATTATTTCTCTTGCTTCTGGTCTCTTCCAGATCATATCTTCATTTATGCTAACCAATGCAGAACAAGATAATCCTATACTAATAATTTTATCCTAAAATGCAAATATTCAAATTATTTAATGACATTTCCTGTTTAGAATTTGATATACAAATGGTTTTTAATCAGTACTGAGGTTACCAATAAACACTGAGGGTATTCACTATACTTCCACTTATAAAACCTTTAAATCTGGTTTTGTAACAAAGACTTTTCAAATCAGGTTTGTCAGAAAGTTACTTGTCAGGTATCTGAAATTTTCTGTTGTGAGATTTATGTTTGCATTTGCACATTCAGGAAACATTAACTGAATAATGACACTTAATAAAAAGTGGCCTCAGCCTTCCCAACCATTATTTCATAATTCCTGTAAAATTCCAGTCCTTGTTATCTTGTTTTCAAGGTCTTTCACATAAGTGATCAGATGTTTTACTATTACTTACGTCAGTTGACTTTTAACGTGACTGGCTTTAACTGTAGGGATTATATCAAGATCATCCATCAGTGTACTGCCAACAGCAGACTGCATTTCAGTCCCCCTGATAATTTTCTGAAAGGTGCCTTATGTGCTTTTAATGCTTTCATAACCCTTTAGTTGTTCTAATGATGAAAACTCCAGTGTCTTCAAAAAACAATCAATTCCACAAAATTACAGTTTATTACTTAATTTATAGCAATGCTATTTTGAGTATCACATCTCTGTGGGTCTGAGCTGCAGCTACCATGTTAGATATACTGTTCAAGCAACCTCACTGAATGGGCCACTAAAGAGCTACTCTTCTAGACAAGTCCAAAAAGTGTCATTGTGTATTTATTTATGATTAAAGTAACTCTAAAATAATAAAAAAACGTTTGAATTCATCCTACCTGTCTGTCACTCCTCCATACAGTATACCTTACTGCCATCTTTTCTTTCTTACTCCTCTGGATTGTTTGTCTAAAACCTCTCTGTCTCTCCTTTTGGTATCAGTGCACTTATATTTGACCCTCATCCCTATCACTCAGTTTAGCAGGGTGGTGGTTCCATGGCCTCACAAGAAGTGTTTTCCCCTGAGTTCTACCTGTCTACCCTCTGCACAGCTCCACATGCAGATGAATGCAATGTCCTAGAACCTTTACCCTGGTACGCCTTGTCCTTCATGTTTCAAAGTAGCTTCATAAACTGAGCCAATGGAGTGACTGGTGTCACACACATGTGCCTGGGAAACAATTTCAGGGTTCTCAACCTCAACTTAATTTCACCCTAAAACAATGATTGGGCGGCATGGTGGTGCAGTGGTAGCGCTGCTGCCTCGCAGTAAGGAGACCTGGGTTCGCTTCCTGGATTCTCCCTGTGTGGAGTTTGCATGTTCTCCCCGTGTCAGTGTGAGTTTCCTCTGGGTGCTTCGGTTTCCTCCCACAGTCCAAAGGCATGCAGGTTAGGTGCATTGGCGATCCTAAATTGTTCAAAGTGTGTGTGAGTGTGTACCCTGTGGTTTGCTGGTGCCCTGCCCTGGGTTTGTTCATGCCTTGCGCCTTGTGTTGGCTGGGATTGGCTCCAGCAGACCCGTAACCCTGTGTTAGGATATAGCGGGTTGGATACTGACTGACTGACTGACAATGATTGGAGCTGTCTTGTAATGTCTATGCACTCCTTCAATCTGCAGGTCCTGAAAACAACATATCACCTGCATATGACATCATCTTCCGGTTCGGGAGTTTCTGGACCCACCCCTTCCACTTCACCAACTTCATAACTGGCTCTGCCACCATCATTTTCCAGTCTGATCAGATATTCACATCTAGAAAAGCATTTAACACCCAACATGTTAACTCGTGTTTATTATTTTGAATAGATGGGGTTTGCCTGAGGGTGTCCCAACACTTTATACATGTTTCTGTGTTTTATTTACACTGGAAAGTACTGAAGGTTTAAAATACCAATCCAAAATATTACATTTTGGAATGAGCTTGGCATACAGAGCATCTCATGTTCTCACAGTTATAGACTAGGCATAGGAACAAATATAACGACTTGGTTAAAAAAAATGTGCAAAGATTTTACATGCCACTAGGCTTTCACTTCTTAATGTTTCCACAATTGTTTTTGTTGCATAATACCTGCTTCTGGTAAATTAACATGATTATATACATGTAAGTTATATTACCATTGTTCAGTTACCAAAACTTCTTATTTCATTTCTGTGTCTCAGGTTTCCAACTCATCCTAGCAGTACTGAGAGCAAAGCAAGACATAACTCGTACTGGGAGTCATTCCTTCTTGAGGTCTCGTATACAGAAAGTGCCAGGAACCAAGCAGAATTAAACTTTTAGAGGACCTGTATGTAATGGAAAAACACTTGGAACAAAGTAGTCTACATGGATCTGGCCTCTAGTAGCTTGCATGTACAGTACTACTCTGCATCTTTTCAGAGGTTGTTCACTAAATGTCCTGTTTGTACTTAGCACATCAGTATCCTGAAAATCATATGCACAAAGTGTATTAAACAAGATGGCTAATGTTCAGAACACTAATTCATGGCATGTTTCTACTAGCAAAATGAACCAAGCAGAACCAAGCTATATTCTGGAATATTTGCTTGAAAAACACCTGGAACAATGCAGCCTGCCTGGTCCTGGCTCCTGGTATTAGTGGAAAAGGAGCAATAGTATTATTAATCAATCTTACCCATATGTTTCCTGATGTTGTGATTAGGGTTCCCAAACATAGCAAAATGGACGTGGTGTCTCCTGAAAAGACCATAAAGGGAGTCAAAACCTAACCAACCCAAGGAAACTGAACCTTAAATCCATCTAAGCTCAAAACAGCTAACGACAGACTCCAGCCTAGCAGATCTCAAACAAGGTGAGCAGGCAAAAACATTAGAAATGCCCCAAAAATGTAACAAAAGCCTAACAAGGAGAGAGGTGACTGTAAACCCTTGGCTTGTGTACAAAAGGGCAAACAAGGAATCTTTATTAATAAAGGATTTATTAACAACAACAATAACAACAAAAAGTAAAATACAAGGAAAAGCTTATAACAGAAAAAAGGAAGTTGTCTAAAAAGAGATCCTATAGCAAAAAACTCCAAATCCATAATCCTGAAGAGAAAATCAGGAAAAGAAGAAAAATAACTAAAAACAACCAAAACATTAACAAACTCCTTCACAGATAATGTTCTTCTACTCATGAGCCTTTTGCGTTGTGATTAAATAGCCAGAGGGAGGGTCCAGAAGTGATGATGTCAGGGTGGTCCCACTTCCTGGGGCTCCACCCACAAAGCACAAGGAATATCAGGACATTTAAATGAAAGGTACATAATTACAAATATTACAAAAATACATAAAAATATGAAAAATAACTATTCAAAAATAACAATAAAACACATAAACATACTTTAATATATAACAGCTGAACCTATTAATCTCATTTCTAAGTTATGAGAAGCCAGATCTTATCTTGGCTGCAAGGTGCACTAGTCCATCACATATGCCACTCAAGCGCATATCCACACTCACACTTGCAGGCCTCTTTACAGGCACCAATTAGCTTAGCATAAAATGTTTCAGATGGGGTTGAAACTGGAGTACCCTGAGAAAACCCTCTGAGCAAAACCAGATTACGTATATAAGCAGGAAATAGAGAGCCAAGGCCGGGATTTGAAACCAAGCCCTAGATCTGTGAGGAGTCAGTGTTAACCATTGTGTCACTGTGCTACTTTGTGCTATTAGTTTGTCATAATTGTGAATGTCCATCCATTGATTCCACTTCAAAGTAGTGGGGAATTAGAGGATACGCTAAAAGCAGATGTGGACCTGACACCAGGCTATCAAAGGGTACACTCATAAGAAAACACCGGGGGATACTATAAAGTTGCGTATTGATGTAACCTAAATGTTATTGGGATATGGGAGTAAAGGAAACAAAAGAGATGTGGACAAGGAAACCCCTTTTATTTTTTTGCCTATAGGGAGGTGTTACAATTTTCAGCTGGGACTTTTACTGTATATGGCCATCACACTGGGTGTCTAATGAAAAAATGAAGGGATTTTATGAATGACATTCTGAATCCACACTGGACAGGGCCTTAGCCATACAAAATCAATCCTGTTCACATTGGATTCCATGTGTATGTCTAAATAGTTTACTTGGAGAAATGCATCAGCTTTAAGCCTTCTGTATTTGCACACAGGAGACCAGTTGCCACACCAGCCTTTAATGGTAAAATGCATGCCTCTCCTTTAAAAAAAAAAATCCTGAAAAAGAGTGAAGCATTTGGTTATTCATCATTAATTACCTTAGGCTATTGTAATGGATAGATAGATAGATAGATAGATAGATAGATACTTTATTAATCCCGCACACATTTATTTGAAATGTCTTTTCATGTTTCACTTCTCTGGTTTAAATCACAGCCATTACAGTAGTGCCACACCAGCAGGGCATCCAAATTATTATTTGTTCTGTCACTATTTACGGGGTGTCATCATCTCACCCATGTGCTGAGGAGCATACCCATGTTGAAAGACTATGTGCAGAAATCACTTTTACTATTGATCTCATACAATTATTAGATAGCATTGCCAAGAGCAATACTTTATTCATTTTTCTGAAAGAGCAATGAGATTGTGTCACTTCATTAAGCTAAATTGCGTTATCTAAATAACTTGCACTTTTCTAAAACCGTAATGCTTCAGTTTCAACTATATTTGTGTATTTTCACCATATTAAAGAAATGTTTCATTATTTGAATTACTGATACCAATAATTTAGCGGAGTTTGCATGTTCTCCCTGCGTCTGCGTGGGTTTCCTCCCACAGTCCAAAGACATGCAGGTTAGGTGCATTGACGATCCTGATTTGTCCCTAGTGTGTGCTTGGTGTGTGTGTGTGCCCTGCGGTGGGCTGGCGCCCTGCCCGGGTTTGGTCCCGCCTTGCGCCCTGTGCTGGCTGGGATTGGCTCCAGCAGACCCCTGTGACCCTGTGTTAGGATATAGCGGGTTGGAAAATGACTGACTGACTGACTGATACCCAGGCAACAATGAACCACATCCTAAATGTGCTTCAAAACAAGCTTTACCTCTTTACTACTACTATGGACACTTTGTTCAGAAATGAACTATTAATGAGTTAAAGTTATATAACACATTTCTGACCCGCTCAAAGCAATTTTCATAGACAGTGCATAAACCACTTCAATCACCACCAATGTGTAGCATCCACAGCAGCCACTTTGCACCAGTGTGCTCACTACACATTAGCTATTAGGTGGTGAAAGGGTGAGAGGGACAGTTAGCCAATAATGGACAGTGGATAATTAATGGTCCAGAATTACCTGGCTGTAGTGGGTAATTTAGTCAGGACACAGAGTACACCAGCGTTTCTCAACCTTAAAGTATTTGCAACCCGAGTTTTCATAACAGTTTTAATCGCACCCCCCCCCAACATTTTTTTGAAATGTAGATGCATATTTTATTATACCTACTTAACTTTTATTGACATTTAACTAACTCTATATTTATTGTTCTAGTATCAGAATGTGGTTTAAGTTAACTTGTTTTGGTTTCAACCGATGTTTTGTTCATATTTTTGATTCTTGTTTTCTTTTTTTCACATCTTCGCGCCCCCCCTTTTTGTTACTTCACGTCCCCCTACGGGGGCCCACCCCACAGGTTGAGAACCACTGGAGTACACAGAAAAATGTTCCTGAAGAGAAAACCAGGAACAAAAGAAAATTAATTAATTTTAAAAAAGAAAATCCAAAGAAAAATAGCAACATTAACAAGCTCCTTCACAAATACTGTTCTACTTGTAAGCCTTTTGCGCTCTGGTTAAATAGCCAAAGGGAGGGCTCAGGTGATTCTGGACCTTTATTTTACATCACATCTGAAGGATGGCATCTATTTTTACAGCACAGTGTCCTCTGTCTCTGAACTGGGGCAAGGGGATCCATACACAGACCACAGGGTAAGCACCTCGTAATGGCCTCACCATCCCCTTTTTCAGCACCACCCTGGACTTTTCCTAGGAAGTCTCTCATTGAAGTACTGATTGGGTCCAAGCATGGTTAGGTTCATGTGGCTTACCTATTCTAAAGTGAGATGGATGCTGTCATTTACCAAATACACACAAAAAATGGCTAAAACCTACTTTGCTGCTCTTGAGCAGAAAGTCTGGTCCGCCTGATGTGCATCAACATTTCCTGAATAACAGCTAAAGGCCCCATCTCATTCCAAACATGAGGACTAAGAAATATAGCTGACTTTCCTTTGTATTTCACACAAAGCTAACTAATTTAACGTCTACTTCAGTTAAAGAGATCTGTAAAAGTTTACTTTGATATTATGGACTTTTGCATTTATCAATGTTAAAAATGAAATGCAATGAGAGTCCATATTGTAGCACAATCTAACTTTTTCAAAGCTTGTTGGCTTCTTGCCAGTCTTCAAACTATGTAGAACATGAGAACAATTTTAATGATAACAGACCATTCAGCTCAGTAAAGCACATTGATCATAATTCACCAAAATTATATTACGGTAAGTCAAGTTTCAAAGGTCCCCACCACACTTCTGTAGTAACTTGTTATCGATGGATTCTTGTGTGAAGGAAAAACCTTTCTATCGTTTAAGCAACATATACCTTTAATAAATTTCCAACTATGTCCCTTGTTCCTGTTTTAAAGTAACAGCTGGGATGCGCTGTACTCATTCACATCATGATTTTAAAACTTCAATAATAACACCACTTAAGCTTCAAATCCAGTTTACTTTAACTGAGAAGGTCTGCTTCCACATGCCTTTCCTTATTGTTAATACCTCTTAGTTCTGGAATATTGTTGAATATTGAATATTGTTAGGCAGCGTATTGTGTTCTTACTCTTAGCTAATGGGTACTTATGACATCATAAGGCACATTTTAGACAAAGCATCTGGTAGGCAACAGAAACAAGTCCATAATTAAAAGAGAATAAAAAGCAGTTCTAAACTGTTACCATTTTGTGTATTTCATCAACACACAGAACATCGTAAAGGCACATTTTTATACTCAGGCGTGATGTTTGAGGTGGTGGTCACATACAGTACAATAAGTAAATAGTCAAGCTTTAATTAAGTAGTCACTATTCTAAAGTGTTAGAATAGAAAACATTGCAGTTTTATGTTGCTGCTGGAGCAAGTGAATATTTCTCTCAAGAATCACTAAGGTTCTGTCTATCTATTGCATTGTATCTTTTCTATCTCTGCATCTTTTTATTCGTATAGGTCCGCCTTTCCATTTGTAATTTTAGCCAGTTCCTGCTGAGGGAGCCCTTGTGTAATTAAATCCATAGTTAAGATTAAAGGTTGTACTATATTAAAAGACTTACACACACACACACATATATATTTCAGTGTGTAATTTGATAAGGTAGCTCTAGTATACCACATCTCTTCTGGGATAGCTTTAGAAAGAGGCTGAAAAGACTGCCCTTGAAAAAAGTCACTTTAGCTGGAACCACTTGGGAACAAAACATTATTATTTTTTGTCATTGCTTTCAGGTATCTTATGCACAAAACAGGACAACTTTTATTACTATGGGTATTTCATCGAGTGCAAGTAAGCCCACTGCTGTCACAGAACATAGCAGACCCTTTATATAATGCTTTACTAAGGCAGTCCATTAATATGGTGCGTTCCAAAAGCCTCAAGATTTTAGTCATAAAAAAAAAAACCAGATATTATGTGGTTAATTATGATTTGACACAAGTAAAAGCAGCAACGAAAGTTGGCACAGTAACATATACCATTAGTCAAATTCTAAAGAGGAACTCCTGATGAGGACGCAAAGTGGACAAGGAGGACACAAGGCAACAACTTCAGTATCTCCATAAGGCCCAGAGCCATCTCCTTAATGTGTTTGCGACAATCTATGAACTGATGTTCACCACAAAAGGTGCTTTATAGAAAAAGTAATTGTGAAGTTCAAAGAGCAAAGTAAACTTTAAAGGCCTTCTGGGTCTCCCTGAAAAGACCTCCTGTCTAACCAAGTGTAATGCTGGTCATGAGCTAGACTTTGTTTTTCCAACCCTTTTCTTGACCTCTAAAAATAATGGAGAAATTGTTCTGGAGGTTTTAGAGGTCAAGGAATTGAATGGTCTGAATAGTTTTTGATTTAGCATGTTTTTAAAAATGTTATTTTTAAAATACACCAATCTGAAATGCCATTTCATTTTTATTAGGGGTACCACCATTGTTTTCTGATTTTGATATAAGATTTCCAGGTTGTCATTGTGCAAATTCATCACTGGTGTTTGACTCATCTCATTTTTACCATGACGGTGTAACAGTTAGCATCATTCACCTCATAACTGTCCAAGTTTGTTGATAATTCAAAACAGTCAAATTAACCCTTGCGTTATTATTGTTAAGATATCTGTGGTTACAAATTCTTTTCTGTTCTTTGACTTTGATTTACTTTAGGCAATGTGAAATATTTTGATTACTGACTCTCTTGCTACATTTCTCATTCCGATGTCCATGTATGAATTCTCTGTCCGTCTGTCTGGCCTCCTGTTTCTCCTGCTCCGCTTATCTCTTCTTGCTCTTGTAAGGAGCTGCAAAATTTCAGGCACCATGCAATTACTGTTTCTATATGAAGGCACCATGGACTCCGTGTTAACTGCTCCTGAAGATGAATGTCCAGCAGTCCTAATAATTTCTGGCTTACATATTTTACAATTCTAGGCATCCTGTGTAGTGCTCTGTCAACATCTGCTACAAAAGTTCAGTCCCTGGCATTCCTTTTTAAGTCCCTATTGCCTTTAGGTGATTTATGGGCTCCACAGGCTGATCCCATAGTCCTGGGAGCAAGTCCTAAGCAAGATGCTAGTGTTTTATAAATCCCACCACTGAATTAGAAAGTAAAACAAAAATTGCAATAGGCTGCTGCAGTTGACATTTTATACTCAAAGCCACTATTGTGATATTTTACTACAGTTTAAAATCATACAGTATGTAATCTATAACTAGTACTTAGGTTTCCCTTATGATTTAGCAACATTCCTAAAATGGCCTTGCAAACTCCTAATTCAGCTCTGCTACCCTAGTCAATGACTTTGCTTATTCACCTGACCATTCAAAGCCAATGTGAAGCAGAACCAGAGGTCCCTCCACGTGCAAATTGTACTTATTGGAGGGCAGGAATTTGTCCACTGTGCCCCTCAACACTCAGGTTCCCATTCATTTGCCACTCGTTCTGTCATTTCTGTGCCTTCAGTGCCATTAATTCTTGCTGCCTGAGCTCTGTTTCATTTGCTGCAGTCCTCCCATTTTTTTTTTTTGGCTGCCTCCCATGTCACTGTTGGGTCACCTCAGCCTCCCGCAGTTATAAATTTGCAGCATTTCCCCCCTCTACTCCAGCTTTGCAGTCACAGTTGATCAGCATAAAGTAAAAATTGTGCAAAGTCACATTTCAGTTAGAGGAAAGCAAAGTCCTGTCTGATAAACTGCTACTTTTAAATGAAGAACCTGGAGAGACAATGAAAAAAAACTAACAGACCAAAAAACCTAACATAACTTTTGCAAATTTGTTTAGCTCTATTCAGTGTTATGAGAGATGCAAAGCAGGAGCCAGCCCCAGACAGACTGCCACTCTAACACAACCCATGTGTACATACACTGATAAAAATACTCACACAGGGCTAGTTTAGAATAACCAGTTGATCTGATGCACTCGCCTTTCTCATGTTTGAGTTTAAACCTACAAAAACACAGAGAGAACAAGCAAAACCCATACTGAAAACACAGTAATCATTCGAAACCTGGACAATGAAACCACGGCCCATCTGTGCTAACTACTGTTCTACTTTACTGCCCACATACAAAAGTGCCAGGTGACTTATTTTTTGTTTCCTTTCCAATATCATTAAACAATTATTATTGTACAAGTCCAGTGGCCATGTTTATCAAATCACTTAGCTTTGCTGGTCTGTGTGAGAGAGTAACTGAATCAGTACAGCTGTACGGCTTGAACACTCATGCTCCTTCATACTGATCCCACAATGACTTACACTATCAGAACAGAAGGATGAATAGATTCTCTTGCATCATTGTATTTCTAAAGAATTGAGACAGTCGCAAGTATAAATAAATAAATAAATAAATAAACAGTGAGAATGGCCACCAGCCAAGTCACGTCAAGTTTCATGTGTACATAGTACTATGAAATTCGTACACGCATGTCTTCTCGGGACAGCTGACAAAGATACGATACAAATAAATGCATCTCACAATGCACAAGACAGTGGTGCAGTGGTAGCGCTGCTGCCTTGCAGTAAGGAGACCTGGGTTCGATTCCCGGGTCCTCCCTGCGTGGAGTTTGCATGTTCTCCCCGTGTCTGCGTGGGTTTCCTCCGGGTGCTTTGGTTTCCTCCCACAGTCCAACGACGTGCAGGTTAGGTGCATTGGCGGTCCTAAATTGTCCCTAGTGTGTGCTTGGTGTGTGTGTGTGTGTGTGCCCTGCGGTGGGTTGGCACCCTGCCTGGGGTTTGTTTCCTGTGTTGGCTAGGATTGGCTCCAGCAGACCCCCGTGTTAGGATATAGCGGACGTAGTTTGGACACTGACTGACAATGAATAAGAAAAGCACCTTCAATACTGGAATATAAAAACACAACCAACAATCTCTAGTCACTAAAGCAGTCAAGGCCTCAGCAAGGTAAACTATCGCTATAGTTTCTTCTAACAGAGATAGATTAATGCCATATCTAGAGTCGGTCATGATGTACAGTCTTCTCCAATGCATAACAGAATCACGTGAATTCAATAAACAATAGATGGATGGAACTTCTCAGCTATATGGGTAGTCATACTCATTAATCTTGGCACCAGAGAGTAGTGATGGGTTCTCGTGATGATTAGCACATGTGTGTACATTTCATTGTACTCGGTACATGTGACACTAATAACTAGTGATGAGCAAAGTAGCAAAGTTTCATTTCACATACAGTTTTGCAAAACTACAATTTGTTTTACAGGTGATTTTGCAATTGCAAAATGTAAAAGACACTGAAAAGAGTTTTTGGAGGGTTTAAAGTAATTTTGGGGTGCAATGTAGTGAAGCCATGTTCACTCTTTTATGTTTACCTGTGTTCTTCTCTGCAGCTGCAATAAATTACGTAATCTTTCAGCCACCAGTAAAATATAATTTAATTTATGCCTCTCATTCTTATCACTGCAAAGGAGAGCTTTACAGTCTCCATCCAAAGACACACAATGGAAAAGGCAGTCATATATGTGTTTTAAACCCGTTGTCTGCAAATACTTAGCACTCAGAATCCGAACAGTTGTGACAAAAAGTTGAAGGTTTGAAAGCAGCAAACACCAAGTCCAAACTAAAGATGTCATTCACTTTACCATCTCCTGGGGCGACTGCCAATGTGCCCTGGTCCTGCTGAATGCCATGCCACTAACCTCTGCTTTTTAAACTTTTGGGCAACACTTACTTCTTTCCTCTTTGACAGCTTTTGTTTTGTTTTGTGTTTTTTTTGCACCCTTGCCAAGTCCCTTCCCATTGCCATTGCCTAATAAATCAAACTAGTAACTATTTTAGAATCCACTCATTGTTAGAATATACAGTTTATATGGTAATCAGAACTATTTGACTATTATACTATATATACTGATGGTAAAAACAAACATTGCATTTTCTGGAATGAGAAAACTCTACTTATAGCTTGTGAACATTCACAAAAAGTCTTCAGTTTGCTTAGATCCCCCGACTATCAATCTAGTTTGTGGGGCATCGCAACCTGCTTAACACATGAAAGCTTGTGAGGTGCATTTTTACCACAAGAGGTCCTCAGTTAGAGTTTAGGTAAGAGGAATTACGGTTTAGGTCATGTTCAAGTAGT
Organism: Polypterus bichir lapradei; assembly: GCA_026402145.1. Lineage (NCBI taxonomy): Eukaryota > Metazoa > Chordata > Cladistia > Polypteriformes > Polypteridae > Polypterus > Polypterus bichir. The sequence goes on from JANRMT010062796.1 coordinate 74,277,345, forward strand.
TACAAGTAGAAGGGCAGGGGGCCATTGGCATACTGCAGACTGGAATGTCACATGCCGTGCTGCCAGGCATTAAGGGTTAAGCAACTCCTCTGTATCCCATATGTAGGAGAGGTTTCAGAAGAATGGAAGAACAGTAACTGGTCACTTGTCACACCAGAGTAGGATAAACACACCAGACTGACCTATCTGCAAGATCATTTGAGATCTGTCACCCTTACTGCTACTGAATCTGCCAATGTGACAAGACTGTGGTGGACAGGATCCACGATCCTGAACTTAGAAAAAGGAAAACTCTCAGAAACCCTTTGTTAATACCTCAAAGAAGCTACCAGCCAGAAAGTAAATTAGCCTTTTAGATTTGGGAGGGAAGCCTGAGAACATCCCACATAGACACATGAGAAAGTGAACAAGCCAAGATTCAAACCTAGCATTCTGCAGTGGCGAGACTCCAGTTCCAATCAGTTGTACCACTGTGCTGCCCATTATTTATATTACATAACATTCCCAGACATCCATAATCATTTGGAGTTTCGTGGCGGACCATGCAACAATGAACATATGACAGGACTCAGACCAGGGTGGGATACCAGTCTATCAGTGAGTACACTCATGGATACAGGGCAGATTAACCCAACATGTTTAATTTTTTGATGTGTGGGGAAAGCCACATTCAGGCAGTACAGGGGTCAGCAGTCAATGACCAGGAATTCTTTATTGTCAGCTACAAATAGTTTATTGCAGTGTTTCCCAAACTCGATCTTGGGGAACCCCTGTGGCTGCAGGTTTTTGTTCCAACCGGCTTCTGTTTTGAATTGAACTGATATTTCCCAAGTTCTGTGTTTAGGGAACAACATAGAAATTAGAAAACTAAGTTTGCTAAAAAAAATATTAAAATGTATCAAGCAGTTATACAGGAATAATGTATTTTTTTTTCTTTTTAACAATATTTTCATTCTACTTTTTTAGGTGTTCTAATTGTTTAATTAATCCATTATTTACTAATTAGTGGGTCTGACTCTAAAGTAGTTGCAGCCTTTGATTATTCAGTGTTTTGCCAGCGTGTCAGATCTGCTCGTTTTAAATTGTCATTATTAAGATACAACGAAGGGGGAAAAACTGCACAGAGAAAGGGCAAAGTATAATGAAATCAACAAAACAGAGTTAAGCATTTAAATCTATAGCAAAAGCAGAAATGTTTCTAAATGTCTTACAAATGTAAAAATCATGCTGCTGTGCATTTCTGAATGTCGAATAAAAGAAAAAAAATACCAGATAATTAAATGAGATGAGTGTTATCAGATGTTGTCACTGATTAGGAATCCGAACAAAAACCTACAACCACAGTGGGTCCCCAGGACCGAGTTTGGGAAACACTGGTTTATTGTGAACTGTGCAATTTGGAATGTTTTGCGTTTTAAGCAGCCAGTGTGGTGTAGTTGTTGCCACTGACACCGTGTGACCACAAGCAAGTCACTTCACCAGTCTGGCTTAGTGGCTCAAAATGTAACCAATTGTATCTCAGATGTGTTCATTTGCCTTGGATAAAGGCTTCAGTCAAATAAATAAGTTTATGTACAGCAAATGTTAACATTGCTGCCTCCTTGCTGCTTAGTCCGGGGTTCAGATTTCTTTTTTTTTTATTTTTTTTATTTTATTAATTTTATTGCAATCCATACAAATCAATCAAGTTTTTACAAAAAGAAAAATTGAGTTACGGACAAATCGATCCCCACCCCTGAGAGAGAGAGCAAGCCAAACGGCGTGAACTTTAAGGCTTGTAAACATACCTAAATTAATAAATTCTCTGTGCTTTATGAGCTTATTTTAAAATATTACTGATTAGATCCTGCCATGTTTTGAAAAAAGTCTGTACGGATCCTCTGACTGAATATTTGATTTTTTCCAATTTCAAATAGTATAACACATCAGTTTCCAACTGACTTAAAAGAGGAGAGTTAGGATTCTTCCAGTTTATCAGAATAAGTCTACGTGCCAAAAGTGTAGTGAATGCAATCCCAGTTTGTTTGTCTTTCTCCACTTTAAGCCCCTCTGGAAGAACCCCAAACACAGCTGTTAATGGGTTAGGAGGGATTGTGAGACCAAGGCTGTCTGAAAGGTAATTACAAATTTTGGTCCAGAATAATGTTAATTTAGTGCAGGCCCAAAACATGTGACCCAGTGAGGCTGGGACTTGGTTGCAGCGTTCGCAGGTTGGATCATGCCCTGGAAACATTCTGGAGAGTTTTAGTCGAGACAGATGTGCTCGATAAATAATTTTGAGTTGTATAATTGTATGCTTTGCGCATATGGAGCTCGAGTGAATTCATTTCATTGTAATCCCTTATTATGTGATGTTTGCATAGTCTCCCTATGGTTTTATTCCACTTCTCCAAAGATATGCAGGTAGGCTGATTAGTGTCTTTTAAACTGGCACTGCATCAGTCATTGTGGGTGTGTGGCTGGCAGCCGATCTAAGGTTGCTTCCTCCCAGGGCTTCTGGCTGCCTTTGTAAGTGGAGTTGGTAATTATGACTATATAGAAGTATATTTATTTCCCTGTTTTGTCTCTGTAATGTAATGTAAGTATAATTCTTGAACAAAGAAAAATGACCAGTGACTACTAAGAGCATATAGGTAACACTAAACTAGTGAAAAATGATCCTACTGGAGCTGGTTAAACCACAGAAACGCAGAAGACATTGATAAGTCAATAGGAAATTTAAATCCTTACATTTATTTTCATTAGTAGCTGTACTTTACTCTTTAAGGATAATAAATAATTCTAAATTCATCAGTCATCACTTTGGGTCTGATTAGACTTTTTATTTGGTTCTGTGGCAAGGATTTAATTAAAGCTTGTAAAAGAACTTGCTAAAAACAGAACCAAAACCATTTACAACTTTTTTGTCCCTATTTGCACTGCACAGGCCCTCATTTTTCACATACCCTAGCTAAAAGAAGACCAACATATTGAGTTTCCTCTGATGTTTTACGTCTACTCTTGCCAAAATGGAACTATAAAGCTGTGACTCTTCAGTCTTTCTCCTGTAGCTGATCTGGCCAGTCTGACCTTGATGTGACAGTCCAATGTCACCTGTCATCTCCCTCACTGGGCAAATCTAAAGCCCAAATAAAACAGAAGTAGTGATACAATTCATATGATATTAAGAAATAACATGGAAAGGATAAGAAGTCATACTAAACAGAGGCAGTAAACTTTGGAAGGATAATAATGTGCAAACATTCCTAATCACAGGTTACTGCCATTTATTTTTAATTCTTTATTTGTCTGGCTGCAAAATTGTATCGCCACGATTAGCATTTTTACCTCACAAATTCAGCATCTTGCATTTGAATCTGACCCTGGTCCCTGTGTATGTGGGCTTTTTTTTGTTCTATCTGTGTCTTTCTCCAAGTACGCCAGTTTCCATCCTTCCATCATCCAACCCGCTATATCCTAACTACAGTTTCACGGGGGTCTGCTGGAGCCAATCCCAGCCAACACAGGGCACAAGGCAGGAAACAAACCCCAGGCAGGGCGCCAGCCCACCAAGCACACAGTAGGGACAATTTAGGATCGCCAATGCACCTAACCTGCATGACTTTGGATTGTGGGAGGAAACTCATGCAGACACGGGGAGAACATGCAAACTCCATGCAGGTAGGACCCGGTAAGCAAACCCGGGTCTCCTAACTGTGAGGCTGCAGCGCTACCCACTGCGCCACCGTACACCAGTTTTCCTTCCATATTCCAAAAACTTGTAATAATAATAATAATAATTTTATTTATATGACACCTTTGCCATGCTCAAAATGCTTCACAGAAATACAAAATGAACAACAGGACACGTACAACATTGGAAACAAAAAATATCTGTATAAAGCACTAAGTAAGGATAAATACAGGGAACACAAAGCTTTCAATTAGAATAAGAGACAATAAACCAGAATAAAAATACTAAAAATATAAAATACTACAAGAACACCCTGAACAAATACCATAATTTGCAATACAAAACACTTGGACAAAAATGGTAAACTGAAAGAAGGGTCAGGCAGTCAGGGGAGTTAAATGCCTTTCTGAACAAATGAGGTTTAACTTTTTTAAAAGAATGAATTGCGTCAGCTGCTCTAATTATTTAGAGAGGTCATTCCAACATCTTGTTGCAACAGAGCTGAACGCTCTGTCATCCACAGAGCACAGGTTAGTTTAGGGCACAACAAAATTGCCAGAATCAGTGGATGCACGTTAATTAGTATCTCTGAGTGTGAATGTGTGAAGACTTGGGCCTTGGGATTGCATAACGTCCAGGGCTGTTTCTGGCCTTGTACCCTATGCTGCTGATAGGCAACTGCTTTTTAGGACACTGAATTGGATTAAGCAGGTTTGAGAATGCTATTCCATTTGTCAGATGCCAAGGCTTAAGAAATTTCACAAAATTCATAATATATTGAACTCCATTGGAGATTCCTGTGATGAAAATGTGGGAGTTTGCATTTTGGTCATAGCCCGTAATCAGAATGATCAAAACAAAATTGTAAGCAATACAGATAATTCAGATTTAAGTTGTTATCAAACTGTGTCATATTAATTGTTTGTTTTTTTAAAGTGCCCAATAAATCCAAAAGTTTGGATGGCAGTTTGTGTGTGCCAGTGTTTTTATGATGTCAGCTGGCCTGCTCATAGTTATGTCATACTTGCCTACTCATATGACTGGCGATAGAACTCATTGTCATCACCAATATGATGGCAACTATGAAAACAATGCATGAAATTGCGGCACCTTTAGAAAAATTGGGAATGTGATGACATTGCAGAAGTAATCATGAAAAATAAACAACACCCCTCATAGCAATAATAATTGAAATATTTAAAATAATACAGGACTATATTTAACTAGATTGCACTAGAGGTCTATGTATGAGTGTTGGGAAATATGATTTCATTATTACAGTAACATTTTTAAGAATGTATTTTAGTTAGTGTTATTTCTTTTTAACTTTAAGGATGTTAAATGCATCTGAAAATAATTCTGTATTAAATAAGACAATATGTTTAAAAAGGTCATACGGATGTTAACTTCTTCAGCTAACACAGTTTAGACTTTTTGAGTTGGAGGAAACTTTCACGTGTTTTTCTTAAAAGGTTAAGGGCTGCTTTGAACTGGCTGAATGAGCAAAAACTGCTTACACAGTGTGGGCTGCTTAGCATGGGTGCGCACTGAGTTGTGCAAATGAGAAGAATATGTAGATCAAATGGTGACATTTAAATGTCAGAAGTACATTTTGGGTCCACACAGCTCACAATAATTCCATAAAGAGAGACAAATGCACCATTTCAAGAACTGAAACACTTTAGACCAGCTTTATTAAGGTCAGACAGTGAACAGGAATGGCAGCAGCAGAAGAAGACAGCGGCGACAGCAACTGGAAGAATACAGCCACTAGGCGGTCTCCACGCCTTGAGATGTCTGAGCTAAATTAGCACAACTACAAGAGCTGACACATACCTGAACACTGTTGCACATTGGGTGCTTCGATCAATGCTGTCTGTGATGACTGCTAAACATTCAAGTTGTATGGTGTGATTGTCACACTCATTTGCTTTGCTTCTGCTTTTGGAATATTAAGTAATGTCGAAGACTATAATGAGTAAAAGAAGTATCAAAACCTACTCCCTGCTGCCTTGTCGCTCTATTCTGCAGATCTGAAGATAGATTGAAAATGGGATTTGTCTTCTAGATAAGAGTGCCACATTAGCAGTTACTTCTAGCTGAAGTCAGACTGAAGTCATAGCTACAAGTGCATTATGGCTGTGGGCTCTGTCTCCTTTCAAATGGGTAAGTACTAGAATAGAGCAGAGACGTCGAGAAGACAAAAAATAAGCGTGGGTCCACAGGAAAAGAGTCTGCACAATTGAAAGGAGGGATTAATGATTTAGGAGAGTTGCCCTAAAACCTTTGTACTGCACAATATTGAGTTTCATTATGTAGCGTAATTTATGTTAGGAGCACATAACTAATGAGTACATAGTTTTGATTTTTGCACATTAGTAATATTTATTTTTTGTTTTGTTTACATCTGTTTTATCATTGTTTTGATGATTTCATCACATAGCATCTGCACATAGCGATTCTGTACGGCTGTATTGATGGAACCAACCACACACTGATACAGTGATGAATTGCCTTGTGACTCGCAATATTTTACACAGCAGCATGTGTTCAAACTTTTAAAGTAAAACTTTAAAAGAAACACTTCCAAAAAGGCATGCCTTAAAAAAATCATAAGGGAAATGTTTTTGGCTTTTGATGTTTGTTTTGCTATTACTTTTCTTTTTTGTATTGCCCTACAGTTTTAGCACTAACAGTCAACCTCTCTTCCTGTGTACCAAATGATGCCATTTTCTCTGCTACTCTTTAGTAATCACTTAAAAAATACATGACTTAGCCAATCTCTGCCTCTCGGAGATAGAATTTTGGTCCTTATCTACTTGACTCATTGGACCAACTTTTTGTCCTCTGTGACAGAATTGAAACGATAATCAAGATATCAATGCACTGAATATGCAGTCCAACTATATTATACTCAAATGCAACAGACACAGAAAATATATAATAGTGCCTGGTGTGAAAATAGGGCAAACGTTTCCAAAGCAGGCTGTTATTGTTGTGCACTTTCTTGGATTAATTCTGTGCCCTGCATTGTTCAAAATCAGAAAAATGCACTCATAAAAGGGAGCCCCTTTATGTCATGTTAAGTGATTTTAAGACATACTGAAATTAATGTGGGCAGCACGGTGACATAGTGTTGCTGTCTTGTAACAAGGAAACTGGAATTCTCGTCCTTTGTGCTCCTTGCATGGAGTTTGCATGTTCTCTCCACACAGGTTTCTTCCGGTGCTCTAGTTTCCTCCCACAGTTCAAAGGCAAGTCGTTTAAGTGGACATTTGATGCTAACTTGGCCCTGGTGTACGCATGAGTGGATGGATGTGTCTGTTCCCCCTGTGAAGGACTGGCGCCCTCTCCAGACATTGTTCCTTCCTAGACCCAATACTTGCTGGGATAGGCTCCCGTTTCCCCATGGCCCTGCTTTGGATAAGCAGATTTAGAAAATGGATGGATAAGAAGGAATGGTAATTTAAATAAAAAAATGCTACAACACAGGCACATAGTTCTTTGTTTTTGCTGACTCTCTAAGATGCTGGAAAATATGCTGATACATGATGAAAACTGCCAGTTGGCACTTACATTTGTTACTGTATTATGTTAAAAACAATATGATGGAGTTGAAATAATTTTTAATATGAATAATAATGATTTTGTTCTAAAAGCAGCAAGTAATCATACAGTAAAAAAAATCATTGTCTGCTATAAGTCAGAAAGGATTATTGTATTATAATCACATTGTGGCCCCTGCGTCATAATTACATTACGTTTTGAGTTGCCTAGAGATTTGCACCCTTAAATATCAAGTGGGCATTAAGAGGCAGCTGGTTTTAAGACTGTCAATTATTTACCCAGCCAGCTAAATTTTACAGAAGACTAAAGTTAAAGGAAGAGACACTCTTTAGAAGACAGTGAAGGTCAGTGTTTTGGACAAGCTGAGGGAGGTGATTGGCACCTACTTGCTTGGACCTGGGGTTGAAGATGATGCTCAGTTATTCTGCCTGCTATAACTGATGGGCATTTTTCAAAACTCAGTTGGCTGCTTTTGTAAGAAAGAATCACATTAAGAGAATAAAATATCTAAAATCTCCATGTGGAAAGTAAAACTAACCAACTGATGGATAAAGTCATTGTGCTGCTGTCTGTATCTAAAAAAATGCCTCCTGCTCCTCCACTTGATCACCCAAACATCATAAGACGCTTATACTGTCTTGGGGGTTTCCTTCTTTTTTTGTGTAAGGGAGTGAAAGCAAGTTTAAAGCATCCTTTTTTAAAGTAACAAATGTCCTTTTCTTAATACAGGATAGCATGAGAAGAAGTGGCCTAACATATGGTTAAGGTTAGTCAGGGGAAGCTGGCAGGACATCCACTAGCATTTCATTGTGTTACATTGGTTAGTGTATCTGTATTCTTGCTTCAGACAAGACACGCCATGTGGAGCAGGGCATATTTCAACTGTGGAATGTGAAACAATTGGAATACTCCTGCAAAATGCACAGTTCAGTAGGGAAAAGTGGCACACTACTGGCACTGTGAGCAATGCAAGAAAAAAAGGAAACCTTACAAGGCATTGCCCCATTCCAACGAGCAAATTGAAAGACGTCCTAATAAGTCAGTGTGTTGAGCACCACAACAGGTGGGCTGACATGTGGGACTTTGCATTGCTGCCACTAGAGTCCATTTTTATCAGCTCTTTAAAATAGTAAATTCTTTGATAAAATTCTCTGATAATAATAATGTAACTAAATAATTTTTCAAGATGGTAATATTCTTGTTATTATCTTTATATATAATACGCTACTGTGGCTGTTCATTTGTCTGTCCAGAATTTTAAATCACCTGTAACTCACAAAACGTTTGACCTGTTGACCTGAACTTTGGTACACATATACTACATGACGTCTACTATCCACTTTCGGGGTGATGATTGACCTCCAAGGTTATTCCTCTTTTTATTTTTATTTTATCTTATTGTAGACTCAACTCTCGGCAGCGGTCAGCAGGGCGGCTGTGTGGCGCATGCGTATGGGTACCGTTCTCATCCCTACCACCTTCGCCGTAACTTCCCGTACCTCTTCATATCTTAAATCATTCTTGAGGCAGATTGAAGACTTAAGTGCCAGCTTAACTGAAAAATAAAAAAAAAAACGTGCTGGGTAATTGCAACACAAACACCGACTTAATCAGTTTTAATGCAAAAACATGGCGATGAAAGAAGAGAAGAAGCGGGCTGCTAGGGTGGAGAAAAGAATAGCTGCTCAGGAAGCAGCAGGCACATCAACCTCTGAGCAAACGAATGCTAAACATACAGAGAAAGAGGATGAAAACTAGAAATGCTCAAGTCAAGTGCATTCACTGCATGTTATCGTGCAGTGCGCCGTTCCTGCTTAATAATAAAATTCTTAATAACATCGACACCAAGACTGGGTTTCTTTTTTCTGTGCTCCCTGCTTCTCCACCATGAGCACTAAGGAGGGATACAGTAGTGCAGGCATGGCTGAAATTCCTTCAAATTCAAATTCTTCTGGAAGCAACTGCCACCTGCTGAACATGCTCTCATTTTACAACCTGAACACGTCCATTGTAAGCAGAAAATAGCGTTGACTGGCAAAGTGCAGCTCCTCTTTTAAATAACACAACATGTGTCCTTTAGATGAACTGCAGATCATTGTTAAACTTCACTGTTCCTTTATCTTAGTGTTCTTTTATCAATCCATCTTGTAATCTGCTTAATCTACGAGTCTATCTTGACAGCCAGTGCCAGTGCTAGGATATTTTTGCGCTGTAGGCCAAGCTTATTACTGCACCAACCGACTGTTTGGCGTCCTAGGGGATTGCCTCATTCGCCTTAATAGTGCTGCCAGCCATATTTAGTAATCATAAAAATAAAAATTTTAAAACATTTGGCAAAATTGTGGACTGCTGTTGAAAATTACATTTGGGGAATTGTACTTTATTTCCATTTCAAAAGCAGATCTCCATAAATTTCCTAAGATGCATCAGACTTGATCCTTCCATATGTGTTTGATGAAGTAGTTGTGTATGTGCATCGACATCCGTGCCTGTGCACTAATGGCGCTAATCAAACTCTGCTAGTTTCCTGTGGTGATGACCCAGGAACAGCAGCACCAGCAGCACCAGTGCATTCCTCTTTAAACTGAGAGCAGCTGGGTGACCGAGGGTCTACCTCCACCATCTGAGGTTATGATGGCTAAACTTTTCTAAAGATACCTGTAAATCTATGGTAGAAGGCGTCACCTGGCAGCCAAGTCAAAGTATGGATGTTTCAAAGTAAGATTCACAATGTTGTCCTAACTGTGCCACTGTAGTCTTCCAACTTTCTTTACGGAATGAACATTAAGCAAATCAACAAGTTTACTTAGAGCTGGTTAAAGAAAAACAAGCATTGTGACCTGCGTATAGCCCACTGGTATGCTTGCTGCTCTTTTTCACTCTCAAGGCCAAGCCGCATACTGTGATCAATGTGTGGAAGAGAGCGGTTTCCTCTGCCAATTCTTTAATATGGTGTTTTTATATCCGTTTACATTAACAGATTTTATAGGAAAAATGCCATCATATATCAACTGCACTGTGGTAGCGCAAAAACTGAAATTTAAAACAAGACAATGAAACGATATAAAAAGTGCGATATTCTTACACTTGGAGAACTCTGCACCCAGTAACCTATTTATTTCAATTGTGGCAAATTCCAAAATTAAAATTTGTGTAGCTTTAGAATCTGATTTTAAAATGAGACTTTTTAGATTATTCAGGAATGTATTTTAACAACTATAAGAAAATGTTAAATTCTTATGTCATTAAACATGTGATCAGTAGTTAGAAAGGAATTTCGAAATGTCCAAAGCAGCCAGTAAATAATACTGTTAACAGTGTAAAAGTCAACCCTATAAAGTTCTTTCAGTTTTTTTGGTTAAGATTAATGGTCAAGGCTGGGGCCAGGTACTTTATGTTAAAACGCTAAACTCTACACAACATTCACAAGATCAGATCTCTGTGAACCAAGCTGCTGCAGATGATTTAAAATTCAGAAGCATGTCTGGTGTTCAGTCAGCCAAGGTGGGCACATGCCACTCATCTTTCAACAACCATGTGTTTAAGAAGTGTTTGAAAACACTTGTTTGGTGAATTTCTGTCTAACTGATATTAGCTGTTAGGTTTTTATAAACTAGGAATTGTAACTCAGTTGTATTTTGTTCTGAGCTCTTCATTTGTGATGATCAATTTTGTAACCTGTCGTGTGATGCTTGTTCCCAATCATTCCCTCAGACTGATGTTTAGACAGTTATGCTAACCTCTTTTGTCATTCGCTTTGGATAAAAGTGTCTGCTAAGCAAATAAATGTAAACAGTGAGAGAGAATAAGTGTTAAATTGGACTTTTCTGAAGTTCTCATCTATTGAGGAATCATTAAGGAGTGGCTACAGGGAGTGTTCATGCTATATTAAACAAAATGGAGATCCTAGACAGTACACAAGAAGCAACCTTGGTGTTCACCCTTAGACCCACATTTTGCCCCAGGCCCACCCAGTTAAGCTATGCTTCAGTCACCTGAAAATAACAGAAAGCACCCTCATGGACCCTGTGATCATCAGAGGTGACTGTGTGCAGAGGGTGCAGACCTATAAATATCTGGGAGTGCAGCTGGATGACAAATTGGACTGGACTGCCAATACTGATGCTCTATGTAAGAAAGGTCAGAGCAGACTATACTTTCTGAGAAGGTTGGCATCCTTCAACATCTGCAGTAAGATGCTGCAGATGTTCTACCAGACGGTTGTGGCGAGTGCCCTCTTCTACGCGGTGGTGTGCTGGGGAGGCAGCATAAAGATGAAAGACACCTCACGCTTGGACAAACTTGTTAAGAAGGCAGGCTCTATTGTAGGAGTAAAGTTGGACAGTTTAACATCTGTGGCAGAGCGACGGGCATTAAGCAAACTCCTGTCAATCATGAATAATCCACTGCATCCACTGAACAGTGTCATCTCCAGGCAGAGGAGTAGCTTCAGTGACAGACTTTTGTCACTGTCCTGCTCCACTGACAGACTGAGGAGATCGTTCCTCTCCCACACTATGCGACTCTTCAATTCCACCCGGGGGAGTAAATGCTAACATTTTTTTTTCTTTTTTTTTTTTTTCATTTTTATTACTATTTAATTTAATATTGTTTCTTTGTATCAGTATACTGCTGCTGGATTATGTGAATTTCCCCTTGGGATTAATAAAGTATCTATCTATCTATCTATCTATCTAAGTCACTAGAGGTCTTCTCTCCTGCATTGTGTGCACTGACCGCACAAATCCTCCAGTTAAGTGTCCCTAAGGTATGGAGTTTGGTATTAACTCTTCTGGAATTTACAATTGTTGACTTGTTTCGTTCTCTGCCTTCTTGTGCTTTGACCTCTGTAGGCTTTTTTATGCTTTCTACCTGCTTTCCTTAGCATCTGTCTTTTTTTCTCATCCAGATTTACATACCAACCTAACTTTATGGTGCCATCTGCCCTTTATAAAGCGCTATACTGCACTGCTGTCCTTTGGCTCACCTTTACCTCCAGAGATATTTGCACTTAAATACTATAATGTGTTTGCTTTCCTCTCTGTGGGTATAGAAAGATGGCATGCATATGACACAGTATTGTGGTGTAGTGACTTAAAAGGTTAAAACAAATAAATTGCCATAACATGGTATCTTGGTTTGGAGTCTACAAAAAGCTAGTAAATTATGCATGGAAAATTTTACTTTCTATATATGATTTGAAGTGACTTTACATCTGGGAAATTCTGAATGGCTGAAAAAAAAAAAAAACAAGCGTCTATCCATTTTCTAACCCACTTTTCCAGTTCACAGTCATGGGGAGCCAGTGCGTTTTCCAGCAGCATTGGGCACAACACAAAATCCAATCCTGGAAAGGACAATAATCCATAGGAGGGCATACTCATGCATTCTGGGGAAAATTTAGAGCCACTAATTAGTTTACCATGCACAGTTTCGGGAGTGGGATGAAAACCAGAAAAATAAACCCACACAGAGAATGTGCAGACCCCTTGCCAACATTAGGCAGGCCCAAGATTCAAATTTATAATTCTGGAGCTATGAAACAGTAGGGCTGACCACTGGACCTGTGTGCAAACGCCACAGCCAACAGTGTCCTTTTTAAAAATGAGATTGGATTAATTCTGGCAATTACAGGCCAGATATCTTAACTTGTATCACAGGTAAATTGATAACAGGAGAAAAGACAGAGCCATATTTATCCCTTACAAACTTAAGTTTAGATGGGCTGTAGAAGAGTATATTTGAGTAGATATTAGCCACTTCTTAAACAAGTTTTGAGACTATACCATAAGTGTTATTTGTAATCAAAGTCACAATCATTAAGGGTGTACTTTGCATATAGTCATCTGCAAAATAGGATACAAACAATGATAAAGAATTGGGGCACCATCCTGGTGAACCTGTATAGTTAAACGGTGCAAAGGAAAAGAAAAAACACACAACAACTGCTGAAATACAATACAATACAATTTATGTTTGTATTGCCCAAAATCACACAAGAAGTGCCACAATGGGCTTTAACAGGCCCTGCCTCTTGACAGCCCCCCGGCCTTGACTCTCTAAGAAGACAAGGAAAGACTCCCAAAAAAAACCCTTGTAGGGAAAAAATGGAAGAAACCTCGGGAAAGGCACTTCAAAGAGAGACCCCTTTCCAGGTAGGCTGGGTGTGCAGTGGGTGTCAATACAAAACAATACACAGAACAGAACAAATCCTCAATACAGTATCAAAAAAAAATTTTACAAGTACGGACCAGAGTCCGTAATGTTGTCACAGATGTGAGTTCATAACAGAACTGACCCAAGATGGCTGATTTCTGTGTTAAACTGGCAGGAAGGGGAGGGTCCAGGCGGACAGACCTGGAAGTGACGACAGAGATGAAGTGGCTGCCAATCTTTCACTTTGCAGAGGAAGGAGAAGAGAAGCAATTAATATACAGCGCCAACCCCTGGTCCAGCAGGTAATTATCATCACCGATGCCCTTAAGCGGTAACATGTCAAATAGGCCACAAAATGGCCTACACTGGCTATGGTGCATGGATCTGTTTCACAATTATTGGAAACATGCTGGGGTTCTTACTTTTTAAAGGTATCTAGAAAAATAGATAGGTCTTTTTAGCATTTTTGTTATTGTAAAGGTTGGAGTTATTGTGAAATAACTTGGATCCCTGAAACCCTATTAAACTTAATCCTTCATACAGTGGATTTTAAAAGTCTTCAGACTCATTCACTTTCTACACATTTTTTTGTGTTGTAGATTTCATGTTAAATTGAACTTTGCCATTTTTGCCCATCAATCTATACTCAACAGCCCATAATGACAAAGGGAAAACATGTCTGCAAATAAAAATCCAAAACTAAAACAAATGAAGTATTCCAACAATTTGCTGTGGCATTCCAAATTATGGACAGGTTCATCTTGTTTGCTTTCATTTTTTTACATGTTTCTAGAACTTGACTGGAGTCCACCTGTGGTAACTTGTTCAGAAAGACACTCACCTGTGTATATCAGTTCCCACAATTCACACCCCATGTCAGAAAAAAAACACGAGCCATGAAGTACAAGGAACTCCCTGTAGACCTCCATAATCAAGCTGTGGTGAGACAAAGATCAGGGCAAGCAGGTAATCCATCCATCCATTATCCAACCCATTATATCCTAACTACAGGGTCACAGGGGTCTGCTGGAGCCAATCCCAGCCAACACAGGGTGCAAGGCAGGAAACAAACCCCGGGCAGGGCGCCAGCCCACCGCAGGGCACACACACACACACACCAAGTACACACTAGGGACAATTTAGAATCACCAATGCACCTAGACTGCATGTCTTTGGAACGTGGGAGGAAACCGGAGTACCCGAAGGAAACCCACGCAGACACGGGGAGAACATGCAAACTCCATGGATGGAGGACCCAGGAAGCGAACCCGGGTCTACTAATTCAAGCAGACAATACCATTTTAAAAAATATGGGTGTTCCCAGAAACACAGTAGCTCAAACAAATGTGAAATGGAAAGATTCTGTTCACATTAACAGAGTTTCAAAAGTCCTCTTCTGAATTAGGAGAACTTTTTGGAAGGACTACCATCTCAGCAGCACTCCATTAACCAGGTGTTCATGGTAGAGAGTTTTCCAAATGGAATTTAGAAATTTTCTTGTCTGATGAGACAAAAACTGAACTACTTGGGTTGAACGCCAAGCACTATTTCTGACAAAGACTAGGCATGGCTTATCCCCTGTCTAATACCATTCCCACTGTGAAACATGGTGGTGGCAGCATCATGGCATGTGGGTGTTGCTCAGTGTCAGGGACAGGGTTAGACTTGAGGAAAGGATAAATGCAGCTAAATACAGAGAGGCACCTGAAGAAACTCTGCTCCAGTGCGCATGGCATCTCGGACTTGGTGCGGTGGTTCACCTTTCAGTATGACAATGACCCAAAGCATACACCCAAGACAGTGCTGGAGTGGCTTTGGGACAGGTCTCCGAGTGTCCTTGAGTGGCCCAGTTAAAGCCCAGATTTAAACCTCATAGAACCTCTGTGACCTGAAGACCTGATGATGGCAGTTTACAGAGGCTTCCCATCTAATATAACGGAGCTGGAGAGGACCTGCCAGGAAGAATGGGATAAGCGGCCCAAATCCAGGTGTGCAAAGATTGAAGAGACTTATCCAAGAAGACTCATAACTGTAACTGCTGGCAAAGGGGCTTTCTACAAAGAACTGAATCAAGGGTCAAAAGGCTGTATATGAATGAAAGATTTTATAGTTTTTCATTTTGAATAAATGTGTAAACCTTTCTGAAAACATGTTTTTACTTGTCATTATGGGGTATTTATTGAGAGTAGATTGATCAGTAAAAATCAAAAATTCATCAATTTAAAATTAAATTTAGAACACAGTAAGTAATGTGAGCATAATGTGAGGAGGTCTGAAAACCTCCTGAATCCATGGTACATTGACTGAGACAGAATTCAAATTTAGATAGATCTTTCACGTCGTATGAATGGTGTAAACCTTTATGATTGCAGGTTAAACAGATAGCCTATCATCACAAAAAACCCCAAAAGAATAAGCAGGTTCAATGATGGATGTACTGGCAAAAAAGAATATTTCTGAACAGTTTAAAAGGGCCAAAATAAAAGACATTTTCTGATATGGGTCCTTATTTTGAGCAATTTTTAAAACTTTGTAATTCCGATTTTCTCTATCTACATTTAAAGAAAACAAATTTTACCCTCTTATAACATCAAACTGAAAAACTTAAAAACTGATAAATCAGTCAAAGAAGTAATTGTTTTGAGTAGTAGTCAAGTCTGTGGGATCAGAAGTATAAAGTTCATCTGCAGGATAAGTCGAGTCTCTATTAAAAAAAAAAAAGGACAGTTGTTTTGGTCCTAATTTTGGAAATAAAAAATAAAACGTATTTGACAAATCTCTTGAGACTTTTGAGCCTCTCCAATTAATTCATTGTTGCCACCAGATGGCACCAGATTATGCCTTTCAGGCAAGTAAGAATAATTTATAATATCTAGGACATATTCCATGATATAAAAAATAGTTCTTTCTAACTGACCACATAAGCAACTTAATTCTACCATCCATAGCAAGTTTTGTAGTGATGTCTAGCGACTGCAGCTATTACAATAATATATAATTAAAATAAAATTGGGAAAAAACATAGTAACTTTAGACCATTCCAATAAACTGAAACCACAAGAGTACTTGGTGCTGGCTTGTGACTTTTTCAGTGGGGATGCTGTACAAAATATATACAAATACAGTCAGATTTTTGTAATTTAGTTTAACCGACAATAATATGTATTGTCAAAGATTTCAACATAAAACTTCTTAGCATAATCAATTCAGCTGTGCAACTATGAAAACACTTTAACATGTCAAATATATATTTTATACATCAATATACTTTATTATATTAGCTCAAAAACAATGTTCACAGGCACCTCTGCCATATGACTTAAATATTGAAGTGAAATAGACTTTAAATTAAATTATGTTCATTAATTATCTAATGCATTTAATACAGAGCCTATCCCAACAGCACCAGTCACAAAGCAGCAATCAGCCCTGCACAATATGTCAGTCCATTGTTGGGCACACACAACCCAATTTAGAGTCACCAATTAATCTAACACACATCAATGGAATGTGCGAGAAAAATTAGAGTACCAACGAAAAATACACAGAAACAATGAGGTAAAACCCAGAGAGTTCAACCCAGGTGTATGGCGGCAGTAGAGCTAGCCACTACACTACCATACCACCTTAAATTACATATGTCAGAATTACTCGCTATAGTCGATGATGGCATTAGATGTATCTTGCCTTACTTTGGATAAAATGTCGATTGTCATGAACTAGATGTTCCTAAGCACAAAAGGTCCAGAAGAGGTGACCTTAAACAACAAATGTAATCCAAGTCAAATAAGTCTCAAAAACACAAATCCAGAAGGTCAAAAACAGAGCATAAATGTCAAAATATCCAATAAATCTACAAAAGCACAGTACTGATCTCAAGAGATACTCACCCACTTCAGCACATTCAATGAACCGTAAGGGACTGTAAGTTTCCTTAGCCTATATAGGGTTGAGGGCAGTCCTGTGACTAAGATGAACAGATGACCCCACCTCTTAAAAAACTGCCCACAAAATACATGGAACATATCAGAACAAGCATATACACATAGAAATTAAATAATACACAGAATTAACAAAAAACATAGAATGCAAATACACACCAAAAGTAACTATTAACATAAAAACAAGACATTAAACAGGAATTTGAACATAACATTTTTGACATTTCTTGTTTGCTCTGAATATAATTACAGAAAATGTGTTCTTGTTTTTTGCTTTTGAATATTATTTTTTTTTTTACTTTTGGTTTTGATGATTATTTTATTTTCATTTATTTATTTTTTTTATTTGTTATCACTATTATTTAGGAAAAATGCAAGTAAAACCTCAGGGTGCTGAAAATGCATGACAATAAATGGAACTTGAAATTAGGGAATGCTCACTAGAGGCTAGTTAAGTAGGAGGACGCTCACTTCTGGTCATATAGATCCAAATGTATGAAGTACATCCTACATCCTTATTTCCTTCCACAGGCCAGCATTTAGAAGTTATTCAGAACCATGTACAGTATGCCAGGATCACCATCTACCACTTAAATGTGTTTATTTATCTTAATTTTGGAAAATTTTACGTTTTGTTTCCTTGAATTTTATTAATCGTTGTTGTGCTTTTCATTGTATTATTATTGACATCACTGTGTATTGTTGGACTGTGGTTGTTGCACATGTACCTACTGGAGACATATCAGCAGAGGTGGTCTAACTGGTTGTGGCCCCTGTGGCTACAGCCTACTTTGGGGTCTTTTCTAAATCAGTTTGATGCAACACACTACAATTCAAATCCTGCTGCCCAATATGGCCAACAATACAGATCGTAAAATAACATAAAAACTAAAATAGTCTGCATCACAAACATGGTGTCAGGGATGCCAGGGGCCATGACCCGGCCGGGACGCCATGAGGGACCGGATGTGGGTCTGCGCCCACCCTGGATCACGTGGGGGTCGCCTTCCTGGTTGCTTTGGGGGCCACTGGTACAGGGCATGGAAGCTCCACCCTGTAGGGGCCCGTGGTCACCGCCAGGAGGTGCCCCAATGCCTTGGGGACCTGTTGCCCCAGCACTTCCGCCACACTAGGAAGTGCTGGGGGGAAGAATTAGGACGGCGCCCGGAGAGCTGCCGGGAGGACAGCCGGCACTTCCGCCACGCTGGGGCGTGGCTAGAGGAGGAATGCCGGGAACACCTGGGGCTCATCCGGGGACTGTATAAAAGGGGCCGTCTCCCTTCATTCGAGGCTGGAGTCGAGAGGAGGAAGGATGAAGCTCAGGAGAGCTGTGGAGGCGGCCCGAAGAAAGGCATTGTGGCCAGGACTGTGACTTTGGGGGTTTTGTGCACTAATTTGGGGTCTTAGTGACCATTACTGGGTCTGTGTGACCATTAAAACATTTGTAAATATTGTAAATAAACGTGTGGTGGTTGAGAACAACATGTCCGCCTGTCTGTGTCCGGGTCAACTTCCACAATGGATTTACAAAGTGAACATTCAGTGGCTACATGCATATTAGGAAAAACCACAAACTTCACCAAACTTCATATCCATATCTTCATCAAAGCTGTGACCTACTGACTGACTACAGTGATCCTATCGCAGGAGTTACGTTCCAGATCCATCAGCAATAGGTGAAAATCCGCGATATAGAATGACCATATTAATAAAAAAAATTTATAGTTTAAGCCTTAAAATACACCTCCCACATGCTTTAAACACATGTAAACTTGTAATGGCGAGTGACATCCGCGTAACGCTTTCCTTCCCGAAGTATATCCAGGAGTTTTACCTTCTCCTGAATGGTCAAGGTCTTCCTCTGGTGCTTAGGCTCACTACTACCAGAAGGCTTAGAAGATGCAGGCACTTGGGAGCCATCGTAGGGCTTAAAACAAAATGAAAAGTTCACAAAAAGTTTGCTCACAACAATTGAACCACAAGCAAGGTACGCAATACACAACGTTAGCAGCAGCCAATCAGAGCGCAAGAGAATGAAAATACCGCTCTGATTGGTTGAGTCTCCTCTTTCAGCCAATAACAGGCCTTGTTAGAAATCATCTTGGTACTGTAATGCGAAACTCTTTGTCTACCGTAGTGTACAATGTACATATATTTAATGATTTACTGTACTGTATTGCTTAAATGTTCATTATTTTATATACATATTGACTTTTTATATTATTTTAGTCAATATTCACAGTTATGTTATAGTTATTATAAATTATAATACGTATTGTTCTAACTCTTGTCTAGCACACATAGTGACAAATGAAAAGTGTATGTACATTTCATTTTCAATTGCGACTCTGTCTACGTATTCCTGTACAAAGCAGTATGTTTTATGACTTACTAGTGTATTGCTTAAATGTTACATATACATTAGTTATTATAAATTATAATATTGTTCTAACAAACTTTTGTCTAGCGCACGTAGCGACTGCTGAAAACCATATGCTTTGTTATGAATTGGCTGCAGTGTACACTACAGGTAGGATGTACTTATTGCATTTGTCCGTGATATAGCGGGGGCGCGATAGCTGAAGCGCAATATAGCGGGGGATCACTGTATTTTCTCATTAGAGTACAAGGGGGCATAGTGACATAGTGTTACTGTTCCAACACAGGTGACAATGGAGAAAAGTAAAATTTATTATCTTTTCTCTTACTTGAAATCCTTAAATGTTTATTTTTTCCTTGACATGGAAGCCAATCGATATTCACTGTTTTTGTTCCATCCATCTTCTTAATTAGATGCCAATTTTGTAGTCAATGCACCAAATTCTTTTTTTTTATTCTTTGTTGGTGCTCTCATTTTACCACCAGACATTCCAGAACATTTATGTTTCTTTGAACACCATTTGGAGTTTTTTGGGCCAAAGCAAGGTCAAAGATGCTCAGACCTTTTTTCTATTTTCAAAGATTTCATTAAAACAGATGTGTGGTGGAAAGATAGGCGCAATTGGATGACATTAGTTGGTCATCTGTTGGCTTGCAAAAGCAGGGCCTGTAAAATTAAGGCAAGATAAGTCTGGCTAGAACAAAACTGGTAGACACATTGATCCTTCAAGATCTGAGTTTGACACCCTTGCCTTAAATGTTTGAGGAATTCAGCTGCAGTAATGTGTTCAGATAGCCAATCCAGAAATCATTTTGTTTAGGACATCTGGCATAAATTCTTTGTTGCTCTAACTACAGTTTCTAGTTTTGCCAGATCAACCGACCCTTGCCTGTCTTACGACTTTAGCGTTTGTGTTCTTACCTCTTCAATCTGTGAAATAAACATAAAACCACCAGCAACATCCTAATTTCCCAGGGAAAGATATTGCAAAATTATTCTAAATGTGCTGCCAAGTCTCCCTGGTCAGTGGCGGACCTACACTTTTGGGGCCCTGAAGCTTGAACTGATATGAGGGCCCCTTCATAACCAGCAACAAGGTCTGGGTAACCACTGTTATCTTCTTCAATGGGGTTGTTTCACAAGAGACCATCCCAAATTTTATTTTTGTATATTTTAATAACCTGTTCATTTTTTTTAAATATTACTTTGTATTAAATTACACTATTTTATTACTATTATTTCTTTTTAAAATCCTCCTCTCATACAGATGACAAAATTTTCAAGCAATGTTGACTAAAGTTGCTTCTGAGGCAGTTCCAGGATTAAGGGCCGTAAAGCTTGAGCTTCATTAGCCTTATAGTAGATCTGCCAATATGACCTTAGGGATTCAGTGACCTGTTTTTTTTTAAAAAAAAAGTTTTCATTTTATTTAAATCCTTACACTTTTATTGACAAACCACACGATTTTACATTTTAGGCATGACAGCAGCCAACAGCATCTGTTTATTTTGCCAATTTTTTCTGGATTTTTATTGAATAAATGATACAATTATATGCAAGTCTACAAGTGACACCAAAGCAGTTATCTGCTCTGTCAATTGATAGACTACTAATTAAAAGCTTGCCTTTTTGCTTGAATTGGCACATTTTTGTAGCATTGTTGATTTTGTTAAATGCCAGTATGGAAAGCCCATAGGGCCCATTCATCTGACTTATTGCACAGTCTTGAAAGACACTTAAAATTACTTCTCAGAATGTGTTGTTAGTTTTTGTACAAACCTGCTTGAAGCAAGTTCTTTCAGTATTCCTGTTTGGAACTTTATCACAAGATTTCATTATTATTCATTTACATTTTTTCCAAGAAATTTTAAGCAAATGGCCTCAGGTTTTCAAAAACATGAATCACAGTTTCAGCATTGGTAAAAAGTGAACATCCATTACTGTATATAAATAGTTTTATCAGCTTCAGGGTTATGGGAGTCCTGGCAATATCAGATACAAATGAGGAGCCAGCTTTAGATGGGGTGCCAGTCTATCAGACTACATGTTCATACACCCACTTATGATTTATAGCAGTGAAATTTTGGAGTCTCCAATCCACTTCACACACATAACCTTGGAATGTGGGGGGAAATCCACATTTGAACCATAAACTCTTAACCAGTAAGATGGTAACTCAAAGTTGTGCATTGCTAAAATGGATAATGCTAAATGTTTTTCTATTTTTACTTCTGAAATAGTTCAATTGCATATTTTTTGTTTCTGTCTTTTTAAAATTTGTGAATACTGGTGAAGTCAAATATTTTGCTTATTTTAAAAATTAGATCAATAAGAGCCTAATGCATTTCTGTGTGAAAAAAACTTAAGGTGTACTGCACAGAATTAATGAAACTAAAACTCACCATTTAGTTTTAATTTTTCTCTAGAAAAGAGATGAACTTATATTACATGTACAGTCGTGGCCAAAAGGTTTGAGAATGACACAAGTATTGGGTTTCACAAAGTCTGCTGCTTCAGTGTTTTTAGATCTTTTTCTCAGATGTTTCTGTGGTATACTGAAGTATAATTACAAGCATTTCATAAGTTTCAATGGCTTTTATTGACAATTACATTAAGTTTATGCAAAGAGTCAATATTTGCAGTGTTGGCCCTTCTTTTTCAAGACCTCTGCAATTCACCCTGGCATGCTGTCAATCAACTTCTGGTCCAAATCCTGACTGATGGCAGCCCATTCTTGCATAATCAGTGGTTGGAGTTTATCACAATTTGAGGGTTTTTGTTTGTCCACCTGCCTCGTGAGGATTGACCACAAGTTCTCAATGGGATTAAGGTCAGGGGAGTTTCCTGGCCATGGACCCATAATTTTGGTGTTTTGTTCCCTGAGCCACTTTGTTATCACTTTTGCCTTAAGGCCCCGTGCTCCGTCATGCTGGAAAAGGCATTGTCCGTCACCAAACTGTTCTCGGATGGTTGGGAGAAGTTGCTCTCGAGGATGTTTTGGCCCCATTCTTTATTCCTGGCTGTGTTCTTAGGCAAAACTGTGAGTGAGCCCGCTCCCTTGGCTGAGAAGCAACCCCACATATGTAATGTCTGAGGATGCTTTTCTGTTGGCATGACACAGGACTGATGGTAGCACTCACCTTTTCTTCTCTGGACAATCTTTTTTCCGGATGCCCCAAACAATCAGAAAGGGGTTCATCAGAGAAAATAACTTTATCCCAGTCCACAGCAGTCCAATCCCTGTACCTTCTGCAGAATATCAGTCTCTCCCTGATGTTTTTCTTGGAGAGACGTGGCTTCTTTGCTGTTCTTCATGACACCAGGCCATCCTCCAAAAGTCTTCACCTCCCTCACTGTGTGTGCAGATGCACTTACACCTACCTGCTCTGCATTCCTGAGCAAGCTCTGCACTGCTGGTGCCCCGATCCCGCGGCTGAATCAACATTAGGAGCCGGTCCTGGCACTTGATGGACTTTCTTGGGTGTCCTGAAGCCTTCTTCACAACAGCAGCGGAAATGGTTTTTTTGTGATTAGTTTAATTTTCATGGCAGAGTAGGACTTTACAATTAATTGCAATTCATCTGATCACTCTTCATAACATTCTGGAGTATATGCAGATTGGCATCAGAAAAACCAAGGCAGAAAACTGTGAAAATTAATATTTGTGTCATTCTCAAAACTTTTGGCCACGTCTGTAGTCTTGATCAATAACTACGATACACTACAGTATGTCAAGTTTATTCACAAATGTTATTCCATTTTTCAGTTCAGTTTATTCTTGATAAGTCCACTTCCAGGTACAAGGCCAGTAAAAATTACAAATATAATATGTAAGAAATGTCTGCATGGTGCAACATCCAGGTACATTCAGAGACTTAGCTAGCTGGCTTGAGAATTGGAACATTTTTAAATTTTCTAGTCATTTCATCTAAGAGCTTGTAATCACAATTTTGTTCATTGCATATTTTTGTAAAAGTGAGTCATATTCCAAAATAACAGTGATAACAGAATGTATGTGTATTAGTAGTGTACATAAAATCTGTTTTTAATACCATCTTACAATATCATGTGGCTGAAGATGCTCTCATAAACAGCAGATTCCAGATCAAGTGAAGAAAAGATTCCTTGTTAGTTGTTGGATGTGGAGAGTCTGTGGCTAGTTAGGAGTTCATATTTCTTAACCTTAAAATTTTTCAAAACTTGATCGACATTTGAAATCTGTGCTGAAGTCTCAAGCTAAAATTGTTGGCAGCCTTTGAATGTGATAGTGACTCACAGTGAAGCTCCACTAATAAATGACAGTGTCAGAGAAGTATCAAATCATTATAATCTTTACAAAATGCAGCCGAGAGGTTGTTTTTAGTGTAACAGAAATACTGAGTTCACGTTTAGTCACTGCAAGCATAAAGCGTCACTGAGCCGTCTTTCATACATAAGTTGAGTTGCTTTTATTCATTGATGGATATGAACATTTACTTTTTTGGTTGACACCTTTATCCAAGGCGACTTACAACATTTACGATACAATTGGTTACATTTCTTTTGGTTTTCTAATTGGACCACAGTCACATTAGGTATCTTGCTTATAGTCACACAGTGTCGGTAGTAGGATTGGAACCCACAACCTCAGGGTTTGCAGTCCAAAGACTTAACCACCACACCACACTGCTTATCATTTGCACCCTTTGATTTCATAGGGCAGGAGAAGTGAGCTGTCGTGCATGAAATTTGCACAAGACACAGAGACAAGTACAGGATGAATGGAGGCAGGAGCCAGACTGTTAGCAGATAACAAGACCTGCCTGTGCATTCCTGTACAGTAAGTAAGGGACAGAGATAGATAAATAAAAAATGATATCACTACTACTGTATTGAATAAAAAATATAATTATTAGCAAATTGTATAAATACACATCAAATATGTAACCAGGGGCAGCACGGTGGCGCAGTGGGTAGCGCTGCTGCCTCGCAATAAGGAGACCTGGGTTTGCTTCCTGGGTCCTCCCTGCGTGAAGTTTGCATGTTCTCCCCGTGTCTGCATTGGTTTCCTCCCACAGTCCAAAGACATGCAGGTTAGGTGCATTGGCGATCCTAAATTGTCCCTAGTGTGTGTGCCCTGCGGTGGGCTGGCACCCTACCCGGAGTTTGTTTCCTGCCTTGTGCCCTGTATTGGCTGGGATTGGCTCCAGCAGACCCCCGTGACCCTGTAGTTAGGATATAGCGGGTTGGATAATGGATGGATGGTTGGAAATATGTTAACATTTGGTCATCCAGCCCTTCAGATGTCCTGCAGTGAGGTGCACTTGCCTTTAGCACACATGACTGCAGGTGTTTCATTGTTTTGCCATTGGGAGCAGCTGTCGCACGAATAAGTCTAAAAAATGCACAAGTTGAAGTAATGGCTTTCAAGGTAAAACTGAAATAGTAAACTAGTTTGCAGCTGAAGTTATATAGGATGTTTCTCTTTTAAGGGAGACAGGCTGGCAAATCTGGCAATGCCTTTCAATTGGAGATTTCAAAATTTTAAAAATGTTTACACCTTGCTGAATTTGAGAGAGCTCAACCAAAATGAAATGTTCCTGATGAATTCCTTTAAGAATAAGTGTTCCAAATTTCAACAGAATCAGTCCACTGAAAGCCGAGCTGACAGGCAGACGAATGGACAGACATGTTTATTGCAGTAGGTGCTTTTTTTTGTATGAGAACGCACCTAAAAAACCAATGCAACAAAATCAGAGAAAATGCACAATAGACGCAACAAAGCACATACAAGGATAACGTATCCCGGCTGTACATAGGGGTGTGTAAGGTCCAAATTCTAACTTCCCCAGGTCAAAATTGTCAGACTACATAAACGTCTGTAATAAAATCTAAAATTTCAAGTAATCCTTGACATTACTAACTAGTATGTTGAAATTGATTTAGCGGGTTGGATAATGGATGGGTGGAGTACTTTGTTGTAATTAAAAATGCAACACTGTCATCTATACTAATAAAAGGCAAAGCCCTCACTGACTGACTGACTGACTCATCACTAATTCTCCAACTTCCCGTGTAGGTGGAAGGCTGAAATTTGGCGGGCTCATTCCTTACAGCTTACTTACAAAAGTTAGGCAGGTTTCATTTCGAAATTCTACTCGTAACGGTCATAAATGGAACCTACTTTCGACCATATATACGGCCATAGCCTGCAGCTCGGTCGCCGTGTGAGACGGAGTTGCGTTCCGCATCATCACGCCTCCCACGTAATTGAGTGCCTGCCCATAAGGTAAATATTCACGGGTGAAGGACTGTGCTTATGCAAACGAAGATGAGATGGTCTAGTGTTTGGTACAAACTCGGCGAAAGTGCGAGAGAAACTTTTAAGTGCCGGGTCTTAGCTAACATTAAATAAAGCCGTGGACATCGCAAGATCACACAAGAGAGCGGCTCACGTGAACTGACTGTGAACGCAGTACGTAGAGAACAAGGAAGAGCTCCAAAGAGCGCTGAACAAAAAACGCATTACACAATTGAGAAGGCAGCAAAAGAATATGAAGCGAGTGACGCATACAAGCATATTTATAAGTGCAGCTACAAGGTGTAAAGCTTAACTTTAAATTAAGTTCTTAGACACGCTGCCGCTGGCGTTTGTCATGCCTAAAACGAATACGATATTCGCGACATACAAGTTTAATGAGTGGACGCGGGGTATAAATGACACTTTTGATCACTTTGTAACTGAGTTAAAATTGCTGGTGAAGGACTTTGCTTATGTAAACGAAAATGAGATGGTCAGGGATAGAATAGTGTTTGGAACAAACTCAGCAAAAGTGCGACAGAAACTAAAAAGTGCCAGGTCTGAGCTAACATTAAATAATTGCTGGTGAAGGACTGTGCTTATGCAAACGAATAGAAAGCAAATGTTACGTTATTTTTAAAATGTTTCCTTTTCTTTTTCATCCATCCATCCATCCATTTTCCAACCCGTTGAATCCGAACATAAGGTCACAGGGGTCTGCTGGAGCCAATCCCAGCCAACACAGGGTGCAAGGCAGGAACCAATCCCGGGCAGGACGCCAACCCACCGCAGGACACACACACCTACACCCACACACCAAGCACACACTAGGGACAATGTAGAATCACCAGTCCACCTAACCTGCATGTCTTTGGACTGTGGGAGGAAACCCACACAGACACTGGGAGAACATGCAAACTCCACGCAGGGAGGACCCGGGAAGCGAACCCAGGTCTCCTAACTGCGAGGCAGCAGCGCTACCACTGCACCACCGTGCCGCCCTTTTCTTTTTCATAACTTCTTTAACACACTTCTTCTCTGCTGCGAAGCGCGGGTATTTTGCTAGTAAAAAAAAAATCTAACATTCTCAAACCTATTTATTCTAATACAGAATTGCTGGGGCCTGGAACATATCACAGCAGACCTTAGGTACAAGGCAGGAAACACCTCATTCATGCACATTGCAACTGAATTTTATAGTGTCCAAATAACCTAACCTGCACATTTTTGGATAAAACCATAATACTTAGAGAAATGATGCAGGGAGCACATGCAAACTCCACACTGAAAACAATTCAGGCATGAGACTTGAACCTCGGACGCTGGATCCATGAAGTGACAATGCTAACCACTGCACTAGCAAGCCACGCCAAAACTCAACATTCTATAATAAATTAAATTCTTTTTTTTTTTTAATAATTGTATTAAATGGTTAATAGTTAAAATTCCAAATGATATAGTATATCTAATCCATGCTTTGTACATTTGAAACAAAATCCATCTAACCTGTGGCTGCTTAAATAAAAATGTCCTTAAAAAAATGAATCTGATTAGCATTCGGATAATTACCACTCTGCGCTGTATTTTACGCCTCCATCCGACTGGCCTTCTGTGAAATTTGGAAACATCTGAAGTCAGTTAACATCTTTTCATTAATTATTACTCTTGCTGCCATATAAAATGGGAAATGGTGAACGATAAAAAGTGAGCCATAGATATACTGTACACTCATGCTTGTCATTATTTTTTTTTTCCATTCGCGTCTGTCAATGTGAGATCTATTAGATTATGCTGCAAATGGCAGCCAAGCCCACAAACTAATGTGAAGATGCAAGTTCAATTAGCTGCCTAGCGGGAGGAAAATACTAATTTTTGTGCACTGACCAGAGAAAATGTGTTAATTCAATCCTGGTAATTACTGTTCCTTTTCCCATCATTTCATTTCACAAACTTATCATTTTTCAAAAAGGGTTCTGTCTAGCTAATGAGATAATTGAATTAGGTCCACAGACACCACAATGAAATGGAGAGGCAGACTGGGTGGTCAAGGTGATGACAGTGCTGTGCTTGTATAACAGAAGGGAAAAATACATAAATACATACACAGTGAAATCGATGTTTCAATTAAAAAAAAAAAAAAAGTATCCTCAGCTTGATTATCTGCTTTACTCGGATGTCCAAGCAGGTTTCTGGTCATGTAAGTAACAAACACCTGACGGCCAGTAACTAAGAATGTGTAGGTTAAGTGAACTGGAAACTCTAAAATGGCCTGGTGTGATTCAGAGTGTCTTAGTGGGTTTGTGCGATGAAATTGACTGCCACGCTGTCCACAGCTGGTAGACGTTTTATACCCATTGCTGTTAAGATAGACAACAATTCCATGCCTCACTAACTGTAATGGAGGGACAGACGGGCAAATTAAACGATGTGGAAATTTGCAATGCTGAGTTCTAGTATAAGGGTTCAGACTGTCCTGTACTCCTTTTGGTGTTGCAGATTTCTGTCTGCGTTCGGAAGCAAAAGAGGGAGAGAGAAAGATAAACTCTCACTCACACCTATGGGTTAAGCAGTGGCGCAGGGGTCTATCAGAGTTTGTTACCCTCCCAGTTCTCTTTTCAATTGATCCAAGGTTATGGGCGAGAGATTTAGACTCAAATGAGAAGTAAAGGACTCTGTCACATAGTTTCCAACTCAGTTACATGGCTGCTTTCCAAGAATGCAAGTGATTTATGTGCATTAACTGTCCCTGCACTAATGCACAGTTGTTTCTGGTATAGAGGTTCAGACCCATCTACACATCTAATTGCACTACACCTTGGTGATGGGGCGTATCAGACAAATTCTCACAAAGTTTCAATAAAGACTCTGTTACACAATGCTGCAGGAGTCCGTCAAAAACTTCCAAGCTCTGTTTCATTTAGATTTTTTAGCTGAGCAGATGCTTTTATCCAAACCAACTTGCAAAAGAGATCAATATAATCGAATAAACATGAGTCTGGGGATTGTTTCTATTCCCTGGGTGCAGTGATTTAGACAGTGCTACATCTACACCACTGAGCAGGGTCTAGTAGTCATTTCAGACCCAGTTATACTGCACAGTTGTTCTTAGGGTTTAGCAAATCACTTTAGGTGCAGTAACACTCCATCTCTTGCTACAGAGGTATATATGCAAACACCTTCAGGCCCATCTACATTTTGTGTAACTGGTGCACATTAATAATGGGTTTGGCACAGCTATAGTTCTCTGGAATGTAGCAGAGATACTCAAAAGCAGCTGCATTGTCTGAAGCCACTACATGGTGGTCAGAAGTTATGACAGCAGGACTTCGGTGCAGATAAAGTGTATGCATAGTGTGAACCACTAGGGGTCGTTGCAGCACCCCAAACACCAGACATAACTGTCACAGACACCATTATCAATGCCAATAAAGCGATTTATTACCACTTTGCTGGGAAGTCACATGGCACTGGGAAGCAGTTTCCCCCTGTCCATCTTTTATAATGGCCTCCAGATGAGCTAAGGTAGCACTAACAAACCTGGTCGGCATGCCCGTCCGCCTGCATCCTTCCATTAAAAGGGTCCCTCGTCTAGGTAAGGAATCATCCATCCTGGCCAGTATGCCAGCCAAGCCATGTTGGCCATTACAACTGCTATACAGCTGAACAAGAGACTTGCAGATAGATTCAGGTCCATCTACACATCATTTACAACTACAAAGTGACGATGGGGCCTGTGAGAGAGATTTAGGTTTAAATCGTGTTACAAAGTTGAACTGCAGTCTGTCAGAGACTTTTACACTCAGTCACTCCTCCAGTGCCGATTTACAATATACGTTTTCACATTCTTAGCACTGCTACACAATTGTGCTTAATATAAGTTGGTCCAGGGTTAGGGTTAGGTTTAGGGAAAATTGAATCCCCATGAGTTTTGATTCCACTGCTCGAATAATGAGCTTTGTGTTTCTCTCTGCTTATGGGATTTCAGGAAGCACTGGCCATCTTATACCAATTTGTTTTGGGCTAATACCTTGCCCCCTCCCTGTGTTTTTCTATTGATTATTTATGTATCATCCTGCATGGTGCCCTCCATCCAAGTAAGTCTTATCCTATTTTTTTGACTGTGTTCTTTCCTTTGTCTGTTTCTTTCCCTATTTGTTTCTTTTTTTCTTGTTTTTTGTTATGTCAGAGGTTCAACTCGTACTCTGCTGTGGCTCCACAGGATGTTCTGCCTTGATGGGCTTGAGTACATCCCTGGTCCTTATGCTATGGTTCTCAAAGATGTTCTGCCTTGATGGGCTTAAGCTCATCTCTGGTCCCCTAGCTGTGGTTCCAGGGGATGTTCTGCCTTGGTAGGCCCGAGTTCATCCCTTGTCCCTTTCCCTTCGTACGTACTTCCCTTCTATCCCTATGTTAAGTTTTTCCTACATTGGTCTAGTTCCTCCTACATCTGCCTTATATTTGTCCTTTCTACCTGTTTCCTATTTTTTGGAATTCTGCTCACAGTCCGGGTAGTTCCACTGGATGTCCTGCCTGGATGGGCTTGGTTTCATCCCTGGTCCTATCCTTTTCCTGTTTGCTTATTCCTTTCCCCTATCTGTTTCTGCTGTTCTCCTTACTTATTCCCTTTTTGTGTACTAGGATGTGGCTTCAAGAGTTGTGGGTTAGGGTTACTGGGTTTGGCAGAAAGAGCTTGTCTGGCGTTCCTCTACAATTGTGCTGTGTCTACCTGTTGGTTCAGGCCCAGTTACACTTTGCAAGTCAAACAGTGGTTCAAGTTTCTTTTCGTGTGTAAAATTCTTACTTGCATGTCTCAGACTAGACTAGTGACAGTAGTTCAATTCAAGCAACTTAGAAGGAACACAAACACAATAAAATGAATACATCACCATACCTTAAATATCTGGATTAGCCAGAGAGATTTTAATACAGTTAGACTGCCAGTGTTGCAGCACTGTTGTGCCATTTCTTTGATTTGGTTTAGACCCGGGAACACTTCACATACCTAGCACAGTGGTTATCGGGTTTAGTAGAGAGAGATCTTCAAGCAGTTACACAGCTGTGCAAGTTAAAAGTAGACCGATCTGCTTATCTACTACCTATCTGCTGTCTAGAGATCCAAACATCTTATGCCACTACAAAGTCTCCAACTAAACGCTGTTACACTACAATAGTGCAAAAGCTAGTTTCAAGGTTTTAAATTCAAATATTCCACTAGTGCTCTTTACAACAGAAACAATGGTCAATTCAAGTCCTGTGCCACTTTGTGCACCAGTATTGGTAATTGGGTCTGGTAGGGAGATTTTTAGCGCAATTTACTCTGTTACGCAACTAAACAAGAGTCTGGTTGATGAGTTCAGTCCTCGGTACACATCTTTTTATGTCACGGCACATTGGTGATAGACACATAGTTACATTTTAAATCCTTACACTTTGACGCAGTGCACAAGTTGGTCAAAGAGCGGAGCACTCAGTTACTCTCACAGTGCAGTTTGCAAAAGGTGCAAGGCCGTGGTAGGGAGGTTTAAATGCTTTTACACTTCGTTCACCGTTACACAGTAGTTGGTAAATATGTTCAGTGCTCACTGATGAAGGAGTTTGTTAATGAGATACAGGAACAGTTACTTTCTAACAGTTACACCTTAGCATTGTGCTTCACCAGGAAGGTTTTTAGCACTATTGCGTGCTCACTGGTGTTTTTTATGGTTCAAGAACCATATGGAGAGATTTACGGTTACACTCTTGCTATTTTTCCCCAGTCTCACTTGCAAGTTCAGATGCTGTTACATTTCCTATACCACTAGACATAGAGTTTGACAGTCTGTTACACTGCAAATTATGTGAAGGCATTTAAATGAAAACCTGTGGTACAACTGGGTTGGTCTGACCACATCTTACTGCCAACTACAAGCCAGTTTCTGACAGCAGCAGGTCTCTTTTTATCCAAGACACAAGTTCTTGTGTTTGTTTGGTGAGTCGTAGTTTAATAGAATTTTTGTATTTTTCTTGAGTTTCTGCGAAGTTTTCATTTCCACATGGGGTCAAATAAAAGTTATATCTATTGTGGGGAACAGCCTGGACACAGACAGGTTGACATTGTTAAAATGCAGCACACACGTTTATTTACAATATTATTTACACAAGTGAAACACACACAACCCACTTTCACCCCAAAGTCCAGGCCTCACACAATGTCTCTTTCTCCACAGGTCCTCCTCCACTCCTCTCCTCCGAGCTCCATCCTCTTACACCCGACTCCAGCCATCGAATGGAAGGAGGCGGCCCCTTTTATGCTCACCCGGACGAGCTCCAGGTGCCTCCCGATAACTTTCCGCTGGCACTCCCAGGTGTGGCGGAAGTGCCGGCTGGGCACCCTGAAGCACTCTGGGTGTCCCTGGTCTTCTTCCCCCCAGCGCCTCCGGGTGTGGCGGAAGTGCTGAGGGCCAGGGCTCCTCAGGCATCTGGGCACCTGGCGGTGACCACGAGCCCCTATAGGGTTGAGGCTTCTCAGCTCTGTTCCCGTGGTCCTCAAAGCCACCAAGGTGGTCGCCCCCTCATGGTCTGGATTAGGCATAAGCCGTCCTCCGGTCCTTCCGGGCATCCCAGCTAGGTGCCACCCCCAACCACTTGCCACACTATCTATCTATCTAAAGGGTATGATAATAGGTTCAGCATCACTTCTGCTAGAGAACCAATTACTGCTTCCTAGCCTGGTACTTAACACTTTAGATTTTAAGGACATCTTCTAAACGTGTGCATTCAGAGTAATGCACCTTTAGTTTCTTCCCCTTATAAAACTAAGATCTGGTTACTCCATTGTCTCCATGCCATGTTGAGCCACTGGCCTTGCTCAATTGAGGTTGTTTAAATTTGTCTTACCTTGAACTAATGTTCCTGTAATGAAGCCGAAAAAGCAGCGCAGCACTTTGCACAGTTCCTTCTTACAACGAGACTTGCAGTTGCTCATGGTGTCAAGCCGAGTTAAAAATAATAAACTCCCTCCCTGTGCAGTGTTATAAGTCCAGTCAGAAGCAAACACTTCAACGGCTGCCCAAGTCTATGAAACTTCTCCCGTAAGTACGTCTGAGATGCCGTTGAGCCTCCCAGCCCACTATCTGCGGTTGAGCCTTTAATTGCTTCCCTTCTCTAAGACTTCAGACTCCTGCTCATTTCCAGTTTAGCAGCCCAATGGCAGCTTTATGTTCACTGCCTATATTTGTCTCTCACTTTCTGTCTTCTTCTCACTTTTCCAGTCCAGCCAACAGCCTTGCCTTCCAAGCTTCTCCTGAATTCAGGCCAGCAAACACCCTGCCGGAAAAGCACAAAGTCGGAGCCAAAAAGTTGCCCAAAAAGCTCCCCCGTTTCTCACCAAGCTGAAAACCCAAAGAGATGAACAAAGCAGAAAAGCTGCTGTCCGGCTCCAGCGCTTCTGATATGTGTGTGCTGCTCTTCACAACACCACCCCCCTGGGCTTCTGTCTCTCTCCTTTCCTCCCTCACCGCCCCACAAGAAATATGCATTTGTGTTATTAGGTAGAGGACTCGCTTTTCATCACTGTGCTCCTAGGACCTTTGCAGCCCTGCCATTCTCGTGTTCTTTATTATTTAAAGTAGATGCTAATGATTTATAAATGGGCTCAATTTAGCTGGAATAGAGAAGTGACAGGAAATAACACACTGTTTGCTTTCATCTTCATGATATTGCACTGTTTATATGGCTTCTCATAATCCCCTGTGTTTTAGAGGAAGTGAGAAGGGAGCACAAAGCTGAACTCCATAAATGAACAGGGCTTAAATACCTGATATGTGCTCGGGAGAAAAGTGTTATTTATTGGAGTCCCAATGTAAAATAGTATGTGCCTGAGAAAGTATAGCTCTGTATAATAATTGATGATGAAGAAAGATCAGGATCTCCACAGGTTTTAAACCGGTAGGGAGGAAATGTTGATTTTCAGAGGCTCAGTATACAAACATTCTGATATTTGACTTTAGTTGGAACCTTAAGCTGTGTCTCTTGCGATAAAAGTTTGATTATTTACATGTTTGGTGCCTTAGCGGTTAAACTTGTGCTCCATTGATTTGCCTTCTGTCTCTTTGAGCTACGGTTTAATACGCTTTTCTACATCCCGGAAAGAGCTGACTGAGTCAGTGAAATTGAAGAGACCTGCTCTTAAATCCCAGGTGAGCTTTGTCAGGTGAGTGCTGTAGGAGAGCAACACAAGAGAGACCCCTGGAGGATGCTAAAAGTATTGCATAGCATAAGAAGCCCTTATGGAAGGAGCAGGAGGTGGAGAGCAGTAATCAAGAATACTGTGCTTTTTTATGCACTACTCCTGATAGCACAAAAATCAAGCATTTATATTTTATTGAGGTTGGTGCAATAGTTAGGAGTTTTGTCTCATAGTTCCACTAATTCAAGTCCTGGCGTGGCAAGTGTCTGTGAGGAAGATGTGCATGTTCTCCCCATGTAGGTTTCCAAGCCCCATCAGATAAAATGCATGCAAGCTTATTGATGACTCTAAATTGTCCATAAATGAGTGTGGATGTGTACATCAGTGTGACCTGTGGGAGTCTGATAACCTGACCAAGGTTGTTCCTGTCAGTGCTGTCAGGATATGCACCAGGTTGCTGTAAACCTAAACTCAATAAAGCAGGTGTTCAAAGTGAACATTTTATTGAGCTTTAATTTGTTAAATAGTGGCATGGTGCTTCAGTGAAGCCTGCTACCTTTTCTCCACATTTGTGATGGCTTTTGAGTGAAGTTCTCATTCTCCTACATAGATTTCGGTTCTCAGCCCCTTTAACCAATATCCCCCTGAATTTGAAAAAAACAATGCTTGGTTGATTAGCTTTTTAAAATCAAAGTGCAAGGACACCAGGGGCCACTAGGGGGAGATGTACCTCACTGTCTGTATAGCAAAACAATTGTGTGTGTTAGCATAAGCAGAATACTTGACACCTTTTAAAAAAGTATGTGGATGAGATCAGGGGCTGGATTAAGACTTCCATGGTAGTCAGGGTGTGTCAAAATGAAAAACGTCTACCCATGTACTGTATATACTCACACATTACAAACCTCACATACAGTCAGTCAGTCATTGTCCAACCCGCTATATCCCAACACAGGGTCACGGGGGCTCTGCTGGAGCCAATCCCAGCCAGCACAGAGCGCAAGGCAGGAACCAATCCCGGGCAGGACGCCAACCCACCGCAGGACACACACACACACCAAGCACACACTAGGGACAATGTAGAATCACCAGTCCACCTAACCTGCATGTCTTTGGACTGTGGGAGGAAACCAGAGCACCCGGAGAAAAACCACGCAGACATGGGGAGAACATTCAAACTCCACGCAGGGAGGACCCGGGAAGCGAACCCGTGTCTCCTAAATGCGAGGCAGCAGCGCTACCACTGCGCCACCATGCTGCCCACATCACATACAATTTGTCAATAATAAAACAGGTACATGGTCTCAAGTAATAAAAGAAACTACGAAACATTCTGTCAGGTCAGCTTCACCTTTTTTTTTCTCATTAGTGCATACAATGCATGCAACAAATAAGTTGATGAGTGCAACATCACTTGTACTGGAAATCATTGTTCCTTTCGCACAGCACATCAATAAAACATTTTTAAAAGGCTTATGCCACTTTGTGGCAAAAAATTAATATGTGACGGGACATTTTTTATTCTAATTGTAGCACCAAATAAAATAGAATATTCCTTTCTTCGGATTTGGCATTGTTTGGTGTGTTGTAGCTGCTGCAGTGGCCTCATTGTTTTCCATTTTGTTCTCATTTGTGTTGGTGTGTTCGGACTTCACATTGCTGTTAAAGCTGCTAAAGAAGTGACAATATTACCCATTACCTGTGAAGTCATGCACACTAGTCTCAACTGCGGTGTTTACAGCTTAATCAAATCATCATTTAGTTGTTTTTTTAGGCTGAAAATATTTAGTTTTCAGTAGAACAGCATATTTTGCTTCTGTTTTTACCTTTCACTACACCACTGGGCTCTCGCTTTGAACAACCGTCCATTTTGTCTGTTTCACTGATGTGGCATGGTAACACATCAAATGTTCAGTCTCATAAAAGTGACCTATTAGACACATGCTCAGATCGTGTCCTGTCCACTCATATTATTCTTTTTATTTTATTTACGTTTGATTGGACACATTTATAATTGTGAGGAGGGTAGAGGTGTGTGCTCAATAGTGGGTTGCTTAGAGTTCCTTTACTGTCTCTAAAAATGTTTTGTGAGCAGGGCAGGATGTGCACCCAAGTCTCTCTGATGGTACAGCCAACCATGGATGAGATATTGAGAAGACTTAGTTATGAAAACTTGTGTAGCTTTGCAACATGTGGGTGACTTTTATATTGTCCTTGTATTTCATGTTGTTTTGATATTTAAGTTTATTCTGTATTTTATTGTTCAGTGCTTTGTGACATTTGTCTGTGATAGGGGCTTTAAATACATCATTTTTTTTTTTTTACTTTTACTTTACTTTAGGAGCAAGACGAAAGAGATTAATGGACTGAATGACCTTCTCTCATTTGTAAAGATCCTAATGTTCTGGTGTGTGCATTCATTGTGGGGAACTGGTGTCCCGCCATGCTTTACTCCTAGGCTTTGAACCCTGGTAACACTGTACTGCAAAATTTAGGCTCAGAAAATGGATGAACTGAAGTGGTGGCTATTAAACATCTGTAACAGTACTGAAATATGTAAAATGTTAAGTGATATACAGTAAATGCCAAAAATACACCAAAGGCAATATTCTCTAATTGGTTATTCATGTTTTTATCTCCCATTCTAACCAAATGTGTGGCTAGGAATGGTTGCAAGGAGAAAGCGATTGCAAAGGACAGAAGGAGGTCTGGAGAAGTTAAGAGGGAGTTGAAAATCCAAACGAGCAGCGGGGATTTAAACAAACATACAAGCGTCAGAAGAAGGACATTGCCTTTCACAATAAACCCTCTATGTGTAGTAGGTGCCCTAATTCACCCAGCAGCAATATAGAGCGTGAATGGCAGTGAATGGAAAGAGCTGGTAAGGGGGGCCAGAACACATCCTGGTTAATAGATGACAGGGAAACAAGCCATACCTTATAGCAGTACATGCTTCCTAGAGGCCAGACTTTTAATACACAGGAGCAGTTGGGACTGAAAGGTTTGTGATAGAAGAATAATCACTGTTGCCATGCAATGCCGAGCATGGAGTTTGGCTAAAGGTGTAGTCAGAATTGAGAACACAACTAGCTAGATAAGAAGAATCAGTGAGACCTCCAGGCTCTGAGAAAGAAATGCTGTTAATCAAAGCCGCGGACTGTAGCATTCCTCCATGAGGCCCGAAGCACGTATGTGACTGTTGATTTACTTAATTTGTCTAGCTACTCGTTATTAATTTGATCAGTTAAGTAAGAAGCAAGGAGGACAGCCATTCGATTTAACTACAGTTGACGTTAATCCTCCGCTACTAGCTAATACTAACAATACCTTACGCTTGCTACTATTGAGGGATGTACCCCAACTGTAGTGTTTCTAATATATTTATTGGATGTAAAAGTATGCTTTCCATTTCTATAAAGTCACACATCGTGACAAATTACATTACTACTTCCTTCCATTCATCATGTATTCTGCTGAGTTTATTTACTTCAGATGCAATCTGCAGGTCTCTCCCCGAGTCTGTTCATGACGCTCCATCAGTTGACTCTTTCAAATCCCATTTAAACAGTCCCGTCTTCTCTCCCTTGCTTGATTGTAATTGTACTTTTACTCCATTTCTTCTCTAACTCAAGATGCTCATCACTGTCACTGTACTCTTCAGTTGTCCTCTGCTTATGTACACTATTACTTTTAACTGTAATTTATTAACTAAAAGGTCAATCCATTATTGTTTATTTTGAAATGCATCTTTGTTTGCTATTATCATAATTCTCTCCTCCTCCTCATAAGACATGACCTTAAGGAACCAGATGATGTTCTCCAAATGCCTCCGAGCTTCCAAAACCTGACTTGCCTATGAAGGGAGACATAAGAAGTTGAGGCCCATCCAGCCCAGTGAATTCAATCCCAGTGACAATGTCACTTCTGTTTACCTGACTCCAGCTCCAGACAAAAAGGAGGGACACCCATCTACAGCTCACTTATGACAGCCACAAGAGGAGGAACTCTGCCACTCGGACAAAAGTATTATGTCCTACAGGGCCCCACTCTTAAAACTAGGGAGTTGGTGCCTGGAAAAGCCATGTGAGAAGCTTAATTTGAGGCAGGTGTCCTTAAATCAATCTTTCGTTTAGATATTTTAAAAAGGAGACCATCTCTGGAAACTGCTTGAGTTAATAATGTAAATCATTCAGCCATTTTGCTACAGTTTTCAGTAAATCTATCCTTCTACTTAAAGGAATGAAGTCACATTATATGAGTTTGTGTGTTGGTTGCTTGAACGCCCCCACCCAGTCACACTGTGTAAAGTGCCTTGTGACAGGGTACTCTGTCAATAATATTATATAAAATAAAAATTGATTGACTGTTGATTAACACCTTTAAAATAAGGAACATGTAGACAAATACACAGTAAATAAATGCACATTATTCACAGAATCTTAATTTATAAGAGAAGCTAACTTGAAGGATTCAGTTTTAGTTCATTATTTCCATTCATTTGATGATCTGCTTAACCCAGTTTAGGATTCAAACCCAGCCATCTGGAGGCCTGAGACAGTAGTGATAACCATTGCGCCACTCAATTTCACTTCCTTATATAATTGGGTGTTGCACATATCTACTAAGACCATCAGTGAAGTCCCTTATGGGTCCGTCCTTGGAATGAAACTCTTTGTAATTTATGTTAATGATAATGATTGTGTTATAGTGAGCAAACATACAAAACCAGCAGATGACTACAAAAGTGAAGATTATTAAACATAGACGATACAGGAAAAACTAATTTAAAAAGGCCTCAACAATCTTCAGTTAAGTAGAAAATGTTGATTTATATAGACAAGTTCAACATTTTTGTGGTGTGGTGGTTAGTGTCAGAACATATGAACATAAAATTTGATGAACGGGAGGAGACCGTTCTGTCCATCATGCTCATTTGTTTCACAAATAGCTAAGCTGTCCCAATATCTCATCCAGATTCTTTTCAAAGGTTGTCATAGTTTCTGCTTCAACTTCAGGTCTCTGTAGTTTGCTCTAGATTCCCAAAACTCCTTGAATAAAGAAGTGTTTCCTGGCTTCATTCCTGAATGTAACTCCACTTAATCTCCACTCGTGTTCTTGCGTACATTATTAACCCTTAAGATAATAATTCTTAAAGAATTCTACTCGATCATCTTTATGAAAGCCTTTGAGGATTTTGAAGACCTGGATTTGGACCCTATGCAGTCTCCTTTGTTTGAGATTAGATCAAATAGGTTTAATTCTCTGAGTCTGTCTCTGTTTTTGTGTAGTTTGCATTTCCTACCCATAGGTCTGTATGTTTTGCTCCAGGTCCTCTGATTTTAGTCTTCTACCTAAAGATGTGCAGCACATGTTGACAGGCAACTCCAAAATGGCCCCAAATAACTTGGCATTAGTATGGCATGATGGGCATATGGTGGTTTGGTGCCTTGTAAAAAAAGCTTGGTTCCCAGTGCTGCTAGGATAGGCTCCAGGCACTTTCTCCCTGAATTGGATTAAAAAGGTTCAAGAAAGAGATGGATGGACATACAAAGTGCTATAAGCACATGAAAAGTATTAATAAAATAACTATAATATAACATGTATAACAACACATCTTAAAGAATTTAGAGGAGAATAAAAGAGCCATGTTGTTTAAGCAGAGACTGACAGAATTTAAAAAATATTTGGATTAGACATTGGGAGAACTAAACTATTAGCTAACCAAAGGACTTGATGGACTGAATTGTCTTTCCTTCTTCTTTTTTTTTTGTATATATTCTAAGGAAAACATGTTCTGGTGCTTGCTCTGTAGAATCTACATTGTTCCATTGTCTTTACGATGACGCATTACTAACCTCTTAGATTGTTGTCTCTTTACATGCAGTAGGTGGTGCGCCCACTTTGAATGAGGCGCTGAGCCCTACTGACTGGGGCGTTGCACAATTAGACACTAGTTAAGGCTGATGCTCACCATTGTGCCACTCCCCTTTGAATCTGCAGCAGCAAAATGATTAGGCAATAGCATATCTAATTCAATTCAATTCCATTTCCTTTTTCATGGTGCTCTTCATTGACAGCAGGTGTAAAGCACTGTGACAAGTTCTCAGGTAAAATACAATTACAGACTTTACAAATTACATAATGAATACATAAAAACACAAAGTAGTTTAAAACTGATTACCATAAATGGAGCCTGGTCTATTAGTTAATTGTTGAACTATGACCAATTGACAACAGAGGAGAAGAAAACCAAACTCCAATCAGCAGCATCCCTAGAGACCTTTAAAGGCAGTATTCAAGTCAGGGTCAGAACATTAGAGAATAAAAACTACTGCAGTCATATTTACATCGCTTGTTAAGTGGGCGATACAACATATACGGCAGCCAGGTTGAGCCCGGTAAGATTTCTGAGACTTGAATTACGGCTTAATACACACATTCTGCACCAATCCAAATCTGTCAGTAAAGCACCATCCCTCTTATGCATGTCCATTCATGCAAACTGAATATTTACAGGGAAAAAAAATTCTGAACAAACCAGTCTGCCAGTGTACTTAAATAACTGAAAACATTTTTACAGTAATGAACATC
This sequence comes from Polypterus bichir lapradei, assembly GCA_026402145.1. Taxonomy (NCBI): domain Eukaryota; kingdom Metazoa; phylum Chordata; class Cladistia; order Polypteriformes; family Polypteridae; genus Polypterus; species Polypterus bichir. Next base: position 74,318,100 of record JANRMT010062796.1, read on the forward strand.
TTTAAGTGACTTAGGTTTAGCTTTCAGGAATGTACACAGACAACAAAGATCTTTACTGCATTTTCTATTGCAATTTTCTATACAGGTAGTCCCCAGGTTACGGACATCCGACCTACGACTTACGAACGGGGCCGCAGCTGCGACGCATGCGCCTCAGTAACTGCCGCTCTGTCATCTTTGACCTGGGGACACTGCAAGCGGTGGCTGGATGGAGGCTGGAGGGGGGTGATTTCGCTGCTTGCGCAGTATAATGTCCCTAGGGCGGCTCCCAGCGGCAAGCGGTGACCTGTGGTCCATAGTCACCGGGGCCACAGCTATCGCTCATGTGCAGGATGGAGGCTTGATGGGGCGGTTCGCTGCCCGCCCAATATGCCGCCGCAGCTACTGCTCCTGACTGGACGCAGGCTGGATGGAGCGAAGGGGGGCTGGTAATGCTGCAAGCGGTGACCCGGTTGTGGCTCAATGGAGGCCATTGAGGGTGAACGGGGTGGCGGGAGGTAGCACTGTAATGTGCATTGGGTGGCTGCCTGTTGAATGGGGGTGGTGGTAGGCGATTCACTACCCGCCTTTGGCCGCACCGTGTTCGTTCTCAGTGGGCGGACGCTGCAGGCAGCATACTGTAGTGGAGGTGACTGTGTGATGGGCGGGTAGTGAATCGTCCCTCGCCACCCCCATTCATTCTCAATAGCAAGCCTCCTTGTACTGTTACACACATAGCAGGGAGTTGTCTCTCGTTCAGTACATCAGACGTGTTGATGACGGGTGCCTTCCTGCTGTGATAGCGTGTACAGTGCTGTGCAGAAGAGCTCATCTTAACCTTTTGTCTTCACCCTTCAGGAAAGTCTCTGAAACACAAATCTAATGCAAGTGCTGGTTATACAGTAAAGAAGAGAAAAACCATCACCATTGAAAATAAAGTAGAAATAATAAAAAGGTCAAAGAGAAGTGAAACTCCATCATTCATTGGCAGAGCACTTGGTTACAGTCGGTCAACAATAGCATTTATTAAATTAATGTACCTGTTCCGACTTACATACAAATTCAACTTAAGTACAAACCTACAGTCCCTATCTTGTACGTAACTCGGGGACTGCCTGTACTAGTTCAGGCTCTGTGGAGATTGTAGAAGTGTATACTGTGTGTCATTCTACTGTAGGCATCATTAAAAATGTCCTCACCTTATAATGTTAGCTGCTGGTCAGTCCTCATTTCAGATAGGATACAGTCGGTTATTAAGCATTTAATAACATATTTCAAAGCTTTTCTAAAACATATTTGAAAGTGTTTCTTTGCAGAAATAGGTTTGGCATCATCACTTTGTACTAACCATGTCGCTAGAATTAATTACTGTATATTTTATCATTTGTTGTATTTTCGGTTCTTGCGACATTATTAAGTTTTTCATGTGGGTGCCACCATTTTGATAGTGTCGTTGTTGAGACATGGCTCCTAGGCTACTTCCACTTTTTAAAGATTATTCTCTTTGTTCACATTAACATTTTTGCATCATTTATGAAAGAATTTGCATCCACTTTAAAATGGGCTAAAACACGTATGATGTAGCCATTTTCCTGCACTGGGCATGTGTGCATCATCAAAGGGAAGTTAACACTGCCAGCCACTGAACTTATCATAAAACTTCAGTGATCCACAAATTATTTGCCTCTTGTGCATGTATACAGCATTCAAACTATACAAATTACAATTTAGATGCATACAGGTAAACAAAACAACAAGCGGCATGGAAAGCAAATCTTCTATGTTCTCTGTGTTGCAATGTGATTTTTTTCTGGAAAGGGTGACCAATTAGGGAATGAGACTTTGTAAGGAGCACGGTCCAATCAGGGAAGGGCCACATAGTAAGCACAAGCAAATCAGAGTGAAATTACAGTCCGCATTTTTAAACCTCTACACTTTCACCCATCCACACTGCAATGTTGAGCCTGTGTATTCAGAAATAAATGAAGAGTATTTTCAAAAATGTCCATTTTCCAGAGGTTTAAAACAAATGGGTAATATGAATAAAAGGCAAAAATGGCAGCTAAGGTCTACGATTTTAAGCAAAATGTACTAGTGTGGACCTAGTCTGAGGTTGCAGTCCCAGGTGCCACGCTGCTTGCCATCACTGATGCAACACTTTATAAGCAGATTTGATTTGATATATAAATCAAAGAACTTTGCGTGTTTTACTTTAGTGTATTCTGATATCAAAAGTTAGGCTGTCTTTTTTTGACTTTGATTTTTGCTTAATGTTGTGGCTTTGGAAACAGTGAATTTCTCGTTAACAGCTCGTTTCTGCTTTGTGACTTTGAATCAACTCCCAGTCTGGTTAATCAATCACACACTGTTCAGTTTGCTGGCAGTATCAAGACACTATACTTCGGAAAAGAAGTGTCAGGCAGCGAAGCCAAGTTTTTAGAGGAAGCAATTACTTTTTTTGTTATTTATTTTACCTTATGCAATCTTTTGAGGTCAGACTGCAGGGTCAGCCATTGTACAGCGCCCTGGAGAAACTGCAGATTAAGGGCCTTGCTCAAAGGTCCAGCAGAGTAGGATCCCCTTTGGCAGTAACAGGGATTCAAACCGGCAACCTTCCGGATACCACCACAGACCGTTAACCTCGGAACCACTACTCCACCCTTGACTTGATGATGGTGGTGGTGGTGGATCAAACTTTTCAAGGCAATGTGCTTTATGAATGAGACTTTATCTTTTTTGAATACTTGGTCTTTAAACAGTCCCCTTTTATTGAACTTGTGGCCAGATATCTTTAGTCATTTTGCCAGTTTGCTGTTGAGCCACTATCTATTACACCACTAATGAAAAGTGGCACCACTACCGTAAAGTCTGGGGTGGGTGGCCAAGCTTGGTCTAATAGATTCCTCAACCATCTGACATAGTTAGGAGGAGTTTAATAGAATGACTTGCTGTGCCATCAAGCTCCTAATAGGTTGCCTAATTTTATATTTATTTCCTTAGTAGATGCTTTTATCTAAAGCAAGTTACAGACTTTTAATAGTTCAAAGTGGTACATCTGACTACCCTTGTTCAAGTGCCTCCCTATGCAATCACCTACATGGACAAGCTGGCCCTGACACCAGCTTGCCAGTTCAAGCCCCAAAGTCATTACTTGTCTTGATTCAGTACCAAAGAATGTTTGGAAATAATTTTAACCCTGTATTCTTTTTGTAAGTTGCTTTACATAGAGGTGTCTGGAAAGTTATGATACTAATGGCATTATAGAATAGAATTGTATGACATTATTATAATGACATTATACAATAGAATAGAATAGAATTGAAGTAACTTTAAACAGTTTGTCATAACATTGTCAAACTTGCTTAATCAAATTCAGGGTTGGCAGTGGCATGCTTCCCAGAGGGTGATCCAGCTTGTATGATCCTCATTGTTGGGGACCCGAGTGGCTGGACCAGGCCAAGGGGTCGCCCACGTAACACCTGGCTGCAGCAGATAGAGGGTCATTTCCGGAGGGTGGGACTGGACCGCATGTTTGCCTGGGGGGTTGCCAACTGGGATACCGAGTTGTTTCGTCGTGTAGTGGGTGCGGCAATGCACTGTACCAGTGCATGCTCCCCAACTTGACTTAACTTGACTTGTGGAGCATTAGGCGCATGGCAAGGACCAAGGCTGGTCAGAGCATCAGTCCATCTCTAGAAACACTCACACTCATGCTAACATTGGCCCAATTTAGAATCACCAGCTGCACATCTTTGTCATGGAGGTGAAACTCCAGAAAGACCCCTTTCATCAAAATCTACCCAGAGAAAACTAACTAAGTCAACACAAAACAAATCTTCACTTTACGGCAGATGGAGACTACAGCATAAATAGAACAGCTTCTTAAAAATGAGCTTCAATGGCACAAATCAACTAGAGGACTGTTGGCTATCATTACAAAGTGATTGCCTTTTAAAACAGTGTAGCCCAAATGATTTAATTTACCCAGAATTTTAAAGCACCTTCTACACCAAGTACGATCACAGATCATTTTTTCAAAGCAAACCTCAATTTTACAGGAAACAACACAAGGCAATGTCCAAGGTGTAGGCTTCAGAAAAGCGCTCTCATCCACCCCCACACTGGCTTTCCTCCAACCAACAGCAAAGTGAGAGACCTAATGTCAAAAAGGCAGCTTGTGACAGGAAGCCATATCAGATGTCATCTAATTTAATGACAATGTAACCAGCTTTTGACAGAAAGGGCACTAATTAAATGAGACATCACTGACGAAAAGAAGACAATAATGTACACAGTGTGTTGCACTTGTGACCCACAGGACTTCCTGAGGGTCAGGCAGACATCATTACTGTGATCACAGTGTGATGTGCCACTTCTGATGCCAAGCAGTAGCTGCAGGTCAAGGTGAAACAAACTGTTTGGAGAAGAAAAGTTTAAAAGAGTTGGAGGGTACAGTGCCTGATATAAGACAATCCTTTAATCTCTCCCTTAATGTCAGCAAAGCCAATGAAGTTGGTCACAGGCTTCATGAAGTAGGAAAAAGACCACAATCCCATGTACATCAGTGAGCGAAAGTCAAAAGCTCTAAATGACTCACATTTAACAATGACAGGGACCTATGTAAATTCCAGATGTCTCCATCTATGATCATCAATGTTATGCCCAGCAGACAAGAGATTTCAGAGGGCAACTGGTAAAAAAGGACATAATCAAAGCACAGAAGCCACGGCCAGAACCAGGAGAACAACTATCAGTAAACAAAGGCAAAAACTGCGAGACAAATTTGAAGTCAGAAGGATTGTGGAGAGTTCAATATTCAGAGAACCAAAAACAAAGAACGTATTTCAAAAGGTTTGAAGGGTTTTGTCAGATGAGGAAGTACACCCTTAAATGACTTAATATCCCATCATATTGTGACTGACAGGGCCGCACCCTCTGAGAAAACACCCTCACCGGGGTGATTCTGGCAACCGGAATCAACAATAGCCCCATTAAAATGGTGGTGTTAAAATGTCCTAAATCAAAACCAGAATATATTTCAAAAATAAATAAAGCCAATGGATTCCTTGGGGTAGAAAAAAAAAAATTCTGCAAATTGCCCTCAATGTTTCACTTAACAAAACAATTGAAAACGTAAATTGTGTTTCGCTTTCAGGGAAATTTGCGACATTCTTTTTAGAAGCAACACGTTTACTTCCTGTCTGGGAACATTTTCATGCATACATGGCACATGAGTCTGCCATTTAGCATTTTTATAAGCATCTCTAGTGAAAGAAAAATCACAGGAGGTGAGCACATCCTCAAATGAGATAATGTGATTGCTAGGAAATGGCAGGGGGGGGGTTTGGAAGCAGTGACTTTGGGGTGCTGAGTGGAGAAAACCCAGTAATGTGCACAGTGGTGTGATTTAGTAAGTAAAATATGCAGCATGTCATATTTTAGAACAGGGGTCTCCTGGAGGGCCCCAGTGACTGCAGGTTTTCGTTCTAATACTTTTCTTAATTAGTGCACTGTTTTTGCGGCTAATTAACCTCTTTTGAATTAATTTTAATTGACTTTTTTAAGATTTGTTCCCCTGAATTTCTTCATCATTCCTCTGAATTACTTCATTTCTTTCCTTAAATGGCACCCAAAAAGAAATGAAATGTGAAGTGAGTGAGCCAACTCAACAGAAGACTAACTAAGTCAGGTCCTCAAACTCCAACCAATTTCACTCCATCCAGTTGCTTAATTAGGGGCTAATTCATGTTGTTAATTAAACCCATTCTTTAATTCCATGGCATGTTACAGCTCTCATTATGCAGTAGCATATATTTCCAAAATTGTTGATTTTCTCTTTTTTTTAAGAACGCCATTAAAATGTTGAGCAGATCAACATTCCTGAGACCTTCACGTTTCTTTACTTTCAGATACTGAATGATCAACACAGTTTGCCGGTCATGTTTTGGCCCGTTTTGTATCTCATTATTGAATGGCTGCTAATTAAGGAGAAAGAAACAATTAAGGGGGCTGAGTCTTCAAGAGCAAGTTAGTTAAAATGAATTCAAAAAAGTTAATCAGCAGCAAAAACAGGTCACTAATTAAGAAAATGTTAAAATGAAAACCTGCAGCTACTAGGGACCTCCAGGACCGGAGTTGGGGATCCCTGTTTAAAAACAAGTTAGAAAATGCATGCATGGCGTAACGCTCAGATTATGTTTGAGGACTGTGTAGGCACAGTGGCCGTTCATGGACCGCGTTCAGTAGGTAAATTCTAAAACCTTCTCCATCCATTTCAGGGTTAGGGGGGCAAAAGGTTATCTCACCAGGAGTTGGCTGAAAACAGGCCTGGACAAGACCCTAATTCATCACAGGGACCACTCTCATACACACACACACACACACGCACACACAAACTGACAATTTGCATAGTAATTTTCATGAAAGCTATTCAGTTATGACAAATATTAGGGAATAACAAAAATGAATGGCATACAGTTAGTGACCATTATGGATTCTAGGCAAATGCCAATTATAGTATCAGAGAAGTAGTGAATCATTATAATCTGCAGATAATCCAGCTGTGATGTTGGTTTAGTGTCATGTTAATACTGAATAGATGTTCATTTACTCTGTGCATAACAGCTCACAGACCACAGGACACTTCATTCTTATTTAGATAACCTTTTTTTTTCCTTGCTTACATTTTATACTTTTCTTGTTGAGGAAGACTGTTTACTTTACCTGTTACAACTTAGGGAGGAGTGAGATGCTGACACACTAGTAGTCTTCCATTTGCCACTGGGAAGGCTTCATAAAGCAGCACCAATCTGCAGATGCAGAAGTTTCTGCCTACACCCAGCGTGACTTGCTGGTAGAGGACTGTCCATCTGTGCTGGGGAAACAGCAAGTTCCTACTATGCACCTGCAGTCTACTGGTGTTTCATTAACTTGTACTGGGGATCTGTTTGCTATCAGTAGTGGCTATCAGAGAAAAAAAAAGGAAAATGTACAAGTTGGTATAACTGCTGTGAAAGTAAAATTGAAACAGTAAACTAATTCATAATTAAAGTCGCACAGAATGTTTCTCTGGTTCTCTGTTTTAAGACAGACATTTTTGTAATTAATTCTTGTTTCTTGTTTTGGTGCTTATGTTCTTGGAATCTCTGGTTTATACCCCTATAGATACTTACTTAAGACATTCTTGAAGTGTATATTCTTGTCTTTTGTCAATATAATACCTTTACTTTTCTGCAGTCCTTTACTGTTCCTTTAAGAAAACAGATGCCAGTTCTTAATTATGCTGTATGGAAAAAAATCAAGGCTAATGCAAGTAAGATCAGCTAATGTCATCATCTATTGATGTGTTACTCACATTAAGAGATGATTTTAAAATCCTTGCTTTGACATATACATTCATGTGGAAAAGTAAGTACACCTTCTTTCTAGCCTGTGGTTTCTCATATTAGCACATAACTAATTCTCATGCATTCCTCACCAACTCCTAAAATTAAATAAATCTAACATCTGGTAACAAACAACACATAGTTATCATGATTTATTCAACACAAAATAAGCCAACATCAGACACTAAACTAGTAGCCAGTTAACTGTTATTTGAAGGGAAGCGATACCATAGTGAAGCAGCAAAGCCTAAAAAACCTTCACCCAAGGCCTGTCAGGCTGCCATCTGCTTAACTTGGCCTGACACATACGTCCTCCAGCACCGCTCCATTAACTGGTCGATTACGTCAAGGCGTCTTGTCGTAAGATGGTTTTAGCCCTCATTGACATTTCTAATTGGGAAAACTGAAGCAAACTCAAGTCTGATTCATCACTGAGTTAGACATCTTGATTCCCTGACTGCAGCTCAGTTTACCTCACAGGTTCTAAATATAATGTCCTAAAGACGTAATGGCTTGGGTGCCATTATGTTTTTATCTCGATGATTCAATAAATGAAATCCCCATCCTATATTAACATATCAGTAGTAGAATTAGAGATATGAAGTTTTGAGTGAGTGTACTTACCGTTTCTACATAATTTATCTAAAGCATAATGCTGTCACTTAAGAAATTATTAAATATATTTTTATGGCTACAGGATGTATACTTATGTATGGGCAGCATGACAGTGCACACTGATAACTGGACAATTTAGAGATACCAGTCAACATCTGTTTACTGTCAGAAATTGCTTAATTCTACTTTAGGGTGAATTAAGAACCCTGCATTGGATACTACAGGGCATTGTCCTGTGCACACTGGGCTAATTTTGAGTCATCAAAGTGGGCATCTTTGGGGATCCAGGATAGCAGAGAGAATGGTATCACTTTGTTTAGGTACTGCACAAATGTAACTATAATTAATATACTGTTATGCTTCAAGACCTTAAGAATGTCTTTATTTGGTCTGAATAACACTTACAAAGCATCACTAGTGGTTATACATCTCTGTGCCATGCGGCATATTAAGAGCCTTTCATGCGCTGGTACAATTATTTGTGAATATAAAGGACTCATACTGAAACATGCAAATATGTCTTACTTAATCCACCTCTGACCATTCCAATGTTAAGTTGTTTTCACATACCACAATGCACAGATGAATAACCACTTTACTGATGCTGTATAAATGCTTTTTTACACCAAACAAAGTCTTTGTTAAGGTCCCATTAAGAGTAAATAAGTAATAAATGCATTATTGCATTACCTATACTAAAGTGTTACTGAATAAATGTACACATACACAGGTAGAACATGCAAACTCCACAACTAGAAAGACTGGAATAGGATGTCAACACTTGTCTCTCGGAACCATGAGGAAATCCCTGTGCTGGTGTAACACTATCATCATTTCTGGACTGTTGAATGGCAGGATGGCTGCATAACACTGCACATACAAATCTCTGCCAGTATACTGGCTTTGAGCTACTGGCATTCATTTAAGAAATGCTGAATGCAAAGCTTATGATTCCCTTAACAACAATCCCAAATATGCTTAGTCACCTGAAGGTTATGGCCACCCCCCCCCCCCCCTCGAGTTTATCCTAGCATTATCAGGTACAACACAGGAACCAACCTTTCGGCATTTGTTCAAAGGCCCATTCTCATGGGGACAATTTAAACTTGCCAGTTAACATTTGCAAAGGACTTGCATCCCATTTTGGTTGGAAGGTGCCTCCTTAACTTGATGGAAAGCCATTATAACAGAGGGACAACAATAGACTGCTTCGATAAGAGCATGTTCTCCAGGTACACTGGGTCTTGGCATCCTTTCCATGGTGCTCCCATTTGGACACCCATAGTGCTGCATGGGAACTGTAGTTCCAAGAACACCCTGTTGGGGTCCTTTGGTGTCACTAGAAGGAGCTACCAGTGATGGCTTCCCTGTCCTCAGGAGGAAGTTCTGCCTGACCCTGAAGTGCTTCTCAGGTGCACTGTCTGGCATAAAAAAAGTTCCTCCACCTCAGCCCAGGGAGTCAGAGTCGGGAGTGGAGTAGGGTGACACTTACCTGGTGTGGAGGCAGAGTAAGGGAGTTCAGTTTATTGTAGAAAAAAATTTGTGAGAAGGTAATGTGTTTATTAAACACAAACTCATTTGAACCCAAGATGTTTGAATGTGTAGTTGTGTGACACCTCCCATAGGCCTTATATTACGTGCATGTCTTTCAGAAATGATATGACAAAAAAACACACTAACATGGCGACAAGGTGCAAACTCTACACAGAGAGTGATCGGGCATGGGGATGCTGTATTTCTACCCAAAAACATTTTCCTGCAGATCATCTAATCTGGTCTACCTAATTTTCTGCATGAAACGTCCTGACACTGCACTCTATGTGGGAGAAACTGGACAAACACTCCGCCAGAGAATGAATTTACACAGATTCCACTTCAAGCATGGCAACACAGATGTTCCTGTAGCGGCCCACTTAAACAGCCATGAACACTATGAGAGGGACTTTAAAGTCACAGTGCTTATGGGCAACTTCAGAACACAGCAAGAGAGAAAAGAATGGAAAGTCAAACTCGTGCTAAAATTTAACACATTACAAGATGGTTTAAATAGAGTCAAGAGTTTTATAAGCAGATATGAGGATTGTTTGCATCTCTCAGACTGACACAGACAACCTGACTACAGACCCACATTGTATTGAAAAACTCATCAGAAACTTCTTAGCCTAAAGATGTCTTTTCATTTTTTACATTTAAGATGTCTCACTTAAAGGGTTTCCAATGTTGTTATTTGTCCTAGTGTGCATATAAACACAGGAAACTCCAGTATTACATCTTCCCTGAAGAATTTGACTGAGTTTCCTTGAAAGCTTGCATATTGTAATCTTTTTAGTTAGCCAATAAAAGGTGTCATTTTGTTTGACTTCTCACGACCCAAAAACATCAAAATGCTAAGAAAACCATCTTAGGAGGTCAGAATGGCTTCAAAGGGAAGAACACAACATTCCCAAACTTCTAAATCCAATTCATTGGAGAGATTTGAGGAATTGGTCAGCACTAGCAGCAAGGCTTTCAAGTTGCCCTGGACAAGGTGTCATTCCATAACTGCAGAATTGAAATAATTGTGTTTTTGTGTCAGTTGTATTCACAACCACCACTAGAGGACCTAACATTATGCTTGCTGTAGAACGTTGACTGGGTTGGTATACAATGAATTTGGAATGCTTGTGCTGGCATATCACAGCACACTCCTATTGCTTTGAGACCGGGTTACAGACACCTACTGAGTACAACAACGTTCGAATTGTGGGCCTTCACAATCAGAGGTGGACATGATGACTCATCATCACAGTTGCACCTGGCTGTACAAATATAACCAACTAGACTTTGGTGATTTGAAGGTTGGAGGCAGGAAGGAAGAAACTAGAGAGCCAAAATGGATGACTTTAAAAGAGGATTAGTTGATCATTCAGTACTCTGTTCTTGTACTTCCATCAATTATTTCTGCCATTTATAGGGAAGTGACACTCATCCTGGATTCATAGTCATTACCCTCAGATGGGACTCAGTTCACCAAGTCCAACTACTTATATCCTCTTTCCTGTTCTCTTCTTTTCATCATCTACATGCTGCCACTGGGCTACTTGATTCACCAACATAAATGACTCCCACGCTGATGACACCCAGCTCGATGTGAAAATCACTCCCAGACACACATCTGCTATGGAACAGCTGCCTCAATGACCTCAGTGCTTTGATGTATGTAAATGTTCTCCAGCTCATCACAAACAAAACTGAATTTCTTCTAGTGGGCTCCTTTGAAGCTGGACACTTCATCTTGGCTCTTGCACAGTCTTTCTGTGAGACTGACCTTAAAAGCAGCCAGAATTGTACCACATATTCTGGGCAATCAAAACTTTATGTTCATCATTCTTTATTTTCCAGGCATGTGTCTGATGCTGCTGGTATACAGTGGATTTAAAAAGTATTCAGACCCTTTTAGTTTCTGCACACTTTATTATGTTGTAGTATGATGCCCAGGTTGCCCACAGCGTTGGAATCTTCTTGAAAGTGGGTCATTGATAGCCAGGACTGGAATGGCTAGGTCAACGAAGACACAAACAACAAGAAGCTTGATACGAATATACTCAGTGCATTTGATTTCCAAACAATAAAAGCAATGTCCACATAAATAAATAAGGTGCAGTGCCTCTATAAAAAATAATCCAATAAAACACATTGCTCATGAAGAAGTTAAAAATCCAAAGGAAATAAATAATCAGCGTAAAAATGGCCTTGATCTCCTTCCAAATGGTACTCTTTATCAGGCCTTGCCCTGCTCACCCATTTCCCAGGTAAACTCAGCAGGGCTGAGACCCCCGTAAAAGTGGTCCACATATGACTCCCACCCTGGTCACCATCCCTCGGGGTCCTCTGGAATGAACTGAGCCTGGCTCTGTCTCCCCACACCATCTGTCAGCGTCTGCTAGATCCCTTGGAGCCCATGACTGCTCCCACTCTCCTCTGTTCAACAGAACAAATCCAGACCACCTCTGGAACGCCTCTCACCAAGCTCCTTCACAGGTGTTCCCCTACCTGTTCCATGCCTTCGACCTGCACTGGCTCCAACTTGACTCATCACTTTTCCTCTGTTTGTTTTTTCCTCTTTTTCCTTCTTGCATTAATTCTCCCTTCTGCCATTTTTGCCCAGCAGTCTATATTCAATATCCCATAATGACAAAGTAAAAACATGTTTTAGGAAGGTTTACACCTTTATTCAAAATCAAAAACTGAAATCTCTCATTCATATATGTCTTTTGAGTCTTGAGTCAGTTCTTTGTAGAAGCCCCTTTGGCAGCAATTACAGCTTCAAGTCTTCTTGGGTAAGTCTTTACAAGCTTTGCACACCCGGATTTGGGTTGCTTGCTCCACTTTTCTTAACAGATCCTCTCAAGCTCCATTAGATTGGATGGGAAACATCTGTAAACTTCCATCTTCAGATATGTCCACAGATGTTTTATGGGGTTTACATTTGGGCTCAAGAAGAGTCTGAGACTTGTCCCAAAGCCACTCCAGTGTTGTCTTGGCTGTACGTTCCAGGTCATTGTCATGTTGAAAGGTGAACCGTCACCTGCACTCTAGAGCAGATTTTCTTGAAGGAACTCTCTTTATTTAAATGCATCCTTCCTTCAATTCCGACCAATCTCCCTCTCCCTGCCATCGAGAAGCACTTCCATAGCATGATGCTGCCACCATCATGCTTCACCCTAAGAACAGTTTTAGGCAGGCGATGGGCGATACCTGCTCAAAGTGCTCCATTTTTGTCTCTTCAGACCAAAGAACTTTTTCTTTGTGCTCCATGAGTCCTTTAAGCTAGCATATGCCTTTAACTCAAGAGAGGCTTTCATTTAGCCATTAAGTGTTGCTAAATGAAATAGATGGTTGTCCTTCCGAAAGGTTCTCCCATCTCAGGAGTTCTGTTAGAGTGACCAATGGGGTGTTGGTCACCTCCCTGACCAAAGACCGTCTTGCCCGGTTACTCAGTTTTGCCAGGCAGCAGACTCTAGGAAGAGTCCTGGTGGTTCCAAACTTCCTCCAGCTCACAATTATTGATGCCACTGTCCTACTGGGAAGACTCAAAGCTTTAGATATGGTTTTATATCCATTGCCTGATGAATGCCTCACCAAAATGTTATCATGGAAGACCACAAAAACTCTAACCCTAACCCTTGGACATAGTAGCATGGTTTTTGTCCTGACATACAGTGTGACTTGTGAACTTTATATACCAGGTGTGTGTTTTTATAATGATGTCCAGTTAATTCATTTTGCCACTGGTAGACTCCAATGAAGTTGTGGACATCTTAAGCACAATTAAAACAAACAGGTTGCACCTGTCCACAACTTGGAGTGGCACAGAAAATGGTCTGAATACTTATAACATTTTTCATAAATTTGAAAACCTTTCTGAAAAGACATATTAACTGTGTCATTATGGGTTATTAAGTGTAGACTGAAAGCTTAACTTTGCACATTTATCTATTTAAAATTAAATGTATAATGAAACAAAGTGTGCAGACAGTGAATGGGTCTGAATACTTTGTGAATCCACTGTAAGAAGGGTTCAAATAAATGCACAGATGATATTTGTAGTAAACTAAGAACTGGGTATTTCTAATATTAAAAAAGCAAGGCTCTTAAAACTCTCAATTAAATCTCGTCATCACTGTCTCAATGTGGACTCGTCATGGGGTTCTGCTCTTTAGAGTTGAGGTTCAGCGTGCGCACTTCCTCTCCTGGGGCAAGTGGTGAAACCTGATCTAAAATCGGAGAACAATCTCAATGCACTGTTTCATGTTTCCTGTTAACACAATCACGGCTTTCAGATGGCCATTGATCTAACTGCATTTAATATCTATTTATAGATGGGCCGCAATTACAGAAACAGGCGTGTCTTCACAAAGCAGGGAGACACTTCTGTATCATTAGCAGCCCTGGAGCGTTTCTCAGAGAAAACAGACGAATTACAGTTGGGAGCTACACAGTTAGGGCTAAATGGGAGAAATGAATCAACGGGCCTGACATTTAATGTGGCTGTTATTTGTTATTGTGGGGCTCTGTGGAGAAGCAGAGTGCTGCTCTGTGCCTTGAAGTGTATTTACAATATTCTTAGCATCCATCTGTCTGGTTTTAACCCTTCTTATACAGTTTAGGGTGATGGAAGACTGGTGCCTATCACAGCAACACCGTCTGAAGGTGGGTAGCAGTCCATCATGGGATACGCTCACTCAAGCGGGGCCAATTTAGAGTTGACAATGAACCTGGCATGCACATTCATTTATTTTAATTATGTTATTTTGGCACTGCTGCCTCACAGCTTGTCCAGGAATGTTTGCTGCCTTGTGTCAAGTGTTGCTAGGATAGGCTCAAGCCTCCTTAGAACCTGAACTGGATTAATAATGTTGTGTTTGTGTCTTAGGTTATGCCTTACAGCTCCAGGAGATTGGTTTTACATTTTCAGGTTGTTCACTGTTTGTGTGAAGTGCTTTTTGTGTCTGCCAGGCTTGCAAATATGTGCATATTAGTTTAACTGGAGACTTTACATCGGCCCTGTATGGCTAACACCAGAGTGTGACCTTGACATGACTGCAGTAAATGGGTGAAATATCAATTTGTTATTTTAGGGCAGGGTGGCATTGTGGTGCATCTAATAGTCAGCACTTGGGCCTAAGGTTTATAGCAGTTGACAGGGGCTCCTGTATGTTCATAACGCATTCCTCTGGGAATTAATGTTTCATCCCAATGTTCAAAAAGATATACTGTTAGGTTGACTTGGGGACACCACATCTACCGGCTTGGAATGTGCCCTGTAAAAGACTGGCATTAGCCTTACACCCATTGGTAACACTGCAGGCTCCATTCTATATGATCAGGAAATATACAGTGCATACAATAAAGATAATTAATGTACAAGCAGAGTGGTTAAATGTGCAAAAGGCACAAGGAGCTTGATTGGAGAGCAGGCTAGAAAAACTTGACGGGATGTGTTTTCATATGTAGGCTATAGTTCTTTTGCAGTTCTCAACATATAAGGATAAAGGTTTGCAATTTTTTTTAAATCACAGCTCAATCATCTTCTAACATGGCACAGCTTGAATTGAGGTTCTGTAACATCTCCTTGTTTAGCTGTAATCAAAGACAGTACATTGTTTTCCAAATAGTAAGTCCTGAATTGCTAAGGAGCGAAAAGGTCTCCTGAATGAGGAGAAGAAGAGAGCATTCAAATCTGGTGACAAAGAGGCTCTGATGGATGCACAGCCAGTGTTTAAGAAAAAGCTGAGTAAAGAAAAGGAAGCTTACAAAGCTAAAATAGAAAACAAACTCACTCAGAATAACATAAAGGAAGTGTGGAATGCACTGGACATAATTACCGGACTCAACCAATACATGCTCGGGGTTTGGACAAAGCTAACACCTTGAACTCATTTTTTAATAGATTTTCCTTAACTTCACCAATAACACCACCTTTCAATGACTAGTCCCCTCTACACCATCACAACTGCATCAACAACTACTACCACTTCAGCTGGAATGGGCAGTGATGAGTTCACCTCTGATCATCAGTATGGGCTCTGCATAACAGAAGATCAAGTGAGGACGCAATTGGCTAAACACAGGAAAAGCTGCAAGACGAGATGGAGTCAGTGCCTCCTCTATGGTGTAGTGGTATCCTCTATCACCTGTTTAATCTGTCACTAAAGCAGCAAAAAGTGCCACTGCTCTGGAAAAAACCTCCTGCATTGTTCCTGTTCCAAAGAAGGCAGGCACCTCTTCACCTAATGACTACAGACCAGTGACACGTCTCATATCATGAAGATGTTTAAGAGACTGGACCTGGACTATGTGAGTCCTCTTGTGAAAGTACAGTTTGCCTGTCAGACAAAGAATGGAGTGGAGGATGCAATTATCTATTTTCTCCACAAGGCTCATTCTCACATAGACAAAGCTGGCAGCACTGTGAGGATTATGTGTTTTGATTTCTCTAATTCTTTCATACTATCCAGTCATTTCTATTAAATGGTAAACTCAGAGATATGCAGGAAGATGAGCCTATGGTGCCCTGGATAATGGACTGTCTGTGTAGAAGACTTTAGTTTGTGAGGCTCAATGACAGTGTGAACAAGACTGGAGCACCACTAGGAACAACCCTGTATTCTCTTCTCTTCACCTATAAAAAGTAATACCAGGTCATGTCACTTGCAGAAATTTTCAAATGATTCCACATTTATGGGATGTATTGAGTATAGGAGTCAGGTGGAGAACTTTTTTGCTGCAAAAATACTCTTCTGCAACTTAACATCGGCAAAACCAAGGAAGAGGTTATTGACTTTCTACCTCTATGCCTGGACACTATTAAGGGAGTGGATGTAGAAGCCAGGCATTGCTATAAGTATTTGGGGGTCCACATCAATAACAAGCCGGGCTGGTCTCATAACCACAGAGGTATTATAGAATATTTTTATTAGGAGACTAAATTTCATTAATTTTAAGTAGTGACATTGTCTAAAACTCTGTGATGGACAATGTTATTTTTTATGTTGTGGTGTGCTGGGCTGGTAACATCACTTCAAAAGAGGCCCACCGAATCAACAAGCTAATAAAAAGGGCAGGCCCAGCTATGGGACACACTCTGGAGTAACAAAGGAAAGAATTAAAAAAAAAAATAGTGACATTATGAACAATGCTGCACATCCTCTCTCTGACACACTAACACTGAGAACTTTCAGCCAATGAATCATTCAACAAAAGTCAAGAAAAACTATGGGGACTCCTTTATACCAACAGCCTCATTGTGACTGTGAATGCCAAGTCAGAAGTTGTCTTTCTTTTTAGTCATCCTGGTGTGTATTTGAGAGGACTTTGTTGTCTATCATAGAATAAGGAGTTTGTTGTTGGTCTTACAGTAATTTAACAATATTTATTTATTTGTTTGTTTATTTACTTGAGCTTCAAAAAAAAGATTAAATTCCCCTTAGGAACAAACATGGTGTCATCTATCTATCTATCTATTATGTATTTTCTATATATATATATATAGTGCTTTTCATTTTTGTAGTAATTTATCTATATGTTACCTTATCTATCTATTATATAGTGCCTCTAAGCCATAGTGCAGCATGTGACATGATGAATGACATTATATCCAGTTTTAGATTAAAATATTATTTATAGCATTTGTAATCCCATATTAAATCATTTCCTTTTGTTTCAGTTACCCACTTGCTCCAATTCAAGTTGGCATGGAGCTATAGTCTACACTGGCAGCATCAGAGAGGTACCAACTCTGTATGGGGTGCTAGACCTTAAAACAGTACACTCACATTCACCCATAACAGGCTAATTTAGAGCAGCTAAGCATCCTAACCAGCATTTTGGGATTTATTTTAATTGTACGAGGGACGTTCAAAAAGTTTCCGGACTTTTTTTTAACTATTTATTAAGAATTTCAAAAACAAATTACATTACTTTTCTACATAGTCACCTTCCTTTGCAATGCAATTTTCCCAGTATTGTACCAACTTTTTAATGCCATCAGCAAGAAATGACAACAAAAGATCAGAATCAATGTCTCTATGACCGAACAGTTAGCTTTGTGAGCTGGAATGTTAAAGGTCTGAATCACAAATTAAAGAGAAAGAAAGTATTCTCTTACCTAACAGGTCTAAACACTAAAATAATATTTTTACAGGAGACCCACTTATTAAGCAAGGATCAGTTTCAGCTGCACAACTATACAAAGAAAACTACAGGTTTGGGAATTCTTATACATAGAAGAGGCTCATTTGTAGTATCAGATATAGTATCTAATCCTGATATGTGATTGTCAAGGGGTAATTTAACTGTAAAGTGATTTTGGTAAATATCGATGCACCCAATGTAGATGATAGGTACTTCAATTCATTCCCAATATGAACACTCATAAAATTATAATGATTGGGGACATTAATTGTGTTTTAAATAGAGACCTAGATAGGTCTCCTGCCAGAGAGGCGATGACATCTAACACTGCAAAGACAATTATACAGTTTGTAACTGGTCACTACTTATCAGACCCTTGGAGATTTTTAAACCCAAACTCAAGAGCATATTCCTTTTACTCACCAGTGCATCACTGCTACTCAAGAATTGATTATTTCTTTGTAGATAACAATTTCTTGCCTACGATTAAATATTATACAACACTATTGTTACGTCCAACCACAGCCCTTTGATCATGAAGCTAAAATCATTATGCCCCACATAGTCTGCTGGTGTGATTTTATTAGCAGACGAGAACTGTACAGAATTTATATTCAAGCAAATCGATTTTTTTAGAGACAAATACATCCTCAGAGGTTTCTGCAGGAATACTCTGGGAAAATCCTGAAGGCTTTCTTAAGAGGACAGATTATCTCATATCTTTCCCACAGAAGTAAATTGGAAACCAAGAAGGTATAAGAGCTAATCAGTGAAATTACTAGAATAGATCAAGAACATGCCAGGTGTCCAAATGAGGCACTTCATAGGAAAAGACAGGCTCGACATTCAGAACTCAACCTATTGACAACTAAAGAAACAGAACAACTATTTTTTTAAATCAAGACATTATTACTATGAAAATGGAGAGAAAGCGAATAAGATCTTTGCTCAACAAATCCACAAGCAGGAAGTTCGCAATACAATCCCAGCAATCACCAACACAGACGGAGACAAAATCATTGACCATAAAAATATAATGCACACATTTAGAGACTACTATAAGTCCTTATATTCTACTAAGTTTAAAGAAGACAAAACACAATCTAATGCATTTCTGGATGCATTACAGATACCACAAATAGATATTCTCAATGCAGAGGAATTGGATGAACCTCTGGTACTATCAGAATTACTAGATGCTATAAACTCACTTCAGAGTGGGAAAGCAGCAGGCCCATTTGGCTACCCTGCCGAATTTTATAAAAAATTATCAATTAAGCTAGCTCCCCTTTTATTAGCAACAATTACAGAAGCTAGAGACAATAAAATTCTACCTCAAATATTTCACCAAGCATTAATTACCTTCTTTCCTACAGACCAATTTCACTTCTGAATAATGATGTTAAGATACTCTCCAAAGTTCTAGCTAGAAGAACTGAGAAAGTGCTTTCTTCGGTAATATCACAAGACCAAACTGATTTATTAAAGGCAGACACTTAGCTTTCAATTTTCTATGCCTCTTTAACGTAGTATATTCACCCACAAAGTCTAACACCCCAGAGATATTATTATCATTGGATACAGAAAAAGCATTTGATATGGTTTAATGGGACTACCTTTTCGCTACATTGGAGAAATTTGGGTTTGGCCCGAACATATGTGCATGGATCAAACTACTATATACCAGACCAGAAGCCTTTGTATTAACAACATTAATTCAGACTATTTCAAACTAGAACATGGTACTAGACAAGGATGCCCCTTGTCACCACTGCTTTTTGCAATCACCATTGAGTCACTGTCCGTTCACTGTCAAAATGCTTATGAGATAAAGGGGATTATCAGAGAAGGACTTGAAAAGAAAACTTCTCTATATGCAGATGATATGGTACTGTATTTATCAGATCCACAAAATACTGTGCTTGCAGTCCTAACAGCACTAACAGAATTTCAAAAGATTTCTGGTCTCAGAATTAATTTGAACAAAAGTGTGCGCAGCGGCGTCTCCCACAGGCACGTAGCCCTTCGCAAGCACCCGAGCAAGTTCATCTGAGGTAAAGCCGGCAGCTGACCAGTAGAAATAACCGGCAGTGAAAAATTAAAGTCGATCGCTCAGCGGGTGGTGGAAACTTAAAGCGACGGTGATTCAGCTGAACACGGAAAGCGCCGAAGCACCTATAAAAACGGCAAAGATGACTTCAATACTCAATGTAAGTTCTATCTGCTCTCTGCCCGTTGAGGGCGCATTTATATGTTGTGTGTCCTGCAGTATGTACAGCTCAGGTTTTCCGGCCGACAGTAAAGATAGCTTCACCTGCCAAAAATGTTTAGTTAATTTAGAGTTGGTCGGGAAAATACGTGAATTGGAGGACCGCGTTAGGAATCTGATAGCGATTAGGCAAACCGAAAATTGGATCGACTCGGTTTGTTTAGACAATTCGGCTACTTCTGATTCGGCCTTAGTCTCTCCAGGTCCCACTGTAGTCAGTGCGCGGCCGAAAGCAGCAGCACCAATTCAGCCACAGGGCGAGTGGGTAACAGTAAGACGGGGGTCTAAGAATCCAAAATTTAGTCCCCCAGCACCCAGGTCACCAATTCGGACCCAGAACAGGTTCTCAGCTCTCCGCAGCGCGCCTGTGGAAACTGAGAATAAGAAAGTGCTCATAATTGGCGATTCCATAGTGTGGAATGTTAGAATTCCAAACTATGTTAAACCAGCAGTTAATGTTAAGTGCCTCGCAGGGGTCAAGATTTCTGGCATAGAGGCCGCATTGGACCGTGTCGCCGACGATGAAGTATCTACCTTATTGCTGCATGTCGGCACTAATGATATTTATTTACAGCAATCTGAGGTATTAAAGCGGAACTTCATCTCTCTATGCACCAAAGCTAAAACAAAATGTCGGAATTTAATTGTATCTGGTCCCTTACCAAGATTATATAGAGGGGATGTGATTTATAGCAGATTGCATTCCTTTCACTGCTGGCTAGAAACCTGGTGTGCAAATAAAAGCATAGCATTTGTGAACAATTGGGATGATTTTTGGGAAAGGCCTGGATTTTTCAGAAGAGATGGTCTTCATCCTAACTGGAGGGGATCTTATGTATTATCCCAAAATATGGCAGCAAAACTGCCTGGTTGACTGATTAGAGCACCATTCAGGCCGCAGTCGTGTGATCTTAAATCACAGGCTGTTGTTTATCCCACCTGTTATTTTACTGAAGCTGTTATCCAAAATCCCTGTTGTGGGGCATCCAGTAAACTTAGTCTTGATACAAACCTTAAATTAATTGATAACCAAAAAATAAGGTGTATAATTAGACCAAGGGATAAAACCAGACCCTCCACCAGGGGCATCTGTAATAGAAATTTACTTCAAATTAAAACAAAAAATATATCGCCAGTTCAGAAAAAACCATGCAGTTTTAAATGCTGTTTATTGAACATTCGCTCTCTTGGCACTAAAGCTGTTTTGGTAAATGATATTATATTAAGTACAAAATCTGATCTGTGTCTTCTTACTGAAACCTGGCTTAGTAAATGTGACACTGTTCCCCTAGCAGAGGCGTCACCAGATGGATACTCGTTCCTTCATAAGTTTAGAGATTCTGGTCGAGGAGGAGGCCTTGGAATAATTCATTGTAATAAAATGCAAATCACTTCTAAAAATTTAGGCAACTTTACATCCTTCGAGGTATTCGTTTTAAATATTAAAACAGATTCCAACACAATTATAGTGCTAGTCTACAGACCACCAGGGCCATATTCATTGTTCATGACTGAATTTAGCAACCTTCTGTCTGATTTGGCTATAAATTATGATCACGTAGTTCTGATGGGGGATTTTAATGTACACATTGATGTGGAAACTGACACTTTTAGCAAATGTTTTACTTATTTGTTAAATTCAGTAGGATTTTGTCAGATTGTCAAAGGTCCAACTCATAATCATAACCACACATTAGATTTAATTATAACTTACAAAGTTGAAATACAAAATTTAAATATTACTCCATTAAATGTAGTTATTTCTGATCACTTCTTAATTACATTTGATTTAGTTCTGCCCATGCCAACGCACTCACAGATTAAAACAAAGACAGTGCGACATCTAGATTGTAATTCTGCTTCAAAATTTATAGACACCTTGAGTAAGTCGAGTGTAATTGTGGAAAACCAATTAGATCAGTTAACATCAAATGTAAACATGGAAAACAATTTAGATCAGCTAATATCACATTATAATGTGACCTTGAGAGATGCTCTGGACACAGTGGCTCCCCTTAAAACAAAAGTGATCAAAGCGCATAGAAACTCTCCCTGGTTTAATGAAAATACTCGAGCTCTTAAATTAGAGTGTCGAAAACTGGAGCGTAGATGGAGAACAACAAAGCTACATGTCTTTCAAATTGCATGGACAGAGAGTGTTAATAAATATAAAAAAGCCCTCTTTAAAGCTCGCTCAGAATACTATTCTACATTAATAGATAGCAATAATAAAAATCCTCAGGTACTGTTTAGAACAGTGGCTAAATTAACAAATGGCAATTCAGATCAACAGTGCAAAATACCAACAGATATTAGCAGTACAGACTTTATGAACTTCTTCAATGAGAAAATTAAAAATATAAGATCCCAGATCTCAGCATCACAGTACAAACCAAATACTAGCTTAGCAGACCCTGCTGCACATTGCATTCAGCACTTTAGTAATTTTAATCCTGTAACTGAGCAGGAAGTCTTAACTTTAATTACTAAAATGAAGCCCTCTACTTGTTCCCTAGATCCAGTGCCAACAAAACTAGTAAAAAGTGCAATGGATGTTCTTGCAGCACCTATTCTAACCGTTATCAATAGTTCATTACTGCATGGCACAGTACCTGTTGCACTAAAAGTGTCAGTCATTAAACCTTTACTTAAAAAGTCAGACCTAGACCCACACATACTAAATAATTATAGGCCTATTTCAAATTTACCATTTCTCTCTAAAATACTAGAAAAAGTAGTCGCCAGTCAGCTTCAGTCACACCTTATGCATTACAATTTATTTGAGAAATTCCAGTCTGGTTTTCGCACTGGTCATAGTACAGAAACTGCACTAACACGGGTTGTAAATGACATTCTGATATCCTCTGATGAAGGAAACTCCACTGTTATTATGTTATTAGACTTAAGTGCAGCATTTGACACCATTGACCATTCTATTTTACTGCACAGGCTAGAAAATGATGTTGGTCTTACAGGCCACGTGCTCGCTTGGTTCAGTTCTTATTTATCAAATCGATTCCAATATGTACAGAAATGTGCTGACAGTACTCCATCATTATACACAGAAGTTCAATATGGTGTCCCACAGGGCTCAGTACTGGGACCTTTACTGTTTTCACTTTACATGCTTCCACTGGGATCTCTCATTAGGAAACATAATGTTAATTTTCACTCGTATGCAGATGACACCCAGTTATACCTTTCATTTAAATCAAATGAAGTTTCTCCGATGTTGTCTTTAATTAGTTGTGTTAGTGAATTAAAGGAATGGATGAATGAGAACTACTTGTCTTTAAATACAGATAAAACAGAGATGTTAATTGTTGGAGGGAATGACGCTGATCACAGCAATATTTTGTCGACATTTAACTCAGTTGGAATCCCAATTAATTTTACTGAATCAGCCCGCAATCTAGGAGTTATCTTTGATTCTAGCATGTCATTTAAAGCACATATTACAAAGTTGTCCAAAACATGTTTCTTCCATCTTAAAAATGTTAGGAAATTAAGGCGCTTTCTAAATAAACAGGATTGTGAGAAATTAATTCATGCATTTATCTCTAGTAGGATTGACTACTGCAATGCGGTGTTCACTGGCTGTTCAAACTGTTCTTTATACAGCCTCCAGTTAATCCAAAATGCGGCTGCAAGAATTATTACAAGAACAAGAAAATATGAACACATAACTCCAGTTCTTAAATCCTTACAC
This sequence comes from Polypterus bichir lapradei, assembly GCA_026402145.1. NCBI lineage: Eukaryota > Metazoa > Chordata > Cladistia > Polypteriformes > Polypteridae > Polypterus > Polypterus bichir. The sequence goes on from JANRMT010062796.1 coordinate 74,341,732, forward strand.
TGGCTCCCGGTTAAGTTTAGGGCAGATTTCAAAATCCTCCTTTTAACATATAAAGCATTAAATGGCCAAGGTCCGGCTTACTTGTCTGAACTTATCATGACTTACAAACCTGAGCGCACATTAAGATCTCAAGATGCCGGTCTGCTTATGATTCCAAGGATTAATAAAATAACAGTGGGAGGTCGAGCTTTTAGTTACAGGGCCCCTAAACTGTGGAATGGTCTTCCTGCTTCTATAAGAGATGCCCTTTCGGTCCCAGCCTTTAAATCCCGGCTGAAGACTTACTACTTCAGTTTAGCATATCCTGACTAGAGCTGCTGATTAACTGTACATACTGCATCTCTGTTGTTAGTCATTAGCACTAAAACATAAGTAACATGATAAGTATAATTGAATACTAACCCTCACCTATTCTGTTTCTGTTCTCGGTACTCAAATGTGGCAATTGGTGCCACGGCCCACCTGCCAAGTTGTTTGCCTGCCTATGGTAAAGTCATCCCTGGTGGAGGATCACAGGAAACATGGGAAAGAGGGGCCCTTTCATCGGATTGGCTGGCCGAGCAACGTTTCAGCCGTGGAATGGTCAAATGGGGAGGCAGCTTGACGGATGAGGTCTCCAGCACTCTAAAAATATCAAAATCTTATTATATGATATCATCTACTGTTAAATTCTGCTCTGTACTTCTAAAATTTTTATTATTATGCTGTATTAAGGATTTGTTCTGTTCTGTGTATTGTATTGTATTGAACCCCTTCTTTTGACACCCACTGCACGCCCAACCTACCTGGAAAGGGGTCTCTCTTTGAACTGCCTTTCCCGAGGTTTCTTCCATTTTTCCCTACAAGGTTTTTTTGGGAGTTTTTCCTTGTCTTCTTAGAGAGTCAAGGCTGGAGGGCTGTCAAGAGGCAGGGCCTGTTAAAGCCCATTGTGGCACTTCCTGTGTGATTTTGGGCTATACAAAAATAAACTGTATTGTATTGTATTTCCAATGAATTCTCAAGTATACAATATTAGACTGGACACCTTCCCTTTTATCATCACAGGTCAGTTTAAATTCCCAAGCAAACATAAAGCTCTTTATCAACAAAATTTTGCCATCTGCATGGAAAAAATTAAACAAGACTTGCATAGATGGTCTACTCTTCATCTCACTTTAGCTGGAAGAATTAACATTGTTAAGATGAATATCCTTCCTAAGCTTCTTTTTCTATTTCAAAACATTCCAATATATATGAATAAATCATTTTTTAAGAAATTAGATTCAACCATAACCTCATTTATTTGGAATTCAAAATATCCACGTATCCAAAGAGCGACCCTACAAAGACCTAAGGCGGAAGGTGGCATGTCTCTACCTAACTTTTTTATTACTGGGCGTCAAACATACAAGCTATAAAAACCTGGACATGGACAAATAGATTAACATACACAGGCTTGGTCTGCAATAGAAATAAAATCCTGCAGTACTTCTTTATATTCCTTGCTTTGTGCCCCATTAAATACAAGTTATCGCCAATATACTAACAACCCAATTGTACATCACTCACTCAGAATATGGAACCAATGTAGAAAGCATTTTAAGATAGAGAAGCTTTTATCTGTGGCATCTCTGCACGAGAACCACCTTTTTCCACCCTCTCAAATGTACTCATTTTTTAATGTCTGGAAAACATTCGGGATTAGATCACATAGAGAACTGTACATATGCAACGTCTTTGCATTCTACAAACAATTACACTCCAAATTTAACTTTCCACAAACACATTTCTTTCACTACCTTCAAATTAGAAACTTTGTTAAATTAAATCTGCCCAATTTTCCCCACCTCCCACCTACCTCTATGTCAGAAAAAATATTGATCCGTCAGAAAGCATCTCCGTAATATATAAAACCATTTTACAGTCCCTCCCCTTCAAAGATTCAAGAGTACAGTGGGAAAAGGATCTCTCACTCAACATCTCAGAAAAGGAGTGGAAGTCAGCAATGCACAAAATTCATTTGAGCTCCATATGCACAAAGCATTCAATTATTCAGCTTAAAGTTATATATTGAGCACATCTGTCTCGTTTAAAATTGTCCAAAATGTTTCCAGGGCAAGATCCAACTTGCGAACGCTGCAATCAAGTTCCGGCCTCACTGGACCACATGTTTTAGGCCTGCACCAAACTAACATCATTCTGGACCAAAGTCTTTAAATGCCTTTCTGACAGCCTTGGTGTCACAATCCCTCATAATCCACTAACAGCTGTGTTTGGTGGACTCCTAGATGGGCTTAAAGTGGAGAAGGACAAACAAACTGTAATTGCTTTGACTTCACTATTGTGACGTAGACTTATCTTGCTCAACTGGAAGAATCCTAACTCACCTATTCTAAGTCAGTGGGTAACTGATGTTATATACAGTGAACCCTCGTTAATCACGGTTAATCCGTTCCAGACTCTACTGTGATAAATGAATTTTCGCGAAGTAGGATTCTTTATTTATAAATCGAATATTTTTGCAGTTAGAGTATAGAAAACCTGTTTACGACCTTCTAAATACGTTTTTTAACATTATTAGAGCCCTCTAGACATGAAATAACACACTTTAGTCACCATTACACTCGTATTATCCAATATATTAGACAAAATAAGAGAAAATAAGACATATTAGACGTTACAAATACTGTATATTATTACTAGGCTCACCCGCCTTTTAAGGCGACCGACTTATGTGTACATCAGGCATGTAAGTGTAGGGAATGAGAACATTAAAGTGCCCATTCATAACATCTCCCGAAAACCTATGTTTTTTTTATCCCCTCGAGTGCCTGTCCAAAGTCGTACAATGTCAGCCCGAATCTGTACCGCTAAAGACGGAGTTTCATGCACTAAATAAGCTATAGATGAGAATAAGCAAGCACCATCTCCCCTGATATTTACTACGCGGTGAGGCATTTGTACTCCATCAACATTAATTATTTCCAGGGACATAATTTCGTCTATTTTTCCAGCGCATCGCGCACAAAAGCAAGGGGACGATGGGAGCAGCAGAACTCTGCTCACATCGCGTCGCTTCGTACCGCAAGTAGTAAGTCTGTGATAAGTGGAATAACACTACCTTTGCACTCACGGGACAGAAGGACAATCCCGACTGCTTTTATATAGTAGATTATTGTACTGTACATTTAATTACACACACACAGTTCTTACACACAACCACTAACCTATGAAGGCACAACCTCAGTAGGAGAGTCTTCAGGTGGTGCAGTATATTCAGCAGGTGCATCGTTGTCTTCTTCCACTGAAGGAGTACTAAGAGTAGGCAGTGGGTGTCTGGGTGCGCGGATGAAGAACATCTTGATAGGCAGTTGCTGGCGCTGTCTTTTCATATGTGTGAGGAGGCTTTTGTAGGGTATTGCCATCTTTGATCATATCCAAGAGTTTCACCTTCTCCTGGATAGTAAGCATCTTCCTCCGGCACTTAGTTTTATTGTCAGAAGGCTTAGAAAAAGCAGCACATTTAGGAGCCATCGTGGGGCTTAGATAAAAGTTCTCAGAAAGCGCATGCGTAGTGACGTAAGCATGTATGAGAAAAAATCGCGATAGAGTGAAGCCGCGAAAGTCGAAGCGTGATATAGCGAGGGATCACTGTACTATTTGAAACAAAAAAATAATTGCACTTTTAGGATCTGTACAAAACATTTTCAAAACCTGGCATTGTCTAATCAATAACATTCTAGATTAAAGTTTTACTCTGCTGGCCTTGCAAAAAAAAAAAAAAAAAAAAAAAAAGTTTTTGCACTGATGCACCGTTGCTTTCATATCAAGGTTCATTCTTCATTCCTCGTGGTCGTGGCTGTAGCTGGACTTCTGGAGCACTCTGCATCTGTCACACTAGTATGGCCATTTTCGAACAGTTCAATCCATTCATAGACGACTCTACGAGAGAGAACTTTATCCTCATACTGAGCACACATGCACAGATGAATTTGTACTCCGGGAACACCTTCTGCCCGCAAAAAGCGTATGAAAGAATGCTGTTCCGTTTTGGTGCAATTTATAAGTTTCATAGCCATCTTCACCACAGGCTGATAACTCATATACTAAACTACAAGGGCAGCCGGCTTGCCAGACAGAACTAATCACATGACATTCTCAGACATGACCAATTACTGCTCCTCCCACCTTCACAGTTTCCAACAAAAATATAACAGTACAGAAACTTTTTGAACAATTCTCGTAAGTAATTTTCATTTAATTTCATTACACTGGCTACTTGAATATTTTTAACTCTAAATTATTTATTCAATTAATATAGACATGCCAGTTTTACTTCTGAACAGATTGTGCCTCAGTCGTTTTTGTCTAGCTAACAGTGAAGAGGTGACTGATACACAGTAATTCAAATTAAGCAGTTTAAAACCCAATTGTCCTGTCTTGAATATTAGGATTCACTGTGACATTGAATGCTAAGTCAGAAGTTTTCTTTCTTTTCAGTCATCCTGGTGTGTAATTGAGAGGTCATTGTTATTTGTCACAGTATAAGGGGTTTGTTTTTGGTCTTACAGTAATTTAACAAAATATATTTATTTGAGCTTCTGTAAAAAGATCAAATTCCCCTAAGGAATAAACAGAGTATCGTCTATCTATCTAATGCACACAACAAAGGGAACCGTTGAGACGGACGGCCGGGTCCCATGCCCGGCCAGGATGCACCTTCTGTATATGTTCCAGGGGAGCAAACATGGGCTGCACAGTACCTCTCCTGGACCACTTGGTGGCAACCCCCAGGGTGACTCTGGTGCCTCAGATACCCGCAGGGCTCCATGGGAGATGGAGTTCTCCACAGCCCTGTTGGAATTCAGGGTGGCCACCAGGAGGCACTGCAGGGGTTCCTGGGCCCGTCTGGGACGTAGTTTAGCCACACCCGAAGGTGGAATCGGAAGCAGGTGGTCAAGCACCTGAAGCACTTCTGGGTGAGCTATAAAAGGAGCCACCAGTCACCACTCCGGGAGCCATTGTCGGGAGAAGGGAGACAAAGCTGCCAAGAAGGAGTGGGGGACTTGAAGAGTTTAGTTGTGTTTGTGACTTGTGGTGCTTTAGGACTGTGTTGTGGCTGAGGGACACAGGAAAGATGCGGGTCCCCAGCTGAAGAAGGAAAATAAATTCTTTTTGGTTTATTTTAATGTGCCTCTTTTGTCAGTTTATGTCAGGTAAGGCGCATATATAGTGTCTTATTACACCGTACTATACTGTAAATTTAGTGAGAGAATGAATCTTGACTGAACATACTGTCTCTTTGCATATGAATTTGCAAGTGTTTTATGTACAGTATATTCTCTGATGAGCCAAGGCATTACGACCACCTTCCTTCATTTAATTTTATTTTTTATTAATTTTATTACAATCCATACAAAGCAATCAAGTTTTTACAAAGAGAAAAAATTAAGAACAGATCGATCCCCACCCCTGAGAGAGAGAGCAAGCCAAACGGCGTTAGATTCAAATTTAGGCTTGTAAACATACCTAAATTAATAAATTCTCTGTGCCTTATGAACTTATTTTAAAATATTACTGATTAGATCCTGCCATGTTTTGAAAAAAGTCTGTACGGATCCTCTAACTGAGTATTTGATTTTTTCCAA
>JANRMT010062796.1:74347458-74387533 GCA_026402145.1 Polypterus bichir lapradei
GTGCCAAAAGTGTAGTGAATGCAATCACAATTTGTTTGTCTTTCTCCGCTTTAAACCCATCTGGAAGAACACCAAACACAGCTGTTAATGGGTTTGGAGGGATTGTGAGTCCAAGGCTATCTGAAAGGTAATTAAAAATGTTTGTCCAGAATAATGTTAATTTGGTGCAGGACCAGAACATGTGACCTAGTGAGGCTGGGACTTGGTTGCAACGTTCGCAAGTTGGATCATGCCCTGGGAACATTTTGGAAAGTTTTAGTCGAGACAGATGTACTCGATATATAATTTTGAGTTGTATGATTGTATGTTTTGCGCATATGGAGCTCGAGTGAATTCTCTGCATTGCTGCTTTCCACTCCTTTTCTGATATATTAATTGAAAGATCTTTTTCCCAGTGTCTTCTCGGATCTTTGAAAGGGAGGGATTGTAAAATGATTTTATATATTGTAGAGATGGAGTCTAAGTCCTTGAGATTGAGCAATATTTTTTCCAGCATGGTTGAGGGTGCAAGATGAGGAAAATCTGTAAGGTTTTGTTTAACAAAGTTTCTGACTTGAAGATAGTGAAAGAAATGTGTAGCTGGAATGTTAAATTTGGAATGTAATTGTTCATAGGATGCAAAGACGTTGTCTATATAAAGATCTCTATGCGAGTTAATTCCAAATTTTTTCCAAATATTAAAAACTGCATATGTTTGTGAAGGTTGAAAGAGGTGGTTCTCTTACAGGGGTGCAACAGATAGAAGCTTCTCCGTCTTAAAATGCTTTCTACATTGGTTCCAGATTCTAAGTGAGTGGAGCACAATTGGGTTATTAGTGTATTGCCGATAACGTGTGTTTATTGGAGCACAGAGCAAGGAATACAAAGAAGTACTGCAGGATTTTACTTCTATTGCGGACCAAGCCTGTGTATGTTCTTCTATTTGTGTCCAGGTTCTTATCGCCTGTATATTTGCTGCCCAGTAATAAAACTGGAAGTTAGGAAGAGCCATGCCGCCTTCTGCCTTTTGTCTTTGTAAGGTCGCTCTTTTGATGCGTGGATGTTTTGAATTCCAAATAAATGAGGTTATTGTCGAATCTAATTGCCTAAAAAATGATTTATTAATGTATATTGGGATGTTTTGAAATAAAAAAGGAGTTTAGGAAGAATATTCATCTTAACAGTGTTAATTCTTCCAGCTAGTGTGAGATGAAGGGTTGACCATCTATGCAAGTCTTGTTTAATTTTTTCCATGCAAACGGCGAAATTTTGTTGATATAGAGCTTTATGTTTACTAGTGATGTTTACCCCTAGGTATTTAAACTGTTCTGCAATGATAAAAGGTAAGGTATCTAATCTAATATTATATGCTTGAGAGTTCACTGGAAAGAGTACACTTTTATTCAGATTAATTCTGAGACCAGAGATCTTTTGAAATTCTGTGAGTGCTGCTAAGACTGCAGGCACGGAATTTTCTGGGTCTGATATATACAGTACCATGTCATCTGCATATAATGAGATTTTCTGTTCCAGTCCTTCTCTGCAAATCCCCTTTATCTGATCAGTATTTCGACAATGTATTGCTAGTGGTTCAATGGCAATCGCAAACAGCAGCGGTGACAAGGGGCATCCTTGTCTAGTGCCACGTTCTAGTTTAAAGTAGTCTGAGCAAATGTTGTTGATGCAAACTGAAGCTTCTGGGTTAGTATACAGTAATTTAATCCATGCACAGATGTTTGGGCCAAACCCAAACTTCTCCAATATAGTAAAAAGGTATTTCCATTCAATCATGTCGAATGCTTTTTCTGCATCCAGTGATAATAATATTTCTGGGGTGTTTGATTTAGTTGGTGAGTATATTACATTAAACAGGCGTCGAAGATTGGAAGATAAGTGCCGGCCCCTAATAAATCCAGTTTGGTCTTGTGATATTACCGAGGGGAGCACTTTCTCCATCCTTCTGGCTAAGATTTTAGAGAGTATTTTAACGTCGTTATTCAGAAGTGAAATTGGTCTGTATGATGCACATTGTAATAAGTCCTTATTTTGTTTTGGAAAGACAGTGATTAGTGCGTGGCGAAAGGTTTGTGGAAGAGATTGGTTCTCTCTGGCTTCTGTAAATGTTGCTAATAAGAGGGGAGCTAGCTGAGCGGAGATTTTCTTGTAAAATTCTGCAGGGTAACCATCAGGGCCTGCTGCTTTCCCACCTTGGAGAGATTTTATAGCATCTAGTAATTCTGATAACGTCAGAGGTTTATCAAGTTCCTCCGCAGTAAAAGCATCTATTTGTGGTATCTGTAATGTATCTAGAAATGTATTAGATTGTGTATTGTCTTCTTTAAACTCAGTAGCATATAGGGATTTATAGTAGTCTCTGAAAGTATGCATTATATTTTTGTGTTCGACGATTTTATCTCCGTTCGTGCTACGACCACCTTCCTAATATGCTATTGCTCCTCTGTCAAAATGGATTCAACACACTGAGGCATGGAAGACCTCTAAATATGTCCTGTGGTATCTGACAACAGGAGATTTGAAGCAGATTCAACCTTTTGTTCTAACACATCCCACAGATGCTGGATAGCATTGAGATATGGGGAATTTGGAAGTCAAATGTTCCCCAAACCATGCTTGAACAGTTCATGCAGTGTGGCAAGATGCAATATCCTGTTGAAAGATGCCACTTAAGTCAGGAAATATCATTGCCATGAAGGGGTGTACCTGACTTACAACAATGTTTAGGTTGGTAGTATAGAGTTGAACTGACAACTGACATCAAATTAATATCCACAAAAATGCCTGGACTTAAGGTTTCCCAGCCGAATATTGCCGAAATTGTTACTCTCCCCGCATCAAGTAGCCTTCTACCCACAGTACATCCTCATACTATCTCCTCCCTGGGTAAATGATGCACAGGTGCCAGATGATGCAACGGAAATTGGGGTTCCTCAGACTAGGTGTCCTAAATTGACTGATCCAAGGACCAGTTTTGACATTTGTGTGCCCATTATAGATGTTTTCAACAGTGAACAGGGATTAACAAAGGCACTCTGACTGGCCTGCGGCTAAGCAGTCCCAAACACAATATAGGAATAAGAGGAGATTTAGCTTGGTTAATTAATTGGTTAATTATCGGTTGTGCCTTTGGCAGTGCAAGTAATTAATTACATCATTCGGTAAGGCTCCTACTTTATTTTCCTCAACTTTCACTGCTGTTCAACCTATATCAAAGTAACTGAAGCACACTCAATTTAAGAAACAGAATAATGCAATGATTATAGAAATATGATAACTGCATATATATTAACATATAAAACAGGATGAGGACAGACAAGCGTATAACACAAGAGAGGCTAGCTATTTCCTTGCTATTCAGAGTTTTAATTTATCTTGGCACAGTTTTACAAAACCAAGTCTTTAAGGATGGTGTCCAATGTTGTATAGAGTTGTTGTTCCTTTTGGTACACGTGGAGGACTCCTCACAGTGTCAGTTCAACTCTGATTTACACCTTTACTATGAGAAGTCCAGGCTGAGATTGGTATGAACTGCAGTTCAGCCACTTAGTTTAGAATGCAAGTTAGGAGAAGGTTGACAATGGATCTCTGCACCCATGTTAAAGCTACTCTCTAACAGGCCACGTGTGCCATTAAAAAGCCAAGCAGAACGGGTAATGCCAACCTTGTCACACAGCAGCACACATTACTCTTGCAACCATCATTACATTTATCTGTGAACTGTGCCACAGTTCGTACCAGATAGCCTTCACTGACCTCTCAAAGAAGTCTGTCTTCACTCACAGTGGCCTTTTCTCACATTGGTGAGTCATGGATGCTCAATGCTTTGTTGGTAGTTTATGGTCAGCTTTGGTTGCTACTCACCACATCTGACCATGAGCACCCTACAAACTTTGCCATTTCAAAAATGCTTTGACCCAGTTGTCTGTCCATAACAATTTGGCTCTTATCAAAGTCACTCAGTTCTTTTATACCGGTCCATATTTTCTTCACTCAATATTTTATCTATGAGTGCCTAATGTCAGCGTACTGTCTAATATAACCCTAACCCTGACATGCACCATTCTTATGAGATAATTGCTTCATATGATGGTGCTCAGAATCTTTTGTCTTATCAGTATGTGTGTGTATGTACAATGGATTCAGAAAAAATATTCAGACCCCTTCACTTTCTGTGCAGTTGATTGTGTTGCAGATTTAATTTTAAATTGATAAATTTTACGTTTTTCCCTATCAATGTATACTCAATAATCCCTAATGTCAAAGTGAAAAAATATTTTCAGAAAGGTTTGCAAATGTATTTATTATCCTTGAATTTTCTGGTATGAGTGCCAATGGCCCTGTTCTCTTTATCAGGAGGTAGGAACTAAGAAGCAGCAATCTGAACCACTGCATCAAACTAAAAAAATGTTAGTTAAATGAATGGCAATAAAATGAGAAACATAATTAAACTGTCAAAATTATTTCCCATTGTAGCATATTAAAATGTAATTTATATCCCATTTTTACCCACTGGAACTCTCTTCTCTTTTTCTTTCTACATGAAAAGAAACAATTAAAGACTCATTTGATTAGTACAGATTTTAATGTTAAAAAATGAAATCTCCCACGCTCAATATAAGTAAAGTGCCTCGCAGATATACATTTGGGAGGGGAGGGCTTGGGTGAAAATCTTCATTTATTTTAGTTAGCAGGCTATATGTGCAGTTTGCACTCTTTGCCACTAGATGGTGAGCTTGCATAAGAAAGTTCTCTCAGGTAAAGCAACAGCGCGGCCTGTCTGCAGTCATTTGAAAAATGTTGAAGGAAGGTTTACCTTCCTGGTCAGCAATCTATGTTAGTCCAAGAATTCAGATTGAATTGGGGTTAGGAGTGGGGTGTGGGGGGTGTTTTTGGTTACATATAATGACAGCTTTACATTTAATGAGAAATACAAAAAAAAAAAGTTATTTTTCCAATAAAATGCAAGCTTTATGAGCCCTGATAGTTGTTATAACAATTGTGAAGATTTGTATGTCACTCATTTTTTGAACTTCTTCAGCCGATTTAACGTCTTAATGATCATCTTTCCAGACTGGAAAACAGGGTGGATGTAACATCTTTTGGAAGCTACAGAGCATCATTGGCAGTCCATGCACTTCGAGGAGATGGTTGGCAGCTTTCCACTCCCCTTTTTTCTAATTGACTTCTGCAAAATGACAAAGGAAAACAGCATAATGACAGGTAATGAGGGCCTTTTCAGGTATATAATCAGTATGGACTACACCCTCAACATCACAAACAACTGCGCATGATCCTGCTCTTAATGGTTTGAACCTTCAGTTTCTTTGGTGTTGGAGAATCATCATGCTTCCATTGTTGTTGATCTTTCATCACAGTGATATATCCACTCCCAGGTCTGAAGCTCCTTTTAAATTTCTCCCAGTCTGAATTCTTTTTCTTCAAATTCTCCATATTCTGGGTACAAAACATGAAGCCTTACTTGTGTTTAATTGATTCTGAAGAATGCATCCAAATAATCCCAACTTCTCTCCATAGTGTGTTCTCTCTCACACACCATCACTCTTTGATTCTCCACTGTGGTGTACTTGACAGTGGCCATGTTTTCTTTTGTCATTGATGTTGAAGGCCATTCACACCTTACCTTGGGTCATCTTTGAGAGACACACTGTAGTGGTGGAATACTGCAGTGCTTCATATGAAAGGGACTGGTCATTTCAGTGCCCAGATACTACATTGTTTAACTGAATGGGTCTTGATGAAAAAAACCCTTCCATCATGACCCCATGGGCACACACCCAGAAGGCCCTGATCGCAGATCCACCCCTGCTAGCCACTGTTTCACTCGTTATTTGTTGTTTATGCAGTATGCGTTTATATTATTTAAATATATATATTTTGTGACTATGTGAAACTGACTATGGATGACTGATGAAATGCTGGGGTTCAAAATGGGCAACCTCATTTAATTACACAAAAAAAATAAAAAAAAGAGTACTGCCCTTGGCACTCAGAATACAGTGTCTCTTAATTGCTCAAAGATATAGCACTTCAGCGAGAGCTCTGTCACTGTTGAGGTTCAGGTCCAAAAATGTACACCTCCTTCCGTTTTTATGCCGCTGTGAGCAGAAGGGGTGGAGCCTTCTCCAGACAATGTGGGCGAGGCTAGGCTTTGTCCTGGGGCGACTTCTCAGAACCAGTTTGGAGAGAGAAGAAACAGCGCCAATGCCTCCTCTCATCCCAAGGTGGTATTGCTAACCTTCTCACAGTTTGAAAGGTGGTCCCCAAGTACGCATGCGTGACAGCATATTGCTTAGATTTCTTCCCCAGAAATAACATTGAATTAAGACTGTAATAACTATGAAAATCACTTTCTAATTTTTTCATATCTAAATTATTCCCTTGCTATTATTTAATTTCTTTGATCAAAAATATGATCATAAAAAACAAGGGGAAAGAGTAAGGCATATTTAGTTGGCTAAGAGCAAAGCAGTACTAATATCTCACTCAGAAGTTTTGTCTGCACAGAGGCTTTCAGAGAAGTCATCCTGTCTCCCTTTGACTTCATCCACTATACAACCATTCTGAAATACAATACAACTCCAATTTATGCCATCTCAGATGTTGTCAGATGACACCTCCAGCCATGGAGATAAGGAGGAGTACAGAACAGTGGTGGACTGCTATGTCATGTTCCTGGAAGAACCTGTGACTGCCCAGCCAGGAAGAGTTCCAAAAACTAAATAATTAACTGCGAGGAAACAGCCACCCCTTCTAATTTTAATTAATTGTGAAGTAACTACAGACCTCAAGCAATGAATTTTAATTGAAAAACATTAATAAAGAATTAATTTCAAATAAGGATTAACAAACAGGAGAATTTATTAACAAGCTACCAAATATGAAGTGAATAATGTCTTACTTTATACATTTAAGAGATGTACATACAAGTAGGCTTTGCAATTCTCCTTCCTGATATTAAAGGGCAGAACTTCTTTGAAATTACTCTCAAGCTACCACTATGGGTCAACCTGAGGTGTCACTGCAGGCAATCAAGCTGGAAAGACTCAGCCAGAAGAAAAGGCCTGCACTCAGCTCTCTGAACCTTAACATTAATGGCTGGAGGTTTGCTAGTTGCTACAGATGAGGTACACTCAAGAGTAGAAACTGAAAACAGACCGGTGATGAATCTGAACTGAAGCATATTGGGCTACGAACATAACATACAGAAGGAAGGGCAGTTTAGAGAGTGGTCTGAAAAATATAAAGTTTCAAGCACATTCAACACCTACAACACTATTACAAAAAAATAAATGTGCAGTATATGTAGTTAGACAAAACAAAAATATTAAGGCGTGTGACACAATATCTGACCACCAGGTGCCACTAGAACAGCTTGAATTAACTGTGCATAATACAGCTGTGGCAGAGGTCTCCAATTCTGAAGAAATGATCAGCTCCTTCATTATTGAAAAACCTTAATTACTTGATGCTTACTGAATGTTGTTCCAGTATTCTCTATAATTACACAATTCATTTCAGAGTTAGCAAGTCAGAAAGTCATGGCTTATAGTTAAAATTGCTTTTGCCAGGACAATCTGACCACTGAATATGGTTTTTACCATTCCTGAAGATGTTGAGAAAGAAACAGTACAAAATGGGATGAAGGTGATTACTCTGAATCATTACACAGAGATTAGTATTTATCAGGGCCAGGCAGGTAAGTCCAAAAATTATATTTTTTATTTGTTTTATTTTTTATTGCCCTGGTAAGTAATTTTCTAACATTTATAGATGGTGTTTTTAAAGTACCCTCCCAGACAGAAGTCCAAATCTAGAGAAAAAATAAACTGTCCATAAAACTCACTGTAATACAAATGTGGACAAATTATTTGGTACCCCTCTATGAAGAAAAAAGACCCCATATTTGTCTCTGAAACAACTTAAAAGTAAGAAAATTGCTTTAGAATTTTGATTCAACTGAATATTTTAAATAATAACACAAATCAAAATGGTAAGGACAAAAATGATGGGACCCTTAACCTAACATTTTGTAGCACAAACTTTAGAAGAAATCACTACAAACAAGCAATTTCTGCAGCTCTTAATGAGACTTCTGTACCTGTCCACATGTAGGATGGCCCGCTCTTACTGAGCAAACTGCTCCAACTGTGTCAGGTTTGAAGGGTGCCTTCTCCAGACTGCACATTTCAGTTCTTCCACAGATGTTCAATGGGGTTCAGATAAAGCCTCAATGAAGGCCATTTCAGGATAGTCCAATGTTTTGTTCTTAGCCATTCCTGTGTGCTTTGATCTGTGTGTTTGGGTCATTATCCTGTTCAAGGACCTGAGACTGAGAACTTTCTGACACTGGGCAGTATGGTTCGCTCCAGAATGTCTTGATAGTCACGAGATTTCATTGTTCTGTGCACAGACTCAAGGCGCCCCATGCCCAATGCAGCAAATCAGCCGTGTAACATTACCGAGCCTCCTCCACGTTTCACAGTAGGTTTGGTGGTTTTTTTTTGAAAGCTTATTTTTTTGTCTGTGGACATAGAGCTCATGTGACTTGCCAAAAGCTGCAGTTTTGTCTCATCTGTCCAAAAGGACATTTTCCCAGAAATACTGTGGCTTGTCAATATGCATTTTAGTAAATTCCAGTCTGGCTTTTTTATGTTTTTCTTTCAACAGTGGAATCCTCCTGGGTCTTTCTCTATTGAGCCCACTGTCACTCAAAAACTAATGGATGGTGTGACCAGACAATGATGGACCTTAACCTTGGAGTTCAGTTTGTGCCTCTTTCAAAGTTGTCCTTGGCATTTCCTCTACCATTCTCACTATCTTTCTGTCTATTTTGGGGTCAATTTTCCTATTGCAGCTGTGTGTCCAGCAGGGGGTGCTGACTTCCTGGGAACAAGTTAATTTGTAATTGCTATGTGTGACTTAACCTGACTCTATAAAGCTATAACATAATAGATACCTCTCCCTAGTGATAAGGCAGTAAGAAATTACGGAGGAGAAAGAACTAAGCTTTGTTTAATGTCGGCCTACGCTGCAAATCATAACTCGGAAGAAGCTTGAGAATGCCCAGTACTCCGAAGCTCAACCTAGACGGATGGACAATATCAGCGCCACCTGTTTCTCAGAATGCCTTCCGTATTGCTGAATTTGGTGACTGCCATGTTTTCTTGGGCTTCCCCTCCAAGATCGGGTGTTGTCAAGAACTTCATCTCAGTTATGATTGCAGAGTAAGCGGACATTAAACAAAGTTAAGTTATTTCTCCTACATGATTTCTTACTGGAGGGGTATCGTCTTTCATGTTATATCTATACAGATTTGGATTAAGTAACATGCCCCAATCACAAACAATCTCATTTCTAGGGAGTGAGTGCCCCCTGCTGGACACAGCCTCGCTACAGTCATATGGACTTTAAACTTCTTAATATTTGCAGCTGTTTGTAGATGGTTCTATTCTATTCTATCCTTTAACATGCTTGTCTATAATTTTCCTTCTGATCTACTCAGACAGCCCTATCTTTTGCTTTCTCTGGTCCATGTCCAGTGTGGGACACACAATGATACCACACAGCAGAGTGACTATGTTTCTCCATTTAGGCTGAATTACTGGTTGCACAATTGTGTGATACTAAGTAAAGAAAACAGCTAGTTTGAAAAATCCCTTCTCTAGGGGCACCAACAAATGTGTCCAGGCCATTTTAGAATATCTTTGTAGAATAAGCAATGCTTGATCTCTTTTCACAGTTGCTTTGCTTTACTCGATGATACAATATATCAAAGGCATGCAGGTATACACAAGACAATTGCTTTTTATTTAATCATTTTTCAGGAGCTGCGGTGGGTTGGCACCCTGCCCAGGATTGGTTCCTGCCTTGTGCCCTGTGTTGGCTGGGATTGGCTCCAGCAGACCCCCGTGACCCTGTGTTCAGATTTAGCGGGTTGGAAAATGGATGGATGGATGGATGGATTTTTCAGGAGGCATGCAGCACTTTTTCAATGAGTTATAAGGGTACCAACAAATTTGTCCACGTCTGTTAAAAGAACTCCCTCCCCAGGTACCCCCTGGTGTTTCTTACAGTGTATCTTCCCAGAAACAAATTCAATTAAATTAATTTATATCAAGGATCAAATTATTTGAAAAGGTACCTTCCATAAAACTCATTGTAGCAAAAAAGGAACTCCCAACACACACACACAAAGGTACCACCAGGGTCAAAATGTTGGGTTCCATCATAGTCCAGTGTCTGTTCCTGACAAAGTCAGATGCGTGTGCCAAATTGGCTTTAAAATCCAGGAAAAGGCACTGTCCATAATACACACTGTAATAAAATGAACCAAATGAATTCTCAGGCATTTAATTAAATGAAATTATTTCAGTGTTCAAATTCCAGGAAAAGCCAGTGTCCTTAAAACCCACTGTACTAAAAAGGAAAAGAAAACCCCCAAAGATCCCGTAGTGTCAAAATTTCTGGTTCCAAAGTAGTCCAGTATCTCATCCTGACAAAGTGGGGCATGTGTGCCAAACATTGGACCAAATGTGTGCAGTCATATAAAGAGCAAACACACACACATTGAGCTTTACAGTATATACTGTAAGATTCATCTAGACAGTTACATGCCAAAAGTCATGCTGTGGTTATGACATCTGAATTAAAAATCTTTCATTTAAATAGAAAGGGTAAAAAGAAATTTGAAATTTTCTAGTCATTCCAAGACTGGATGTCATGATCTAACTTATAAATGTCATTTGTTTCCAACTGTTCCTTGGCTTCTAAACATTGTTTGAGTATCATGAACTGAGATGTGAACATTTATACATTTTTCCCTGATTTACTGGATCCACTTTACTTATGGAGGTGGTGGTGGGCATAGCAAACCTTTTTAGGAACCAAAATAACCAACCTTTGATAGGACCTCCAGTTATTCAGATACACTCACAGACAGTGGATCACTTTGGGGCCACCAATACACCCACCTTGCATGGTTCTGGGACATTGAAGGAAACAATTGTCTTCTTCATGGCCCACAACACCCAGAATGCACCAATAGAGCTGATATAATGACAGTTAGAGGTTTGTCTAAGCTCAGGCTGTTTTAGTGACTCCTGCACATCTTCCTAAGTCCAATTGAATTTTCATAAAAAAATGAAGTGATGCATGCACTAGCACTACAGCGACATGTCTAGGGCTTTGAATTGGCTCTGTTTATATCAGACTTATTAAAAAGACAACAATAAATTAAAAATGAAAAACAGACAGCTGAACATAGCATTTCATATTTTATTGACTACAAGTATGGGAGTACATAATTAAATATGTGAAGTAATGCATAAACTCAGTTCTTTCTTTGGTTAATTATTTTTCTTTTATCTTTGCTTGCTGGCCGGTTATTACAAATGACAAGCATACTCTCCACCATTAACTCTTTGAGTGACCCTACATACATCATGCAACTTGCCTTTACTCCAGCATAGACATGATGGTAAATAAAATGCAGAGAGTCAGCAGCTTTACATTTTTTGTAGTCACCATCATGGATGACCTGAAGTGGGCACAAAACATCTTAGCTATTGTCAACAAGGCTCACCAATGCCTTTACGTCTCCAAGGGTTTTGTCCCTAAAAACTAATACAAGTGCACAGTGGGAGTCCCCTTTAGCTCAGAACTACAAAGTACCACAGAAGGTGGTAAAGCTGGCACAGAATGTTTCCAGTAATGATAAGCTAAAGAGGCAAGTTTGATGTGTATACTGTTTCTCAAAACAGACACTAAATTTTGTTTTACAGGCAATTTGGCAATTGCAAAACCTGAAACTCACTAAAAGAGTTTTTTTTGGGGATTTAGAGATTTTTTGGGTAGAAAACAAGGACTGCTGCTCCCTAAAGCCTCATTCATACATCTGTGATTACCTGTGTTCGGTGCATTTTTCTGCAAATTTTCCACATAGAGACACCCTAAAACACCTTGTTGTGCATATTATTGTGTTTTCTCCACAGGAAAATCTCACTACATGGGAATCCACCCCTTCCCAGCTCTGGCACTTAACCAGCATCCCATGGGATGGATTGGCATTCTGATCTGAATGGATGATGGTTCCTTGCCAGTGAGAAGGCCATAATAGAAGGACACAGATGGACTGACATCCCAATCGGAATGAGTATTGGTTCCTTACCAGGACTGGGAGGGCCACAATGGAAGGTCAAAGATAAAATAACACACCAGTTGGGTAGGTACTGCCTCCTCAAAAGGACTTGACATATGTTCCAAAGAACAGAAGGTGTATGCAGACCGGGATCAACATCAGTACATATAGTGGCAGCTTCCCAACTGGGGGAACTGCCATACAAATACCTACAGGGCAGGTTGGAAATTGTAGTTGCATGGGACAGACCTGTTGGTTTTACTGAGGACTTCCAGGTAGAGCTACCCAGGAATCTTACTCCTTTTTTGAAGGACTTCCGTACGTTGTAGAATTGATTCCAAGGTGCATTGCTGTGACACCAGAAGTACTCCCAGGTCCAGCTTAAAAAAGGGGGTCTTCTCCTATATAGTTGTCATAGTCAGGGGAATGTAGATGAGACTATGTGGTTGGTGTGGAAGGTGGAAATGGAAAGCCTGTTATTGTACTGTATTATCTGGGAAGTGGATTCAGAAGTCTGTGGGGGTATTATGTGCAATAAAACATCTCGTATTAGAACCCAGAACTATTCCATCTAGTTATATCACAGGGTGTGAGGTGCAGTTACACGCCCTGGTGGTCACACATTAGAAGAGGTTAAGGATATGCAGACTACAAGTACTATGGAGCTTCACATATTGTTTTCTGCATTCAAATTGCAATTGACATAACTGTCATTATTATTGACAAAGTAGGGATTGTACTACCAGAATGGGTCTACAAAAGAAACGAGTCTGGTGTTTTTTTTCTAATAGAGATTTTTAATTTTAATAGTAAAATACAGGCAAACAGACACATGTGCATGTACAGCAAATGCTTCCAGACATATACTAAACGACTTTTTCTTGAGTCAATGGCACAAATTTTGCTGGAAGTGAAACATAATTTTTGGTTAGGCAAAACATCAAATTCTACTGCAAATTCAGGTCTGCACAAATTATTTCTCTTACTACTAGTCACTTGTACACAGCTCCATTCTGTCCTAGAAATATATCAAAGCCTTAAACTCTATTTGGTTGGGATTAGTTTACACCAGGATGTGAGTTAATTATCACTAGAAGACATCTGTAATTTTAGTGCTGTCTGAATTGGTCATATCAGCAACTTTTTACTGACTGTGCATTCACATCTCAGTAAAGAGCCTTTTACCTTCTATATAAAACATTTGTAAAAAATAAATATAGATTAAAGTAGTCTCATGCGAATAGAAATGTCTTTAAAGTCCTGTTGTTTGAGTGAGGATGGTGGTCTGTAGGATGACGTTGGAGACCAAGAAGAGAAGGAGAGTGATGGCAAAGTCAAGGATCAAATGATGGAAGTTGAAAAAGGAAGACTGCATCCTCTGCTCAAGGAGAGTGTGTTGAGCAGATGGAAAGAGTACTGTCAGAGATTGATGAATGAAGAGAATGAGAGAGAGAGAAGATTGGATGATGTGGCAATAGTGATTCAGGAAGTGCAATGGATCAGCAAAGAGGAGGTAAGGATAGCAATGAAGAGGATGAAGAATGGAAAGGCTGTTGGTCCAGGTGACATATCTGTGGAAGCATGGAGGTGTTTAGGAGAGATGGTTGTGGAGTTTTTAACCAGATTGTTTAATGCAATCTTGGAAAGTGAGAGGATACCTGATGAGTGAAGAAGAAGTGTACTGGTACCGATTTTTAAGAATGAAGGGAATATGAAGAGCTGTAATAACTACAGGGGGATAAAATTGATGAGCCACAGCATTAAGTTATGGGGAAGAGCAGTGGAAGCTTGGTTAAGAAGGGAGGTGATGATTTGTGAGCAGCAGTATGGTTTCATGCCAAGAAAGAGCACCACAGATGTAATGTTTGCTCTGAGGGTGTTGAAGGAGAAGTATAGAGAAGGCCAGAAGTAGTTGCATTGCGTCTTTGTGGACCTGGAGAAAGCATATGGCAGGGTGCCTTGAGAGGAGTTGCGGTATTGTATGAGGAAGTCAGGAGTGGCAGAGAAGTATGTAAGAGTTGTACAGGATATGTACATGGGAAGTGTGACAGTGGTGAGGTCTTCGGTGGGAGTGATGGATGCATTTAAGGTGGAGGTGGGATTACATCAGGGATTGGCTCTGAGCCCTTTATTATTTGCAATGGTGAAGGACAGGATGACATACAAGATTAGACAAGAGTCCCCTTGGACTATGATGTTTGCTGATGACACTGGGATCTGTAGCAAGAATAGGGAGCAGGTTCTAGACCCTGGAGAGGAGGAGTGTTGAGGATACCGAGAGTAGAGATGGCAAAAGTGGAGGAGTTTAAATACTTGGGATCTACAGTACAGAGTAATGCAGATTGTAGAAGAGAGGTGAAAAAGAAAGCGCAGGCAGGGTGGAGTGGGTGGAGAAGAGTGTCCGGAGTGTTTTGTGACAGACGAGTACCAGCAAGAGTTAAAGGGAAGGTCTACAAGATGGCAGTGAGACCAGCTGTGTTATATGGGTTGCAGATGGTGGCACTGACCAAAAAACAGGAGACAGAGCTGGATATACAGAGTTAAAGATGTTAACATTTGAATTGGGTGTGATGAGGATGTACAGGATTAGAAATGAGTACATTAGAGGGTCAGCTCAGGTTGGATGGCTTGGAGACAAAGTCAGATAGGCGAGATTGCGTTGGTTTGGACATGTGAAGAGGAGAGATGCTGGGTATATTAGGAAGAGGATGCTAAGAAAGGAGCGGCTAGGTAAGAGGAAAAGAGGAAATCCTAAGAGAAGGTTTATGGATGTGGCGAGAAAGGACATGAAAGTGTTGGGTGTAATAGACCAAGATGTAGAGGATAGGAGGATATGGAAAAAGATGATCCAGTGTGGTGACCCCTAACGGGAGCAGCTGAAAGAAGAAGGAGGATGGGACTGAAATTACTGGAGTCTTCCGATAATAATTCCTTTACCCCACCTCCTGTTGTAAAGCTAATTTTGTCCCAATAAGGGTTTAGAAAAGCAAAGAGTATTGTAGAGTACTGTATACAGTCCCATCACTCCCAACCCCCCCTAACCCACATTTGGGAATATTAGCACTCCTTATCATGAGATTCGGGGCAGTTTTCATTATTTGATCATAAGACTACTTGTCGCAACAACAGTGTAAATGTGCTTCTTCTATCTATCATCTAATGCCATACTGAATGGATGGTGTTATTACTCCTATCATCAATGTGGGAGAGGCTGTGGTGCTGCGTATTAGTGGTCCATGGCGGTGCAGGATTTTAGAATAAAAATGGTCCTGCTCAGACTCTGTGGTTACAGGTTTTTATTGCTGGCGAGCTGTGCAGCCACAAGATGTTTGGTGGAGAGGCGAGCTGATTGCCTGTTGTTGTGCAGGTGCAATCAGCTCCACTGGTCTCCATTAGCACTCTGCAGGTCATAATCAGGGTGCTTGAGAGCCTGACCAGGATAGAAAAGGGGCAAAAAAATCAGAAAGAGTTCGAGAAAGGAGGAAAAGAGAGAGTGTCACTCCCACTGAGCACTTTGGTGGAGTAGGGAGCGGTCAAGTGCTCCAGGGGTCCTGCAGGACTGCGGATAGATTACAGGATGATAGAAGTCCGGCTCGAAGCGTCCCAGTGGTGACCAAATGAGGTGTCTGGGACAAGACCTGGAGAATGGGTCTGCAACTGTCACCTTCTCCACTGGCTGAAAAAACCTCAAGGGGGAGCTGGGGAAACAAGGGAGAAAGACGCACTTGGCTCGGAAAGTGAAAATGAAAGGTAACCCAATTCTTAACTATAGTTTACTCTTGGATTTCTAAAGCATGGAAACATAATTTAATTGAATTTTATACTTCATGAAAAAACACATGTTTTTATGGAACTATTTAAGGAATATTTATTCATTTAATGAAACTGCACTGTACTTTTACACTTGACAGATCTTATTGTGGATTTTTCCATTTGGTGAATAAACACGATGTACTATGTTGTACCTATCATTTTTTTGTGTGTCTGCCTTGCCCTAGCCATCCTCAGATTAGGACTATCAATGACCCAGGATCAAGAGGTTTATACCAGGTGTGGGCAACGCAGGCATCACAGAGACATGCAAGAAAGAATAATAATAATAATAATAATAATAATAATAATAATAATAATAATTCTTTGCATGTCAGTGTATTGCATACATGTGACAATAACTTGAACTTAAGCATTGTGTATTTAGGGTGTTTATTATATGAATGGGATTTACAGTTTTGGGGGGCCATTGGGATAATTTATGATGAACACTGTTTCTGCCATGAACTTAGTTATTTTTCTTTCCTAAAATAAAGCTTTCTTTGTAGGTTTTTTACCATGGCAAATGTTTTGGCATGTTCGGTACATGGGTAAGGAGTTGTTTTCAAAAGTTGAAAATTATTTATTCTTATCATGACCCCATTTTTGTTTTTAGATGGGTGCCACCATTTTGTGGCTTCATTGCTACACATAGCCTGGGGTGGCTAGGAAGATCAACGATCAATGACGTAATCCCAGCAACAATATAAAAAGTCACCATTTGATGATCACACTGTAGATAACTAAAGTTCTAGTTTCTAGTGCGTTTTTTTCAGATTTGTTTTGGCTATGAAGTTGCTTGTTTTCAAACTATAACAAAGCTTTTGTCTAATTTGCATTGTATACAAATCACTCTCGCCTTCGGTATTCTCAGAGTGTGCCTTCTTTGGTGTACCTACTAGTCCTTTGCCTTCCAATCTGCACACCGCAGCTGTGGCAGAACAATTTTAAGGTGCTTCTATATATGAAAAGTGAAACATTTTTAATAAAATTTCTAATTTATCCAACATATGAGTTTTCCAACAAAAAAGTGTGATTTTTAAAATAGAATATTAAATAAAAGAATGGCAAAACAAAGTAAAAATAAACACTAATAAAATAAATGTAATGTTTCAAAACACAAATAATCAAATTTTGCATGATAAAAAAACATTATTTAAAACATTTGACAAATAACCAGTGTTACTGATATGTTAACTGGACTACAAAAAAAGGAGATGAGACATAATCAAAAGGCAAAAGGGTCAGACCCGAAAGATCAAAAAATCAAGCATCAGAGTAGAAGCGAAAGGCAAAATTCAAGGTAAGAAAAACGGAAAGTGGCGACTGAGCACCAAAAAAGACTTTAGAGTAATTAATTTAAAAAAGAAATATGTTCAACAAAAAGGGTTTTGTATCCCCAAACTTAGATGAAGAAGTGCTCAGAAAGATGACCTTTTAACCCGTCATGTTGCAAGTGGGAGGTCACCACCTTCAAGGAAATGTCCCTAACAATGTGGGTGTGCTAACCTAATGAAGGGTGAATAAAAACCAAAACGTGGCAGTGACAACGGTGCAAAATATTTCACAAGCTGTAAGTGATGATTCAATAAACTAACCTCAGAATTAGATTCCTCACCCCCCCCCAGCTAAATTGTATGTAAGAATGTACATTACCTTTAAATATACAAATATCCATAAAATATTAAACAACCCAACTTATGACAGTTGTTATCACAAAAGCAAAATATCAAAAATCAGAAAAATCCATGGTGTACTTACAGAATTAAAACACTCTACAACTTCTCAATGAACCACTGCTGGGGCCATCTCCTTCACATGACTATAAAGGCTGAGGGCAGTCCCAGCAGCAGTGACATCATGGTGGCCTCACCTCTTGAGGGTTCCACCCACAAAATACAAGGAATGTCACTAAAAGCTACAAATACACAAAACATAACCACCAAATAATATTTAAATAAAATGGTATTACCAAAATCTATTTAATAACCCAAAAACAGATGAAAAATAATAATTCAGAATTAACAGAAATAATAAGAGATTGCAAAGTGAAATCCTAAAAAATGTATTTATTTAACCAAATGTGGACTTTTAAACTCTGACAGATGCCTATTTTGATCTTTGATTTTTGCATGTCAATGTGGATTTTTCTCCAGATACTTCAGAAGGCAGTGATTTGGAAGAGCCCGCCCTTTGATGGAATGGCACCCCATCCAGGGTTTGTTCCTGCCTTGTGTGTGTGATGGTGCCACAACAGCACTTGACCACTCAGATTTATATCTACTTCATCTTATTAACATCTGCCAAGCAATAAATGGTGTAGTCACTATGCAGTACTACTATACTGTATATATGGAAACTGCATGTTCTCCACCATGTCCTTGCTGGCTATCTTGATTGTTCTCTCAAATCCAGTGAGGTGCTTGGCAGACTACTTGACAGCTCCAAAGAGGCCCAAGTGAGTGTTGGTGTCTTTGTGAGTGACACATGCGATGCACTGGTGGCCTCCCTTGTGTTTGCTCCAGCTTTGTGGCTAATGATGCCAGGATATGCTCTGCCTGACTCCATTAAGGAGGTATAAAAGTGAATGGATGGATAAAAAAGCAAGAAAAAGAGGGATTTTGTTTATTTAATGTTGTTCCCTGATGTCAGCCTTTAATCTTTATAGTTTTCTATTAAGAGCAACATTTCAGTTTTTTATTTGTCTCATTACACTGGAGCGGCTTTGTCGCCTGGTGATAATAATAACCCAGGCAAAGAATGAGGTGTCCCTCCCGTATTTATGGAGCCATCTGGCCATCTGATTTTTACACAACGTAATGCGAGTTCCTATTTTGTTTTTTTGCATCCTGCAGCTGAGCAAAGCTGAATTTGAAGTAAGGCTGAGTTATGAATCTAGGAGGCAGCAGCAGCATCACCACCGGACCAGAGGCAGGCCCCAGGCAATCTGAACCTGTTAGCGTGATGTATTAGGAGGATTGTTCAACCCACACACTAAATCTAATTCTCATTTTAACACTGGAAGATGATTTTGATAAAATGTGTCTAATTAACTTCCTGGGTGCCTCAGAGTGCTTGACACTCACAAGTGGGTCTTTAAGCAGAAATCAAATGAATGTGATTAATCCTTTTGAAATGAGAACTTCTCTGTCACACAGAAGTGTCTGGGGTGAGGGGAGGCGGGCAGGGGCAAATAGTAAAGCAGTTAAAAAGGCTAAGATAGGAAATATGGCAAAGAGAAAAAAATAAAACACAGAGGCAAATGATACTCTCCAGTACAAATGAGGCCCAGGAAGAAGAGAGAGGGAAGATTTGCAGACAAAATTAAGAAGGAAAGAAGAGGAGGATGCCAGATACGGAAGGGGAGTGCAAGAGAAGAGATGCAGACAGATAAGACGTAGGAAGGATTTAGAGATGAGAATCTGAAATGCTAATGAGATGTTCAGTGACACAGAACGAGGAGCGATAAGGTGAAGTGGGCAAGACCAGGAGAGAGCAGCAAAACCAGGATGTGTAGCAACTCGCCAGTCACTAAACTAAGGGATTTGCTTCTTTAAGAGGCACTATATAAATGAAGATTTTAAAAAAATGTTCACACCTGTACAACTTACACACTCACAAAGGCGAAACACAAAGAGGTGAATGACGTCAAAGTCAAACAGATGCCAAGGTCCATCTGTATAGTTGGAACACCCTGTTCATAAATTTCAAGTTACATCAACTTTATGCATCAACTATGTTGTGATTCTTATTTACACTTGAGCAGCACATTAGTGCGGCTTTTAGTGCTGCGGCTTCGTGGATCCAGCACCTTGGGTTCAAATTCTCTGCCTGTGTGAAATTCTCCCTTGTATATCCCAATGTCCGTGTAAGTTTTATTCTGGGTCCTCTCGTTATTATCCCACATCCTTAAAGACATGCAGGTTGGTGACTTAAATTTGCCAGTTTGAGTGACGGACAGGCATCCTCTTCAGGGCTGGTTCTGTCTTATGCTGAGTGCTGCCAGGATAGACTCTGATACGCTATAACCCTAAAGGTTTGAGAGTGTTATGTTTTATTAAGAACTGGTACCTTATTGAAGGTTGATTTATGTCTAGTGTCCAGTGGTGTCAAGTTATGCTTTGGATTAAGCCAATTCAGAAATCGAAGGATGCACATTACAGCCTGGTGTCCCAATAAGGGCTGACAGCTGTCCTGAATATTCAGTCCACAATAGGGACTTCATGGAGGAAACAAAAATCTTTCTTTTGATGTGCTATGATGTGAATCCTTGCTGTTAACATCCATTTGGTATTTCATGTAAACTAGATGGGAATTCTATTATTTCCCCTTTTCCTTACTAAGACATGTTATATTAGGAAAAGAAAGTATTTGTGCAGAAGAGGGGCTGTACTATCTTTTCTAAAGATGTGACACAATCAGCAATCATTGACATTTTTTGCCTAAGGTGTGAATATCAAATAAAGTCCTATCTATCTATCTATCTATCTATCTATCTATCTATCTATCTATCTATCTATCTATCTATCTTCCCAAGTAGTATATAGCATAAAGCATCACAACATGCAGAAATAAATGCAGTGCTTATGTAGACAGCAACAAACTCATGTCATAAACTCCTATTTGGACAAGCTGCACACATTTTACGGGTGATGCAGAGGTGTTTGTTAATAGCAGTATTACTGCATTTATTTGAGATTTGAGAGAAAAAGTTAAAAGCATATGTTTGATATTTTTCAAAGCAAAGTTATTTCTTCTTAATCACGGGATATTTTGATTTGCCACATTAGGTTTGCCTTTAAAAATGAAGCATAAGTTACACATTTTAAAAAATAACTGTGTGTGTGTAATCTCAAGATTCAGATCAATACTCAAAAATATTTTTGGCTTGAAAAATGGACATATTTGATAACCTCTAAGGATTTTTTGACCTTAGGACTCAGACACCCATTAATTCCAATATAAAGTACAGCAGCAGACTAGTAATGTTTTAAAATTCATAAAATATGCTTCACTTTATAACATAGTTTCATATGGCAAATGAATATATTCTGTCATTGTGAAGAAATAACTGACTTTAAAAATGCTAAACTTAGCCTTTAAAGTAAATGTTCTTAATACAGAAAGGAAGCAGAGAAGACTAATTCCTAATGAAGACAGAGTCGTGTCATGTCCTATTCTAACTCACTTAGTGCTGATCAGGGTTATGATCCCAGCATGCATAGGGCACATGGCAGGAGCAATCCCTGGACAGGGTGCCAGTCCATCACAGGATGAACACACACACACACACAAGGGCCAATTTAGCATTGCTGATCCACCTAACCTGTATGTCATTGGACCTTGGAAGGAAACCTGAGTACCCGGAGGAAAACCACACAGACACAGGGCAAACTCCACAAAGGCAGGACCCAAACCCCGGTCTCATTACTGTGAGACCACAGCACTGCCTCTCATGAAGACAAAGAGTTTACTCAAAATATTTTGTACAAGGAAGTATTTTCTACTTAAATATGTCATTTTAATTCAATAAGGAGTTACGTAAGCATACAGTTAAATATATAACAAGCACCTAAGCTAATAAGTTACATGAACACACAGGAACAAGTAAGCAGACAGACATCCATTATTCATTTTCTCCTCCTTTATTTACGCTCACTGAAGTAAGCGCTGTACACCCGTCTGGTATTACAGCCTTCTTCTCACTGATAGCGGGACATGCTGTTATATGCTACCATTCTGTATAGCTCCCTGAAAGTATGAACTTGATTAAGCAGGTCTGATAATGAACAGAGCAATGGATACTGTAAATGCTATACTCATACAGTAGCTTCCTGTCCAAATAAATGGGACAAAGAAACATGTTTAACTAAAAAATCAAAAATGCCAAGACAGAAAATGTTCAGGCAAACAAAAGTCAGATAGAGGATAAGGGCAAAGCTGGTCCTGGGGGGTAAACAGATGGCAGGACAGACTGCAGAGAGGCAGAAGGTTAATTAGAAACTGGAGGATGGAGAAAGTGACACGCAGGTTTAGGAGGCTTTTAAGGTATATTTTTTTTTCCCATAAAATAAGGGATAAAATAATCTAAAAACATTCTCACATTAAATCAGCCAGGGTCATTAAGAGAGTGTGCATGGTATGGTAGCAAGGGAGGAACGGAAATGCAGTTATTCACTACACTACTCGAGTGAGTGATGTTTGATGGAGAAAAAAAAAGAAATTAAATGTTAAAGCTGGAATTTCTTGATGTACTGCTCACTTGCTTACTGGTCATAACCAGCTGAAGAACAGAAGTACACAGAATTCAAGTAATTTCATTATTATAAAGTGTTTTTTTTTACTGAGTACCGACTCACGGTGAATATACAAAGATTTAAAGAGTATACTTTAATACAGCAACGATACCACCATGCAACATTTAAGTAAATGAACACACAAGGTAAACAAGCATAAAACGCAAACCAACCTCATTTGTTACAGCAGAACAAAATTAAACTAATACACGTTCAGAGACATACCCAGTTGGTTGACATGCCTACCTGGCCCCTGTGGCGCCGTGCTGGCGATGATCCACTTGACCAGGCAGCATTTCATCAAAGCCTTCCGGGACAGACGTGGCTTCTGCCACTTGACGTTGTCTTTCTTCCCTCCTGGGCTTGGCTCCACCCCGTTTAGTTCACCTAAGAGACTGCCATCGACATCTTTTCTATCATCCTAAAGGCATCCCAGAAATGAGGGGAAGAAGAAAAGAGATAGAAAAAGAGAGATGAGCAACAGAATCCACAGACTGCACTTTGCACTGCTTAACTGGCACTTTCCCTGCAGTTAAATGACAATGACAAAGTGCCCACCCCAATGGAAACCAGTAATAGCCACTGGGGGTTTCTGTTTTTTGTTTAGCCTACCTTTAACTACTCTTTTGAAGTGAATTGAGAGATTGAGCTTAACATTTTACAGACAGGAAGTTCAGCCAAGTGAATAGGACACGGGATTGAGCAGCAAAAGGTGGTTTCAATTCACAGTAAAGGCATACATCACTTAACCTGCTGCTTGCGATCAAGTTGTATAACCATGGACAAAATTCAACAATCCCAGTAATGTACCTTCCTTGAGATGGTACTCAATATGCAAGGTTGCTAAAAAATTAAACTTTAATTTGTTTAATATGGAGACCATCACAAAGACCTACACATGGACCGTGTGAATGGAGCTGTAGTACCTTCTGATGCTTACAGTAACCCAATCAACGTGCCTGATGGATGTTCTGGGAGAGGCAGTGCCCTAAAGAAGCCACCTTACCCCATCCTTCCATTTCCTAGGCATCACAGTCAGGTTGGGCTGCCGGCCGTCCCTTACACCTTACATCTATATTTTGCTATGAAGTCACTTAAAAATGCCTTCTCAACATTACATACAGTAGACTCAGACCTCTTTACTTTCTGCACATTTTATTGTGTTGTGGATCTCTTCTTAAATAAATAAATTGTAATTTTTGCCCATAAATCAACACTCAGTAACACATAACGACAAAGTGAAAGCATGTTTTCAGAAAGGTTTGCAAATTTATTCAAAATCAGAAACTGAAATCTCTTATTCAAATAAGTATTCAGACCCTTAATTCAGAAACTCCTTTGACAGCAATTGCAGCTTCTAGTCTTCTAGGGTAAGTCTCTACAGACTTTGCAAACCTCGATTTGAAAGTTTATACCGTTCTTCCCATCAGATCCTCTCAAGCTTTGTTAGATTAAACGCAAAGGCTGCCATCTTTAGGTCTCTCCACAGATGTTCTATGGAGTTCAGTTTTGGCTTTGGCCTGGCCAATCAGGGAATGTCAGAGACTTGTCCTGAAGCCATTCCAGATCCATTTTTTAAAGAAAAAAATCACAATGATGCTTTCCATTAAGCAGCGCTAACAGTCTTAGAAACCTTGGCCAACATGACGTAGGAAGGCCCAAGCTCTGAACTGGCTGGTCAGTCTACCTTAAAATGCAGGTGCTAAATGAAGAGAACACAGTATGTCAACACAGCATCCTTTTTCAGGACAATAAGCAACCCAACCATAACTGAGCTGCAATGAATTAGAAGCTGAAATGTTCTCTCTGAAATGTTTACACTGCTTGTTTACTTGACACGTCAGCAAGTACAAAACATTAAAGTTGTGATGCCTTAAACTACTTCATCTGTGAAGAACACATCATTCTTTTCCTACAGCTTGAAATGCCGAGTACAGAAAGTGACATTTAGCAGTCCAGTAAATGCAAATACCCTCAACGTCTTCATTCTCTAGATGAGCAATCAACAAGGGCTCCTCAAGAGCTTAAAATAGCGACTGTATGTTATGGAAAATTATTCTGCCTCCATTGGCCTTTCATATATTCTCATTGGACTGCCTGTCGTATCACAGTTTTGTGTTAAAAATCAGAAATGAATGCCTCCTGATTCCTTGCATTGTCATCAGCTAAAGTTTTGAATTCAATTGCATATTCAGAAATCATGAATTCCAGATTACCAACGTTTACCAATCTGTGTCACAGAATGTCTTCTTCTCTTTTACATTCATTTGATAAATTGATATGTCATAAATTTCTGCCATGTCTGGATGCCTCTGATCCAAAACTTAACTTTAAACTGTTATTAAGTCAAAAGTCAAATTTTATTTATAGAGCACATTTAAAAACAACAGAAGTTGGCCAAAATGCCATACAGCTGCCATAAACGCACCAACTACATACAGCATATACAGTATTTATATACAGTAAATAGATACTTCAAAAATAAATGCTCACATACAAGTTTAGAAAGCTAAGTCAAGTAGACAGGCCTTCAGGTGGGATTTAAAAATGACCAAAGTCGGTCCTCATCTAATACAGAAAACCAGACGAGCTTTGGAGTGGCTGCAGCAAAAGTATGGTCCCCTCTGAGCTTAAGTCAATGACTTCTGGTTGTGAAGGACAGTAAGGGTGTATAAGAGGTCAGTAAGATGAAAGGGGGCTAAACCATTTAGGGACTTAAAAACAAACAGTAAAATTTTAAATTCAATCCTGTAGCGAACAGGAAGACAGTAAAGAGAAGCCAAGACGGTGTGATGTGATTCCATTTTTTGTGTTTCTGTTAGAAGCCTGGCAGCAGCATTTTGGACTAGCTGAAGGAGAGCCAGGGGTGACTGATTAACTCCAATGTATAATGAGCTGCAATAATCAAACTATCCAAGCTATTTAGTTGGGACCGAGAATGTTTTGGAATACTGACCTAGCAAGCCATAACATACAGAAGCTTCACATTCTAAACATTCAGAAATGGAGATGTTGCGTTTTCTCCTTTTCAAGTGTTTGATAATGACAGTCTCAGAGGTTTAGTCTTGCAGACTCTAGATGCTGTCAAACATGACTGATTTCCTAAGGCATTGATTGATATCTTGGTTGTGACGATTTGTTACCTAGCTGTATTGTTATAATGGGGGGGGGGGAACCATGGCAACTTACTCCCCCAAAATTATAGGTGGCAGCATCTGTCTGGTGGATCCCCCATGTACACACCAGCAAGGCTTCCTGGGGGTTGTAGCCCTGATGGGATAGGTTTCTTGAAAGCCTCCAAGGGGAACTACAGGGAGGTGGATTCCATACTTTACAACGGCCCCGACTGACCTGGAAGTGCTTCCTGGCTGCAATGTTGTAGTGCTGGAAGTACTCTGCTTCACCCAAGTGAGTTGGTAGATGATGAGGTCAATGCTCATTTGGGAAGAAGTGGAGGATAAAAGCAATAGGAAAGAAAGAAAAGGAGTATTGTGGGAAAGTCTGTGTAAGGGGTTTGTTTAAAATAAACATTAATTTGAATCTCAAACTTGTTTCTATAACGTTTGGGGGTGTGAGATGCCTCCTAGTTGTCACGTTATGTTTTTGGCTGGCCATCTTCAATGCCAGACTGCGCTAAGTCCATTTCCAGAGAATGGAAGGGAATGTGTCCAAAGCAACAAAAATAAGGTAGTCCAAGTTAATTTTAGAGTATTGAAAAACAAAGATACCTACTGGAGGGCATTATAATAAACCCTCGACTTGAGTTGGCCGCAGTTCTACCCCTAACAACTTATTTCGCCTGGAAAGTAGACTTGCCTCTTCCTATCAGTGTCTGTCATCAAGTAGCATTAACCAGACACGAGTCACATGATGCAAGGCAGTTACGCTGAGACGCTTCAATCTCGCACTGTGCAATCTGCTTTTCAGAGTGATTGGAGTCTGGCTCCTTCTGTGGATTCTGTTTCATGTTTTGGCACTTTTGCTTTTTCCTGTTTTCTTTAGTCAGTTTTTGATCGCCTGCCTGTCTTCCCAACTGTTCCTAAAATTATGAAATAAATAACTTGTTTTTACACTAGGCCATGCCTCTGCTTGTGTTGGCATGTCCAGATCTGCTTGCTAATCTTGGTTTGTCTTGTTAGCCTCAATTTACAAGGTGGCCCGTCACATTTCTGGCCTGCTGAGGTTGGCACAGGTTGTCTCTGCTGTGCTCTCTTCTCTGCCAGTGGATGTGTCTGGTCGGTGATGCCACAGATCACCACCAGCAGCTCCAAAATGCCAAGTTTGAATTCTCAAATATTAGCAGACATGAGGTTTTGAATGCTTTGTGCATCTCCAGACAGCACTTCATTGCCACTAGGTTTTTGATCTGCTGGCGTCTGATACTGTGAGTACTTATTTGCCCAAGCCATGTCAATTCTGTTCTCCTGCTTACCAGAGACAGTACTTTTTTTTTTAGATCTGGCCATAAATAGTGTTTCATTCTGCTGTTGTCGTGTCTATTCTTGCCTCCTTTGATCCATAGTTGTCTTTCTAGGGGGAACATCCCAGAGCTGTCTGCTCCAAAAGGGAGATGGGAGGATGTTCAAGTCCTGTTACATCCAGAGGGGGACTTTCCAGATACTTCAGTTCCAGAACTTCAATAGAGTGCACTGCTTCATGTTCTTTGGCACTGACTTTCCACAGATCCAAGCACCGCTAGACAAGGCCATTCTGGAACCGGTACCTTCCCCAAGGTTCAAACCACACCAACCAAGTTCAAACCTTGTCCACTGGTCCACAGAGTTTTGTACTATCTATATGTCTCATTTACCACACTTTGTGATGATGTAACAAACAGCAAGGCACACCTCCTTTCACACTCATCACTGATGTAGTAGTCCAAGAAAGAGACACTTGCCCACCTTCAGTATTCTTGCCGCATCAGATAGTGCCTTAAGAAAGAGCTACAGGGAGAAGAAGCAAAGCCTCACTAATTGCATTTATCTTCTCATAAGTGGGTCTTACTCAGCTAATCATGATTTTTGGAAAGACGGACCCCTGTTCTATCTCTAATCATACTCTGCTTAAAGTATTATGAATTCTTGTGTTATAACATTTGCATTTAAAGCTATTGACTTACTGTACACCATGTACAAGTTAACTGTGAAATAGATACGAAGCCTATGAAAAGTATTCGCCTGCTTGGGCATTTTCCCATTATATGGTTTTACAGCATTGAATCACCGTCTGTTTAACTTGGCTCTTTGTCAGGAGGAGTGGTGGCTCTGAGGTTAGGGATTTGCACCGGCAATCAGAAGGTTTGGCACGTAATGCCAAAAGTGACTCTCCTCCTTTGGCCCATTCAGCAAGGCTCTTAACCTGCAATTGCTCCATTCTGGGTATGATGTTAACCTGCATGCAGGCCCTCCAATCTGTAGGGAAAAATCTGGGGGGTTGGTGGCAGCCAGCCACCATAAAAAAAACATCACACTGTTCCATTCCATCTGAACTAGTGTGGTGCTGAGGTGTCACCCATTGCATGGCTGCACTCAGGTCTTAATCTGGGAACCTGAGGTGGTTTGTCATGTGGTGGGTGCTGCATTGTGCTGTATCAGCACATGCTCCTAACCTCTCTCTCTCTCTCTCTGACAGTGATCAACAGGAAAAAAAAAAAAAAAAAAAACTCCAATGAAAAGGTGAAAACTTCTCTACGAAGTGGTCTATCATTTCACCTAACTTATTTATATATAGATACTTTATTAATCCCAATGTTTCAAAAAGTCACAGGAACTTTTGTACAGCACTCAATATGAAGTGTTAGCTGCAACGAGGGGCAACATAAGCAATTGTCCAAAATCAGAATACTTTATTAATCCCAAAGGAAATTAACACATGCAATGTAAGGAATGTATTAAAGTTCTCCTTTTGTTCTGGAGAGTCAGTTTAATGTGGCTAACTAAAGACTCTAATCTGAAAATGTTGTTTATCTGACTACCAGTTTTAGATACAAAGCCCACTAGAGTCATTTATGAAGAGGGTGGATGTTTTTACTGACATTTTTCAGAAGGAGCCTCTCGTGAAACAGGCTTGGATACGTTAATGCTAACGCAGTCACTCAGACTTTTCTGCATGACAATGTCATCAGCTGCAAACACTTTAGTGAAATTGAATCTGACATTTATATTAAACATTATAGTAACTGAGACATTTGTTACCCACCACTGGTTCAGTTTCTGACCCCAAGGGACTCACTTAACCTGACATTTCCCACAATGTAGAAACTGGGAAATAATCATAAGATGTATTTATGATTTATGAATCATTTGATGAAAGCTTCACCTATAATGACCTCCAATATAAATCTGTACCCTTATTAAGGATAGACAAAAAACTTTAAAAATAATCACATTTTCTTTGTTGCCTTTTTGAAACAAAAAGATTATTATTATGCTATCAAGAACTAAAGAGTGCAATAAAACTACTGAGTAAAGCACACAATGAAAGTAGGCGGCAACATGGCCTGACGTCAGGAAGTTCTGACTTCAAAAGTTGAAAGGGAAATACTGCAGAAATGGAAAACATTGTTACCACAATAGGTTTTCAAGCTAGTATGGAACAGGCAGTAACATCAGAGTCAATAACAGCAAATTAGAAACCAGCAGAGTTTAATGGAGAAGGAATAGTGGCAGAGAACATTAGATAGATAGATAGATAGATACTTTATTAATCCCAAGCGGAAATTCACATAATCCAGCAGCAGTATACTGATACAAAAAACAATAATAAATTAAAGAGTGATAAAAATGCATGTAAAAGCAGACAATAACTTTGAATAATGTGAGCATTTACCCCCCCGGGTGGAATTGAAGAGTCGCATAGTGTGGGGGAGGAACGATCTCCTCAGTCTGTCAGTGGAGCAGGACAGTGACAGCAGTCTGTTGCTGAAGCTGCTCCTCTGCCTGGAGATGACACTGTTTAGTAGATGCAGTGGATTCTTTGTGATTGACAGGAGTTTGCTTAGAGCCCGTCGCTCTGCCACAGCAATAGAGCCTGCCTTCCTAAAAAGTTTGTCCAGGCGTGATAAGTCCTTCTTCTTTATGCTGCCTCCCCAGCACACCACTGCGTAGAAGAGGGTACTCACCACAACCGTCTGGTAGAACATCTGCAGCATCTTATTGAAGTATAGTCGGCTCTGACCTTTCTTACACAGAGCATCAGTATTGGCAGACCAGTCCAATTTGTCATCCAGCTGCACTCACAGGTATTTATAGGTCTGTACCCTCTGCACACAGTCTCCTCTGATGATCACGGGGTCCATGAGGGGCCTGGGCCTCCTAAAATCCAGCACCAGTTCCTTGGTCTTGCTGGTGTGCAGGTGTAAGTGGTATGAGTCACACCATTTAACAAAGTCTTTGATTAGCTTCCTGTACTCCTCCTCCTGCCCACTCCTGATGCAGCCCACAACAGCAGTGTCGTCAGCAAACTTTTGCACATGGCAGGACTCCAAATTGTATTGGAAGTCTGATGTATATAGGCTGAATAGGACTGGAGAAAGTACAGTCCTCTGCGGCGCTCCTGTGTTGCTGACCACAATGTTAAACCTGCGGTTCCCAAGACTGCTTGTACCTAAGGAGCAGAGGTTGGATGGTGTTGAAGGTGCTAGAGAAGTCCAGAAACATAATTCTTACAGCACCACTGCCTCTGTCCAGGTGGGAGAGGGATCGGTGTAGCATGTAGATGATGGCATCCTCCACTCCCACCTTCTCCTGGTATGCGGACTGCAGAGGGTCGATGACGTGTTGGGCCTGTGGCCTCGGGTGATGAAGCAGCAGCCGCTCCATGGTCTTCATCACATGTGATGTCAGAGCAACAGGCTGGAAGTCATTCAGCTCACTAGGACATGATACCTTTGGGACTGGGGTGATACAAGATGCTTTCCAAAGCCTCGGGACTCTCCCCTGTTCCAGGCTCAGGTTGAAGATGCGCTGTAGAGGACTCCCCAGTTCCAACGCACAGGCCTTCAACAGTCATGGTGATACTCCATCTGGACCCGCTGCTTTGCTGGCGCGAAGTCTCCTCAGCTCTCTGCTCACCTGCGCTAAAGTAATTGTAGGTGGGGATGTCTCACCTATGCTGGTATCAGCAGAAGGATGGTTGGAGGGTGCAGTACTCCGAGGTGAGAGCGAGTTAGGGTGGTCAAACCTGTTAAAGAAGTTGTTTATCTGGTTTGCTATCTCCACGCCTCTCTCGATAATGGCACCCCACTTCGAGCTGCAGTCAGTGATGATCTTCATCCCATCCCACACTTCCTTCATGCTGTTATTCTGCAACTTCTGCTCCTGTACTGCTCCTTCGCCGCCCTGAGCTGGACTTGGTGAAGTGAAGAAGTCAGTCTTTGCATTGGAAGAAGATGCATGTTTTAACAAGTGAAAAATGTCACATGACTGTATGATTTTCTGAACCCATTTAATGCCTTTTACAGTAGAGGAGAGGAAAATGTAAGTAACTAGAGAAAAACATGGAAACTGCCTCCCATAAATGAACAGATTAGATTAAAATGTCAGAGTATGCCAGTGCCATAGTGGCGTCTCACCCAGGCCTGATTTTTCTTCACACTTGACAATGCCAGATTTGTCTCCCCAGGTTAGGTCAGGGTGAGGAGCATGAACTGTTACAGAGCATTGCCTCACTCACAACATGACGAAACAGCTCAGGATCCCGGTTGGCAACTCCCCAGGTAGACATGCGTTCCACTCTCACCTTCAGGAAATGACCCTCTATCTGCCACAGCCAGGTGTTACGTGGGCATCTCCTTGGTCTGGTCCAACCTCTTGGGTCCTTAACAATGAGGATCCTGTGAGCCGGATCACCCTCTGGGAATCGTGCCACATGGTTGTAGTGCTGTAACTGTCACTCCCTCACAATGCAATTCAGGACTCCCTGAGCAAACACTGGATCCACACAAAGTTAAACCAACAGTACCCAATGATTCTTCAAAAAGACACAGTACCAAAGGAGTCCAGTCTTCATCTCAGGTCACTGGATAGCATCTATGTCTCGCAACCATATAGCAAGACAGGAAGCACCAGAAATCTAAAGACTTGGACCTTCATCCTTTTACAGAGATATTAGGAGCCCGCCATGCTCACCCAATCCATCCTCTGGCTTCATAGGAAGAGCAACCAGAGACCTCTCAACGAGGTCGACACTCTCTCCACAGACAGACACACTGCTGATGGCTGTGCCCAAGAGGTCATTAAAGGCCTAGATCTTGGTTTCTATCCAGGACACTTGCAAGCCCAGATACTCAGACTTTGCACTAAGTTGCTTACAAATCATCTACTGATTAATTTACTCACTTGGCAGAAAAGTTTATCCAAAGTGACTTGCAAAAGTGGTCAACGTGATCAAGTAACATCAGTCTGAGACTGTCTTAGAACAAGTGTTTGAGGACAAGATTACAAAACTGACCGTCACAGGTGAAGACCTGTAGAACTGGCTAGTTCTCTTTCCTTAGTTAGAGGACTCAAAGCCATCATCTGTTAGATAGATGTTCACGGAACAAAAAAAGTCTTCAGATACTTCATAAACACACTGAGGGTATTGGCAGTTCAAATGGAGGTGGACAACTCATTCCACCAGCAAGGAGTGAGACATGAAAGGAGTGTGGATTGAGATTTGATGCCACACAGGAGTAGCATCACCAGACACTGTTCATCAGCAGACTTCAGCTGGTGGGAAGAAGCAATGGACCTTATGAATGCCAACATATGTGTGTGCCGAACCACTAAGGCAAGCATTAAGAATTTGATCTTAACACATGCTGTGATGAGGAGCCCATGAATAGACCTAAAAAGAGGAGTGACATGCGCCCCTCTCAGCTTGTTGAACTCAAGATGTGCCACTGCATTTGAATCATCTGCACTTGGCTTGGTAGCGTATGCAGGCACCCTTGCCAGGAAGGATTTGCAGTAGTCCAGACATGTCAACACCAAAGCCTGGACTGAGAAGTTATTAATGTACTGTCTGCCAGTAAAATGATATGAACAGCACCAGTAGATGGAAGAATATAAAGTCTATGGAGAAGCTAAAGACAGGAAATGAAAAAACAAAAGATTGTGTATCAAAATTCAATGTGCAGTCCAAAACTGTAGAAGGTTCATTTGCCTTACTTCATGGGAAAAGCATAAAAACACCCCAAAAAGTTTTTTGAGGAATATCTAGAATATTGGACAGTCACCTTCAGTGTGGCACCTGTTTAAATACTGTCACACAGATGACGTCACCCTCCATGACTTCCTTTAACAATCCCATAGAAATCTGCTATCGTGACCACACTTCTGCAATGCAAAGTGGCTAAACAAAATGGCGCTGCCAAACAAAACCTCAATAGCAATCAAATTTAACTTGTTAAGAGCATAAAATTATGGCAAAACAAAGGTGAAACTAAGAGATCTATAATACACAGAATACAGAAAAAAATATACAACAATACAAAAGTGTATTAAAGTAGATAATTAGATAAATGACCCCACCACTGTGAGATCAAAAAGTAATTTATCCTTTTTGGTTATTATCAGATATTCAGATCAACCATCCTTTCACTTTATGATGTACTTCCAGTTTAGTGGGGCGTTCATCTCAGAAGTACAGGGTTTAAGGAAGGAACCCAACGCTGTACCGGGTACAACTCACTCCAAGATCAGAGTTACAAAATAACAAAACTAACATCTTTAGAATGTGGAAGGAAAGCCAAAGCACCCAAATTGGGAGAAGGTGCCAGCTCCACCCATATTTTGCCTAGGTCAGAGTTTGGACCCAGGACCATTGTGCTACCATTCTACTATGAACAATCCTGTATGTAAGAACGACAGACACATCTAATAGAGTGGAACAAGTCAGTGTGGTGGGGAGTAGCAATTAAGAGACCTTCAGATCTCGACTCGATGTTATTTTAGACATTCTTGTTGGGCTGAATGGCCTTGTTCTCATCACAACTGTTCCAACGTTCTAATAAAGACTTGAGGAGCAGTATGGCCTAGAGACTACCGTGCTGGATTATAAAACACAGCATCGCCAGGTTCAAACACCACTACTGTAATTTCTGCTCTTATGCTTGTGAACTTTTTTTGATCACTGTCCAAACTGATACTGTGAACAACATGTGAATGAGAGTCTAGACTCTGAATGAAAGTTCTTCACAGGTACACACGTTCTCACATTCGGCCAGTTGTGTATCACCAGCCTGCTTAACTGCAGGGTAGTAGGAGGAAACTGAGAAAAAAATGCACAAGTCAGCCTCATTTGAGGTCAGGAGCTTATGTAACATGATCATGTGCCCCATCTCTCCACTGCTCTGAATTATTTGTTAAGCCTGTTAATAAAGAGACCATTGCAGTTTTTCATTAATAAGATGCCCACAATTTGATCAGCCAATGAATGAATAACTTGCTGCCAGTTTTTTTTTTTTTTTTTTAGACGTGGGTGCTTTTCATTTACACTTTCTGGAAAGAAACTTTCCTGGAATGGGCTTGGAGGAGCTGACGTTAACACTTCACTGGCAGCCATCAGCACTTTTATTAGATGCTAGGCAAATGCCACTGTAGCCAGTCAAGGGCAGTAAAGAGGTAACTCATTATATTGTTCTGTCCATTTTATTACTTTGTGCAAAGGAAATGGCCAGACTGGTTCGAGCTGATAGAACTGAGATAACCACTCTGTACAACTGTGGTGATCAGAAAATTGTCTCACAATGCACAACACATAGAACCTTGAGGCAGAAGGGCCGCTACAGCAGAATATCAGGTCAGGTTCCACTCCTGTCCTCCAAGAACAGAAAGCTGTGAGGCTTCAGTGGGCACAGGCCACCCAAAACTTGACAGATTAAAACTACAAAAACACAGCCTGGTCTGATGATTATCAATTTCTGATCGGGTATGCAGATGATGAGGTCAGAATTTGGTGACAACAGCATGAATCCATGCATCCAAGCTACCTTATGTCAACAGTCCAGGCTGGTGTTGGTGGTGTATTGTTGTAAGGAATGTTGTCTTGGCACATTTTAGAACAGTTAATACCAATCAATCAATGCCTGAAAGCCCCAAATGAGTGTTATTGCTAACCATGTGCATCCCTTTATAGCGTCAATTTACCCAATTTTTACTGGCTCCTCTTAGTATGATAATGCACCATGTCACAAAGCAAAAGTTGTCCCCAATTGGTTTCTTGAACATGACAATGACTTCACAGTGACCTTGCCTGTCACCAAATCTGAATCCAATAGAACACCTTTGGGATGTAGCAGAATGGGAGATTCAAAGCTTGAATGTGTAGCTAACAAATATGCAGTGATGCAATCATGTTAACATGGACCAGAATTTCAAATGAATGTTTCCAACATCTTAAGATACCCACATCACAAAGAACTGAGAGCAAAAGGAGTCCCTGCTCAGTATTAGTATAGTGGTCCTAAGAGTTTACACAGTGAGTGTGTGTTGAAAGGACAGTGCATAGTACCATATATACTCACAGTTAAGTTCTCCCATGGATAAGTCTGGACTTGATTTTACTGTACAATTTCTGGTATTTCATAATGTCGGTCGTATAAGTCGAATGCGAAACACGCACGCTGTTGGGTCCAAGAGATTATGATATGCTGACTCCCACCTGAGAGAGAAACCACGGAGCACACTGCCTTTTTTTTTCTATGTATTGTGCCTATGTGACTACACGGTAATATCTGACTATTCTAAAGCAACGTTTGCACTGATTTGAGTTTTTGGTATCTCACACCCTCATACTCTTTTATCGTAACAGCATCCCTTACCTACAATGGAGCGTTCGATTACAAGAAAATATGAAGCTGGGTTTAAATTAAATGTCGTTGAAGCAGTGAAAGAAATTGGTAACTGCACTGCTGCAAGAAAATTTGATGTGTCTGAGAAACTGGTGCGAGATTGGAGGAGGCAAAAAGATGTAAAAAAATGGCCGTATAAGTCGGGGACTGATTTTATGATTGATTTTTTGGGTTTCAAGACCTGACTTATACGTGAGTATATACGATAAGTCTCGATCACATCACAGTGTTTTGAGTCTCACACAAAGCACATCTTCATTTTGCCTTTGAAACTCATTGCTAACCACAACTTTGAATGCAGAGACATTTGTGAGCACAGAGGACGTGGCTGTGTTTCATAGGGTTGGAGCAGTTGGCAGCATTTTTAAAAGAACAATTTAAATTATTGAGACTAAGAAACACATTTTGAAGAGACACCTTAAAAATAGAAAAAAACAAAATAGGCACTGAGCCAATTAAATAAATAAGTTGGATTGATTTAGCAAAAAAAAAAAAATCTAAGCATAATAATCAAAATCCAAAACAAGTTAAACACAAACAAAACCATTCGACAAGGTCTAGTCAATGAATGTGGCAAAGTACTCGACTGTCACGGCTCTACATGGGCCCAGTCGCTCGCTAGTGATGTTGCCCTGGATCAAGTTTATTTTTTGTTTCTATACTATCAAAATAAAATTGCCCTTTTTGTTATTTATGCTTTTGCGTTTTGTGATTTATTCATGTGTGTTTATGTGTTTGATTGTTTTTGCTGTGCTTTAACTATTTCTTTTCATATTTTTATACTATTTCTGTCGATTGCTGCTTATGTTCTTTGTTCTTTATCGGTGGAGCCACAGGAGACAGGGCCACCCTGACTTCGCCACTTCTTTGCCATCCTTCTGGCTATTTACATTGGCCAAGAAAGCCCAAGAGTAGGAAATCATTGTGTTTGTGTGGGGTGTTAATAAGTATTGGTATTTTTATTGATGTACTGCCCTGCAGGAATATAGTAAACATTTTTCTGTAAGGACTAGTGTAAATGAAATGTAAAAAAGCAAGTCAAACAAACTAGGAATTTATCCAAAAAACTGGAAATCGGGACTTAATGCACTGCGGTGGGCTGGCGCCTTGCCCGGGGTTTGTTTCCTGCCTTGAGCCCTGTGTTGGCTGGGATTGGCTCCAGCAGACTCCCGTGACCCTGTAGTTAGGATATAGCGGTTTGGATAATGGATTGATGGTTGGACTTAATGCAAGAAATCATAAACCAACAAAGTTTCGATTATCAAAGAATTTTTGATAAAAAATGTTTAAGTCAAAAAGACAAGAGCAAGGATTTGTTAACCAGGGAAAATCCAAAGCAGCAGTCTTTCTCATAAAGTGATGTAAGAATTATCCATAAAAGTTGGATAAAACATGGCTGCTCAAGCTAATCTTTAAGCCCTTAGCCTAATGAGGTGTGGGACATGACCTTTGTGAACTGGAGGATACATCATGCAAACTGGATCTATAAAATGGTGGCAATGGAGAGAAAAGCCAAACGGCATTGTGGTAAAAAGTAAATAAACTTTGTTAAGGGGCAAAAAACATCAAAACAGCCCTCAGATTTGGAATCTCTGAAATCAATATATAATTTACAAGAAAGTCTTTGAGAATTTGCACAATACATTCCAGTTGGATTTCTGATTTTTGATCACTTTCTGCTCTTAATCTTGGGGTTTGCTTTTGGATTGTATTTTTCGTGTATTTTAAGGCAACTCCTTTTTCCCCTTTTTAAGTATTTTAAGTAATTCTTAATTTACAAATATTCTTTGGTTGCCCTTTTCTATAAAAGTCAGTGGCTTACAGTAATCATTGTCCTTGTTTGTTTTTTTGCTGTTTTTTGGGACTTTTCTTTATATTTTGAACTATTAAGCCAGGTTTTCCCATTTTGGGCCTAACCAGGATGAAGCCTACAGGTACATTTCTGGGACAAGTTGGTTATGTATTGTAGAATCACACCATTTACATTTTGTTAATGACTTCTAATCATAACAGTTTTTTGTTTTGAAAATTTATGTTTAATTGTATGATTATGGTTTGTATTGTCTTGTTTAAAATCATTTAATATGTGCCATGTGCCTTGTCTTCTATGGGTGGAGCCTCAGGTGGTGGGTCCCGAAAAATCACGGGTCTGTCATAAAAGGACTATTTACTAATTTCTTTCTCATCATCTAGTATTTATTTGGATAAATGAATTTTTAATTTTTTTTTTTACTTAAGGAATCCATTTTTTTAATGTTTATTCCTTTGCTACAACCTATAGTTTGAACTGAAGATCTACCTCTCCACCTCGTTCATTAGTCAAGAGGTCTGCCATCAATTAAACAGCACAGTATTATGTGAATGCCTTCTTGTCTAAAATGGGTTGAAATATAAGTATTCAATGTAGACATTATTTGATACATGGGTTGTCCATTTGATGTAGTGTAATAATACAAATCCAGTCCCTTTCCCTCAGGCCAGCATTTTCCTCTTCGAATACAGCTGTCCATTTTTACTGCTTCTTTTCAGCATCATTTGTGTTTTGGTGGGGAAAATGCAGCAGTGGTCACTAACACATTGGCCTGGTTTAAGGCCTAGCCATGTCTGGATTTTAGTTTTCTAAGGTGAGCGTCAATTTATCAATATTTTCACTAATCCTTTGCCCACCACGTAAAGTAATTTGTCACAATCATTATAGCTATAAACGTCGTTCACATGATTAAATCAGACGTCGAGATCTCACCAGTATACCACATACATAGATTGTAAGTCTCCAAACCGAAAAGCCCAATTGTCCATTTTGACAAAGCATGTGCAAGAAAGTCACTTTGAGAAGTGAGAAAAGCGCTATATAAATGTAAGTATTATTATTATTAATAATAATGATAATAATAATATTATAATGAGGGGGGAGTTAAGCTAAAGTCAGAAAATGGAATTTATCAGAAAATGGAATGAACCTTAACAAAACTGATAATGTCATTTCTCAATGTCATCTCCACCCTTCTCAATGCACTTGTGCCACCTGCCTGGAAGTGCCTGCAGAATAAAAGGTTTTGTCTTGTCCTCATCACCACTCGTGCACCACTTTCTTAATGTCGTCATCTGTCTTGAATAGACGACCACCCAGATGTTTTTTTAGCGGTCCAAAAGGTCAGACGGTGTCAATTTTGGTGAATATGTAAGATGTGGTAATACGTCAAACTTCAGTTTCTCCAGACCAGCCTTGGTGTTCTTAGCAGTGTGTGTTCATTGTCTTAAAGCAAAAGGACTCCTTGAGACAGCAGTCCCTGACGCTTGGATCGAACAGCAGGCTTCACATTGGTCTCCAGCAAGTCACAGCAACTTGCCCTAGTCACTGTAGTACCCCTCGACATGTAGTGTTTGACAGTAACTCTGGTGCACAAGTGGCTGTGAGGACAAGACAAAACCTTTTATTGAGTGGTACTGGAGAGCCATCATTGCAGATACTAACACTACTAGCTTTTAATAGAGTTGATTTTGTGCCTATTAAGAATAAATTTCAGATTTATTTAGAGTTCATAATCTGGTTTTCAGGTTTCAGACCCCATGCTCTTGATTTTGGATTTTGGACTTTGTTCTTGTTCTCCTCTAGACTGCTTCTTGTAGGGAAAATTTTGTAATCTCATTAAACAGTTTTTTAATTTGTTCCTTACTTTTCTTTTTGAAAACACTTTTTGAATAAAGCCTTATTATTCTAAGAGTCTGTTTTGCATTTTGAACAAGAGGTTCATGGTGCCCCTCTCCCATTTGAGAGTTAAAGATGTCTGTAATTGAGTTTCAGGTCCAGGCTTAATCTCTGCTTTTGAGGCCTACTATATGGACAAATGTTTGCACACACCTGACTATAACATCTACATAACAGGTAGTGTAACTACCATGTGTGTAGGGTGAGACAACACATGGGCCCCAGTATTAGAGGGGAGGGGGTGCCCGATGTCACATAGAAATTAAAAAAAAAATTCAGATTAAACAATAATAAATACAAAGGAAAGAAAGAAGTCCAAATACTACTTGAATAACCCAGGCATTAATTTGGACTTGTTTTACGTGCTTTAAAATAAAACATAATTAGCGTTACACTAAAAGCAGTCAGCACAAATTTGCTAGTAATGTTTCCAAATGCACAGTTTCACAATCAGTCAT
Source organism: Polypterus bichir lapradei (assembly GCA_026402145.1). Classification (NCBI taxonomy): domain Eukaryota; kingdom Metazoa; phylum Chordata; class Cladistia; order Polypteriformes; family Polypteridae; genus Polypterus; species Polypterus bichir. The sequence goes on from JANRMT010062796.1 coordinate 74,386,721, forward strand.
TTTAGTAAACAATTGCACGTGATGGTAGTGACATTTCAAAACTAAAGTGGTCAGGTACTCTATGATAGTCTGTTACAATGTGAGGTTGATTTGAATTAATAACTGTAGTCGAAAGCAGGAAGTATAACTTTTATAATGTGTTTGAAACCATAGATACAAATATGCCCATTGCAAAGTTGTCATCTGTTTATGAATTAGCAGACTTCATCACAATAAAAAAATCATATGATTGCAGCTAGTCTGTAAGACATCTGTACTAGATGCGTTTTGTTTTTAACGATTCCAGTGACAGTTGCAATGGCTGAGCAGTCATTCAGCAAACTCAAACTTATTTAAAATTATTCACGATCTGCTATGTCCCAGACTAGACTCATAAGCTTGGCTCTTTTATTAATAGAGTCAAGAAGAGCTAAGCAACTAAATATTATGAATATAATGCAAGATTTTGCCAAAATAATATCCCAAAGAGGAATATATATTAAAATTACTTGTTTTTGTTATTTTTTTCTATAGTAACATCCACCTTTAGTATGCACTACAATTCATTATGGATCATTTTTCTTTTTGTATCGCATGCAAATGACGTAATTATAACGATACTTCTTTCTAAAGTTACATTGTTGCCAGTGGTATTGAAATGTTAAGTATTTTTAATCAATGTCACTTCATTTTCAGGTTTACAAAACAGCAACAGTGGTACTGCATACGAAAGGTGGGTTTCCTATAACTTCAACATGTGATGAAAATAATTTTTTTTGTGATAATTACTATCAGTATTTGCAATATACAGTGGTGTGAAAAACTATTTGCCCC
>JANRMT010062796.1:74392533-74403585 GCA_026402145.1 Polypterus bichir lapradei
GAATAAGAAATCAGGAAGGGGGCAAATAGTTTTTCACACCACTGTATCATTTTACAATAAATGTTAAAAAGCATTGCAATACTCGTATATTTATAAAAATTACGTGGGCCATTTTATAACATTGGTAGCAATGCCAAGTGGGTAAGGCAATATATTCATTCAGGCAATCCTAGTGCAAATGACATCACTTGTAGTGAAAGACTTCAGAAATCAAATTGTGTGTTAGTTACCTTATATAGTTATATTTTTTCCAGTTGAATAAAAATGTACAAAAGATTTGATATGCATATATGTATATATGTACACATGTGCACTTAGGAGAAAGCTGAATGGACCTAATGAAGATAATTCTACGCCAGGCAAGGCGGTGGCAGGGTACACTAAACCTTCCTCTGTTATTTCTGTAGGCCAAATATGGGAAATTCTGCATGATTCAGCCTAGACAACATCAATTCTGGTTCCGGCTCCAAGAAAGATGTCACTTCCGGTTCCGGCCTTAAGAGTGATGTCACTTCCAGCTCCGACCTAAATGACATCACTTCCTTTAAAGTCGCCATCTTTGGCTTAACTAACCAGTTCAGTTTTGGACTCCAACCCATGGCCATCAGTGCTATTCTCCAAACCCTTCTGCAGCCAGGGAAATTATACGGGTGGCGGTCCCAAACCTTTTTTGAGTGTGACGAGTATATTGAAGTACATCACCCTAGAAGCCCCATTAAAAACATTCACACAGGCTCCATTTGTTACACCCCTGCCACCTGAGCTTGTTGGACGTCCCATTCCAAAACCAGGGCATTAATATGAAGTTGAACCTCCCTTGAGGCCTTTGTTATCCTTAACTTCACATGGCAAATGCATATAAACAATGTTTGTGAAGAAACTTGAAAAATACCAAAGTTATCTTTAAGATTAACAAGTTCACAGATTCAATATTCTAACATTTCAAAAATGTATACAGTGCAATTTATTTAGGATATCTCACCGAAAATTGAACTGTTTTTACAAATTTCCTGGAAGAATGAATGTGCCACATTTTAACAAATTTAGTCCACTGGACTTCAAGTCATTTTATGCGGATAGACAGATAGGCAGACATGGCTATCTCAATAGATACTTTTTGCATTGTATGTTAACACACACAAAAATCATCATGTTTGGGTGGAATACTCCATTAAAGCAATGTATATGCATTTTATGGAAGCTTTGCTACATGTGTTGCCACAAAGACCAACAGCATCGATACTCCATTGGGTTGGTATTAACTTATGACAGGTTGCTGTGTTTCCCAGTTACATTTCAAATTACCATCAAATTAGCAAAAAAGTCAAGAAAAGTTTTGAAATGTAAATTATTATGAACTTAACAAAATTTAGAGTTTCAGATGCAAGTTATCATTCTGTCAAAGGTAGCATTCCCCTAGCCACCCATGGCCATTAATCCATATTGACGTTTCAGGACAGTAATTTGGAACTCATTTCCATGTTAAGTCACTCAGAGAATGATACAGATGTCAGACTTACTTATTTCTTGTTATCTTCTCTTTAAATCTAACTTTTATCCTCAATGGGCTGTATGAGTGCTTTGTGCTCTGTGGGTGGAAGTCATGCATATTTACAAAGTCACACAGCCATGCCGCAAACCCCAAATGAAAGAAATGAGCAACTGGGCTGGAAAAGAACAGGCTAGAGAGTGCGGGACTGGAGAAACCGAACTAGGCCCCAGAACAGCATGGGGCAAGGTAGTGCTGAAAAACAATGTGAAGTAAATTATTAAGACTAGCTGCAAATAAAATTCATAAGTCATAAACATTACAAAGTGTACATGGAGGGGGCATGGAGACTATGAAAGTAGATAGCAGCATCCTGATTAGAACATGGGGGCCTCAGTGTTTTTGTAGTGCTCTGAGGTGTTAGTTTAGTGATGGTAATGATGATGTCTCTGTAGTTCATTTTGGCTCCCAGCTTTTCATTTCCTCCAACCTTTGTCTTCTGTACTCCATTCATATTAATTGCCTTACAGTCAAGTGATTGGTATGGCAAACATATTTAGAAGGGTGAAGCCCATCTTTAACACTGAAAGCCCCCTCTACTTCATGTTGCCTTACATTTATATTTTCTGAGTTTTTCACCTTTTCCATCTTCTGTTTTGTGATTTCAACACTTGCCTGTTATCTAGAATCCAAGTCTATTTATTTCTGACTGTTTCTTTATGTCTAGTGAAGCAGCTATTTTTTCCTTATTATGGCTGCCCAAACTACACAGCCAGATTTGCATGCTGTGTGTGCAGACCACCCCTGTGGCATGGCAATCCTCTGTTTGATAGATAGATAGATAGATAGATAGATCGATCGATCCAAAGGGGAAATTCACATACTCCAGCAGCAACATACTGATAAAGAACATTATTAAATTAAAGAGTGATAAAAATGCAAGTATAACAGACGATAAATGTGTATAATGTTAACGTTTACCCCCCGGATGGAATTGAAGAGTCGCATAGTGTGGGGTCTCCTCAGTCTGTCAGTGGAGCAGGACGGTGACAGCAGTCTGTCGCTGAAGCTGCTCCTCTGTCAGGAGATGATACTGTTCAGTGGATTCTCCATGATTGACAGGAGCCTGCTCAGTGCCCTTTGCTCCGCCACAGATGTCAAACTGTCCAACTCCGTGCCTACAATAGAGCCTGCCTTCCTCACCAGTTTGTCAAGGCGTGAGGCGTCCCTCTTCTTTATGCTGCCTCCCCAGCACTCCAACGCGTAGAAGAGGGCGCTAGCCACAACCGTCTGATAGAACATCTGCAGCATCTTATTGCAGATGTTGAAAGATGCCAGCCTTCTAAGGAAGTATCGTCGGCTCTGTCCTTTCTTACACAGAGCATCAGTATTGGCATTCCAGTCCAATTTATCATCCAGCTGCACTCCCAAGTATTTAAGGGTCTGCACCCTCTGCATACTCTAATGATCACGGGGTCCATGAAGGGGCCTGGTCCTCCTAAAAGGAGGTGGTTGGAGTTGCACCATTTCCTTGATTAAGTTCCTATACTCCTCCTCCTGCCCACTCCTGACACAGCCCACGATAGCAGTGTTGTCAGCGAACTTTTGCACGTGGCAGGACTCCGAGTTGTATTGGAAGTCCGATGTACATAGGCTGAAGAGGACTGGAAAAAGTACAGTCCTCTGCATTGCTCCTGTGCTGCTGACCACAATGTCAGACCTGCAGTTCCCGAGACACACATACTGAGGTCTGTCTGTAAGATAGTCCACGATCCATGCCACCAGGTATGAATCTGCTCCCACCTCTGTCAGCTTGTCCCTAAGGAGCAGAGGTTGGATGGTGTTGAAGGCACTAGAGAATTCTTACAGCACCACTGTCTCTGTCCAAGTGGGAGAGGGATCGGTGTAGCATATAGATGATGGCATCCTCCGCTATGATGTGCTGATAAACTAAGGTAGCTAAATCGTCAGTTTCTATGCCACTTTCTCTCTGTATTTGAATTTTTCACCAGCCTGTACTTCAGTTATTGCTGATTTTTGTTTTTTTCTGACTCTGTTTGCTTTACAAATTTGACTGCACTGTTTCACAACTCTTGCCCACTTACTTCTGACTAACCCTTTACCTTACTACTAAGGAATGAGCTCTTGCTGCTGCCCTATCTGCACAACCTTCAGAATATTTGAATAATTGGTGACTCTGTGAACTTCAAGCTGTTCAAATTGCGGGTGTGTTTGGAGCATAGAAATGTAATGCGTATTCAAAAACAGACACACAAACATTGGAAGATATTACTTAAACAAATAGTAGCTACAGTGCGAAAGAAAAGCCCCCTTTCTATAGAACATTCTGAAGCCTTTAAGTGAATGAATGACTGACTGCCTGAGCCGGAGCTGAGATGGTCTCTCCTCATTCGCAGACTTCTGCTTGTGTTTACTTTTCGAGCCTAACTCTGAGAAAATGACTCATCCCCTGTGTCCCTAAGCGCCGCATTGCCACGCTCTTCTGCACAGCCCACTGAGCAGGCCTAGAAGACACACAGAGATAACTGGCACAGCATGCAGCATTTGTTAAGACCTACTGCATTTAACTGTCTGGGGGTCTCCATATGGGTGAACTGACAGCACAAACAGGGAGCCGGGCTAGTTGATCCACAGGACCAGTGCCATGACAAATGGGCCATATGAAACGGAATCAGCTTTTCTTTCTTGGTGACTTTTTTTAATGAGCATTTGTGATTTTTCCCCATCATCTTTTAAAGGTCAAAAGTGGAAATGTTTCAGTCCTGCCTGCCATATTAAATAAAGAATGAAACCTGCTGGGATTCTCATGATAATGACAGTAGAAACACTCAGTCAATGTCAATGAATGCAGCTGTGGGCATCTCTAGGGATAACCCCGGAAGAGTCCTGTGTACGTCCAATCTATATATAAAATGTTAAGGTATGTCAGTGTTTCATGCGATTACTCATGAACTAATGGGGCTAGACCCTTGATCTTGGTTTTAATCAAATCCTAATAACCTGGTAGGTTCTGGAAATTCAAAACATTTTAAGTAGAAGCATCTCTGGCATCTATGACTGATGGCTGTGTGTTTACAGAAAAGTCATTGGAGAAACCAAGTGATAACCCTGTGATGTCAAAAAGGAAAAGAAGAGCAGTGACATCTGCAGAACATCCAACAAATTGCAGAAGGCTATTAAGTGATGAAGGACAAGAAAGAATAATCAGACTAGGAGCTGATGCATAAAGACAAGCAAAAAATAATCCTGAAAATAAAATCTTAGGTGGCAACAACATGGTGACCATGAAGGCAAGCAAAGTGACCTGCATTCGTGTGTTTACGACAAATAGATCGAGAAACAACCATCATGACAGAAATATACGAACAGCAGCGGCATCTTCTGAGATCCAAGCACATCAATGAAGGCAATTAAGTGATAAAGGATGACAAAGAATAAGCAGACAAGATGCTAAAGTACATAGACAAGCAAAAAGTAATCTCACAGGGAGCTAAATCAGGTGAACAGGGAGGACAGGAATGTTTTTGTCAGTCAAAAACTGCTTTACGGAAAAAGGGAAAATTTGCAAGAAATTTAATGTTGATTCGCTGTTCGATTTTTTATAGCGGCAACTCATGTAGCGATTGTTGTGCAGATACCGACTGGGCTATTCACAGGATATGCCCAGTCGGTCGGCGGTCTGAAAGGGCGTGTAGGAGGGGATATAGTTCTATGATTCATTTTCGGCCGACCTCAAGACGGTTTTCCAGGAAAGCCCCAAGCCCAGTCCGGTTATTTTTGTGTCTCATCTTGTATATCCTGTTATGTTCTGGAAATGCAGAAAATTGAAGCTGTGACAACCTTGTGGCCTGAACAGTTTATTGTAATAAAAGCACGGCCCCCTGCTACTCATAATCCCCCAGTACACAGTACATACTAGGGCTGTCAGATCAAACACCCCCATTCAAATAGTGTTCAAATTAATTTCATTAAGGTCTTATTCAAAGGCAAAGCATTCAATTGTAAAAGAATGGTTGTTTGTTTTACTAATTTTAGCTTCATGTTTCTCCAGGCGTGCTATGCAAAGCTGCAGTATTTTACATGTCTGTTTTTACACTTCACTTTCACGATCAGCTTCTCTGTAACTTTCAATGGTTAGCACATTATATTCATTAATAAACTTACAGCCAGACCTCTTCAAAACATTGTTGTTTTTATTTCTTTCTTTCTATCCCACTACTCTGCACTTTGATATACGTTATAAGTTGTAATAGAACTGGGCCATCACCAAGCCCCAAACCCCACCACAAATACACAGAGAGTCCTGGGTTTAAATAATGGATGGTTTATTTACCACCAAAATCTCCAAAATTGTTGTAAACACAAAGCACAAATCACAGGTTCTCTTTCTCTCCACAATACCTCTCTTCTTCTCACCGCACTGCCCTCCTCCAGTCTAGTGTTGATATACATCTTTCCAGCTCCAACTCACCTGGATAAGGAAGTGCGGCCCTTTTTATTGAGGACCCGGGAGTACATCCGGAGCCAGGGCCACTGCCTGATGGAAGCACTTCCGGGTCATATGAACATCCCATATTCTGAGGAGTGCATCTCCCCGCAGTGCCCTCTTGCAGCTCCCATGAACCCCAGCAGGGCTGCACTGCTAGACTACAACACCCGGCATTCCCTGCTAGTTTCCAAATAGGTGCCAATAAGGAGGGCATCTAGCGCCTGGGGGAAATAAACATCCCCCAGAGAAAGTCCTACCCTGTCCTCTTCTCCTGTCATGGCCAGGGAAGGTATGAAGTCCATGTGCGGTCATTTATTTGGGGCTTCTAAACCATTCACTCTGGCCAGGATGTCCACCCACCCATTAAGGCTGCCTAGTCCAGGTGCGACCCCCTTCCCTTTCTTGGCTGGGGTGCTTTAATGTTCCCACAGGGCCTTCTTCTGGACTGCTGGCTGGGATGCTGGTCCATCCTGTGTGCCTCCTGCAAAGTGTACTCCGAGCAGCTTTTCTAAATGCCTCTCTACTGCCCTAAAAATATAATTTTGCATCTGATTCTGCCCCATTCACTCTAATACCCGAGATCCATGACTGTTGTTGCTTTTATGCTAAGACCTTCTCATTAAACAAATGGAAAATAACTGTCATAATTCTGATTTTTCTTTTATTACATCACTTTAAAATCCCAACTTTAAAGAGTCTTGTTGCTGTCAGCCAACACACATCCCACATTTAGTCATCTTATGTGGCTACTTTGACTCATGATGCCTAAAACAATGAGGTGTAAATAAAAATATTCAGCCCACCCAAGTAGATGGATTATGTGGACCAGCATTTGATACAGTGACAATCCCACAGGTGCCCACTTTTTTTATTCCAAATGTTTAATATTAATGGTAAGCTGCCACTACCCATTGGACCCCTTCAAAATAACAACAGAAGCCCACCTTTGACCCGTCTGCCTCTTGCCTGCTCTTTTACTTAGCTCACTATTCTCACCCTGTCGTGGTCTTGCTAACTTACCAGTGTTCCTCCTGATTCTTGAAAGTGGCCATTAGAAGAATTGTAAACCTTTGCAATCCAGATGTGAGAGCACGAAGCATTGCTACATGATTATTAATATATGCTAGGGGGTCTCGCCCCCTACTCACTTTGCTTGCTTTTCACTTTTACCTTTTCATCAATATCGCATTGAATTTTGATTCCATGTTTGGAATTACATTGTCATAACGCAACATATAACTGCCCATGAGTGAATATCGTTTCTTTCTTTCTACAAGAAATGTGTCTGACAATAGCATTCACACAACTGAGAAATTATTGAACTGTGTGCATGGTTATGTGGGCAGGACTTTTCCAAATCTCTTTGAATAAGCTCTTGTCTCGCAGGGCTTCTAGCCCCGGGCGTGGTTACATCTCTTGGCACGAAGACTCGTCTCGCAGGACGTAAAAGTGTCTCTCTGAGACAATCACGTCTCGTCTCCTTTCCAAAATATTTTTTTTTATAATAGAGAGATACATATTTTTTTATGCATGATGCACTTATGACAATGTTGCTGCATGAGTTCCATTAGTAGCATTCAGCTGGTGTCCTGCACTGCAAAAGTATTGTACACAATATGTCCTGGTGCAGCAAGGACAGGTGGAAGGAATGCGAACAAGAGCTATGGTGGTGCCCAGGAAAAAGCACTTGCAGTGAGGGCACAGGGCTTCTCCATAGGAAGAGGTGAGTGGCAGTGGTGACAGATAGCGCTTTCATGACCAACAGACAGAGTGGTTGAAGACTTCCTCACCTAGCTGTCACTACTAGACCAAGACAGTGATGAAGATGCTTATCTTTTATAGGGTGCCCTGCTTGGGCCTTTGATGGCCTTTGATGGCTGTTACATTTAAATAACAGTTGCCCGATTTTATTTTCTGTTGGTGCTTTTTCTTGCTTTGGCTGCTTATGGAATAATGCATTCATGGCTTAACAGTCAGTGGCCCTCTTTTTTAAATAAATAAATAATTGAAATGGCTGGCTTGCTGTCCGAGGGTGTGTGTGCTCAAGTAGCTGCGGGAGGTTTCTGAGGCAATTGGGGCGAGATGGACCTGCAAGTCTGTCTCAATTGCTTCATTGGCTTTCTGCTGTATGTGATTGAGCCGTTGCGTCCATGGAGACATATAAGGAGGAGCTGGTATGAGAAAAACTGAGAGAAAAAGGAAAAGAAGAAGAAAGAAAGGAGGTTAAAGGAAGGAAAGAGATAGACAGGAGTGAGTGAGAGTCAGTGCAAGATGGAAGGAAGCAGGCCGATGGGAAGGTGAGTCCTAGGAAGGAGCGTGTGGCCGGCGTTCAGGAGGGGGCTGAGGGATTGCTCTTGTTGAGTGACCATGTAGCAAGAGCGGCCGTTATGCTCAGGGTGTGCTCTCGCTAGGAGGAGCCATCAATTGGCAGCAGTGGGAGTACAGTGTGCTCTCGCTGAGGGGAGACAGGTATCAGCAGCGGTTCGAGTGGAGCTGGGATTGGCGGTTCCCCATGGAATGCTGTGGAACTGGCAGCAGGGACACAGGCTGAGATGAAAGGTTGGCTGCACCTGTTGGATGGATTGATGTCTCTCTTTGCTACAGTGCCCGATCAGGGTGAGACGGTGAGACATCAGTTTTAAAAGGAAGGCACCAGGGCTCAGAATAGTAAAGGGCAGTTTCCTGCCTGTTTTAACCTTGTGTTAATGGATTATTTATTATGGAAGTTTTGCACTGCACCGTTGGACATTTTGTTTGGATTGTTTTAATAAAAGTACTTGGCACCTTTATGCGCTTACCCCATGCTATGTTTGTGTGGTATGTCCCTCAGATCTGTTATCAGCGGTAGCGGATTCAAGAGGCTCCCAGGATGCAACCAGCAGTGTGGAGCCAAACCCGCTCTGACAGACTGCTGCTGCGGCTCTTATCATAATAATAATGTACAAAAAAGCACTGTGGCGGACGGCCGGAACCTTTCCCGGCTGAGACGCCCCTGTGATGGAATAATGGGGGAAGGCAGCTTTTCCCGGTCACTGCCTTCCCCCAAAACCCTAGATGGCAGCTTCCCTGGGATCTGGCGGTGCCCCGGATTCCCGCAGGGCATCCTGGAACTTGGAGTTCAGTGGCGCAGCGCTGTTGGGTACCGTGGGTGCTGCCAGGGGGAGCTACAAAAGGAAAGAAGGACTCATATCCAGATTTATAGAAGTACTCCCAAGTCACGAGGACAAGAGTCCTGAAGTACTTTTGGGCCGAAGAAAAATATAATTCTCCATCTGACCTGGAAGTGCCGAAGAGTCACGTGACTGGAAGGAAAGAAGCACTTCCGGGTCAAGAAACATATAAAGGACTGGTGGAGACCCAGCAAGCGAGCCGGAGTTGGGAGGGAGTGTGACGGAGCTTGCTGGGAGGCGGAGGAGAGTATTGTGTAAGTATTGTGAATTCATTTGTGTTTAATGTGGCTGGGGTGCTTTGGAGGCACTATATCAGAAAAAGAAGAAACTAAATTACTTCTTAGTGCTTTTAACTTGTGTCCAGTGTGTTTGTCTGTTGGGGAAAAGGTGAGCAATAGAGTCACCCAGTGTCCACTCAGTTACAGCACATACATGTAACCCCCAAAATCATTAACCCAAGTTTGAATATGTTCAAATATTTACTTATGTTTTAACTCTAATATTCAACCCTAATTTGACAGCCTGAGTAATTAAGTTTTAAGAATTTGTAATGAAGTGCAAGTTTTGTGTTGATCATTGAACTTTGTGTGGCTGTGTGTCTAAATGTGCCTTCTGGTTGACTCCAGGGAAAGACTCCCAGCAATGAAATAAATGGGTTTAGGGAATGGGCTGATGAATATATTTTGACTGAACAAAGATCGATGGGGAGCGTCAACTTGAAAAGACTTAACTAAGTAATTTGTTAATCAGTCTTCATTTTATGTAGAATGCTATGTTTCAGTCAATGTAGCTTCCCTAGCTTATGTTTATATTTGTTTTTCTGGTCTTTTTCTCTAATTTCACAGCTTGAATCATTTATTATTCATGTGATTATTTCTGTTAATATTTATATATTAATTATATTTCATTTAGTCATTATGTTTCCTGTATTACTAATTTTATTATATTTAGAATTATTTATGGACTGTTTCTTTAAAGTCTTAACATCACCGGTGTAACAGAGAGCCACAACAAAAAAAGTAATTAAGAATACAATTCCAAGCAATTATGAAGACATTCAAGATGAGCTTTCAGATTACATCTTGCCTGAAGAAGGGGCCCGAGTTGCCTTGAAAGCTTGCATATTGTAATCTTTCTATTTAGCCAATAAAAGGTGTCAATATATCTATAATGGCTAACATGGTACAACACCCTAGTACTACAGGTTTGAAAGCTGTAATGAATAATGCCATCAGTATTTTCTTACAGGAAATACACATTCCAGTAACCAAAAGAAAAAGCTGAATCACTAACTGTGTCCTTTCCAGAAAAAACTGATGCCATACACGCCATAAGATATCAACCATTACCTTTGCCCGACTATACCCATAAAGTGTCCTCCTGATCCTCATTTTGGTAGCCTGACTTGAGAGTGAGACAGAAAGGGAATGATTTGCACAGTGCATCCATGAAAAAGACTTTTTTTAATGGATACCAAGTGGTTCCCCAACCCTTCTTACATTTCTTATTATTTTTTCCTGTGGCTTTTAAAATATGATGATTGATGCAGCTAGTGATTGTGAATCATCTTCTTTCGGCTGCTCCCATTAGGGGTTGCCACAGCGGATCATCTTCTTCCATATCTTTCTATCCTCTGCATATTGTTCTGTCACACCCACCAATTGCATGTCCTCTCTCACCACATCCATAAACCTTCTCTTAGGCCTTCCTCTTTTTATCTTCTCTGGCAGCTCTATCCTTAACATCCTTCTCCCAATATACCCAGCATCTCTCCTCTGCACATGTCCAAACCAACGCAATCTCGCCTCTCTGACTGTCTCCCAACCGTCCAACTTGAGCTGACCCTCTAATGTCCTCATTTCTAATCCTGTCCATCCTCGTCA
>JANRMT010062796.1:74431439-74466124 GCA_026402145.1 Polypterus bichir lapradei
TCAGGTGACTACCTGTTGAAGCTCATCGAGAGAATGCCAAGAGTGTGCAAAGCAGTAATCAGAGCAAAGGGTGGCTATTTTGAAGAAACTAGAATATAAAACATGTTTTCAGTTATTTCACCTTTTTTTGTTAAGTACATAACTCCACATGTGTTCATTCATAGTTTTGATGCCTTCAGTCATGAAAATTAAGAAAACACATTGAATGAGGAGGTGTGTCCAAACTTTTGGCCTGTACTGTACCTGCTCAAGTATGATTTTGTTAAAAGTTTGGGTTTAAGGTCATTGTTTAAGTTAAAGCTATGCCATTATTATTTTTTCTTTAATTCCTTTGCGTTGATTCTACATTGAATTTATTATTCATTGTGGATTTACTTCATGATTTATGTATTAATTTTATTATTTCATGCTTTTAGTGTTAGATGCGATTAATCATAATTAATTTCATACATTTATACGATTAGTTATTTTTTTTTAATTAATTCCCTTGTCACAAACTACCTGCAGGAGTAGGTAACCTGCTAGTAGTTTGTGACCGACTAGGACTGGGAGTTGATGCCAGCAGAGTCAAAACCAAAGAATTACGGCAGGAACAAAAAAGTACAGTAAAACAGCTGTTTATTGTATCAATCCTTTGGCAAGTAAAGTTCTGGGATAATAAAATGTCCATACTCACACACAAAAATCTTACAAAGGAAAACAAACAAAAATAAATAAATAAACCATAAACTTCAGCAACCCACACATTGTCAAAAAAAAAATGATAGAGAAAAAAAAGACCCCAAAGTTATCAAAATATGGCCTTATCTTCAAGGCAACTTTCACTTTCTAGGAAAAAAAAAAACCTCCCTGACCATTAACTAAAAAAATAAGGCTCTGAAGCAGTCTTAAATATTTGAGCTCCTCCCACTTCCAAAAATCAGGAGCTTGAACTGACTAATAGGAGACTGTTATTCTCCCCACAAGCAGCCCATGCACACCTCTGTAATTCTCAGTCAGTTAAACGAACCCCCTAGCGGCCAACGTCCCACCTCTTATAAAGCCACTATCATTTCTTTCTCGGTGCCCACTGCTGTAGGACGACACTAACTGTATTCTGTTTCGGGGGGGAAAAACTACCCAAAGGCTTCACAACCAAACTAACCCTGCTCAAAAGAAACAATAACAAGAAACCAATAGCACTTTGCTACATCTGTGATCTCAGAAATAACAAACTCAAAAAAAACGTTAAACCAACAATGACTTTAAAAAAAAAAAAAACCCTTTCTCCCCCACGGCATGTCAAAGCGCCATGTTTAAAATGGCATCTGGACTGGTGCTCGCGTCTTTATTTGTAAGGAGATAGCTGGAGAATAAGGAACTACAATAACCCCCTCCCTTCACATGCTAACGAATGACAGTAAGTCCTCATATTCGTTCTCAGTTTGTTTTTTGTTTTGTTTTTTCCAGTTACCTTCACGACAATGTTTAACCACCTTTTTGTGTTTTGCACCGCTGGACACCCAAAGTTGTACAGGTGTTGGCAGCAAGTTGCTATGGGGATGCGTTTCCACATCACATCCCTCCCTAATGTATATATAGTGTCAGAGGTGGCTGGGGTGGCAATCCGGCCGGGACACCCAGGAGGACCGGAGGAGGGCTTGCACCTTCTCCAGACCATCTGGGGGCGACTGCCCTGGTTTCTCTGGGGGCCACCGGTACAGAGCTTTGAAGCTCCACCCTGTAGGGGCCCGTGGTCACCGCCAGGGGGCGCCCCCATGCCTTTGGAGCCCTGGACCTCAGCACTTCCGCCACACCAGGAAGTGCTGGGGGGGGAAGAGGAGCAGGGACACCCGGAGTGCTTCCAGGGATACAGCCGGCACTTCCGCCACACGGGGGCGTGTCGTTGCGAGATTGCCGGGAAGCACCTGGAGCACATCCAGGTGTGGATAAAGGGGGCCGCTTCCCTTCATTCGGCGCGAGAGTCGGGAGCGGAGTGGACTGAGCTTGCTGGAGGAGGCAAGGAGGCGGCCTGAAGAAAGTAAGACATTGTGTGGCCAGGACTTTGGGGACTTGTGGGGTTTTGTGTGGAACTTGTAAATAGGTGGGACTTTAAACTATTTTTAAAAGGTGTTTGTGGGTGACATGAACGTGTCTGCCGGTCTGTGTCCGGGCCAGCCTCCACAATAGTCACATACGTGCGCTTGAAGGCAGTTTATGGACTTAAATAAGTGTTTTCCACTAGACCAGGGGTTGGCGCTGCCCTCTAACTCTTTCTCCTCCTTCCCTGCAGAACACCCAACAAACCCTCCTCTTAAAGCCACTTCCGCTCCTCAGAAGACAGCCAACATCACTTCCTCTTCCGGTCCTCAAGATCCCACCTCTCTTCCAATGTCATTTCCAGTTCCCAGAATTCCATCACTCCCATTACATCACTTCCTATCTACCAAATACATATCTCAGCCATTTTTCCTTTTTTTCCCCTCAGTTCTGTTTTGAGCTAACATCTGCAAAGACAAACCTAACCAACCTATTTCAAGTATATGGAGTGGATCCCCAAACCTTTCACTTTGTCGTGTGTGTTCTTTTACTCTCTCTATATCTAGTATATATGTAAACACATTCCAATTCCAAACAATTTAAACTTGGAGTATTTTGAGGGAAACATTCAAATGCAGCTGAGTATTACACTGAAAAGTAATAACAAGTATAGAAACTCAAACTAAAATAATAAGGTTTTAAAAAGTAATTAGAGATATCAGAAAAAATAGCTAAAACAATTACAGATAAAAGAAAAGTGATTTGAAATTTAAAAATAAAAATTTCACAAATATTCACTGTATATATTGTCAAGTGTGTGTAAAAGCTTTAGTGATGGTAGTTACCCACCAGACAAGGGGTTGACGCAGTGGTCTAATGCCTTCTTTGGTCTTCTCTCTGCAGAACAGAAGATTAACAGCCACTCTATCACCGACGGCATTTGCCTGCCCACCTGGACCCACCCCTTCCTGCCACATGACCACTTAAACCAGAAACTGGCCATCCTATTTCCGGTTCATTTTTTGTTTTCACTCCTTAAATTATAAAGTAGTACTTCTACTCTTTATCTTTGTTGGTCTTCTCTTTAATAATGGTTTGTGTATACATAAATCCATCTATCCAACCATCCATCCATCCATCAATCAAATTGTATTTGTATGGCACATTTTGCAATGAGTATTGTCACAAAGCAGCAGATTTCTGGGCCTGAAACCCCAAGAATAAGGGGCTAACATGTCAGTGATGTGGAAGATTGTAAAATATAACAAGTAAACTTCTTAGACCAGAACTGGACAATAAGTTAACAAAATAAAAGTCTATAATATTTTACAAAAATTTAAAATACATAAGGATAATACACATGCAAAACTTTAAAAGAAAGTCTAAGAATGTATATATCATTGTGAATTTTGAACATGTACCTGATGAAACAAATATTTTCACCTGGGTTTGAACATTTGAAAAGCGTCTTAATCTCACACCCCTGTAGGAAGCTTACCACATAAACTAACGGCTTTATAAGCAAATGCTTTTTAGCCCACTGTGACTTTTTTTATTCCATGTGCTACAAGATATCCTTCTCCTTGTGATCGGAGAAGACTGTAGAGATTGTAAGGAATTAAAAAGTCATTTAAAATATTGCACATTTATGAGTAAGCAACAATATCTTATAATCAATACAGCATTTTACAAGGAACTAAGGTAAAAATGATAAAACTGGGGTAATATTTCCATACTTTCCGGTTCCCGTAAGCACTCTAGCTACTGCATTCTGGACTATATGCAGTCTATTAACGGACACTGACGTGAAGCCTCAAAGCCTGGCACTTATAGTAATCCAAACAGAAATATGTCCATGATGCACTTGTTACTTTTTAACTTTTAGAACATTTTTAATGGCTGCTGTACAAATATTTTTAATATGGGTGTCAAATGAAAGATGAGACTCTATAGAGACACCCAAGTCCCTGATAACCATCTGGGGAATGACAGAATCACAGAGCATCGCCTCTGTGTTCAACGAAAGAAAATTACAAGCGACTCAACATCTAATGTCTAGCAAGTAAGCTTCTATCACATCAGCATGAGCAGTAGCCTGTTCTAGCAGCACAGGACACACAATGTGAACCAGTTTAAAGTGCCAGTACATCACAGGGCATGTACTCACGCTCACGCATACACCCACACACATTAATTCAGAGACAACATGTATGAGGGGGTACCCAAAATAACTGGAATCTGTGTCTGGTGTGCAATCTAGACTTGGTTGCGAATTTTTCCACTAGGTGTGACATACTTGCAGTATTCTGTGGCAGTCTGCCAAGTGGCGTTGTTCTGTATTATTTGTACGGCATTCCGTGACGATTTTTCTTGGTACTTATTAAACATGTTCTGCGATTTTTGTGATGGAAGATCATAAAGAACAGCGAGTCTATGTTAAATTTTGTTTTCTCTTAGGGAAAACAGCTGCTGAAACTGTAGTGATGCTTGAAAATGCTTTTAAAAGAGGAAGCTTTAAGTAAAAACACAAATCTACAAGTGGTTTCACGATTCAAACAAAGGGAAATGTCACTTGAAGACCAACCAAGATCTGGCCAAACTTCCACAATTAGGAATGATGAAAATCTTGAAAACTTTTGCAATGCAATTTAAGAGGATCGTCATCGGACTATTGAAGATGTTTCTGAATTGACTTGTGTGTCTTGGAGACCTTGCCATCTTCTCTACTCGCCTGATCTTTGCTCCATGCGATTTTTTCTTGTTCCCACATATGTAAAAAGAACTCAAATGAAAGTGTTTTTGTACCGTGGAGGAAGTCAAAGAAAAATCGCTGCAGGCATTGGACAATGTTCCTCTTCAGCAATTTCAAAAACGTTTCCACCAGTGGGAAAACCGTTGGGACAAGTGCATTCATTCACATGGAGAGTACTTTAAAGGACACTAAAGTTTCAGTAAGTAAAAATTATTAAAACGATTTTTTTTTCAATTCCGGTTATTTTTGGGTACCCCCTCGTATTGCATTCATCCAGCATTTTGTTGCATTTGGAGAAAAAGCTTCATTGACAGCAACATGGAAAGAGCCACAAAGAACAGAGAAATGATAAGAACTTCAGTTTAAGAAACAACAAAACTGAGCACTAGTGAGTACAAATGGCTCCCTTCAACGGTATCATAATGAGATCTGCTTTACAGGTGCAAAAAAACTTCAAATTGAGATGCTAAACAACCAGGAGGAACAACTTGCTGAAGCAAAAGCAGAGGATCACGGCCTGTTAAAATGACAAGGACCCGAGCAATCATTTTAAACTGCTGAATTCAATGAAGGCTGTACTAGGAAAATAAAATAGTTCAAAGAGCCCCGTACAGATACTATTAACTGGGGACACATGCTTTATGGTAAGACCTGAATGTTGTTTGAAAGAACTTGATTTGACCTACAACTCTGGACAATGACGATAAAACTGACCTTTTAAACTAAAGTATAGGAAGATCTCCATGATCCACCATCACTGGCACTCGGCCAAAACACTTGCCTTTAATCCTTCTGTACCTTCTTGTTATCATTAGGCTGAAATGCGTTTGTAGGTGTATGCAGAGAGTTTTACATTTAATTACCCTTGCAGTATCATTTAAAGTAGGAAAATGGAACACAAATGACAGACGTCAATGAGAGCTGACAGACATCTGCAAGTTGATAGCACTGCACACCAATACTCAACACAGTCTGTGCTTCACCAAGCCAGGTGGATTGGCAGATAATCTCAAATCAATTGAATCATTACAGAGGGACTTTGATAGCATTAGAGGTTTGGGCAGATTCGTGGCAGATGAAATTTAATTTAAGTAAATGTAAAGTATTACAAATAGGAAATAAAAATGTTAGAACCGAAATCTCAACAGGAGGTCTGAATATTGGAAGAACACCTTATTAGTAAGATTTAGGAGTCTGAGTGGACTCTACGCTATCAACCTCAGACAGTGTTCAGAAGCCATTAAGAAGGCTAACAGAATTATATAGCACCCTGATGAGTGGAGCAAGGCCAAGGAGGTTATGCTTAAGCTTTATAACACTCTGCTGAGGCCTCATCTGGAGTACTGCGTGCAGTTTTGGTCTCCAGGCTACAAAAAGACACAGCAGAGCTAAAAAAAGTCCAGAGAAGAGCAACTAGGCCGATTCCAGGGCTACAGGGGATGAATTATGTGGAAAGATGAAAAGAGCTGAACATTTTCATTTTATGCAAAAGAAGATTAAGAGGAGAGATTGTAGCGGTGCTACATGAATGGGTACGTTTTAATGTGTTTTGTGCCGAGTCACGTCTTTCGTAGCCTTGTCCTGTTTATGTATTCTATGGTGCGTCTGTGTAAATGTTATCCCCTGGAAACAAAAGGGGAAGGAGAACGCTGCAGGACTGTGATCTCCTAAAGGTAATTTGCCTGTCCACCCATCAAGTCCAACCGGTTATTTTTTATTTAAACGAGAGGAGATGGATAGAGGGGGAAAGGAGAGAAACCAGAACACAACACAGAAATGCCGATCCGGGTGGTCATGTACCTTTCCACAGCTTGCTGCTGTCAATGCGGGACCTATAACGATCTCGCCATTCTCACAAAACCCCAGGGTTCAGTAGTAACAGGACACGCTGAGGACCATATGGGGAGACTGTTTCGTTTTATTTCGGGAAAGGAGCAAACAATCAAGTGCTTCCATATTGCAGTTTCCGTTGGACAGTTTCTAACCAGTTCAAGTTCATTATCATTAATCACTCTCTGGACAATTTCATAGACTTTACGTGTGTTATGTGTTTCTTGTGTGTCATATCTGTTTTATGTTCAGTGTAGGGTCAAGGGAGGGTTTACGCTGTATATTTATTGTTGCACCATTTATTATAATATTCCACCCTTCACTCATGGGGTTGTATGTGTTAGGGGAAGGAAGATGAGATATTTATACTGTTTGGCATTTTGTTTCACTTCTTTTCATCACTACAGTAAACCCTCGTTTATCGCGGTTAATCCGTTCCAGACTCTATGAAAATGAATTTCCACGAAGTAGGATTCTTTATATATAAATCTAATATTTTCGCAGTTAGAGCATAGAAAACCTGTTTATGACCTATTAAATAAGTTTAACATTATTAGAGCCCTCTAGACATGAAATAACACCCTTTAGTCAAAAGTTTAAACTGTGCTCCATGACAAGACAGAGATGGCAGTTCTTTCTCACAATTAAAAGAATGCAAACATATCTTCCTCTTCAAAGAAGTGCGCGTCAGGAGCAGAGAATGTCAGAGAGAGAGAGAGAGAGAGAGAGAGAGAAAAGCAAATAATCAAAAATCAATAGAGCTGTTGGGCTTTTAAGTGGAAGCACCGGGATAAAGCGTCCGCAAGGTAGGGATCAATGTGAAGGTAGTCTTTCAGCATTTTTTAGAGGAGCATCCGTATCATCTAAGCAAACAGCCCCTCTGCTCACACCTCCTCTGTCAGGAGCAGAGAAAAGCAAACAATCAAAAATCAATACGTGCTGTTAAAGCTTTTAAGTGTGCGAAGCACCGCGAGGGAAGCATATTGTATATCATTGAGGAGTTTTATTTAATACGTGCTCTGATTGGGTAGCTTCTCAGCCATCCGCCAATAGCGTCTCTTGTATGAAATCAACTGGGCAAACAAACTGAGGAAGCATGTACCATAAATTAAAAAGACCCATTGTCTGCAGAAATCTGCGAACCAGTGAAAAATCCATGATATATACTTAGATATGCTTACATTTAAAATCCACGATGGAGTGAAGCCGCGAAAGTCGAAGCGCGATATAGCGAGGGATCACTGTATATAAATTCACCTTAGTAACTTATCTACTGTTTGCCTTTTTTGCCTATTTGATCTCCAATTGGGGAAGTAATTGGAAGAAGTACAGCTTGTCTATGTCTAACGCCCCACAGGTTGCCAGGCCATAGGTCTTGGCTGTGTAGCTGCTGGACCAGACAAATAGGCCTTTACAAGATGATTGGAGTGTTTAAACTTATAAAGGGAATTAGTCCAGTGGACCAAGACTGCTATTTTAAATGAGTTCATCAAAAAAAAGGGGAAACAGTTGGATACTTGTCCTAATGTTTCTGAGATATTTACTCTTAACATTTTTTGCACAGAGAACAACAGACACATGGAATAAGCTACTGCATAGTGTTCGTAGACAGTAGGACTTTAGGGACTTTTATAAAGAAGACTTGATGTTATTCTAGAACAATTAAGTGGACACAGTAGGAAGGGGCATTTAGGTTATTATATCATTAATTGAGCCAATTCTTGTAACGGACATCTGAATATGCTAATAAAAACAGCAGCTTACATCTTGATGCTGGCTGTGTATCACATCTGCTTGATGACATCCAACAAAACATCACTAAGATCAGGCCTTGAAATTTGTCTTCGAACCAAGACATCTGGTCACAATTGAAAAGCCAATAAATCTTCAGCAGTCAAGAAACTCACTCATCATTTCCCCACTAGGCCAGAGACTCTTGTTCTGGTGGCGAGATGCTTTTTGAAAGCCCTTAGTTTCCATAAGAGAAACCAGCATTACAAGTGAAGCTAAGCTCTTCTGTAAAGTGGGTGGTTTAAGGACTGTGCATGTGTGACAATTACACAATTAGCAAAAGTTGCAATGTAAAACTACGCGTAACACTTTAGTTTAGGTACTGCAAAAATGCATCTAATACTCATTTACTCTTCTGTAACAAGACCTTAACAGAAGCTTCTTTTGGTCTTTGTAACCCTTATAAAAAATTAGTAGATCAGTTATTTATCTCTGGCATATTGACATGATTCACAGGTCGTATACTAAATATGTAATATGAAGAAAAATGTGTCTCAGTTAAGTCACCTCAGACAACTCCAGAGTGAAGTTTTAGTAGGTCACATTGCTTGTGTTATGAAGACCCAAAAAGTGTTTGTCAGGATCCTTTTGCATAATGAGTAACAGATGCATTTTTAAAGTACCTAAACCAACAGTATTACCAAACTACCTAACCTTGAGAAAGTGTGTACATCCCATGTCCTTATGAAATGTTACATCGGTGCAATGACGTATGCTTTGAACAAGTACAGCAGGTACGTACTAGCAGTTGTTGCAATGACCTATTATGAAAAAAAACTAAAAACTGTTTAGGAAAGCTCCAGAAACGTCTTAAAGAGTTGATACGAGACATGAATTAGATTTTTAGTTTTGTTCAGCCCCTTTATCTTAAGATTATGGTTTCTTTGACAGCCTGTATAAGCTTGTTCATTTTCATCAGTTCTGTTAACTTTTGCTCTTTTGCTGCTTAAAACAAAAAATGAAGTCTGTTAGTCCTTTAGAGCAGACACATCATTCTGTATCAATAGCTTGACCAACATCTTTTATACTGTTCTACCACGGTAAGGTTAGTAGGCTTAGAAGGACCACGAAATGAAACATAGTAAGACTACCATCTGGCAGAAGGTACTGCAGCATCTGAACCAGTTCTGCAACAGCTTCTACCATTTGGCTGTCCGGACTCTGAACTCTGGGCTGCACCAGATCTGACCCTAGGACCTTATTTATATCCTGTACATCTGTTACATTTGTTACTAATGCTATTTTTTTTATTATTAGTTGTTGCTATGAATATGTTGCACCCCAGTACTTTGAAATGCTATTTCATGCTACTGTATGCTGCAATTCAGTGTATGGATAGTATGACAATAAGGCCACTTGACTTGAAATTAAAACAAAGGTTTCATCAAACAAAAGGAATAGGCAAAACTTAAAGTCAGAACACAAAAAATAAAGATGATAACCAAAAAACACAACATAACAATTTGATATCCTTAAACTTTTGATTTCCTGGAACTTGTCACTAGTAACCACTAGCTGCATGCTTATGAACCAGAAGCCAATGTCCACACAACAGAAAATAGCGTTAACCTAAAAAATCAGAAAAAGAGTGCAAAATTTCCACATTCTTAATAAGACCTTCAAATTCTAAAACTAAGTTCAGCAAAAGTTATTCTGATGTGAAAAAAATAGATTTAACCCAATGAAATCGCAAGTAAAAATGTATTACATCCTAGAAAAATGTAAACAAATGAGATCATGACATATACAGTTTTCAGAAAGTATCCCTGCACTTTTTCACATTTTTCTATGTTGTGCTAAAATCATTTAATTTTTTTCTGCATACCAAGCAACACTAAATACCCCAGAATGACAAGCAAAAAACAGGATTTTAAAAATTGCTGCAAATTTTACAAAATAAAAATCTGAACTATTACATTGACTCAAATATTCAGACCCTTTGCTGTAACACTTGAAATCTGACTCGGGCGCATCACAGTCTATTGATCACCTCTGAGATGTTTCTGCCTGTAGTCAGTTCAGTTGACTGGACATGACTAGTTAAGGCACTCATGCCTGCCTATAGAAGGTCCCACAGCTCATAATGTGGATCAGGGCAAAAACCAAGCCATGAGGTCAAAGGAATTGCCCACAGAGTCTTAGAGACGGGATTGTGTCAAGACAAAGATCTGGGGAAGGAAACAAAAATATTCCTACAGCAAGAAAGATTTCTGACGCCACTGTTGTCCTACAGCTGAGTAATCATGGGATAAAGGCTTTAATAAGAGAGGTGACGAATATCTGATCACTTTGGCTGATCTCCAAAGAACCTGTGTGGAAATAGAAGAAACTTTCAGAAAATCAGCCATCACTACAATCCTCCACCAGTCTGGGCTTTATGACAGAGTAGGCAGGCAGAAACCTCTCTCTTTAAAAGACACATGGATTCCTGCTTGGAATTTTCAAAAATCCAACTATGAGAAACCTGGTGCTCTGGTGTTATGAACCCAAGATTAGCATCATGTCTGGAGGAAACCATTCATGCTCATTACCTGCACAATGCCATTCCAACAGTAAAGCATAGTGGGGGCAGCAGCATCAGGCTGTTGGGTTGGAGACTGGGAAACAAGTTAGGGTTGAGGGAAAGCTAAAGCAAGCTTAAGAGATATCCTTAAAGAAAACCTGCTCAGGAGCACTCTGAGCTTCAGACTGGGCCAAAGGTTCACATTCCACCAGAACAATAACAATAAGTACAAAGCAAAGACAACACAGGAGTGTCTTAGGGACAAGTCTTGGAATGTTCTTCAGTGGCGAAGTCAGAGCCCAGACTTGAACCCAACTTAACATCTCTGAAGAGACTTGAAACTGTCCACTGACAGTTTCCAACCTAACAGTTCCGAAGAGGATCTGCAGAGGAGAATGGCAGAAAATCCCTAAATCCAAGTGTGCAAAGCTTGTTGCATCATACACTCCAAACTGGAATTGCTGCCAAAGGAGCTTCATTTTTTATTTTAAATACATTTGCAAAAATTTCAGTAATCCTGTTTTCACTTTTCATTCTGGAGTATTGAATATTACTTGATGTGTGGAACAATTAATTAAAATGATTTTAGCACAAGGCTGCAACATAACAAAATATGTAAAAAGTGAAGACCACTGTGCATTCTTTCCATCTTCATCACCTTTATTCCACCTCAATATCCACTATTTTGGGTTCTTTCACATTAACCTCCGCATGTTGCTTTCACAACTGAAAACTTTTCAGAGTTACATGAATGTCACTGTTCTCCGCACATGTGACAATGTTGATCTTAAGAACCAGGGATTCTACAGAAGGTATGTCACATACTGTACGCTCACAATGTATTCTCGTCATCGTTGCTTTGACTCCCTTACTAACACTTTGTTCTTATCTGTAATCCAGAGGCAGTTTCTTCCAACCGTTTTGCTGTTTCATGGTACTTTTTTTATACAAGCATACTTTACATCTATTTTGCATTTTTCTCTAATTGCTCTCATTATTCACATTCTGCTTCCCAACAACTCTCACATATTATTATCTCTGTTATTCTTCTCAGCTCATTGTTTAGTGAGCAGTACATCATTCTGAGTTCTACCTACTGTATTTCTTGTTGGTTTTCTTTGCTGTTCTGCCTTATTTTGGGCACCTGTTTCAAAAATAACATTTTAATCTACTGAAATGTATATCCTAGTGTTTTCCAAGCACCCTTGATATACAAGAGCTCCTTTTTAAAGTGACCATTTAAGTGACTCCCAATGACCTCTGACCGAACTTTGTCCTCCAATTGCTTATCATTTCATTAGCATATAAATTTTACATCTTTCAATGTTTATATAATCTTCTCAGTCTTCTTCCCAATGAAATGAATATAATTCTTAAGTACGCATAAGTTAAGAGAGTGCGTAGGCAGAGTAGCATAAGGAAATGAAGGAAATGTCACATAGATGGAATAAAGGTCAGGCAGGTTAAGTGTTTTTGTTGTTAGCTTCCAGCAGGAGCAAAGGTTAAGGCTGGAAATGTGCCGGTTACTAATGCATCAAAAGAGCTCAGTCAAAGGTTGGCACGCACTATAAGCATCTGCTCCCCACAACACTTTTTAAAGACCATAGCATTTCCTAAGCTCTCTTAATTATGAGCATGGTTGTGGGTGTTGCTGCCTCTCCCAGAAAGTATAGGATGCAAGGTAGGAACAATCCCTGGACAGGGTCCCAGTCCATCACAGGGTGACAACCCTTAAATTTATAAGCATATTGGTGTCAAATACAGGAGCTTGGTCCACCTCCTATGGGGATTGATATAAAGGGGAGACCATGGAGTGATCTGAAAGTGACACCACCGCTTACCCATGTCCACCTTTGGTCTACAGCTAGGAAAACCAGTGTTCCGTTACCGGGACTAAAACGAATATTTTTGGGCAGGAGACTAGGAGAGAAGACATTGTCAAAAAGCAAAAAGGGTTGCAACCAAAATATCCAGAAATCAAGTGGCAGAATAGAAGCAAGAGGCCAAAATCAAAGTCAAAAAATACCATGTGGATGGTCAGCACCAAAAAAAGACCATTGAGTAAATAGTTTACAGAATAAATATGTTCAACAAAAGGGGTTTTGCATGCTTTTTGGATGAGGAAGTGCTCAAAAAGAAGCCCTCTTAACCCATTGCATTGTAATCGGGAGGTCCCAACTTTTGAGCCCCTAACATGCATCTACTGACTAAATGGATTGAAGTACAGAGGTCCACGTGACTATCATCATCTAATTCTTCCACATGAAGCCTGAAAACCATGAGGACTGATTTAGATCATTTATGTGATGTAGAATGCCCGGTGGAAACTGGGTGGTCTCGTGGGCTTGGAACCCCTGCAGATTTTGTTTTTTGTCCAGCCATCTGTTGGTACTTACTTTATTCTTTGTTATTTAGCATTGCCTAATCTTATTTTTATATTTTTATTTTCATAAACTTTTCTTTCTTCATCTTCTTTGAGCTACATCACTCATATGAAAATGTGCTATATAAATAAATTTTGTGGTTGTTGAATGATGGGAAAAACAAACAGTTGTTTTGTAACCAACTAAAATGGTGGTGACAATACTGCAAAATATTTCATAACACAAAAAAATAAACCTCAGAATTAGATTCCTCACATTGGAAAAAAAAAAACTCAAAAGGAGTATAAGAATGTACCTTTCAATTCACAATCACTCAAAAAATATTTTAAACAACCCAATTCATGACAACCAGGACCAGTAGATGAGCGAGAGAATCACTTCAGGCTTTGCCTCCATCCCTGCCTTGTCTGTTCCCTACTTGATAAATTAGGCCTGTCTCATTAGACGACCGAGGAAGAAGACACACAATTTCTCTTTTTTTTTCTAATTTTATTGATTTTATTGTAATCATTCCATATTGACAGATCAATTTTTACAAAACATAGGACTGAAAACAACCCCCAACCCCCACCCCTGAGAAATAGAGCATGGCCAATGGAGTAAAACTTAAAGCTGGTAAAAATACATAAATTGATGAGTTTATTTATTAAACATAATTTCTTTCTTGACTCTAATTTCTGTACTTCTATCCCCTCTTTTTTGTTTTCTTCCACCTGTCTCTGGCAATTAAATGGTGTTACTCTGGTACCCCAACCTTTTTATATATTCCGCGATGTGTGCATATGAAGTTTGAGTACCGTATATACTCGCGGATAAGTTCTCCTACGGACAAGTCGGGAGTTGATTTTAACGTCTAATTTCTGGTATTTTATAATGTCGGTCGTATAAATCGAATGTGGTAAACTCACGCTATTGGTAGAAAAGATTATGATATGCTAACGCCCACCTAAGAGAGTAACCACAGAGCACACAGCCTTTTTTTTCTATGTATTGTGCCTACGTGACCACACGGTAATACCTGAACTATTCTGAAGCGACATTTGCACGGTTTTGTGTTTTTGGTATCTTATACCCTCATACTCCTTTATTGTAAAAGCATCCCCTATCTATGATGGAGCATTCGATCAAAAGAAAATATGAAGCTGGTTTTAAATTAAACGTCATTGAAGTAGCGAAAAAAATTGGTAACTGCGCTGTTGCAACAAAATTTGATGCACCTGAGAAACTGATGCAAGATTGGAGGAAGCAAGATGTAAAAAAAAAAAAAATTTAAGCATCACATTTTTGAATGGCCACATAAGTAGGGGTCTGATTTTATGATCGATTTTTCAGGTTTCAAGATCCGATTTATATGCGAGTATATATGGTAAGTATTTACTATGTAGTAATGTTGTCTTTATGCTTTACTTACATTTTCACATAATGGATTATCATAGGTGATTAATCTGTTCTGTACACCAGTCTCAGCAGTTGACATTGACATGCATGACACCCAGACATATCATCACATGTGCTGGAAAGAACCAAAAAAGGCCAGCATGTGTTTTCCCAAGGCAATACCTTCAGGTGACATTTGGGTAAGGCTTGCAGGGCCATTTTAATACCATCATAGGCCCCCCGAGCAAAGCAAAACAGAGACATTGTAGGCCCTTATGCTCCTGGGACCCGTGGCCTGAGCCCATTGTGCCCATATGTTAACAAGGCCCTGGCAAGGGCAGCATTTTCATACAACACTATATTTATGAGATAATCATGCAAAATGGGAGTTAAGCATGATCTTTAAGAATTACAACACATCTAGTGTCTCATTATATATAGTACTACTTTTAAAAGTTTAAAGTGAAAATATTTCCAACAAAGTTTCAAACTTTGCATATCTTAGTTTGCACCACCTTGCCGCACTGCTAGCTTCCGAGAATCAAAATACACATTTTGAAACTACATGTCAGTGTGTGATTTTTGCCATTCTTGATTTTCATATATTGTATTGTGTATGCATTGATTTGACATTTTGTAACAATTTTATTAATTTATGAAAAGTTATTAAGGTGTCAGCCACAATGTCTGTTAAAAGTCTCTTAAGTATGCAACGTTAAGTTTAAAAAGACAGCTGCCATTAGATTACAGGACAGTGTGAAATTACCCGTGTTTAGAGAAGCATGAAGGAGAAGCGACATTTTGCAAACAATTTCGGAATCACAAAACTTAATTACAATGTTTTGTTTGGGAGGTGAAGTAAAACAGCAAAGAATTTATTTATTTCATTTCTTAATGCCTATTTTTCTGTTTTTGTTTTACAGCTATTTTTTTTTACATATTTAGCACATTTTACCCACCCACAAAATTATATACAGTAGGTCTGCTACGTTAGGTTATAATTGGGTAGCAAGAAGCAAAGGGTTATGGTGAGGGGAACATTTTCAGAATTAGATGATGTTAAAAGTGGTGTCCCCTATTATAACCAGTTGGTTTTATAATTTGTTTGCAGTTCACCCTAAATCACTTTGTTTATTCTTTAGAATACCTGGGACCCAAGGATTATGAATTTGGTGTTAGTTTTTACATTTAAAGTAAACTGACCATTTTTTAGCGTCTTGCTACATTGCTACAATGCCATCTTTATTTTTAGTTAGCACTATTATTTTGTGATCCCATCGACAGGATGTGGGCACTGGTAGCCAGGGCCAGCAGGGTCTTGACATCAATTACTGTTCCTTACCCAAGTTTTGAGGATAAAACCTTTCCTTTTCAATTTTTGTTTTTTCACTTCTCCATAATGAATATCTGTTGCTGACTCCTGAATTTCATTTTCCCTTTTTTTCTGACAAAAGATTGGTTCGATTTATGGTTATGACCTTGGCTTGTTTCTTCAACTAACATCGATCTTCTAATCCTTTTCATTTTTCCTTACTGTCTTTTGTAAGTCGGTATATCCCTCAGGAATTAGTGTTGGGCTGCTGCTCTTTTTACTATATGTAAATGATCTTAATAAGAATATAAATAATACATTGATGGTACCAAACTAGGTAGAATGGCAGATAATCCAGAATCAGCTAAATCGTTTCAGAGGGACGTGAATAGCACACTTGTTTGGGTAGAAATTAAAAATGTAAGATCTGAATACACAATGGGGGGATCTGAAACCTGAAAGTGCGCCTTATGAGAAGGACCTGGAAGTCGTAGGGACTCATCACTGTCTATATCAGGATGGTAGACAGAAGTGATCAATAAGTCTAATAGGATGTTAGGATATACAGTATATCATGATGTGTGGAGTACAAGTCAAGGGAGGTTATTCTTAAACTGTATGAAACATTAGTGAGGCCTCATCTGTCCAGTTGTGGTCTCCATATTATAGAAAGGGTGAAGAAGTGCTAGAAAAAGTCCAGGGAAGAGTGACTAGGCTGATTCTGGGACTGAGAGGTATGAGCTATGAGGACAGATTGAAGGAGCTGAACCTTTTAGTGTAAGCAAACTGAGATTAAGGGGTGACATGGTTGAAGTGTTAGGTCAGGTCAGGATTCCAGCTATTACTTTAAAATGAGTTCTTCAACAAGAACACGGGGACACAACTACAACAGTACAAAGTTTTTTTTCACAAGTTTTTTCAAAGACAGATGAAATAAACTACCAGGTAGTGTAATGAAGAGTAGATCCTTTTAGACATTCAGATTTCGACTTGATGACATTTTGGACTATCTAGGTCAATCGCCTGAATAAAGCTGTTGGCCTATTCCCATCACAATTGTTCTGATGTTCCTAATGAACAGCCCAATATCGCATGGACAGAGAGAACTAAAGAAAGCCAGTTCCTTGAACCCACCTTCACAAAGAGCACCAATGCTCCCGTTTCTTTAACATACATACAAAAGAAAACTCTCTAGTCATATGAAGCGTACAGTCAGGTCCATAAGTATTTAGACAGTGACACAGTAATTATATTTATGATTATGACAGTTTGTCCAAATACTTTTGAGCCCCTGAAAATAGTGGGACCATGTATAAAAATGGCTGTCGTTCCTGAATGGATCATATGATATTTTTGATAAACCCCTTAAATTAAAGTTCAAAGTTTGCACTTCAATCACATAATGATTGCACACCACCACAATGGATTTGAAATGAAGCAAAGTCAAATTATGAAAATCGTGTCACTGTCCAGATACTTATGGACCCGACTGTATGTTGAGTAATGATGTGGACTTCAGTGCTGATGTGTGGACTGCTTGTTAACAAACACAGTTGTCCAAACAGACTGCTGCTTATCACGAAGAGTGCCAGAGCAAGTGTAAATATGGCCTCATGACTTAGAAACACAATAAATGTGCAGTGGTCCCATACAGTCCTTATACATATTTGGGTTGGTTGAGTGAAGGGTGAATGAACAGTTTAAGGAATGAAAACATTAAAATACACCTGTGTACTTAGGATATATTGAAGCTTCACCATCATTTTATAAAAGCAGTATATGTGTATATTATGATTAATGATCACATTGAAATAGAAAACACCACCTAAAAATTTCCTGCCCATACATTTGAAACACCGAGAGCCATTTTTCTCTTTCTGTACTCCCTTTTTGTGGTTCAGTGGAACCAATCCTTATTTATCACCAGCAGACAACTTCCACTGTTGAGCACAGATGGTTGATGCTGTGGATCATTATGACAACTACAAAGAATTAAGCTCCTGTCGCCTGCTAATTAAATTTGATTCTGACATGAATGATGTATAGCAGGATGTCATAAAGAAAATAATGAGACTAATATTTATACATTTGAGGGAAGCGCCACACTTGAGAAAAATTCCTTTGAAAAAAAAAATAAAAAAAAAAAATGTATGGCTAGCATTATTATTACATTTTGGAGTAAACTGTATCTTTCCAATAAGCTATAACATTACGCAATAAATAGGTCACAGTTTTCCCTTGGGAAGTGCCAAGTTTAGTTTGCCATTTTACAATGCGCCCAATAATAAATAGTAATTAGGGGGAAAAAATACATTGAATACACTAGAAAAATTACAGCAATGCAGGGTTGAACGAAACTTACTTCAGCAGGTAAGCAAATGGAAGGCACATGGCTAGGAATTCAAAGAGGCAGCTTTTAAGTTTTATGCTAGGAATTGTAAGCTGAGACACATTATAAAATGTAGATTAACATCCAGAGATGTTTCAGCCCCGCATATAGAAACACAATTTAAATCCTGGATCACTCTTGTGTTCTTTTATTTTCACACGGACAGTCACGATAATATAATGAGTCACATTCTAACAAGGTTTACATAACGTGAGAAGTTGATTGCTTTTAAAACCCTTCGCACATATTCACAACTCAAAGAAGTTTACATGACGTGAAATATCAATATATTCATTGTGCAAAAGATTGGAACCCCTGGAGCAGAAAAGTAAGCCCCTCAACTCCAAGGATGCCAGAAGTGGGAACAATTGCCACCACAGATGGCACATATGTAACATGGAGCACAATGTGGAAAAAGTGCAGAGGACAAGCCATACAAAGGTTTGTGTCTGATCTTGGGGATGGAGCTTAAAGTAAGCCATGGGAAAGACTGTCCCTCCACGCATTTCAGTCCAGAATGGCCAGGAGATAAAACTTATCATGTCAGTAATCAGACATCATTGTCAGTCCATTACAGGACACACTCACACATGCCAATTAAGAGTTACCAACCACCCCGACATGCATGTCTTTGGACATATCAACTTCTACTTTATTGTCATATGTGCAATGAAAATCATATTCTGTGAGTCCTACAGAAATAAATAAGAATACACAGCAACAGATGAGAATACACAACAATAAACTAAAACACTCAGGTACAAAAGAAATGCAAAAACTTGCAGAAGTAAGAGTGCACATACAAATAAATAAATGATTCCATGCAAGCTGTTCAGGTATGTGGTCTCAAGATGGGCAGGGGCAATGGATGGATTCTATTTACAAGATTGATGCCATAAGGAAGAAAACTGTCTCATCCTTGATGTTCTCGCTTCTATGCTGTTATAGCGTCTCCCAGATGGTAGCAGTATGAACAGTTCATGTAGTGTGTGGCTTGTGTCCTTATTAATGTTATAGGCCCTCCTGAAAATTCCTGGTGTTATGGATGTCCTCTAGTGCAGGGAGTGCTCTTCTGATGATATTTTGTGCTGATTTAACCACTCACTCTAGAGCCTTGCAGTCTTGTGCTGTACTATTTCCAAACCAGACTCTGATGGAGTAGGTGAGGATACTCTCAATTGTGCGTCTCTAGAAGTTGCTATAGATAGTGCTTCACATGGCAGAGTTCCTCAGCCTTCTCAGAAAATGCAAATGCTGCTGGGCTTTCCCAGCCAGGTCTGTGATATGGTAGATCCAAGTAAGAATCTCAGAGATGTTAATGCCAAGAAATTTAAATGTGGCTACTATCTCCACCTTAGTCTCTCCAATGTACAGTGGTGGGTGCTGATCTCTCTCCCTCCGTGTGTCAATAATCATCTCTTTCATTTTGCTGGTGTTACAGAAGAGATTACTGTCCTGACACCACTTCACAAGGCCAGCCACCTCCCTCCTGTATGTTGAATCTTCATCCACAGAAATCAGTCCTATGACGGTGGTATCATCCACAAATTTAATAACATGGGTGTTATGCTGGGAAACAACACCGTCATAAGTGAACAGCATGCACAGCATTGGACTCAGAGCTCAGGCGTCCTTGTGGGGTTACTGTATTTATGATTATTGTTTTGGAAATGTTGTTCCCCAGCCTAGCTGACTGGGATCTGCCTGTAAAAAAGAGAGTACTGTAGGTGGCACACCTAGAATGGAGAGCTTAGCTGGCATCACAGTGTGAAAAGCCAAGCTGTAATTAATTAACAGCAGACTGGAGTAACATGGGAGGAAACCAGAGTACCTGAAGTAAAACCCCATGCAGAGAAAGTTAGCACCAGGCCAGGGTTCAAACTCAGTCTCCTCAAGCTGTGAGGCAGCAGAGCTAGCCATTATAGTAACAAGTGGCAAATGGGGGTAAAGGTTTACTTTGAAGGAAAAAGTGCACTGTGATGGTGCAGGTTAGCTCCACACTACCAGACACTGCTGGGAGCCTCTCGAACCCACCGCCGTCAATAACATAACAAAGATGAGACAGGCAGATGAAGACACACGAATAGCAACAAGTGTTAGGTGCAAAAGGGTACCAAAATGCTTTTATTTAAAACAATTCAAAAACAAATCAGTGTCCAAATGAAAGTGCAGTGCACCATTCATTATAAATAAATAATCCATAAAAATAAGTGATGATGGAGGTTAAAAGCCAAATAAATAAATCCATACAAAACGAGGTTAAAACATGGCAGGATTCTTCTCTTTAAAAAAAAAAATAAATAAATAAATAAATAACCGTTTACCAGTGCTTCCTTTTAAATTGGACATCTCTCCATCTTGTACTATTCGGATCTTGTAGCACAGAAAGATGTCAACCAACAGGCGCAGACAAACTTCTGAACTGCCCATGTCCACCCCATCAATCCCATGGCAATCCATGGGGCACCACCGAGCCTTGTCCCCTTTGGACTACTGTTGCCATTCACTGGTCTTGTAGGATAGTCCCTCCCATGTTCAGCAGTACCAACCCTCAGCCCCCTCGAGTGCCGGCCACACCCTCATCTCCCAGGGCGCTGTTCCCATCTGCTTATTTTGTTTCATCTTGCACCGGCTCCCTCATTCTCTTGTATATTCTCTGTCTTTTCCTTTAACCTCCGTGACTCTTCGTTTATTTTCATTTTTTAATCTGTCTCATGCAGGCTCCTTTTAACTCTGCTGCCGTATTGGGTGTGGGTGTGAGGAGCAATTTCCTCGGCAGCCCCAATGAGGTGCCTGACCTATCTGTCCCTCCTATGCACCTGCGTGTGGCACGAT
This sequence comes from Polypterus bichir lapradei, assembly GCA_026402145.1. NCBI lineage: Eukaryota > Metazoa > Chordata > Cladistia > Polypteriformes > Polypteridae > Polypterus > Polypterus bichir. The sequence continues at coordinate 74,452,632 of JANRMT010062796.1, forward strand.
CAGCCTGCACTTCAGTTAACTCCGTATCAAAAAGCACTCAAGCAGACCCGCATCCTTACAGGAACGCAATTATTTATTCAAAAAGTCACCCTGTGCCACAGACCATTCATTTAATGCATGCACACTGAAAGTATTCAAGCCCCTTCACTATCTGCACACTTTATCATGGTGTTCAGTTCATTTTAAAGGGATAAATCTGCCATTTTCACCCATTAATCAATGTTCAATAACTCATAATGACAGAAGTGAAAACATTTGCATTTTTTCCAGAAAGTTTTGCAAAAGTATTTAAAACCAAAGACTGAAATCTTTCATCATACAAGTATTTAGACCCTTTGCTATGGCACTCCAACTTGTTGTCAGTTGCATTATGTTTGTTTTATTATACTTAAAATAGTTAAAGTCTGATTGGAGTCCAATCCAAACTGTGGCAAAAATGAATTGACTCGACATCATTTAGAAAGGCAAACATCTGTGTATATAAGGTCCCAGAATTCACGCTGCAAGCCATTAAGTCCAAGGAACTCATCTTAAGACGTCCACGATCATTTTATGGCGAGGCCTAAATCATGACAAGGGGATAAAATCATTTCTAAAACTTAGAGTGTTCCCAGGACCACAGTGGCCTCAATATTTGTGAAGTGGAAGAAGTTTGGAACTTCCAGGACTCATCATAGAGTTGCCAAGTTATTTAGTTTGGCTGGACGGCCAAGAAGGGCCTTGGTCAAGCAGGTTACCAAAAAAGCAATGGTCACTTCAAAATAGCTTCAGCGGTCGACTAATGAAATGGGGGAACCTGTTGGAAGGATCTCACCAGCAGTCCATCAATCAGGGATCTATAGCAGAGTGGCTAGATGGAAGCCATTCTTGAGTAAAAGTAATATGAGAGTATTTAAAGGACTCGGAGAGCATGAAAAAAAGATTCTCTGGTGTGATGAGACAAAAACTGAACTCTGAGCAGAACTTCAAGCACTTTGTCTGACAAAGACCAGGCACTGCTCATCACCTGCCCAATACCATCCCTGCGGTAAACCATGATGGTGGCAGAATCATGGTGTGGGGTGCTTCTCAGTGGCAGGGACAAGGAGACTAGTCAGAATTGAGGGAAGGCTAAGTGCAGCCAAATTCAGAGAGGTCCTTGAAGAAAACTTGCTCAAGGATGCAGATTGGGGCAATGGTTCAGCTTTCAGTACAGCAATGTCTCGAATCATGCAGCCAAGAGAACGCTGGAGTAGCTTCTGGACAAGTTTCTGAATATCCCTGAGTGATCCTGCCAAAACTCAGAATTAAACCCCCACAGAACATCTGTGGAGAGACCTGAAGATGGCAGTTTACAGATGATTACCAACCAATCTAATGGAGCTTGTGACCATCTGCCAAGAAGAATGGGATGATCTGCCCATCTAGGCATGTAAAGCTTGTGGAGACTTACCCAAAAAGATATGAAGCTGTAATTGCTGCCAAAGGAGCTTCTACAAAATAATGAATTAAGGGGCTGAATACATCTATGAATGAGACATTTGAGTTCTTGATTTTTAGATAATTTGCAAACCTTTCTGGCAACATGTTTTTCTTTTGTCATTATGAGTTACTGAGTGTAGTTTATTTGTCCAAAATGACAAATTTATCCATTTAAATATAAAATGTACAACACAATAATGTGTGCAGAAAGTGAAGGCATCTGAATACTGTCTGAATTCACTATACATAAAACTGATTGGAATGATGTGGGAAACGGTTATATCTGCTGAAAGAAAGTAGAACTAACTAGAAATAATGGTGATGACCATAAAAAGGAACATCAGACAAGCATAAAAGAGTGGGCAGTGCATACCAAGAATCTATCCTATCTTTCGTTTAAACCAAATCACTAAATCAAAAATTAACACTAAAGCCAAGAAAAGGGTCTCTAACACTAATAATGAAGACTAAAACAACACTCGCAGAGATGACCATGAAGTGCACCGTAGTGAATTTTTATTCTCTCGGTGATTACTTTGGCTCCACACACCTCTGGAGATTGAGATATAGCAACAGCATTACAACCGAAACTCAAAATGCTGATGTTGATGACATACGAAAAATACAAAAAAAAAAAATATATAACTACAATAAAATATTTTAATCAAATATGAATACCAAAATATGGTTCTATGACCTCAAAAAGCCATTTCCATCTTTATATGCTTAAAATCCAACGTCTGTCTGTCCGCTTTTCACGAGAGAACTACTTAATGGATTTAGATCAGGTTTTTTTCTATAATTTGCTTGGACATTCTGGTTGATTTTGCGACTTCTCTCATTGTGCTTAGTTACCATAGTTCGCTTACAGGAGCAATATATTCATAACGAGTCGGATGGGGCCCACTTCACTTATGTGCTTTGGTATAGCAGGTCCGCGGCTTAAAAGAAAAGGGCAGATTTTAAACATATAATCGCTGCACTTTCGGTTTATAGAGGGGGCATGGTAGTGTGGCTGGAGTGGTTCTTGGACATGACGAGGTGCGGGCATTTCCTAGCTTAAGTGCACAGGTGAGGAATCGCCCGTATTTGTAATTGATGCCAGGAGCTGCTAATCGCCACACCTGTGCCATGTCCCCATTATATATAGTAGGAGCGCGAGTGTTGAGGGAAGAAGGAAAAAGATCAAAAGAACAGAAGTCAGAGGAGGCAGAAGGGGAATCAGGAAGCGAATGAGCTGGTGTGAGCGAGCGAGCAAGAGCAGGCTCCCACGGAACCCAGCCGGGCTGTACCAAACTCCAACTCCCAGTGTGCCCTGCAGGAAGCTATGGTGCCACAGCAGCCCAGGAGGGCTACCTTCTAGCGTCCCAGGGGAGGTATTGCCTCATCGATGCTCTCTCCCCCAGTCCCTCCATTCTGTCGGAGTCCCAGCCAGGTAATGGCTGTGGCCGCCTGTCACAATATGAAACTTCAACACAAAATATCAAGTGCAAGCATAGAATAAAAGGAGCATAAAAGTATATAATGTAGTTTATAAAGTTTAGACTAATTATTGCATGTCTGTTAATCTGCTAAAGTTGCACATCAATGTGTCTCAACCACTCTGGAGTTTGACTGGTAAAATCATCCTTGTCTCTGCGACAAGATCTTATAAGAAACACAAAGGCATTATTGTAATGGATGTTTTGTTACTCTTCTCCACAGTCGCATTGAGTTGACACTCTGGTGTCCCATTTCACCCCAGATCACCTGTGATTTGTTTTGCTACAATTTAAATGACAAACTCATTGAGTCAGACCGAAGTCACCTGGATTCTTGTCCGGTTTTATTAAGTGCCATTCTGGAGGGGCTTTTGCAACCTGATCAGGTAAAGGCACCTGACGAGGAATAAAAGGTTGGTTGAGAAGAAAAAGAAAGAAATTTAACATCACCTCAGGACACATGAGGCCAAGTAACCCCTCAGGAAAATGGACTACCTGATGTTCTTCAAAAAAAGTAAGATCACATAAGATTAACATTGGACTTCATGACTGACCGAAGATAGCACTTTGTCCTGAATCAAAAGGGAGACCTTGTGGAGGCCGAGAAGGAGTGCTGGGACGACATTTGTTACCTTACAACTGTTCAGTACTGTGCAGGATCACGAGGATGCAGTATAGGGCAAAAGGGATGAACAGTTCCTGGACAGGTTACCAGTTCATCACTGGGACTCGCACACACAACCACTAGGGCCAATTCAACTACCCTGCAATTGTTTAGGCTGTGGGAGGAAACTAGACAGACACAAGGAGAATATGGAACTGAACGAGGAACTGAACTCTGGTGTCCTTACTATGAGGCAGTAGTGCTACCTCTGTGCCATCGTACCACCCCTACTGTTACAACACATACTAAAGTTATACTTTACTCAGTTACTTCTATCCATACATTTTCCTCATTTATGGGCACTAATTATGGGCATTTCAAATGGAAGATTTTGCTGGAAAAGAAACTTAAAGGATTTTCATAAAAATTTTAACAGGAAAGCTACAAGGCAGAAAAATCGATGTTAAGGGATTTCCTTGTTGTGCTTGCAGATTAGTGAATGAAGAGAAAACAAAAGAAGCTATCCGCCATTCCTTTTCATAAAGCCTGTTCTGTAAACCTGAATAAGTGCAGGCGGGGGTCCTGAACCATCATTGTAGAAGTATGAAGACCAGAGAAAACACTTACAAAAAGCAGAATATCAAAGTTTTCAAAATGCTCAAAGAATGAGGACGCTTCACCTGTCGCAGCAGGTCAGGCCGACGCAGAAAAGAAGTTATGGTAGCACAGGCACATGAAGCCGTTTGCCAAAGTGAACTCCGTCAGTCACCGCGCACCAGCCAGACACTTGAAGTGACAGCACAAGAACGACAGCTTCTTCAATAAAAGCTGAAAAAAGTTTATTGGTTTCCTTTTCTCTCTCTCTCTCTCTCTATATATATATATGTATGTCCATGGCCGGCTCTGTATCCCGGCCAATACCCCCAGGCCGCCAGAGGGAGCCCTCCTAGCGGCATGGAAGGTCTTCGAATTCCAGCAGAGCCTCATGGACATTGTAGTTTTTATGGACAGCCCTGCTGGATACCGTGGGGGCCACCAGGAGCCGCTCTAGGGAGGCTTGGGGAGCCTTATTTGCCCTATAACCCGGAAGTTCGTTAGAGGAAGAGCGACAGGCTTCTGGGGTGAAGAAAAGAACTTTTTACCTGACCCGGAAGTGATACAGGATCACATGGACTGGGGATTGGGAACACTTCCGGGTCAGGAATATAAAAGGACTGTGGGAGCTCCCAGATGGCGAGCTGAGCTGGGTGGTAGGAGGGGCAACGTGTCTGGGAGTCGGAGGATTGGTTTATTGTGTTTGTGATTGATTTATGAGTAGTGTAGAGTGGAGGGTGCTTGGTGCACTTAATTATTATAATACAAATAATTATTGTAGCACTTTTACCTGGTGTTTGGTGTGGTACCTGAGGGTTCAAGGGAGCGATAGCGCCCCCTACTGCTACAATATATAAAATCCAGCATCTCTCTCTGTATATCTGCCCACTTTTCATGAGAGAACTACTTAACAGATTTAGTTCAGGTTTTTTTTTTTTTTTTTTTTTTTTTTAAATTTGCTTGAACATTCCGGTTGATTTTGTGACTTCTTTCATCACGCTAAGAATCATAGTTCACTTGCAAGAGCGATATATATTTGCGCTAATCCAAGACAGAGGCTGCAGGCCGAGGGGAGGGGGAAGCAGGATGTCAGGAGTGGGGAGCCGTGTTTCACGACTAGGTGGATGGAGCCGCATTGGACAGTTCTCATGCCAAGCCATCACTTAAATTGACCCACAGACACCACACTGTCCAGTCACAAGGGTTTTTATTTATAGAGAAAAGATTCCAGGGATGTACAGGGCACAAGATTTCATAAAGAGAAAGCAGTAAACACTCGCCACACCCTCATCTGTAGTCACAATACACGCCATTCTGTTCCTGGCCTGTCTTTCTCCTCCTCTCACCATTGACCCTGCCAGGTTCCTTTCCTCTTTCTCCACTTTCATGATAATCAAGCCCTTGCACCCGCTTCATTCTCGACTCCAGGCTCTCATGGCTAGAAGGAGGAGGTCTCTTTTAAGGTTTGACTCTTGCCTGTTTCTAGGGTCATGGCCAAATGGCCAACCAATGATTCTGTGTCATCCCTGAAACTTTGAAATACATACTTAAAGGGCCGGACATCATTATATTTAGCTGCAACCTTGGAAGAGCTTCCTGTTTTCACAGGGCCTTCTATTAGGTGGTCTCTTATCCTGCTGTTGTCACTTTCAGTAATCCATCTGGGAGAGGACCTCCATAAGGCTAATTATCCTCTCATCTGGGTAGTGTTACCAATTAGCCCAACCCTGGACAGCACATTGGCTTCATGTCCAGGTAGTTCTTCCAACCAGCTCCCGAAAAGCATATTGGTCTTCAGTCTAGGACTGGTCCCCATCAGCTTTCGGGCAGAAAGGAAAAAACCACGAGATATGTATCTGAGCTCTGCTGATCTTCCCAATTTTATAAATACCATGTAGCATGCATGTAAATCATCCAAAAAAGCATCCAAACAACAGTTCTGAGGTAAGAATCCACAAACCAGCATCTGAGGGAACACAGTCAATAACAGGATCTTTTCTTTCACCCACAACCCTGATGACGAAGCTCACCGACATCACTTCTGGTGCTGCCAGCAAAGAACCACAGCACAAATATCCAGCGTAATGCTTGTAAAACTGAGAGACAAGAGCAAGCCTTATGCCAGAAACCAATTTCTCATTTCTTACCTATGTGAAACCTTTGTTAAAATTCATCACAGCCGGGAACTCTTAGTGCCAGCACCATTCATGTGATGGCTCAGATGACATGGCCTACCTGGGCTTCTGCCTCATCATCTACCACCATCTCTTAAACAGGCAGCTATCTACAATACTCACACACATCATTTTATATATAAAAGTAACAGGGCTTACTTTTTTGTCAGCTGTAGCATCAATATAGACTAAAATGTATTCCAAATATTTTATGTACAACATAATGACTTAAGAAGAGAATAAAAGATGATCATTTAAAAAGCTATGGACAATGTCAGCAGGGAAAATGTTCACATTTTAAATGCAAACCGTATTTAAGCAAGAATTTAGCAGAACAGAACCAAGAAGGTGTCAAAATGGCCACTATTTTATTGATTAATTTTTTTGTAAAAAATCATCACTTAACTCTATTTTTAAATTCAACAGATTTTTTTTTTTACTGTATACTGTACATCTTCTATCAGTCAGTAGCAAATGTGTGAAATTAAATAAACGCAAAGTGCAATTTAATCCTGTTGACTTGCCGTTTTCTAATGACCTTGGGGCTGACAGGACTCCTTTCTCTGGATTTTGTCTAAACAGGAGGTTTATTTCCTCTCCTCGGCTGTCAGCTGGCCTTACACCAATACATGTACATATCATCAACAGGAGCCATAAAAACCTAATTTCAAAAAGTCTGTATATTTATGTTTGTGTGCAGCATTCATATTGTATCATATTTTCTATTTTTATTGAATTGAAGTCTGGCTTATAACTACCTTTTTTCACAAGCCTACAATAGGGCTGGTGGGTGTGAAGCACACTATGTAAAAATAAAATCAAAGTTAAAATGAAAACATGAAAGTCATTTGTCAAATTAGTGGGGGCTCAAGTATTATTCCATGCAATGAAATTGTGCTATGCGGCTGTATATCCTATTTTAGAATTCAAATTGTTCCAATAAACTTCCATTTACAAGCCCAGAACTTTACATGACTACAAATTCAGCAAACAACATACAATATTCATCTTTCAAATACCATTATATATATAGCATTATAGATTTATAGGGTCATTGTTATTACATGTACAGAGTACAATGAAATTCCTGCTTGCATGTGCCAATCACTATACAGCACATCACCACCTTTGGGAACCAGGATTATAAATGCATCTATGATTCTTGTTTTTTGATAGATAGATATTTCTTAAAGTCAATCGTTCTTGTAACATATTCCAAATATCCAAGTTTAGTCAGCATTCAGCTCCACTATGGGCCCTCCGCAAAGCACCACTGCACAACCAAAAAGTAATAATTTCAGCAAAACGTTTATTAAGGGTCCATTGGTGGCAGCAGCACATCCACTCCTGTATCCCATTTCAAGATCAGGAGACATAGCGTGATCTAAACAGCAGTGACAACTATTACTACCTTACATCTAATTTATATATATTACCTACACCTTTGTAATGTGGACCAACATAGATAGTATATATACATGGCAATAAACAGGAAAATTAATGCCATCCATACAGCCCATTTATCCACCTTCCAAACCCACTTTATCCTGAGCAGGATTGCAGGGAAGCTGGAGCCTCTCACAGCAAGCATAGGGTATCAGGCAGGAACAATCCAGTCCAAAATTAATACCAATTAAAATTAAAATATAAGTATTGTGGCTGTTGAAATTTCATTGCTTGTATCCAGTTGCTCTTCAATTTTTTTTCCCTTTTTCAGCATTGAACTTTCATATACAGTATTTTGAAGATACATGATGAAGTATCCCTTCTCTAACAATAAACATAATCTACCATACATACAGTATACAGTATATGTGCACATTCATTCATCCAACATGTCCACTTACCCAGTTCAAGGTAACAGGTCCTAATTTTATTGCACATATATGCAGCACACAAACACACACACACTTTCAACAAGTAAAAAAAATGCATAAACTAAACCATTATCTGGCAGCTGCTGCATGTAATGTAATGGAACCCCCATGTTATTATATGTATGCGCTGATCTATATATTGTTGGTGGGTTGAGTGCAGTAGGAATTCACCCATTCTTTTACTTAACCTGCTTATTCTATTGCACAATTGTTAACGGGCCGGTTCACATCCTGGAAACCTTGGATGTAAAGCAAGAAAAAGCCCTCACGTTGAGATGCCAGTCCATATACATATAGATATATATTATCTAAATAATTGTAGATTTTATATTGCATACTGTGGATAGATAGATAGATAGATAAAGACAGGCTCTTTGCCACAGATGGGTACTGTACATCGACAGACAGATCGACAATTAGGCATCAACAATTCATTTCTTAAAAGGTCCACTGGGGAGTTCCTCGTAAACAAGAAGCACATGAGAAATGAACTTCACATGGGAAACACCATTGGTTTGGTTCATACCAGATTTCAGCATTACCCACTGTGCCACACTATTGCTCCATTCATTGTTTGTGTTTGTGCAAAGGAAGCTGGCATACAATGAGTAGAGTATTCTAAGAAGGTGAAGAGCTGGTAAATGAAGAAACCTGCTTTCAAGTAGAGACTGGGTGCTGGGAGAAATCAGTGCTTACGCAGTTTCTTTCATGATGCTCCCACACATCTACTATTACCTGCATGTTAAAATACAGTGCTGGTGTGGAAGACATAATAGTACATTTTATTTTAAATCAACTGAAGGAATCCCTTCAAGTTCTCCTAAATGGATTTGCTTAGCAGTCTGTATGATTTCACTCATGACTCTGAAAATAAATTTAAATTACTTTGAAGAAATCAGCAATGAATTTATAAAGCAGACTTTTCTAAATAAAGAATGCCTGTATAATTAGAGGGGTATAATTACATTTAATTATCTGTAGGTGAGTTGTATTAACATGTTTTTATACCCCTTTTTTATTCTCACCCCAGTCCACCTAAATCTCAGTCAATTTCTACAGTTTGCTTCTTACTAGGTCTTTCCTGGTATGGCTAGACACATCCAGGACAAGATGACCTTATAGATTTCACGTGCGGGCATGCAAACAAACAAAACATATTTTTACACTTCCTGAGCCTAAGCCATTCAGTTTATTCTGTCCTATCCTTTCCTTTTCGATCCTCTCCTCTCCCTTGAATAATGAATTTTAAGATTCTGAGCTCTTTGGTGGTGTAGCCGCCTCTTGTCCCTTTGGTCCCTGTTTGCTACAGTGCCTTTTGGTGGAGTCTGCCAGCAGATTCTGGAATTCTCACACATTCAATAGACACATTACTAAGTGAACTAACAACACATGGTTAGTTCAATGTGGGGGTCTATATGAGACTAAGTCTTCCATTGGAGTGTCATCCCATCCAGCACTAGTTCTTTTTGTAGCTGTTTATTTGTAGCTGTCAGTTTCACCTCAAGTGAAAATCCCACTCAAAAAATTGATGGGTGAAAAGGACATAATTGCTTATAAGTAAACAAATATTGTAAACATTACATTTTTTTAGGTTCATTTATTTGAAGATTTCATCCCAAACACCATATAAATAACAGTATTATTAGTTCCCATTATTGGCCCACTGACAAGCGAAGACTTTTGCCAAAATTCACAATGTGAGCTAACAGTGGAATTGAACTATCAATTGTATGATTTACAGTCCATGCTCTTTGATTTTATGCCAAACTATAAATATTCAGACTCTACATTAAGCCAACTCTCTTTTATAATAGCCATTCACAAAAGCAGTTTGTTTAGCTGCTGTGCTTTTATAGTAAAATAAAAGTAATTTTAGAACAATGAATAGGCCTAGTTCTACCTTTTAAAAAGTGGCTGTAATCCAATGAGATTGCAGTAAAACTGGGAATGCCTTATTTCTGGTGGCATTGTGGGGCACTGCCAGCTGAATTGTTTGTTATATTATACAAGATAGAACTCTCTACAGCATCCCTAAAAATTTCAGCAAAATGGATTGGATGAAAGTGAAGAGGTGAGAGTAGGGAATTACATCAAAAGCTTGTTTAAGCTGGCACTGAAAGCAGAGAGTTGGCATTAAGAGTGCACTGAGGACGAGTAAGGCAGCACCTGTAATCCAACTATTCAAACTGCCAAAAAACCAAACCGAACCTAACAAGTAGAATTCAACGAGTTAAAACACACACACAATTTAACCAATCATTACAATCGGATGCGAGCACTTTAGAAGTTATAAACAAGAAACGAAAAGTGTCGCCACTCGAAAGCCGTTAGCACACCTGAAGGTTGGCCAGGTGCGAGCCGAGCTTTAAAGCGATGAGCAATCCGCCTTCTCACACTACACGCGCAAAGTTGTACCTTGGCATGACCCCCTGTGCCAGGCTTTGAGGGGATGAGTAAAAAGAGCGATTACCTGCATGATGGCCGTTCTGTGCTTCGTGCCCGGCGGACGCTGCTCTGCAGCCCGAGGGTCGCGCGTCTTGGCGGTGTGTTGGCCGGCCGGCTGGATTCGTTCGCACTAACAGCTGAGCTGGAGGGAAGCTCGTCAAGCCGCTTCCAGCGCTCCGCTTTTGAGAGAGAGAGAGAGAGAGAGAGAGAGCAGAAGCAGCGAGGATGTAAAATAACGCCCCCTTTTTAACCCTTTAGGACATTAGGAACTAAACTGATTATTGCTCCTCCAGTGTTACGCGGCGGTGACCACTATTACTGCTTCATCGTTTTTAGTCTCAATATATAAATGATAATAGTCACCCCCACCCCCACCCAATTAACTAGCCATCGGCAACAACTACAAATGAACAAAGCTGCGCTAAGCAAGGTTATTTTTAGGGTAAGCTTCTGATTGACTGTCGCTAAATGAAAAGATGCCTACTGTGCCGACTATGAATCAGCTCGCCGCTGAAGCCTATTATATCTTGACAAAAATCGCAGACAGTTGTGACTTTTTATTTATTTATTTTTCCCGTGGGTTTTATAGTTACCTGCCAGGATGCTTGTATGTTTGTAGTAGTGTTTACAATGAAAGATGTTGTATAACTTTCACATTACTTGCATTGTTGTTTACTACTTCATATCCCATGTGTAAGTGAGCTAGAGTCTCACATAAAATATGCAGAAAGTTTAAAAAAGCAAATATTGCCCTCTGATTCTTCTTGTGGATTATAAAACTAGTGCCTATAATTTGGACACACTTTGAACTTGCCAGTGGACCATCCTGTGTCATCAGAACATGTGCTCAGGCACAAAATCTAAGATTTAACCACTGCCAACCATCCAACTAGTGAACCCACTTCATTCCATTCAGAACCATGATGTTGAGTCACATCAGGTGTAGGGCAGGAACCAACCCTGGAATGGGCGCCAGTCAGTCACATTCAGCATCAAGCAGCACCCTGACTTCTGGCCCCAGACTCTCAGATGTTTGATCCAGTTGGAAATCCCTCAGTGACATTTCAGGATTGTTTAATTGAGTTCAGATGTTGTTACAGAGGAGCCATGGTGTTGCAAAAGTGTTGAATAATTAAGGCCAAACTTGTGACTTCACTGAAGCCTTAGTTGCGTTCTTTATTGAATCTGCAGTCTGGTTAGAACATTTCAGAATGCAAGGAGGTCCAATATAAATCCAAGCCAATCATAAATTCAGATGTTTCATTCTATTCAGTACGTTGATTACACTGATGAAACATTATTATTATTATTATTATTATTATTATTATTATTATTATTATTATTATTATTATTATTATTATTGCATGGATGAGATACAAGATCAATTGCAATTTTTCATGTGCATGCTTGTAGTTTCTTCTTATGGGCACTGAATGGCTAGATTTCACGGATGTTCTTGTATGTAAAAAAAAAAACAATTCTTTGCAGATTAAAGGTTGTTAGAAAAATCTACAGGAACGTTTAATGATCAACAGTAGAATGAAATTCTGTCTGAAAGGCACCACAATAACTTTTCTGTTTTCCCATGAGTTGGCTGATACAATTTCTCTGGTGGTGATCTATAACTATGGGAAGGGAGAAGCTTCTTGGGTTAATGTATTCAGAATCACAGAAAACTGACTGATTATGTCTGAAGAAAATGGGTTGCTTTGTGAATATCCACCTGCGGAGGACACTAGATGTTAAAAACTAGGAAATGTTTGCAGAGACTAGCAAATCTTTTATATACTTAGTATATGGATTATTTCACTGTTTAGGTATTCCATGGTGAGGCAGGTGGGGAGATGTCAGCCTAGAACACATATTTTGCACCAGGCAAGATATGACACAACCTGGGATTTAGAGCAGCTTTCAAAATGATTAAACAGTAATTAGTGTTGACCTGAGGCACTCAGTTCACTAGGGAAGTGCATCCTCCTCCATTAAAGAGCAACCATGTAGCTGTGGGGCTACATGTATACAGAACATGCCAAAGAATGGTCTTTCTGCTCACATGAAATGCTTACATTGTTTCCAAGTACATTATTTGCATTCTTTATACACTATATGGTCAAAAGTGTGTGGACACCTGACCATCACACCTAAATCATAAATAATGATAGCCACCTTTGTAGCTATAACAGCCTCCGCTCTTCTGGGAAGATTTACGAATGTATCTGTGGGAATATGTGCCCATTCGGCCAAAACAGCATTTGTAGGTTCAGTTACTGGTGTTTAGGTGAGAAGACCTGGCGTACATTTGGCATTGCAGCTCATCCCAAAAGTGATCAGTAGGGTTCCTTAGGAGATTCCATTCCTTAATAATAATGTGGATAATAACATTCTTCACATTTTCTATAACTATGTGATGGCCAGTGTGAATTTTAATGCTGTGGTGTGCTGGGCTGGTGCCATCACTTCAGGAATCAACAAGCTAATTAGAAGGACAGGCTCACTTATAGGATGCATATGTTATTGACCCCTGGAGGTCGTAGCAAATGAGAGATTTTAAACAAAACTGAGCTCCATTATGAACAATGCTGTACATCCTCACTCTGACACACTAACACTGAGGACTTAGGCCAACAAATTATTCAGCTGAAGTGTGTAGAGAAATGTGACTGAGAGTCCTTAATAACAACAGCCAACCACCTCACTCAAGTGCCTCACTGGGACTGGGACTGCCAAGTCAGAGATTTTCTTTCTTTTGAATTTTCTAGCTTTATAGTCATTCCGATGTGTGTTCAACTCAAAATGTATGTACAGTATAACTATCTATCTATCTATCTATCTATCTATCTATCTATCTATCTATCTA
>JANRMT010062796.1:74466134-74490589 GCA_026402145.1 Polypterus bichir lapradei
ATCTATCTATCTATCTATCTATCTATCTATCTATCTATCTATCTATCACTACCAGGCATCTCAGCTTACCTGTCTCATCTGACCTGAAGTCCTCCTTTGGCCTCCAAGGATTCAATTCTTTTGCTCACTACCTGAATTCATAAAAACATTTATTGCTATGAATGGTACGTTCACAAAACCATGCATTTATTATTCCACTATTACTTGTATTGATATTTTTTGGAACATAATAAAAAAGGTCCACCAATACTAGTCTTCAGTAGCTGTGTGTATTTGAACAATTTTTGTAAATTTCAAAACACAATACCAGGCTCTTCACACATTCGTGTTAACTGAAGACCTGCACATTGAGTAAACAGCTCACAGTGCCAGACTTAGCTAGGCAGGAATATGGTGACTTTAGACCTCATCACTTGCACAACAGTAACAAAACTGTGCTAGTCTTTTGAGCTCCTGTAGTAATACTAAAAGAATGAATGAACTCTTCATCATCTGTTAGCATCATTATATTCTAGCAACCCATTTTTCATTATAGAGTAATATGGAGACATGGAGCAAAAGCCAACCTCTGTTGCTTTGATTGCTAGGCAAGAAAAGTCTATAAACAGGACACACTGGCATATATACCTTGTGAAGAACAGCAAGGAGATGAGGCCCACTGCAAGGGTTCTGTCCTCACGTCCAGTGGTCAACATGGATTTCTGCCTGGAGTTGATCCAGATCACCAAAGGACAGTCCAGGGGGTTGGAGGAGGCCACACCATGACAGAACATTAAAGGCTGTTGGAGTAGGTCATCGTATCAAAGCTTGGTCCTTTGGTCTGTTAGAAGCAGCAGGAGGCCACCACTGTAATTATTGATGCCTGGCCCTTTAAAAGGACAGCCACGCATCTCCTAAGAGCTTTGCTTTTACCTAGAAGAACTTCCTGGCTAGCTAGAAGTTGTCTAGGGGCCCAGAGCTCCAGTTCCTTAGGCAGGTGAGCTTGTAGTTGGGAGAGAAGAGCAAACAAGAGCCTGCCTGGCAAGAATGATGAAGGACTGACTAGAGGTCTGAAAGGAGACGAAGAGATAGGAAGGTGATATTATGCTTAGCTAAGCCAAAGTGCAGTTTTTTTGTTTTTTTATCTTGAATTCTTTCCTTTGGTTATATTCTCCCTGGAACACTCAGCTTCTGTCAATAAAATTCTATTTTGTTTGAACTTTAGTGTGTCTGGACTCAGGAGTGTCCTTCTGCAGGTCACAATCCTTATGCAGCAGCGAGCCCATTTAGAAATGTGTGTCTTTGGGATGGGGTGGTAGCTCCAGAGTCCAAAATTCAAATGCCAGTCCAGAATTTGTCTGCTTGGGTTTTCCTCCAATATCTCATAGACTCATGTGTTAAGTCAGTCAAGAAGAGTGATTAGGTGTGCATTTGTGTGTCCTTCAATTGACAGCTCCCTTTTGCAAGATTGACCCCCCAGTACCTTGTGTTGTTGAGACAGAGACCAGATCCTAAACTGGATAAGCAGGTCAAAAAATGGAAAAGTAATGTCACTCAGGATAACCCACACAGACATGAGGAAAATGTGCAAACAGAATGTGACAGGGGCTGGGAGTTAACCCAAAGTCCCTGGAGGTGCGGAGGCAGAAGTGGAAATCGCTGTACCACTACTCTAACCTATTAGCAGTAACGTTTCTTGGCTCCCCATATCCTCTTGGACAGCATCAATTAGCCTGAAAAAGCAGGAACATGTACTTCTTGCCTTTTCTCATCCTGACGTATCTTGAAAACTAGCAGCCCAAAACTCCAGTGTGGCAAAGTGATTTAAACACTTTTTTAAACTTATTTTTGACAAACGGAGTAAAGAAAACTCTCCAGGGGGGATATGAAGGGATTCACAGTTTTTGCTGCCACTAGAAAGAGAACAGAGATGCAGGCTTCTTGATTTTCCTAACGTTATGAAGAGACTTCAAGCCATAGGAGAGATGAGCTACAAAAGATAGCTCACCCAAAATCAGACATTATTTTTTCAAACAAGAGTTAATCAGTTTACAGTTTGAAGACTGATTACCTTAAAGTAATTTATCGTGTCAATTGTGTCTTTCTGTTGCTCCACTGAAAATCCTGGACTCCCAGAAGACAGGGGGGATTATGTGTTTTAACCCCTCTGGGAGGAACACATGTCCTTCTGTATCCTGACTACTCCTTAAAAAAGCTCTCAATTATAATGCCATTTAGCACTTCATGAAAAGATCCATCCCTGAATAGGCTGAACTTCTGAGAGCTGTCCACATGAAACTGCAAACAGTTGCCAGCTGTTTCGGAACTCAATGGCAACAGTGTTTTCTCTGAAGGCTGTAAAATTAATTTGTTTAAGTGGCGAGGCACACGATCATTTGAGCCCTGTTGCCTTTATTCTCAATACAAAAGTGACACAGCATTGCACAGCTCGATTTTACCTTTTTGAATAGTGAATTGGATTAAGCAGGTTCGGGAAATGGATGGGTGGTTGGATAGATGCTTTCTCTTCCAACAAATATTTAGATTTCCAGAACACAAATATCCATGATTTTTCTAAACTCGCCTTTTCCATTACAGGGTGATCATCAGCAATACATTTTGCAGGTGGCACATTTTCCCTGTGAAATGTTTTTATTTCACAACAAAATCCTTTCACAATCAAATACATTCAAGCCTGAAACAGGTGACAGAGGATAAAAGACTTTAACATCAGAATGAAGCAGCACTTATTTTAAATTTTCACCCTGGTTTAACATCACACATACACTCAGCACATGTCTTCTTCTTTCCATTTACTGAAATGGACATGCTGAGCTCTCTAATGAATGCTACAATGTGTTACAGGTCCTCCAGGCCACAGGTTTCTCCTCCGTCCAAATCTGGCACCTCAGGGCATTGTTCAATAATCAGTCTTGCAGCACATGAACTTTTGTCTGGCTGCCTGTCTGTCATGGGCTTAGGTCTGACAGAACAATCTGCAACTTAGTGTACAAATGGTAATTCAGGTGGTTCTGACCTGTCCATAGCATGAAGGTGGCCACCTTGTTGGCAGGTGGGATGGGTTGTTTCTGTTGTAACGTGGGTGCTGGTGCAACCACTTGCTGTGTTGTTTTGCACTGATGATGGTCTTGGCCTCTTTGAAGCTGGTAAATCAGTTTCCTGCTCTTCTGTAAATCGTTCCTTTGCTAGAGTGTCAGCGGCTTCTGGATGACTGCGTGAGCTCTGCATAAGGAGGTGAGAGTGGCAGACAAGGTGTTCAGTTCTTTGTCTCTGGGAGATTTCAAGGCCTTTAAGACAGACAGGTCCTCAGTAAAGATGATAATATTACTGGAGGTGTCAGGGCTGCTCTTGACATGTGCTGCAACAATATGGATGGCTACTACTTTAGCCTTGAAGATGGTGGAGTAGAAACTGTTGTCAAGGGAGGGCCATTCTTCTCTGCCTATTGGGTACCAGATCAAGATTCAGGCACCGCCATTTTTCTTCACCTGTTGAGTCCGGTTCTCTTGAGGTTAGCTATTCTGGATCTATTCCATAGCATAGGACCTCTTCTCAGTGCTGCTCTGGGAATCCTTCTTGCCAATGGCAGGAATGTTTTAGTGTTTCAAGTGTACACTGGCATCAATCTATACAGAGTTTTCAAGGTACTGTGGGATTTCTCTTGGTTCATGGTCAAGGATATCTTGATGTATTTGTTCAGAAGGTTCTTACCTGATGGAAGAAGCTGTTCTTTTAAATCTACCTTTAGTTGGTTGACACAGCCTGCCCTTCATGGGGTGACCATGGATGCCTTTTGAAGTTGGTGACTTGGACCAGCAGCTTTGTGCCCGGGGTGGTTTCCAGTTCCTCTACTGGCATGAACTTCATAACTCTTTTGAGTCATCTGGCTGTTTGGTTCTGCTCTTTGCTGACTTTCTCAAAGTTGGAAATGGCTGCTGTGCCCCATGCCATCATGCCACACTCCAGGACTAGCTTGACTCTACCTATGCAGAGCTTCTTATTCAGTTTATGCAGCATACAAGGGAGCGCAATTTGACTTGCACTTTGTGTAATATTTGTGCTTTTAACTAGGGATTACTTTGATTCCAATATCAGGGTGTTCATTTATGTTGGGTTTTAAGATTTATACACTTTATTATTTAGTGTGTTTTAGTTTTAGTTTGTACTTATTGTATGTATATAATATTGTGATGTTTATTAATAACTGTGTAGTTGTGCATTATGTTATAGCAGTCGTTATCTGCAACGTATCCTGTATGAGGCTCCCAAAGAGCTGAGGTTCCAGCAGTTTCTCCACTGCACTTTTTTATGAAGTAGGTTTGATTACAATTATTTCTGTCTTTGCTGTTTTATTTTTCTGATATTTTAATACCCATTGCGGGTTTTGAACTATGTAGTTTACAGTTTTGATAAGCAATTGCATTTTAAAATGTATTTAAACTAGCTGAATTATTTTTGCATCTTTTTCCAATGCAATAGTGTTTAAAATGGGTGTTACCATTTTGTGGAACAGTTTCTATGCCATTGCTAGACACTCATGCAAGGTAGTTATGACCTGTGATGTCACTGATGCAATGGGTTAAAGTTCAGCAACAGTGCACTTCCTGACATCCAAGATTGTGAATAATGTCTTTGAGTCTTTATGTGTGATTTTCTTTTGATTAGTTTTGTAATAAGTACATAAGTTTAATAAGTCACTGTACTCAGTACAAAAAATATTTTATAAATCCACTCACATGTATAGCTAACGCAAGGCCAGATTTAGCACACAGGGGCTCATCATTTAGAACTGCTAGGCAAGCATTAGAAGACAAGAAAAGGACAACTACAAAAATGGGAGTTGTACTATTTCTGTGTGACAGAGTCAGCATGACATTGGATCTTCTTTTCCTTGTTTGGAATGGCATGATTTACCTAAGTGGGGCCTGCAAGTGGGGAAAGGGTATAAAACCTTGAAATATTGCCCGGCACACCTTGGACACAGACGGATGGATGGGAGATACCGTCATCCGATCCTGAAAATCGTTCCAGCGCAGCGACAAAAATGGCAGACTGTATACATCGAGATTCCACTTCGGAGAAAAGTCTTGCTATGGCTTCCTTCGTCTGTTATGCCGCGTAAATCGTCATTAAAGAAAGCTACGTTATTTCTCCAAGGGTATCGCCTTTTTAATATTATATCTATATAGTTTTGGTTACTTAAGATGCCACAATTGCAAAATGAACATATTTCCAGGAAGCTAGCGCCCCCTATAGGAAAACAAGTTCTTCCTGGTAAAAGAACTTTACCTATGATTTCTGATTTCACATTAGGATTTTATTTCGGGTTTTGACAACATTACTTTTTCTATTTTCTAGTACTACCTTTGCATGATTTAATTGCATTTCATCTCCTGGTCCTTTTCCATTTAAATTTCTTTTCCATTTTAATATTTCTTTGATATTTGTATTTCCTGAATTTTACCAGGCTTTGCTTAATAGGTACTAGTTTTGGTTTGAGTATTATTGAATATTTTTGCTTAGGTTTTTCCCATTTTTGACGATTATCCTCATCTAAAAGAATCTAACAGACCACTGACTCTTAATCAATAAAAAATGTGTGTGAGGAGCCTGTCTACTATCTGCCCGTGTTTTTGTGTTGATTGCACTGGATGAACAGCATCATTTTTTAATCAGAACCTGGAGATGGAAAAAAAGTCAGTAAACTAGCCATGGTCATAACCAGAAGTCAAAATAAAGTTTTTTCAACAAAGCTTTAATGTGTTGTAATGTAGCCATGTTTGTAAGGACAGGACACTATTGAGGTCTTGTTCTTCTGACATTTTGAACAAATCCTACAGACTATGCCACTGTAAAAGAGGACACAAGAACAAAGTGAAAGGTTTGGAGATCCACCTGGTATACTTGGAGAAAAGGTCACTGTAGATATATCTTTATAGTCGTGAGCTCAAAACAGAAAGAGAACATGGGTTGCATATATATCAGGTGGACAGGAAGTGATGTAATTGGTCAATAGAATTTTGGGACTGGAAATGACATCAGATGGAGTTGGGATCTGGAGGACTGAAAGAGAAAGTTACGTTGGCACCGGAAGTGACTTTAGGCTGAGGGTTTGTCGGTTGGTCTGCAGGAAAAGAGGAGAAAGAGTTAGAGGGTAGCGCCAATCCCTGGTCTGGAAGGAATATGCAGGGTTTTGAGCCCATAATCTGCCTGACAAGCACATGTGTGTGAAAACGTGTTATCACGCAAAACAAGTCATCCTGACTTTCATTTTACGTAAACTTCCTATGATCTCAGCTCTTCAACATTTAAGGCGTTCTGGGAGGCAGGTCCCGGGGGACAGACCCCGGAAGTGGTATCAGCTGGCACAATGTCAATCATCCTTTCTGCAGAAGGGGAAGAAGAAAAAAAAAATATATCAACAAGAGTGTAATATGTTAAAAGAGCTTCATGTAACCAATTAAAAAGAGAAAGGAAAAAGTCATTCTTGGGAATAAAAAGAATCATAAAAAGGAAATTTAGAAAGATATTAATGAACTAGTGTTCAGTTTTAAGTGAATATCAATGAACTTGGACAACTAGTCTGTGTGTGTGTGATGCTGACCTTTATACCACTGCAATAATGATGTCACTTGTTGCACACTCCCAGTCTGTTATTTTACAGGTTATCCTTTCCTTTCTTATTGTTATTTTTGTTATTAAAATTATTTTTCATGTGTTTATTGTTGGTATGCAATTCTTGTTATTATTGTTGTGTTTAATTATTTAGATTTACGTATTGTGTATATGTGCTCACAAGATACACTCCTTGTTTTCTGTGGGTGAAGCCCCAAGAAGCAAGACCACTACTGAATTGCTGCTGAGAGACCAGCCTCAGCCTACAAGTGACAAGATGAGAAGTAAGTCCCTTAGAGGTTCATTGAGGTTAGTTGAGGTTCATTTTTGTGAATGTTACTGTGGATTTTTTGTGTGTTTTTTGTTTTGTGATCTTCTTGCTTCTGCCTTTGGATTTAGTCTCTGAAGTTCAGATTAGACTGGTTTGCTTTTAGGCAAATTCCTTTGTCTCTTTTATGTCCATTTTATGACTCTTTATTATTTAAATAAATCATTCACAAATAAAGATTTTTTTATTTACATTGTCTTCTTAAGCCAGAGGTATTACAGTTTGTCCTTTCCATGTTTTTTTTTTGAGTAGTTATCTTATTTTCGTGCTTTTATAGCCAGTGTCCCATTTGAACTGGTGCAAACTGCCTGAGGTGAGGCCTATCTCTAGGCTGGTGAGTAAAAGTTCTGGTCTGGTTTGTTGGTATTTTTGGAGGTCTTTTGCCTTTTTGCCATTTTGGTCTCCATTTCACCATATCACCATCCAGGTTCTCAAAAGGTTGTCTGAAAGGCAAAACAAAATGCACAAAATGGTAGTGTAACACAAACTAAATAATGCTATGGAAAAAATACTTTGTTTTTGACATTTCTAGAAATGTGTTTAAAGAAAAATGTTAATGCAACATTTTAATTTCTTGGCCTCCCAAACCTAAAAGAATGATGGCTTGATTATTTATAAAGAGCAAGGAATGACTATAAAAATTTATAAGTTGAATCATGTTGGCTCTTGTTAAACATCATCCTTCAAAGTAATAATTGTAAAGAATAATAGTTTCTTATTAATGTAATAAATAAACGTAGTCTGAGCAGCCTCTTTCTCCTTTCTTTATGATATTTTCTTTCTCAGCCCTGCTGTCCTTAGCAGAGGCACACACCTTTAAATCCCATAGAGGCAAAAATGAAATAATTTCATACACAGAGAAATTAAATCAGCAACCTCAATTAGAATTCAAATCAAATCATAGAAAATCAGCACATAATTAATTAGGAAGGGAATAATTAATTAAGCTGGATAAAGAAACATGTACGATACTAATAAATGAATATTAATTTCAGCTTTCACTGGAGAACACTGTCTTAAAGTGCTGTCCTACATCCATCCATTTTCTAACTGGCTTTTCCAATTCATCATCGCAATATTGTAGAATGTGGCAGTAAAACAGATCTGAGCACTCTACTAACCTGGCTCACCAGCAAAAGCTCAGTCTAAGAACCGAATCAGGACAGAAATGAACTGGAAAGACGCTGATAATGTAAGATAGAAACTCGCACACCATGATGTCGAAAAATTCGAACGTCAACTAACAGGCTGAGCTTGAGGGTTAGAATGTCAGTTAAAACCACTAAAACAGTTCCTCTGTCAAGTTCTGCTCAAAAAGTTGAACTTTTATGTTTTGAAATAAATAGCTGAGTATTTAATCATAATGATGTCTCTCTATTATAATAAAAAAAATCCTGGGACAAGACAAGACTTTTTAGCCTGGGACGAGACGTGACTTACTCAGAGAGATACTTTCACGTCCTGCAAGGCGAGACTTTGTGCCAAGAGATTTAACCATGCCCGGGGCTGGAAATAAAAGACAAATAGTAGATGGAAAACTAAAACGTTTGTAAATAATTCAAAAACGGCACGATACACATGCAGAGCAGGTTAGAGATTATGAAAGTACTAAAATTTGATAGTCTCAAAAAAAATTATTACTTGGTGAAATAACGGAACAGTAAAAAGAGATTGAATATATTGTTCAGATTTAAATTTTAAGTCTGAGACTTGTAGATCATCTAATTTGTGTTGCCATCAGGGAAAAGTAGTGTTTTTCCCAATGAAGAGGCGCATCTGTGAGAATGAAAATTTGTTGCTTGGTGAAAGTGAAATCCACATACGTAAGCAGCAGAGACGCAAAGTGGCTGGCGTGTAGTGCAGGTCGGGGGGGTTGGTGAGCAGAGCGAGCAGGAGGCAAAGCCCCCTAGTGTTTAAATAACATTAAATATGAAGCTTTTGACAAATAGAAGTAAAAGCAGAATTAGCATTAAGGGAAAATTACTTATGCAACAGATTTTTTTCATATGTGTTACAGATTAACAGACAGAAAAAGAAACTGTCTATAGCTAAATAAATATTAGACCTGTGTTTCTCCCATCCTTCATGATGTTATGACCCAGATTTTCAAATGCCAGTGTGTTCACGACCCACCGGGGATGGACCCTTCAGTGAATTTAGAGAGAGCATCTGAGTGGGGAGAGTGGGATGGTCCCGCTCAGTGAATTGATCTCAATCATCGAGGGAAGGGTACCACGCGATCATCAGAACGTTTGATGAATCAAGCACGATCATCAATGCTTTTCCTCCTTGGTGAATTGAGCATGATCATCAAAGCGGAGGTTTGGGAGATCATCCTGGATCAGCCACTGTTCCTCCTACGATGCTGCTGCTATGAATCTAGCACGGTCATCGGAACAGGGCTGAGGGAGTGGGGAAGTTTTGTCTAAAGTTGACCACTTCCTACCTGCCATGCCACTATTGCACACAGTTTGTAAAATGCTACATGAGACCCTTGAATGTGTCAAAGGTTATGTAAGAACTAGGAGTCTATGCACACTTTGGGGCAAAGAATTTTAGATATGAGCCCAGTTAGATTTGAAAGAAAGATGTATGATCTTGAAGATGAAAGGGAAGGCTGAATCTGTTTCATCATTGCTGAACTGTTGTAAAAATATTATTTATATTTTGAATTTAATCTTTTGTGCATTAATAAATACGCTAAACTATTTTGATATTAATTAGGTCTAGATTTTTACCTTTTTCTGGTTTCTGAGGTTTAAGAGGGAGAGTGTTGAGTTAGGGGTTTCACTGAAGAGCTAAACAGGGTTAGGGATGCTAAATACAGGTTTGTGAGACAATGACCTGCAATGGGTAACCAGACATGTTAAGCTCGTAACACCTGGTGCTAGGATCAGAGATATGGAACTGCAGGGTGGACCTTAAGGGCCATAAGGTCACTTTTGCCTCCACATCTCTTACCCCTTAGTATGAGAAAGACAGATGGATAACTTGGGTATCCCTTCAGGTCTGGATCTACTCGATGCACTACTCAATATTTAATAATTTTAACTGTTTTCTGGGAAAGAAAATTGCGTTAGGCTCATCATAGCAACTGCGCTGCTTCAAATGGCTACATCAGAAGAGACTGAAGCAAAATTTATAACAATTATAGGTATTGTCCTGTGGTGGGTTGGCACCCTGCCCAGGATTGGTTCCTGCCTTGTGCCCTGTGTTGGCTGGGATTGGCTCCAGCAGACCCCCGTGACCCCATGTTTGGATTCAGCGGGTTGGAAAATGGATGGATGGATGGTATTGTCAACTGTGTTCAGTTCTCAATTTTATACCCGTTGGAATACTTCGCAATGGTTTTCTTGTTGTCAGCATTTCATTTTCAGTATCAGCAGACATTTTGAAGTTGGCAATATTTTCCTGTTGCCATTACATGATGCCAGTTATGACACTGATGCACACTGCCCGAGCTGTAGGATTTTGGCTTTGTGTTCAAAACCAAAATGATTAAAGTGAACTTAAAAGCTACAGAATTATCGTGTGTTGCTTTGATTTTGACTAACATTTTGGAATTATAAAATTGGTTTCATTGGGACCACCCGGTTTTGGACCTAAGCACATTATTCTGACAAATATTTCTGTCTTTCTCATCTCTCTCATTATCCTCTATAAAGTGTTTCCTATATCTTTCAATGCCAAGTCATCTATTTACTTTCTAAAACTGCTTTATAGCAAAATGGAACTGATTTGAGCAACCTGAGATGTAAAGAAGCAGTCAGCTTTGAAGGAGACCACAACCCACTGCATGTCACACACTGACACTTTCATACAAAGTTAATATATTACCAACCACCAGATAGCGCCTATCCTAGGAACTGAACTCTGGTTCCCAGAGCTATGAAACAGTCCAATTATTCATTTTCTCAACCCACGTAGTACAAAAGTGGGTTGCTGGAGCTCAGAGAGTATCTGAGTATCATGAATCTGGTGTTTGCCTGCAGTTTGTGTGAAATTTGCTTCTCATTCAATACATTTGTCTCATGGATTGTTCATTTTTTGCTTTATGGAGTTTATTATTTTATCCTTTGTTGAGTTAATACATTATGTATCACATTTATAATTGCCAATTTATAATAATTTATCACTATTTTTGGTTGTCGCAATTGCCAGAGGTGCTGACAGGAAGTCATGACTGTATGGAGTCGTCAAGTATTTAAAGTTGCTTGTCAGCAGGGTCGAATGTCCAAGGTTTTGGAAAGAGCATTAAAAGTGCATTCTTATAAGGTACTCAGTTTCTGTCTTTGGTCCATTTGTGTCTTTGCTTACTGCGGTGCCGCCTTTACTTTCTTATTCTTGGTACTAGCCCTTCATTTGGTACTCAATCACTAAATACTACCCTAGGATTTTTTCTTTATTCAGCTGCTTTTTAAAGTACCGCTTCCATCTACAGTATTCTTGATCCTATCATGCTCATTTAAGACCACACCTTGCTCATCTTTCATCCGCTTTATATCATTAAAATCCTTTCCAGTTTTGATTCTAGTCTTTGCTATTATAAAAATCATTCTCTCTCCCTCGTTTGTTTCCAGTTTTTCATATACCTCCTCCAAAGCTTGTGCCTTGGCTCTTTCTACTGCCATTTTTGCCTCCTTGTTTATCTGTCTATACATTTCTCTGTCATTCTCTGTCCCTGATTTGTACCATTTCTTCTTTGCCCCCTTCTTTGTCTTTATTACATACTGTATCTCTCTGTTCCACCACCATGTCTCTTTGTCCCTAGATGGGATCCTTCCTGCAGCCCTACCCAACATTTTTTCTCCTATTCTTAATACAACTTTGCTATTCTTCTTCCGCCATTCCTCCACACATTTAAAGGACTGTACTTCATTTAAAATGTTCTCCCTAAACCTGTTCCTAAGCCCTTCCTCTTTTAGGCATTGTTTGTTTTTGAATGCAAAGCCAAAATCCTACATATCAAGAAGTGTGAATCAGCGTCATAACTGGCATCATGTAATGGCAACAGGAAAACATTGCCAACTGCAAATTGTCTGCTGATACTGAAAATGAAATGCTGACAACAAGAAAACCATTGCGAAGTATTCCAATGGGTATAAAATTGAGAACTGAACACAGTTGATAATACCCAGAATCGTTATAGATATTGTTTCAGTCTCTTCTGGTGTGGCCATTTGAAGCAGTGCAGTATTTATGATTAGCCCTCACCAATTTTCTTACCCAGGGATCAGTTTAAGTTAGTAAATATTGAGTAGTGCATCGAGTAGATCCAGACCTGTAGGGACACCCAAGTTATCTATCTATCTTTCTCATGCTAAGGGGTGAGAGATGCGGGGCAAAAGTGACCTTATGGCCCTTAAAGTCCATCATGCAGTTCAATATCACAGAAAATAGGAGTACCTAGAATGAAAGCAGGCAAGTTCAGTAAGTATCCAAAATGGGATTCAAAGCCGGAAGTGCAGAGGCATCAGTCTTAGCCCAGCCTGGGTCTAAACAATAATGCATGGATAGTTGAGTAGCTCAGTTGTAGCAATTAAGAAACGAAAAGGAAATCCCTAGCTCTTAATCCAAAATCCAGCTGTATGGTTTAGAATTAGTGTAGTGTTAACATTTGTCTTGCTGAATGGATCTGAGCAACTTGAATCGAAGGACTGTACTGTATCTGCTGCCTTTAGAGGGCAAAGCTAGAGAAGCCAATAAAGCAATCCACTGCCATCAGCTACATTTCATTTGCTACCATCTAAAAATTCACATGACTAAAGATGCAAGTGTTCAATTCTCAAAGGGATTCTGACAGTCTCGACAAAGACAGCATAAGCTGCACATCAACCATCACTACAAAGTCACTTCTGGCTCAGTCTGTGCATTCACGTGGAGCACAAAGAAATCAATGAAGTGGCTTACAGCTCCCAAGGAAAATGGATCTCATCTTCTATACAATTTGAGGTGAATCAACATCTCACTCTAATGAAATGATTACCTTCTCAATTATGAATTGGCAGTTATGAAGACAGCTCTGAAAGATTAAAATGCTTTTAACAAGGTACTGCAATAAACATTGCCTGCTTTCTTTTTACACTTCACACTCTGTATGACACTTCTGCATTGTCTGTATTTAAATAGCATTCAGTAAACATGTCTATACAAGCTAACTCCACCATTCGACAGTTAATGGGCTTAATTCAGTTCAAGCAAATAATATGGATGAGTTTCAAAAGATCACCTCTACCCTCCATGGATTCAATTTAAGACATATTTCTCTTGGCTGACCTAGATATTCCCCTGAAATTTGTATAAAACTGCTGAAGGTATGGTGGCCCGCTCCATCTATCATTGCGAATCTCACCTGGAAAAGTGAATCACAAGTGAAATGAAGAGTTTGAGAAAAGTTCAGCCAAAGTAAAAGTGAACTGAAAAAATAAAGTCAAAAGGCTTATGTGGCAAAAAGTCAAAGGTGTAATTATTTATAAATGTAGTTTAGTACTAGCTGGGCTTCTCACCTGAAATCTAAGTTATCAATGTTGACCTCAGTGTTACGTTTGCAGTTCACCATCTATTGGAATGTATCTTGCAATACATATAGAAATAAAATGCACTACATTTGTCATTACAACATGTGGTGCATCACACACCTTTGCAATAATAAAATGTACTACAGCAAATCTTGGTGAAGTGCCATCTGTTGGAATGACAGAGTAATTGCAACTGGACGGACAAACAGATACACAGACACACAGACACATATTCTTTTAGTAAAGTGGATGTACAGTGGATTCAGAAAGTATTCAGGCCCGTTTGTTTTTTGCATATTTTACAAAGTATTAAGAAGTGGTAAATTACATTTTAAATTCATAAATTTCCCTGTTTTACCCATCAATCTATCAGCCAATAACCCATAATTACCAAGTGAATATGCAAGGCAGTGGCACAGTCGTATAATGGTAGCACTGCTGCTTTGGAATAAGAAGACCAGGCGTCATGTCCCCGGTGCTCACTGCCTGGATTTTGCATGTTCTCCCCATGTCCATATGGGTTTCTTCTGGATAGTTTTCTTCCACAGTTCAAAGACATGTAGGTTAAGTGAATTTGCATAGCTAAATTGTGTGTGAGTTTGTTCATCCTGTGATGAACTGGTGTCCTGTCCAGGAACTTTTCCCACCTTGCACCCAATGCTTGCTGGAATAGACTCCATTTTCCCCACAACCCTGTTCAGGATAAGTGGGTCTGAAAATGGATGGATGGATGGTGAACAAGTGAAACATATATTCAGAAAGGTTTCCAAATTAGTTAAAAATAAAAAGCTGAGATGTTTCATTCAGACCCTTAATTCAGTATTTTGTAGAAGGCCCTTTGGCAGCATTTACATCTTAGAATCTTCTTGGGGTAAGTCTCTACAAGCCTTGCACATCTGGGTGTGGGCCGTTTACCCCATTCTTCCTGACAAGCTCCTTTCAGACTCTGTTACATTGGACGAGAAGTGTCTGTAAGTTGCAGTCATCAGGTCTCTCCACAGTTGCTCTACAGGGTTTAAGTCTAGGCTTTGGTTGGATCACTCAAGTATAGTCAGAGACATGTCCTGAAGCCACTCCAGCATTGTTTTAGCTGTATACTTCAGGTCACTGTCATCATGCTGAATGGTGAACTGTCACCCCATTCTGAGGTGGCGTGCACTCTGGAGAAAGGCTTTCTTCAATGACTTCTCTGCATTTGGCTGCATTCATCCTCCCCTCAATCTCCCTGTATCTGCACATGAGAAGCACTGCCATTGCATGATTCTGCCATCACCATGCTTCATCAGGCATACATAGTGCTTGGAGCTCTGCACAAAAAGTTACATTTTTGTCTCCTCAGACCAGATAGTCTTTTCCTTATATTGTCATAGAGTCATTTAAATGCCATCATAAACCTTTTACAAAAGAGTAGAGTGACTTCTGTCTGGCTACTCTACCATAAACACTTGATTAATGGAGTGCTGCTGAGATGGTGGTCTTTCTGACAGGTTTGCCCATCTCAACAGAGGACTTCTGAAGATCTGTTAGTTTTTTGGTTACCTCCATGTTCAAGGCCCTTCTTCTCCGGATACTCAGTTTGGCCAGACAGCCAACTCTAGGAAGAGTCTTGGTAGTTCTAAACTTCTTCCATTTCTCAATTATTCAGGCCACTGCGCTACTGGGAGCACTCAAAGCTTTAGAAATGGCTTTATCAGAGGTCAGAGACTCAGAGGTCCACAGACAGTTCCTTGGACTTCATGGCTTGGTGTTTGTGCTGACAGGCAGTGTGAATTGTGGGACCATGATGTCTAACCATTAGTTTGACACCAGTGGACTCCGGTCAAGTTGTAGACACATCTCCAGAACAATTAAAGCAAAGGGGATGCACCTGAGCACAATCTGAAATGCCACAACAAAGGGTCTGAATACTTCTATGAATGAGAGATTTCAGTTTTTGATTTTTAGTAAGTTTACAAACCTTTCTGAAAACTCGTATCTTCACTTTGTCATTATGGGCTATTGAGAGGAGATGGCTGGATAAAAGCAGCACATTTATCAATATAAATAAAATCTACCACACAATAAAGTATGCAGAAAGTGACTGGGTCTGAAAACTTTCTGAATCCCCAGTACACTTTTACTGACAAAACGCTGAGTCTCCATAATACAAAACCTTTTTAAGAACATGAGTTGGAAATCTCAGCTTTTAATTACATGACTTATAACATTCAGATGTCAGTAAGATTTGTAGCTTTGTCAACCATTGACATACTCTCCGTGGATGTAGACTGGGTAGGCAGGGTGCTTATGTTATTTTACGTTTTACAGATATACCTGTAAATGATGCATCATTAATATTGTTGGCACATAAATTTGTGTTTCCTTGTCAACAGGATGAGTTTTCTGCTCAGATTGCGTTGTCAAAGTACAGGCACTTAATGTGAATACAATAAGTAATACTCTTTCACCAGCAGCTGTCTAAGCATAATGCCAGCTTTAGTTATGCTGCCATTTTTTAGGGGGTTTGTAGCAGTACCGGTAATATTTTATGGTTTTGCTTGTTTCTTACTTCGTTAGTGGGAGCATCATAAGCAGGCATTGGTGAAGTCCCTGTTGGTGATTGGTTTCAGTCCATGTCATCTTGCCACATAATATGCCTGCCACTGTGCATGCCATCTTTAATAGCTCGCTTTGTCATGGAAATTTTGGTACGTCCATTCAATTTTCATTCTTCAATATTAACATTAACTTACTTAACTAATAGCAAGGCAGCTGGCATTTTCAGGCACATGAGTAACATCTGGAAATCAAAGACCTTATGCCATAGTATAAAGATGAAGCTATACTCAACATTTGTACTGCCTGCAGCAACATTTGCCAGTGAAACGTGGAAGTCTACAATGAAATCAGCACATACAGTAATTAGGAGGTGTTACATCAGTGATGCTTGAGAAGAATTCTTTAGGTATCCTGGAGAGATCATGCAACAAATAGCAAAATACTAAAACAATCAGGACAAAAGAGGCTTCAGGGCACCATTGCTGAGCGCAGATTAAAGTTCACAGAACACATCCTCAGGCTCAATTTAACACATCCAGCATGTATAACCTGGCCTGGAAACTATCAATTGGGAAAAAGAGGTATGGACAATGCAGGAAGTCATGTAGAGCTACAATTCAGGAAGACCTCAAAGCTAGTGGTGTAACATGGCCGCTGACAGGATCTAGTGGATGTCGATTGCTGCCCAATGGCCTATTAGGAAACTGGAGGAATTAAAACTAAAACTAACCAAACTTGTAATAAGAGTATTTGAATATCATATGTTAATGACTAGCAAGACGTGCAAGTTCAAATGTCAGAAAAAGTCACTAAAGCAATGGAATGCTGATCCTTAGTCTGCCTAGTGATAGTGATACACTCTGATGCCAGTATCATCTGAAAAAAACAGGCATGTAGATCTATGGACAGCCTCATAACCACCCGCTGCCCAAATCTATTGAAACAGTACACCTCAGATTTACATAGAAGCTATAATAAGACAGAAAGAACACACCCATTACAAATTCTAAAGGTAATTGGGGTCTGGGCCTGGGTCCGCAGGTGCTGGAATACATCACAGATGGGAGGCCAGTCTTAACCTGCCCCAGAAGGGATGCCACATAGAGATACAGGCCAGTGAGTCCCTTGATTTATTCAAGAGAAGGACAATGGGGAATTCACCTTAATGAAAGGACAAGTGGCTGTGCGTATGTCTTTGTATCTGTGTGTCCATCTGGTTGCTAGGTTTAGGAAGAAAAATTGAAAAATTGGCAAAGCATGTAGAAGTGTCAAAAATCAAAATACCAAATAAGGCTGTAATAATAAGAAAATTGGTCTTGTTGGCCTGTTCTGGTATCCTACATTATACACTGGCAACAGCAGCATGTTAGCGACTTAATTACACCTGCTTGGGCCATGCCAATGAGGCTTGTAGCTGTAATGCTAGTGACTGAATGCTTTGTGTGGTGGGTAGTGGATGAGTGAAAATAATCCCAGTTGCCAGGTGCCAAATAGTGTTTGAGACCTGCTTCAGTTTCATCCATGGACGAGTCGACCTAACGCTTACATCCCTACCATTTATGAGTGCTTGATTCCATACTGTGAGGTTAGTTGATAGCAGGCTTGACAATCAACACGTTACTTTTGTTTTTGCAGAACAGGTTTGTTATTGTATTTTTTTCTATGCACAAGAAATATTCACTTCTTTATAAATGTTCACATTTAATTTTTATGCAGCATTGACACACAGTGAATTCACTTTGGCTTTCATGACGTGGACCAAGAGAAAAAGATTCTTTAATGTCAAAGAGCAAACAGATGTCTGCAAAGTGGTCTAAAATAATTACAAATATAAAGCACAAATTAACTGATCACCTAATCATTCACTCCTTCAAGTTCATATTTGGCTGATGCACTTTTGTCAGGCATGACAGCCTTAAGTCCGTGTGCACAGGTCTCTATCTATCAGCTTTAAGCATCCACACACCCACCAATTCTCATTTGGTTTGAGATATGGACTCTAACTCTGCTGCTCCAGGACATTCACATTGTTGTTTTGAAGCCATTCCTGTATGTCTTTGGCTTTACGCTTGGGGTTCTTGTTTCGCTGGAAGCAAATCTTGCAGTCTACAACCAGTTTTTCTCCAAGATTTCTCTGCGTTTTTCTCCTCTGCCCTCACAAGCCTTCCAGGATCTTCTATAGGGAAACATCACCACGAACATCATGATGCCACCAACCAGCTCCTTGAACAGAATGGTGTGTTTTTGATAATGTGTAGTGTTCAAACCTGGTGTTTAGTCTGATGGTCAAAAACTCAATATTGGTTTCTTGAGGTCAAAGAACCTTCTTCCAGTCTCTAATGTGACGTCCTCAGAGACGTTTTTCAACAGTGCCCTTTCTCTTTGCCATTCTCCCATTAAACTGTGACTGGTGAAGAACCCAGACAACAGTTGTCTGCTCTGTCTCTCCAATATGAGCCACTGCAGCATGCAGCTCCTTCAGAGTTCTCAGAGGTCTCTTGGTGGCCTGTCTCACTCATCTTCCTCTTGCACATTCCCTCAGTTTTTATGGATGGCCTACTTTAGCAGATTTCCAGTTGATCCATACTCTTTTCATATCTTAATGGTTGATTTAACTTGACTCCAAAGCAACGTTCCCTCTAATTTTTTTCCCATGTGCGCAGAACACCTACGTGCCTGAGCAGTAACACAAGCTGCGTGAGTTAAGAAACTGATTTTTATTTATATATGGTGCTGTGTTTTCCATTTATGTTATTTATGAATTGTAATTTTTACCAGTGAGAAAAACTGAAAATGCAACGTTTTTCACACACACACTGCTATAAGAGGCTAGATTAATTGATACCAAAATTTCAAATATGGACAGTTAACAAGTTATACCGTTACAGTTTTTGACGCCTGTCCTTGTGTGCACACCAACGCTGATAAAACATGATCCAAATTGACTGGTCGTCCAGAGTTTTGATACGACTTTATGCACATCAGCATGTCCAAATGTTCTGCCTCGAGGCGGTTACGAGGTTTTAACTTGATGGCATTCAAGAGACCGAAAACCGTGTTCACAATCGGCACTCAGCACTTGAAACATTGCACAGATATCTGCGAGGCAAGCCAGCATCGCAAATTCTTCTTCTTTGAGTACATATTGAACTATATCGGCAAATCTCTTAAGCAGCGTGATTTTGAGTTTTTCAGACACGACAAATCAAAAATTGCGATAATGCATTATCTCTGTCTTTGACAGCTCATTCCGCTCAGTTGACTGGGGAAGGAAATGATGGTACCTTTCAGCAAGCTTCGTGATTTCTGTTTCTCCTTTATTAAAGTCAGCTGTGCCAGAAATAACAGTGCCTTCAATCAACCGCCAGTCTATCAATTCATTTTCTGCAAAGCAAGCATCCATCTGCAAACAGATACGTTCAACCAACTGGACAATCGGTGCCACATTGACTTCCATTGTGAACACCAGAGGTTGCTGTCGCCCCATTAAACCCAACAGACAAATACGCATATACAGGATAAAAGCACGAAGAATCTCTTTTTATTCTTTTCCTTCTTCACAGTGCCTTTCAAGCACCACAGCTACCATAAACACAATAAAAAAACATATCAATGCAATTCTCCCCTCCACACCTCCCAGCAAGCTATGTCTTCTACTTCCCAACTCCGGCTCGCTTTCTGGGTCTTCAGTAGTCCTTTTTCTAGTTCTTGACCAGGAAATACTTCTGTTCTTCCATCCCCTTGACTTGCCAGCACTTCAGGATCAAACGGAGGACTTGAGGTATTCTTCAGCCCAGACTTGGGAGTACTTCTAGGCTATATCGGAAATACATATCCCCAGATCTTCCTACAGCATCTCCTCGCGGCACCCATGGAACCCAGCAGGGCCGAACTACAAATTCCATGATGCCCTGCAGGAATCCGGGGCACCGCTGTGCTGCAGGGAACTTGCCATCTGGTGTCTTGGGGGAGACAGTGCCTCACAGTAGCTGCCTTCCCCCATCGTTCTTCTCTTTGGGTGTCCCGGCCAGGTTGAGCAGCCGGCCATCCACCACACCATTCATAAAGGCTTTTGCTTCCTCCCTCCAGTGCACATTCTTGCCCAAGTACTGAGCGCACAACTTTAATATTCTCGCCTTCACAAACTGAAATGCTTCAGCTGGTGTCAAGTTGCTTCACTGTAACAATCTAATCAATTCAGCTAATTCACCAACCATGAATATTGTCTTGTCTTGCCACAGCATGGGTTGTAGGGAGTGGAAGCAGTGTTGGGGTGGAGTTTTGGGGGAACACTACTTGTAATGGCTTGGTGCACCTTCCTAGAGAGAGAGTTGAGTGACAGGGATCAGGGTTAATTAAAAGTGTATGAAGAAAAGAGGAGGGGGTGGTCGGAAGTGGTAGTTGTTGCTGGAGCGAAAGGAAGACAGCATCAGGTTGAGAAGGAAGCGGACAGTTAAAGAGTAGGCAAGAGGTAGATAGGACGAAAACACGTTATTTTGTTATTTTGGAGGTGTCCCCGTGACCCAGACAACCGGCATAGGTAGGGCACCGTTTATATCATGGCATATCCAATAAAAAGCCAGACTCCCCCAGACAAGCGGCTCCTGAGTGTGTTTTATTATATTACTAGTTAAAGCCCGTCGTAGCATATGGCGGTGTAAGAATAGGAACGGACAAAGGCGAGAAAGGAATTCAGTATAACAAAGGCTTAGGAAACCACCGTCGCATTATAACGAAAATAGCAAGGAGGGAAACCAATGCCAATGGTCGAGAGAGTACCTTCCTGTAGCAGGCTACAGAAAACATAGACATATATAGTTAGACGCCGCATTCACTGTGTTGCCCAGTCGACACGATAAGTCAGTGCGTCCGCACTATTGCGAGTGGTAAAAGTGCCATTTAAACTAATACAGGTAGACATGGATACTGGGTTTTCTGATGAAAAAACAATAACATTTTAAACAGTATCGTTTACATACAACAGATTTTGGCGAATCGTTTACATGCAATTATTTATATTCATTTATACACTAATAACGGCAATTATTAAATAATATACACTGTTCGAAGTAGGGTCTCCATGTCTTGCATTAACTGAACATGCTTGTAGGCGTCATCAATGGCGAGGTCTTCTCGATGAGCGATACAATGTTGTTCGAACAAGTGTGGAATGTCACAGCGAAATTGAGTGGCCACGCCACCAGATGCACGACCGCGCAGCTTAGAAGGAATGTTGCTCCAAAGGATATTCAGTGATTTTGATATTTTCATGTTTCCAGCCCCTGACTTGTGCTTTTCAAACTTCTACGGTGGTGAATATTTTTAGTAAGCACTGTGTACTTTCACAACATTGTTACTTTTTCTGTCAAACTACTGATAGATGGGTGCCTCAGGGCCTGCTTATATTTAAAAAAAAACAATCCCAGAAGCCCAGTGCACAAGACTTCCCCTGAATACGTAGGCAGTACAACAACTACAATTCATTTCTGGCATAGCCAAAAATCACACAAGGAATACCTTAATGGGCTTTAACAGGCCCTGTGTTTTTAACAGGGTCCTCTACCTTGACTGCCTAAGAAGACAAGACCCCCCAAAAAAACATTGAAGGGAAAGATAAGAAATCTAGTGAATTTACCACACTTGACAAGAGTCTATGGAACCACAGCATGGTGTTACTTTGAACAGCACTATGAAAGGAGACGTGGATAAAGAGTCTTTGCTCATTAGTACATCCACAGGGTCCTGTTGTTTAGTTTACCAAGTACCCCCTAGCAGCCACAACAGTCACCTATCCAGAACCTGCTTAATCTAATCAAAATGACATTATATACAGTATCTTATATATAAACGTCTACGCGTGGAAGTGTATGTGTCTGTTCCGGGCCAGAAGTGAGCGGTGGATTCGGGGTAAGGGCTCTGCCTCCGAGGAAACAGAAAACTCACTTAACCGCTAATAACACAAGCGAGGCGAGCACGTCAGCAAAACTAAACCTCCTA
This sequence comes from Polypterus bichir lapradei, assembly GCA_026402145.1. Taxonomy (NCBI): domain Eukaryota; kingdom Metazoa; phylum Chordata; class Cladistia; order Polypteriformes; family Polypteridae; genus Polypterus; species Polypterus bichir. Next base: position 74,488,131 of record JANRMT010062796.1, read on the forward strand.
GAAGAGAAATGCCAGGAGTAGTTCCTTTCAATTACCTGACATCTCTACATTTCAATTTTTTTCTGACGATTTCAATAGTTTCTAGGACCCCAGGCTTATTACAGCACGGGCTTACACAGCTAGTTTAGTAATGAGAATATTTCTGTTTACTTAATATTCAATTAAATAGATTTTGTATAGCACTGTCCACTGACTTTAGGCTCATGTGTCTTTAAATGGAGGATTTTTGTTGACCTAGGAATCTGGAAGTTAGAATTCCCCCTGTGTCCTTGAAAATCATTTATTAAAAGCAGCATCCATACAGTGAGAACACATGAGTTTCTTGGTGATTTCTGCTAACCTAAGCCATTTGTGAACTGTTAACAGTTAAATAAGGACATGATGCTGAAATAAATGCAGTAAGCAGTCTATTTCTGTAGCACTTGGCCTACTGTGGCAGCGTGGGTGGTTCATTTGTGCCACAGGTAAAGTTCTTGCTGAACCTTAATCTTAGCTCTGCAAGCTTCAATTGATAGTGGGAACTAAACTGAAAAAGATTAGAACCAATTTGTTTATTCAATTCAGTTTTAGCAAATGGATGCAGTGGTTAGCAATGCTGCAGAATCCTCAGCTGAAATCCCAGGTCAGATACTGCCTGTGTGGCACTTGTACGTTCTTTCTTTGTCTGTGTGGTCCTCTGGTTATCCTGCTAAACTGAACAATCAGGGTGTGTTTCCTGTTTTGTGCTGGCATCCCATCCAGGGGGTTTCCTGCCTTGATCCCGGGGCTGCCTGGACAATCACTGGCATGAACTGCATGCATGAGTTAGAAAATGGATGGTGATGCAGTGTGGAGGACACATGGATCCATTTCATATGTTTATTTAAGTCCATTTATTTTTAAATAGGCTACTGCTATTGACAGCTTCAAAGTGCTGCATGCCACTAGAGGTTTAATAAAAATGAAACACAGAACCACTTTTTACTCTTTCATACTAAGCATGATTGGACTGGGCCGGTACTTCAATGGGAGACCTACCAGGAAAAGCTTGGGTTGCTGCTGGAAGAGGTATTGGCGAGGGCAGCAGGGGGTACTTACTGATCTGAATGCGGACCCCAATTCCCCAGTACAGTGACAGGGACACTGTGCTGTAAAAATGTCACCGTCCTTTGGATGGGATGTAAAACTGAGTTCTTGACTCTCTGTGGTCATAAAAGATCCCTGAGCATCCTTCATAAAGTGTAGGGTGTACCCTGATGTCCTGGCTGAATTGCCCACCATGGCCTAGTCATTCTGACCCCCAAATCATTCCTAGTCTCTAATTGGCTATCCCTCTATGTGGATGTTTCACATTAGTGGTGGTTAAAGTGGCTCCCCACTCACTATGTAAAAGCATTTTGAGTAGTGAGAAAAGCACTATTTAAATGTAAGGAATTCTTCTTCTTCTTCTTATCTCTATTATAAAAGAAAATCTTGAGACGAGACGAGACTATTGCCAAGAGATTTTTTTCAAGCCCCGCACTCCTCTCAACCATTTCCGGTTAACAGCCCTCGGTCCTCTCACCTCTCATTTGTGCGATTGCTTTTGTCAGACACAGTTTTCCTCACTTTAAGTTCCCAATAAAAGAAGACTTATTATGTCCAAATCTTATTGAAGAATTTGATCCCGAAGGGTTATTGACAGAAGAAATGAGTGCACAGGGGCAATCCTAGCACTGAGGAACAAAGTCAAATGAATTAACACGAAAACTGTCGATCGGTTACACTGCAAATTGGTTAAATGCGTAACAATAGACTATGGTGATGTAGTACATCTTCCGTGGATAACATTAGACACCAAAGGAGATCTTGATATGCCATTCCTATTAAAACATTTACAGTTTCCCATTAGAACAGCTTTTGCTATGACAATTAACAAATCACAGGGACAAACATTCGGAAAACTCAGTTTATTTATTAGAGAGAAGGAAACGATATTCACTCACAGGCAATTATACATTGTCACGATGTAAGTCCAAACACGGAATCAAAATTCAGTGCGATATTAACGAAAAGTTAATTCCAAATATTGTTTTTACTGAAGTTTTAAAGTAAAAGTGTAAGTTTTAAAAGTATTTGCTTGTTAATTTCAAAGCCAAACAGAATTAAAACGTATAACGCAACAAATACCTCTAACGCAACATGAAACATAATTTTTTTTTCAATTTATTACATTTTATTATTTTTACTATTGTTAAATACTCGCTGTAATGTAAAATTGTTAGTTCTATTATGCATATGTAACAATTCCCATGAAAATAACAATCTGTTTAAATTGTACATCTGCTTTCCCATACGCGAGCGGCAGAGCTGTGAAGTGGCTAGCTAGTATCGCCCGCCCGGGGGTTGGCGATCAAAGTAAGCAGGGTGCAGAGCCCCATAGTTATTATTATTATTATTATTATTATTATTATTATTATTATTATTATTATTATTATTAT
>JANRMT010062796.1:74490599-74501117 GCA_026402145.1 Polypterus bichir lapradei
ATTATTATTATTATTATTATTATTATTATTATTATTATTATTATTATCCATCCGACAACACAACACAAGACAACATGTAATGTCCATTCATTTTCCGGTTACATTTTTCCCTTCAGAACGTCTCTCTCAGCTGCACTGGGTGGGTGACAGAAAACAACAAAATGGATGGAGTAGCAGTCCAGTGCACATTTTTCAAATAACCTCACCTACAGATCACTGGGAAGAAGGATGAGGTTCTTGGAAAGACCCACTCATGCACACAACCCACATTCACTCATACCACAAATCAACGTGATAGCCTGTGTTTTGGCTGCAGGAGGAAACTGGAGTACCCAGAGAAATCCCACGTGGATGTCAGCAGAGCATGAGAATTATAAAATACGGAGGCTTACGTGCCACCATTTCAGTTGATCTCTTTTTGAAACTGCAGTGAGTGACTGGGATGTACCCTGCAGAATTGAGAGCCAGTCCTGGATATGACACCAGTCTACCAGAAGGATCACTCACACCACACCAGGTTAAAGTTACAATGACTTTTTTAACTAATGTCTCTATGATGCGAGAGGAAGATGAAGTAACTTGAAAAAGCTCCAGGTATACACTTGCAAGGCCACATGGACAGTGAATTTGACATTTTGAAGAGGAGCTGGCACTGATCAAAGCAGCACTTGCCAAAAAAAACCCAAATCGAATGGCCTTTTTAATTCTCTGCCTTATATAATGCTGCAAGACATGCTAAATTAAACTAATTTTATATATTGAAAGAGCAGGGGTCAACAACTCCAGTCCTGGAGGGCCCCAGTGGATGCAGGTTTTCATTTTAACCCTTTTCTTAATTAGTGACCTGTTTTTGCTTGTAATTAACCTCTTTTGAATTAATTTTAATGGACTTGTTTGTTAAGATTTGTTCCCCTGAATTTCTTTATCGTTCCTCCAAATTGCTTCATTTGTTTCCTTACATGGCATCCAAACAGAAATGAAATGTGAAGTAAGGAAGCCAGCAGAAGACCAAATAAGTCAGGGCCTCAAACTTTAACCAATTTCACTTCAACCATTTGATTTATTGGGGGCCGATTTTTTTTGTTAATTAAACCCATTTTTTAATTCTATTGCTTGTTGCTGTTCGCATTGTGCAATGGCTTACATTTCCGAAACTGTTGACTTTCTCTTTTCCAAAAAACACTGTTAAAATGTTTTGGCGATCTGAGCAGATCGTCATTCCCGAGACCTTCACATTTCTTTATTTTCAGATATTGTATGATGGTCACAGTTTGCTGGTCATGTTTTGGTTTATTTTGTCTCTCATTATTGTTTGCCTGCTAATTAAGGAAAAAGAAACAATTAAGGGGTCTGAGTCTTCAAGAGCAAGTCAATTAAAATTAATTCAAAAGAATTTAATTAGCATCAAAAACAGGTCACTAATTAAGAAAAGGGTTAGAATTAAAACCTGCAGCCACTGGGGCCCTCCAGAACTGGAGTTGGGGACCCCTGCTTTATCATTATATAAAATTAGTTTAATTTAGCATGTCTTGCAGCATTATATAAGACAGAGAATTAAAAAGAAGGCTATTCAATTTGTTTTGTTTGGCAAGTGCTGTTCTGATTAGTGATGGCTCCTCTTCAGAATCTCAGATTCACTGTCCATGTGGCCTTCCAAGCATGTGCCTTGTGTTTTTCCGAGTCCTGTAATAGAGACAATGAGATGGAGAACGAATCGACTTTTACCTTTCTCTGGGTAACATTTTGTCATTTTGCTGTCCAAAGTGACACATGAACATATAGAGCTTCTAATATTGGTTAAATGAGTAAGTGGTAAAGTAAATTGTATGACCTGTTGGTACTAGAGGAAAGAAAACAAACTCCAGTCCGCACTTCTGCTAGAGAAAGCAAACTACTGAGGCCATTGGCAAAAAAAAAGAGTTTACTTCATAGTGAATGATTGTAAAAAGTATTATTCTCTTGTTGACCTACCTTATGGATATTAGAAGTGTGTGTGCATTTTTAGAAAGTGGGGTAATGACAATGATTCCTCACATCCAGGGAAAATAAAAAGCAGATGTTTGCTAAGTGAATTATGCTGCATTTGTTATAATTGCCTCATTTGTGACCTCCACACGTTTGAGTTACCTAAGTGGAAAAGTAAAAATGGATGCTGCCATGAAAGCTGGACTTTCAGCAACAAATATTAACTAATAGTTTGATAATCCAGATAGAAGAAGAAACCAATGAGCAAGACAGGCACCAAAATGTATATTGTCATGTCTAAAAAAGATTTGTATGCTCTTGGCCACAATAACTAGAACTATTTCTGCTTGGAAGCTGCAACTATAAAAGCAACCATTGAGTGCAATATGTGAACCTGTAGCGCGTATCAAGCTAACATCAAGCTTAGTCCGTTAATCATTCGTTCTGGTAATATTACAGTTTACCTTCTCAATATTCATTTTTATGGAAAGAGGTGATTCATTTAAAATAAATTCTTCTAATAAACAAATGAAAGCTATAAAGTGTGACAGTACTTCCTGATCACAGTGTTGAATCTTCAACTAACTCAAGAAGTAATGATGCTGAGGCAGGTGTGAAAACAATAGCTGTATTTCTAACTAAATTGAAAAGTACTGTAGGGACCTCACTGTAGCAAGTTTGAAAAAGAAGACACAGCAGGACAAAAAAGTGCTTGCAGAACAGTTTACTTGGAACAGTCAAAAAAATAGAATACAAGAGTGTAGCAACCAAACGCATAAACTTGAACTATTTACATTTATCTATGAACCTCTCATGGTTGTGGTCATGGGCAAAGGAAACTCAGGTTCCAAGCACATAACCAACCTCAAGACCCAATATCAGCCCTCCTCTGACTCAATCACACCTTCTTGTTGTACTCGGAACCATCTAGAAATCCCCGCATCCATTCCCAGCCCCCCCCCTGTCCATTTCTTCCCTTTTGCTGTTAATTATATCCCCAACATTAGTCCTCCATGCCGCTCTTTGCCCTCCCGCTAAACCCAACAGCCATCGTCCTCCAAGGTTCACCCCAGCCGAGACGCCACAGTACAACACAATGCACTACCAGTCCTACACCTGCTTCTCTTAGAAAGAGCATTTTACATTTCCGGTAACTATAAAATCTAAGATATGCCCTCAACCCGGGAAAATAGCTACAGTCAAATGATGGAATATAATGTATAATTAGTCCACTCCTTGATACAACAATACATCATTTTACTACAGATGTCACAATCTAAAGTCGAACAAACCTGGACTTGAGAGACCAATTGAAGAATTCCGAGTTTGGGTCACGTTTTCTTTGCTATTTCTGAATTAGAGATCAGAAATTACAAATTCTAAGTTTTAGTTGAATGCAGCATTACTTCTTTGTTATTGAGCAAACTGAAAGCATAGAGAATTGGAAAACAAAACTCATGAGTGGATTGCTCCAGCTTTGGGTGACGTCACTTAGACAAATGATGTCAAAACGGAGCTCTTTGTGCTTTTTGGCTACAGTAGTCTAATGATATTAACAAGTTACAGATTATCAGTTCTCTACAACACTCATTGGTTAACTAAAACTAAAGTATCTGAGTTTGTCATTCATTCAATTTATGGGCAATCAGAGCCTCCCTGATGTAACTTCATGTGGTACACGTTGAGAAGTCTTTGTGTTTGCTGGCATCTGTCAAGCTGCCTTCAGATTAATTTTCTTTCACATTCTCTAAGGATTTTAACCAGCATTCCTGGTTCCCTTTACACTGCACAGTTCACCTTTATGAACTCAATCTGGCCAGAATAATTTTTGACTTTATCTTTAGTGATATGTGTTCTTAGCAAAGACAATGACACATTTTTATGTTTCACCTAGAAAACTGGTTCTGTATCAGTGAATGTGGGTGAGCGTGCTTGAGTGTGCTGTGAGATGGATTGATATGATTTGGACCAGCTCTGACATCAAGTGACGTTGAAATGAAATATATATTGTCACACACGTGCGCATGGGAGGCAGCTAGAAGGACCAAAACAAGGTAATTCCACACCAGACCAGGGGGTGGCGGGGTGCAGTAACCCCTTCTCTTTAATCCCTGAAGACCAAGCACTAGAAATTCTGCCTGGAACCTCTGACATCACTTCCAATTCCAGACCCGATGACATCACTTCCCCTGCCTTGCCTTAAAACCCAGCCAACGTCCTTCTGTGAATCAGTTCTGTTGTGGACTCAAACAATACGTATAATACTGTACCTTCAATTTTCATTTGTTGCAGCCTTTATTCTAATATATGCGGGTGGCTGCCCCAAACCTTTTGACATGTCAAGGTGTATCATTTCACAATATATATTTATAAAACTGAGGAACTTATCTGTATGTACTCTGCTTATAAAAATATTCACTCCTACAAGTTGTCAGATTTTCTTGTTATATAACATTGAATCACAGTGAAGCTCAGATATCATCCAAGGATGATGCCATTCTCATTGTCTCAAAATGGCTACTAATATTGCTAAAGACTCCACTCATCCTGGTCACCATTTGTTCATCTTGTTGCACTCCGGTAGGTGTTACAGCAGTCTGTATGCCTGGACCACCAGGCTCAAAGACAGTGTTTTTCCTAGGGTATCAGTTTTTATCATATCTATGCTATATATATCCTTTATATTCTCTCTATCCTATCTTATCTATCAGTTTTCATTCTAGGCTCAAAGGCAGTTTTTATCCAATTTTAACTCCTTGTTTTTATTGAATTCTATTCAGCATTTATCAAGTAGTTTTTATCAGGAAGTTTTCATTTTTGGGACACAACTATATTTGTGCACTTTATATTTTATTCTTTTATGGACTGGTTTTATTAGCTACCCCAGGCTATATTTATGTGTATGGTCGTTCCTATTTTTATGCACAGGCCATGTTTATGTTTATATTATACACTCACTTTGCTCGCCGTCCCCCCTTGCCTGCACTACGCGCCAGCCACTTTGCGTCTCTGCCGCTTGTGTTGAGAAGAGGGAGCTGAACACATTTCAAGGAGATGCGGTTGCTCCTCTGAAACCCCCTCTTAAACGGTGATACAATGGGAAACAAATAAAGGTTTTTTTTTATCTCCTCTTTGCTCAGTTAGCTGCTGGCTTGTTGCTGCTGCTGCTGCCATGCCGCGTGATCTGCATCTCGCGCAGCGCTTTGAATATTTAAAAACCTGTACAGCAGCTGTCCTACTCTTTGTCTTTTATTTACAGCCCCGGACGTGGTTAAATATTTTGGTACAAAGTCTTGTCTTGCGGGATATGAGTTCTTGATACCTTTTAGTTTATAATTTAAAAAGGTAATATCCATCCATCCATCCATCCTCTTTCGCTTATCTGAGGTCGGGTAGCAGGGGCAGCAGCTTGAGCAGAGATGCCCAGACTTCCATCTGCCTGGCCACTTCTTCTAGCTCTTCTGGGGAAATCCCGAGGCGCTCCCAGGCCAGCCGAGAGACATAGCCCCTCCAACGTGTCCTGTGTCTTCCCCAGGGCCTCCTCCCGGTTGGACGTGCCCAGAACACTTCACTAGGGAGGCGTCCAGGAGGCATCCTGATCAGATGAGCCACCTCATCTGACTCCTCTCGATGCGGAGGAGCAGTGGATCTAATCTAAGTTCCTCCCGGAATGACTAAGCTTCTCACCCTATCTTTAAGGGAAAGCCCAGACACCCTGTGGAGGAAACTCATTTCTGCCGCTTGTATTCGCGATCTCATTCTTTCGGTCACTACCCATAGCTCATGACCATAGGTAAGGGTAGGAACGTAGATCGACTGGTAAATTGAGAACTTTGCCTTACGGCTCAGCTCCTTTTTCACCAAGACAGACCGATGCAGAGCCCGCATCACTGCGGACGCCGCAGCGACCCACCTGTTGATCTCCTGCTCCATTCTTCCCTCACTCGTGAACAAGACCCGAGATACTTGAACTTCTCCACTTGGGGCAGGATCTTGCTCCCAACCCAGACAGGGCACTCCACCCTTTTCTGGCTGAGAACCATGGTCTTGAATTTGGAGGTGCTGATTCTCATCCCAGCTGCTTCACACTCGGCTGCAAACCAATCCAGAGAGAGCTGAAGATCACGGCCTGATGAAGCAAACAGGACAACATCATCTGCAAAAAGCAGTGACCCAATGCTGAGCCCACCAAGCCGGTTCATAAAAGTTATGAAAAGAATCGGTGACAAAGGGCAGCCCTGGCGTAGTCCATCTCTCACCGGAAACGGGTTTGACTTACTGCCGGCAATGCAGGCCAAGCTCTGACATCGGTTGTACAGGGACTGAACAGCCCTTATCAGGGGGTCCGGTACCCCATACTCTCGGAGCAGCCCCAACAGGATTCCCTGAGGGACACGGTCGAATGCCTTTTCCAAGTCCACAAAACACATGTAGACTGGTTAAGAAAACTCCCATGTACCCTCCAGGACCCTGTCAAGGGTGTAGAGCTAGTCTGTGACCAGGACGAAAACCACACTGTTCCTCCTGAATCTGAGGTTCTACTATCTGATGGACCCTCCTCTCCAGGACTCCCAAATAGACTTTTCCAGGGAGGCTGAGGAGTGTGATCCCTCTGTAGTTGGAACACACCCTCCGGTCCCCTTTCTTAAAGAGGGGGACCACCACCCCGGTCTGCCAGTCCAGAGGCACTGTCTCTGATGTCCATGCGATGTTGCAGAGGCGTGTCAACCAAGACAGTCCTACAACATCCAGAGCCTTGAGGAACTCTGGGTGTATCTCATCCACCCCCGGGGCACTGCCACCAAGGAGTTTTCTGACCACCTCGGTGACCTCAGTCCCAGATATGGGGGAGCCCACCTCCGAGTCCTCAAGCTGTGCTTCCTCATTGGAAGGCATGTTAGTGGAATTGAGGAGGTCTTCAAAGTACTCCCCCCACCGACCTACAACGTCCCGAGTCGAGGTCTGCAGCGAACCATCCCCACCAGAATCTCCTTGAAGCCATCCAGAATTCGTTCTCCATGGCCTCCCCAAACTCCTCCCATGCCCGAGTTTTTGCCTCAGCAACCACCAAAGCCACATTCCACTTGGCCTGCCGGTACCTATTAGCTGCCTCCAGAGTCCCACAGGACAAAAGGGTCCTGTAGGACTCCTTCTTCAGCTTGACGGCATCCCTCACCGCCGGTGTCCACCAACGGGTTCGGGGATTGCCGCCATGACATGCACCGACCACCTTACGGCCACAGCTCCGGTCAGCCGTCTCAACAATAGAGGCACACAACATGGCCCATTCGGACTCAATGTCCCTCACCTCCCTCGGGACGTGGTCGAAGTTCTGCTGGAGGTGGGAGTTGAAGCTACTTCTGACAGGGGACGTTCCCAACACGTTTGGGCCTACAGGCCTGACCAGCATCCTACCCCACCATCGAAGCCTATTCACCACCACGTGGTGATCAGTTGACAGCGCCGCCCCTCTCTTCACCTGAGTGTCCAAGACATGTGGCCGCAAGTCCGACGACATGACCACAAAGTCGATCATCGAACTGAGGCCTAGGGTGTCCTGGTGCCAAGTGCGCATATGAACACCCCTATGCTTAAACATGGTGTTCGTTATGGACAATCCATGATGAGCACAGAAGTCCAATAACAAAACACCGCTTTTATTCAGATCGGGGGGCCATTCCTCCCAATCATGCCCTTCCAGGTCTCAGTGTCATTGCCCACGTGAGCATTGAACTCTCCCAGCAGAATGAGGGAGTCTCCAGAAGGTGTACCCTCTAGCACCCACTCCAGGGACTCCAAAAAAGGTGGGTACTCCAAACTGGTGTTCGGCGCATACGCACAAACAACAGTTAGGACCCGTCCCCCCACCTGAAGGCAGTGGGAGGCTACCCTCTCGTCCACTGGGGTGAACCCCAATGAACAGGCTCCAAGTCAGGGGGAAATAAGTATGCCCACACTCGCTCGGCGCCTCTCACCGGGGGCAACTCCAGAGTGGTAGAGAGTCAAGCCCCTCTCAAGGAGATTGGTTCCAGAGTCCAAGCTGTGCATCGAGGTGTGACCGACTATATCTAACCGGAACCTCTCGACCTCACGCACTAGCTCAGGCTCCTTCCCCTTCAGAGAGGTGACATTTCATGTCCCAAGAGCCAGCATCTGTAACCTAGCATCAGAATGCCAAGGTCCCCGCCTTCGGCCACCACCCAACTCACACTGCACCTGACCTCCTTGGCCCCTCCCATAGGTGGTGAGCCCATGGGAAGGGGGAACCACATTGCCTCTTTGGGCTGTGCCCGGCCAAGCCCCATGGGTGCAGGCCCGGCCACCAGGCGCTCGCCATCGAGCCCCACCTCCAGGCCTGGCTCCAGAGGGGGCCCCGGTGACCCGCTTCCGGACGAGGGAAAACGCCATCCAAAGTTTTCTTTGTTTTCCCAGTTTGCTTTGGGTGACCCTACCAGGGGCATAAAGCCCCGGACAACAGAGCTCCTCGGATCATTGGGAAAAAAGGTAATAAAAATCTGAAAATCTAACAACATCACATTAAAGTTCGATAAATTCTGGAAAGAATGATACCAAACATATATATGTAGGTTTTAAAATAAGCCCGATTTAAAGCGTGACAAAAAACATGACATAAAAACGTCACATAAAATGGTTGCACTTTTAGGCTTAGGATTTTATATAGAGAGAGTAGATATGTCTGTGTTAAAAATTATGTTATACTGGGAGATGCCACTAAATTTCATTATACATTGTGCAATAAAAATACAGGCTAATCTATTCTGTTTTGTTCTGTAATTTTGCTTTTTTGATTAACAGAAAAAGACTCCTAAATGTGAAAGTGGAAAAAGATCTCTGACAATTTGTCTAAATTAATGAGAAATATAAAACACAAAATAATTAATTGCATAATGGCTTTTAAAATAACACACCCAGGTTCATTTGATAGATCCGCTGGCCCATTCCAGGATTTTGTTATATGTGTGCAAACTTTTCTAACGTAACTTACTTAACTAATAATATCTTTCCCTCTTTTACTAATGATTAGAGTAACATGGATGATCACACTCCTTCCATTTCACAAACAAGCAATCAAACAAAGGAAGTGCTGGTGTCTGGTCTGTCACTGTCAACATCAGATCATTGTGACACATTCTGAGAAAATCTTTGAAACATCTAAGAAAATAAAACCATATAAATTTAAATACTAAGGAAAGTGAGAGCCTCGCAACAACCTGCTACCCAGGAAATATATAGACTATGTAGTGTCTAGTTGAAACGGCAACACCCCAAGTTTAAAAATCAAATGGCTATGAGGTGAAAAAACTGCAACAACACGGACAGAATACACAGACTTTATGGAGTGCGTGACTTGAAAGGCACACAGGTGATTAGAAAACAGCAACATCATACAGTCTTCATTTGAATACAGGGGGTGACCTTCAAGTCTCATAACTAAACTGGGAAGTTCAGGTTGCACAAACACACCCATGAGCATAGGGAACACTGCAGGGCCAATTAGCAAGAAGAAGTATTTTTCTAGATAAGCAGTTACTTTAAGCATATAATATAAAAATGGAAATTTTTTTTAAGGAGACAAAGATAAGAAAAGTGTATTACTTATTTTTCCACATGTTTCCCATTCTCCTTTAATGTAGAAACACCACTGAGTACAATGCATTTTTATACTGCTAATTTTTTTAATGATTTCCACAAAGTTAGGCTGGGATTGGCTCCAGCAGACCCCCGTGACCCTGTAGTTAGGATATAGCGGGTTGGATAATGGATGGATGGATGGATGGATAGGCAAATTAAGTCATTTTATGCTATAAAATACATGAAAATTAATGGTTAGTGTGGTGGAGCGCCATTCTTAACTGGCCAGTCTCTCCGGTGACTTACATTCTGCTGCATGTCTAAGCTTTGGTATATGACTTAAAGATGGGGGGTCTAGAATCTTCTCTAGGCCATCAGCAGCAGGGCCTCATTTAAACATATTCAATATTCTTATGCATTACCAACAACACACCAAGAGTGTCACACCACTCTAACTAAACTGGTGTCACACACGTGCGAATAGGAGACAACTAAAGGGCCTGAATAGAACCAGGGGGTTGCGAGATGCACTGATTATCTCTCTCAATCCCTTACAGACCATTCCTGGGAAATCTTACCTGGTTCTGGTGTTACCGATGATGTCACTTCCGGTGCTGCTGATGACGTCACTTCCAGTTCCAGCCCTGATGACGTCACATCCTCCACTTGGCTTTAAAGCTGCCATCTTAAGGCAGTAGTTCAGTTCAGTCATGGACTCTGATCTGTTGTTGTTTTTCAAACAATTTGCAGCCAAAGACACAATAAACGGGTAGCTGCCCCAAATTTTCTTGATGTCTGAGAGTATTTATTGTTATTTTGGATGAATTATGTTAACGAAAATGTGGTTTTATTTATTTTTTTGTTTGTCCCTGAAATGCTTTTCACTGACCTTTTGTTAAACATTCCCCAGATAATCTATCTATCTATCTATCTATCTATCTATCTATCTATCTATCTATC
>JANRMT010062796.1:74501127-74518564 GCA_026402145.1 Polypterus bichir lapradei
ATCTATCTATCTATCTATCTATCTATCTATCTATCTATCTATCTATCTATCTATCTATCTATCACTACCAGGCATCTCAGCTTACCAGTCTCATCTGATCTGAAGTCCTCCTTTGGCCTCCAAGAATTCAATTCTTTTGCTAAATATCTGAATGCATAAAAAACATTTATTGCTATGAATGGTACGTTCACAAAACCATGCATTGATTATTCCACTATTACTTGTATTGATATTTTTTGGAACATAATAACAAAGGTCCACCAATACTAGTCTTCAGTAGCTGTGTGTATTTGAACAATTTTTGTAAATTTCAAAACACAATACCAGGCTCTTCACACATTCGTGTTAACTGAAGACCTGCACATTGAGTAAACAGCTCACAGTGCCAGACTTAGCTAGGCAGGAATATGGTGACTTTAGACCTCATCACTTGCACAACAGTAACAAAACTGTGCAAATTTAATTTTGTGTTCCTAAATAGAGAAGATGTAATGTTGTATTACTTTATTCTTTTAGTAAAATAGAAAATGCAATTCAGCTGTAATGTAAAATTTCCCATGGTGTGCACTTGTAAATCCTCACTTATTAATTTTGTCTGCTCACAAATTCAATTATCCCTAGAAGATGACATTTCAGATGTGTTCCATTAATAAATGCACCACAGATCCTAACTGCTGACTGTACATACTCTATTAGGTTTGCAAGGCTGAAAACCTTTGGTGCGTCAGATAGAGAAAACCTGTTTTTCAGACCATTGATTTCATATATAATCCTAATCAACTGCTGCTTGCTGGATATTTTTCCATTATGAGAAAGTAATTTGGTTCCATTAGCACTCAAATTGCAATATTTAATCTCTCATCATGAGCCTAGTTGATTAGGTGCCTTTGAACCAAGTGATCAGTCACAGAGTGTCTTCTTCTTCTTCTTCACTGTACTGTACATCATTCATGTTTGCTTTGAAACCTGGGAGGATGCCCCCCTTGCCCTTCTAATCCAAGAATAAAGATGCACCAAGTACGACTATGAAGCAGATGTTTATTTCCTGCAGTGAAGCCAGGCTGATAATCCCGTTCCTGTCTTTTTCCACTAATCTGAAGTCTGTGTCTCTGCTTATTCTTGCACCCTCTGTAAACTGAAGCAGCTGACTCACTGTGCTGGAATATTTTTTGCCCTGAAACCCGTTATATTGTCTGACCTCCTGATCATAATTTTCATCCTGCCTATATGAGTTGAATGAGCTTGTGCACCAGACAGGTCTGTCCTTTCATAAGCATGGAATACATTTGAGTCTGCTTTATGATTCTGTGTAATCTAGTGATCTGATACTCCCTTAAAATGTTTACTTTATATGTACTCCTTTAGCATGTGATTATAGCGTTAGCCCTGCAAAATTTGTTTTAATTGCTAGTAAATTGCATATTTATACCCTTAAGAAAGGATCTCTCTTTAATTTCAGAGTGAATGTGTCAGCAATTTGATTCCTGGGAAATGGTGCCTCTTTGTCATTAGAATATAAGGAAGCAGTTCAGCCTGAATATTACTCTGGCACACAAGATCTGTGTGTCCTCCACACTAACCACCTTTGCATCAGTTAGCTTTTTTGAAATGTATTTTAAAGTGGAATTAAATCTAAAAACACAGAGCACAAGAATGGCACCCTGGTTTGTGCTGCTATCTCAGCACTCGCCTGTTATTGGTGCGTAGTTTGCCTGTTCCCCCCATGTCTTCATGGGTTTTCTTATAGATTTATTGCCTATATGAGATGTGCAGGTATGGTAAACGGGCAATCCCAAATTGTGAATCGTTCCTGGCTTATGCCCAGTGCTGCTCAGGATTGGCTCCATATGCCCAAACTCTAATTTGATTAAGTGAGTTTCAGAACATCAAGTTAATTTATTAAAAATACTACAAGTAAATCTAGAAGGAAAGAATATTCTGTTTTCTTGGGGGGAAAAACTATAGCCAGGTGCCCCTAACCTCCAAGTTCCCAAAAGGCACATAACAAATGTCTTCAACATATAAAAACTTTTATTATTTTTATTATTATTAAATTCTTCAGTGGGACTTCCATTCATATTCCAACCTCTAGCTTCATTAACACAACTTCAAAACTCTGCCACTAACGAGCAGCCAGCCTAACTTCATTTGTGGTATGGCGGGTCCGCGGCTCTAAATGAATGGCTAGTTTTTAAATAAATAAACGTCACACTTGCAGCTTAAGGAGGGGGTGTGGTAGTGTGGCCGGAGCGGTTCATGGGTGCCATACAGGCGGGGTGTTTTTGCACTGAAGTGCACAGGTGCAGGATCGCCTGTGTCCGTAATTGATCGCCACACCTGTGCCATGTCCCCATTTTAAGTAGGAGGAGCGCGAGTGCAGTGCAGGGGAAAAAGAAAGAGAATGGAGGTTAGTGGGGGAAGATGATGAAGAAGAAGAAGAAGAAGAAGAAGAAGAAGAAGAAGGCGGCTGAATGCCGTAAAAGCTGGTGCTGGAGCGAGCCACAGCAGGCTCACTGATGGATGCAGCTGCAGGTATCGAGACTCCCCTTATTGCAAAGCCCGATGGGAGAAGCAGGGGAACTGTCAAGTAGAAGGATGAAGGCACCAGGTTTTTAGAAAGGGACTGTTTTCAAACTGTTGATTTTAACCTCATTTTAATTGGATTTATTTATTTGGATTATTTTAACCTCCACTTTTATTTAACCTGTTTTTTATGGATTATTTATTTATTGAAATTTGAATCACTGCACTATGGAAACTGTTTTGTTTTTTTTTTTTTGATTACTTCTAATAAAAACACTTACGCCTTTTGCACCATCCCCTTGCTCAGTTTGATTTGTCCCCATCAGACCAGATCATCTGATTACATTACCAATGGTGTTGGGTTCAAGTTGCTACCAGAAGTATGGTGGGACCACGGAGCACGACCCGCATTGTCACAGAGCCATTCCTTGAACTCCAATTCAGGGACACTGCAAATTAAAATCCCAGCGATGGGAGACCACAGTGCCCTCTGGAACAACTGCATCATTACAACCCTTTTGTTAACACAAAATGGCAGATGGGCTTATAAACATCTTTGAAATGCAATTATTTTCTGATGACACCTACAAGTTTCCCAATAATCTATCCTGACCTGTCGTGAAGCTGGTATCTCAAGAGCTCCTGGCACTTCCTGCATTTACAGGTTACCCACAATGGATGGAGGAGTAAGACAACTGTCAAATTAGGCCCCTTTGCAATTAGATGGACCTTGGCTTTGCCTTTTTTTTTCCATCACTTTTGTCATTTTGCAGATTCTTCTTCATCAGACATCATACTGCAAATTGGGCAACTGGTCAAAAAACAGACAAATAGCCCTAAATAAAGTAAATGAAACTGAACAGAGAAGAAAAATAAGGCTGGTCATAGCCCTGAACTTGGACATTACCCGTTGTTTTAAAATCTGAATGAAAAATAACCATAGACAATAGGAAGAAAAAGTATGTGAACCCTTTGAGGTAGCTAGTTTTCTGGATTAATTGGTCATAAAATGTAATATGATCTTCATTTAAGTGACAAGTATTTACCAACAAAATATTTATATATTTATATGCTAAAAACACACAAACTGTTATAGTCTTTCATGTCTTTAAGAATATAATCACCAAACACTCACAGTGTTCTGTGGAAAAGTAAATGAACTCTTGGATTTAATAACTGATTGAACTTTCTTTGGCCGGATTAAAACATTTACAGGCCGTAAGCGCTTAAAAGATTTTGGTGCCCCCCCATATATATGAGCTGCACTCACTCTCAGTGGATGACTGAATGGGAGAGCCGACATGACCAATACAAGAATGACCATGTGAGCCTTGGTGGACCATGTGATAGTTACCAGATTCCAATTTTTTTGTATTCTCAAGATTATTACATATAATTAACCTCTATTATTACTGTTTTATTATTATTTTTATTATTGTATATATATGTATTATAGCCTGGAAGAGGAGATCCAGCTCCCCAACCCAATACAGATAGATGCAAACACAAGTTCTTTGACACACATGGCTTTTATTAGGTTGTGGAAAACGCTTCCCAAACTGTTTCCCACCTGCATAGCACAAAAGCACAGCCAAATAAAGAGCACACTTCTCTCTTTCTCTCTTTTGCTCAGTCCTCCTTTATCTTCTGCCTGCAGTCCTCCTCCATCAAACTTTCGTCACTTTCCTCCTGACTCTGGCTCCTGGAGCAGTGGCAGTGGGCTCCTTTAATCCTGCACCCAGGAGTACTTCCAGTGGTGCGTTAGGATGGTCTCCTGGCACTTTTAGGTAAGGTGGAAGCTCGACAAAGTAGGGCTCTGCAGTCCCTGCAACACCCCCTGGCAACACCCACAGAACCCAACAGGACTGTGCCGAACTCCAACTGCCATGAAGCCCTGTGGAAATCCGAGGCATTGCTGAAACCCAAGAGGGCTGCCATCTAGCACTCCAGGGGAGGTAGTGTCCTGTGCATGCTCTCTCTCCCGATTCCTTCCACTATAGAAGCATCCCATTCAGGTAATGTCGCAGGCCGTCTGCCACAGTATGTAATTTTTCATTTAATGTTGAAACCCCTTTTTGTGGAATCTGGTTCAGCTGCACTATTTGCAGTTTTGCATCATATGATCCATGGTAAATCTGGCAAAGGAAAATATCTGTTGTGCACCCCCTCCCTTGATGCCCTAATCACATGCTTATTTTGCTTAATGGTTAAACCAGCCCTGCTTCTTTTGCAGCAATAATGCCAAAGAAGTGCTTCTAGTAGCTGTGGATCAGAATTGCACAATGTGCAGGAGGAATTTTGGATCATTTTCCATAACAGAGCTGCTTCAGCTCAGCAATATTTTGGGATTTTAGTGTAAATGGTTATCCTGAGGTCATTTCACAACATCTATTTTGGTTTAATATGTGGACTCTGACTGGGTCACTCCAAAAGATGGTATTTTCACTTTTTGAGGCTGTTCTGTAGTACATTTAATTGAATGTTTAGGGTCATTGTCCTGCTGCATCACCCATCGTCTTCTGAACTGGTGGACAGCTACCCTGACGTTGTCCTGTAGAATACTTCCATTGATTTGGGAATACATTTTCCCTTCAATGATGACAAGCTGTCCTGGCCCTGAGTTAACAAAGCAGCCCCAAATCATGATGCTCCCTCCACCATACTTCACTGTTGGGATGATGTTTTATGCCTTAAGTACTGATGAATATATTTCCTGAACAATTCAAGCTTAATTTCATCATCCCGCAAAACATCTTCCCAATGTCATTGTGAAGTGTCAGGTTGACCTTAGGAAAATGCACTGATGTTTTTATTGGAGAGCAGCAGCTTTCTTCTTAGTGTTCTGCCATGGACACCATGCCTGTTCAATGATTTACTGTACATACAGTATGGAAGAGTCATGAACAGAGATGCTAATCTGTTCCTGTCATTCCTTCAAGACTTTAGTGGTTACTCTAGGATTCTTTTGTACCTCATTGAGAATTCTGCATTGTGCTTTTCAAGTTCTGTCCTCCCTGGCCATTGGACCTTACTTTTATTCTATGTTAATTACTATTGTCTAATTTTATTTTTTATATTGTCTTTTTTCTCTTTCTTCAACCTGTAAAGCACTTTGAGCTTCATCATTTGTATGAAAATGTGCTATATAAATAAATATTGTTGTTGTTGTTATTGTTATGTTGGCTGGGCATCCACTTCTAGGGAGAACAGTCACTGTACTAAATCATCTTCTTTTATGCATAGTTTGTCTAACTGTCGACTGATTAATATTTAAACTCCCTGAAATTATTTTGAAACCCTTTCCAGTTTTATGCAAATCAATATTTTTTGATCATACATCTCCTAAGATCTTTTTTTTTTCGTTATGCGTGCCACATCAGCTGATCCTTGTTGTGAATAGCAAAGTCAAAATGTGTAGGCCTTTTTTATTGGTCAAAGTATCTGTAAGCCACGTCTCTAATCTCATTTCATTGGTTGGACACCTCATTTGTTTACTCCTGACTCCAGACCAGTTTTAAGACAAATGTATAATAAAATTACTTCCAAAGGGTTCATATACTTTTTCTTGTTAATGTACTTTTCAGTATATATACCTAATCTGGTCCAAACATTTTTCTTTCCATCCATCTTAGGTAAATGTATTTTTCATTACATGATCATGAAGACCATAAAGCAGGGGGCAACCCTGAGTCTCAGCCAGTTTATCTCAGGAAATGCTCACACACCCACCGTCACTCATATATTTGGGCTGTGTGAGGAAACTGGGGCCCATTAAAATAATATGTCTAGCACACAGATATGGCACAAACTGGCTGTGAATCTGCATAAATATTCACTGTCTCACCATGGTATTCTGTGTTGTTATATTATTCATTATTTCCAATACAGGGTCCCAGGGATTAAAGAGCCCATCCAGTCAGCACAATCCACAAAGCAGGAACTAAAAGAGTTCATCGCTTATACACACATCCACACTCACTCCTATCCTGTTATCACTTAGTCTAACCTGCATGTATTTGGGATGTGTAAGTAAACCGGAATACACAGAAAACCAACACATGAAGAACAAGCCTTAGCTGGGATGAAAACCCAGGGCACTGGAGCAATGAGGCAGTAACACTAGCCACTGTAACACCATGCAGCCTGCCGTAGCAGCAGAACAAATCTGTTGCTCGTAAAGGTATTGCTAATTCATGTCCATCAGTTATATAAAATGTCAACATGATTAATTATATATAACCTTTTTGGAAGAAGGGGCAATAAATGCTGTGAATTCATCTACTAACAGCACAGTGAAGGACATTTTAATGATTATGTTTATTAACTTTTTGTGCCCCATGCGCTAGTGGTTAATTACTAGATAGTCACCAATATTAAAATAAAAAAAATAAAATAAAATAGCCAGCAGCAGTGAATTATACAGGTAAAATTTATTGTCACTTTATCTTGTGCACTTCCCAGAGCTGCCTGTCAATGCCCCCAGCCCCCTGTGGGATATTCTCAGAGGAGCGGAAGAGATATTGTTCTTCCTGATTGGTTGGTCCCTTGGAGAAAGATACCACAGGCTTAATTGTCATGGCAACAGTTGCTAAGCACCAAAGCAAGGGATGCCGAGAAAGGGCGAGGGACAGAGAAAGGGGTATGAAAATTAAGAATGGAAAGAAGAGGAAAAGTGGGCATTAGCAAAAAAAAAAAATCACTAAGAATGCTGGGATGGAAAATTTTTAGAAGTGAAAGAGAAGTAATTAGCATAGAAAAAAAAAAGTTGGGTAACCCCATGTGCTAGCCTGAACATTGCAAATGTCATGGTGAATGAACTTCAGTGGTGGGTGAATCCTTTCATGACCAGGAAGCCATAACAGAAGAACAATGTGAAGGGAGGCATAGTAGTGCCAGATTATTATCTCAGTCAGGGTGAAACATTAATGGATGGACTGGGGGAAGTTGTTTCTCAGGAGCATTTCCTTCCCCAGTATAATAGATGGCAGAACTTCTCTGGCATTGAACTAGTATAGACTCCAGAAGGGGTCCATGGGATTTGTAGCCCTGAGGGACAACCCTGTTGGGGTCCTTGTGTGCCATCAGAGGGTGCTGCAGGGAGAAGAGAACAACTCCCCATTTCATGGGGCTTCCATGTGACCCAGAAGTGTTTCCACCATTCAGTGCTATGGCACCAGAAGTTCTCCAGCGTTCAACATAAAAGAAGCTGCCTGACCTCATCCAGGTGAGTCAGAGTCGGGAGGCAGTGGGTGACGTCCAGCTGAAGGAGTAGAAGTAGGTCTTATGGATTGAAGATTGCGGTGTGGACTTTGGAAATGGTATTTGTGAATTGAAAAACATTTATTTGCACCCCGGACGATCTTGATGTGGTTGTGTCTGGGGTTTGGGGGCTCGTGGCACCCCCCCAGCAGGTCACAACCTGTAAACCATACTCTGACATTAATCTTATTTTTTAACAAAGTAAAAACTAAAGGATGGTGTGAATTGAAGAGCCACCAAGGCACACCAAGGGTGCCAGCATTTCAAACTAGCAGGTCATCCATTCCATGGCCAGCAGGAATTTACACCTCTTTTCTGGGGAGGGAAGGTTGATGAGACTACGTCTTCAGAAATATAAATTAGCTCTAATATACTGTAAAATCACACTGTTCATAGCCACAAATTCAATGAACAGAATGGTAGATAAAAACATGTTTAAAGAGAGGGAACTTCAGGTAATAGAAGCATAACTGCACATCAGATCATTCAATAAAACTAAGTTCTCTATTTCAATACATTATTGTTTATCATGGCAACAGACATTGGCAATGTTGTTGAATGTTAATTGGATATGTATTTAGAATTTTTATTATTTTTCATTATTATTTATTTATTTTACAGACCCCCTTCATCCAAGGTGACTTACAAAGCTAGTTAAAATTTGAGGGTAAATCAAAAAGGCAATTTGAAAATTACACAGTAAGTGTAACAGATAGAAACTACAATACAACATGTTCACAATGGTTTATGGGTAGTCTAGATATGAGCAACTCAGAACTCTGTTAGTAGTCTAGTTGAAACTAAGGTCAAATGAATATGGATGCTCTGCTGCTGGATTGCACCATTGTTGAACACTTAGCCATACTGATTTCTTTGGGTAGATTGAGTGAAACCTGCTGAAATTTACTGAAGGATGTTGGCTATGAACAAAAGTGAAACAAGCATGACTGAACGAAAAGTTTATGAATAGGTAGAAAGGTTTAAAGTTGGTAGAACAACTGTAACTGACAACGCTTGATCTGGTGGACCTTTAACCTCGTGCACTCAAACCCACATCAACATGGGGAATGCCTTTGTAAGAGAAGACCAATGGATAGATTACGTTGTCCGCTGTTGCCATCAATTTGGATGTCAGTTACGAATTTAAACGTGCCATAGTGCATGATGACTTGAGCTACCATAAAGATTGAGCAAAATGGGTACCTAAACAGCTGATCTGCACAAGCCAACATCCTTTGATGAATTTCAGCAGGTTTTACTCCCTCTGCCCGAAGAAATCTCACTACAGCAGAGGAGTATTAAGAGTGGGATGAGGAAGAGAAAACACCAGTTGAGAAGAAGCATTCTGGAGGAACTGGAGAGGTCTGATAGCAGTTCAAGGAAGCCCCACCAGGAGAGACCTGCAATTGTTCCACCGAGAGAGAACCAGTGTGTTAATAAGGAGTGGCCTAATTAGTAACGAAAGGTATATTAAGTGAATGAAAGTTAGCAGTAAAGAGTCACAACAAAATTCATGACCATGACTGATGGTGAAAGAGTGACATCTTCAAGAGCAATGCTTGCAGACAAATCTGAGAATCAGAAGGTAAGTACAGGATATCTGGCTTTGAAAGGTTAAGTTTAAGATGATGAGCATCCATCCAAGATGAGATGGCAAAGAGACAGCTAGAGATTTGCGCTGAAACCTTTAGGTTGTAAAAGGAAAATTAGAGGAAGATCTGTGGATCATCAGCAAGGAGGAGAAACCATGAGAAAAAGTAACATTGCCTGTGAAGCAAGTGTTGAATGAAAAGAGAAGAGAAGCCAACACTTATCTATGAAGTACACCTGTGGAGAGTTTCTGTGGAAAAGATTAGACCAGAAGTCACAAAAGGATCAGTCAAAAAGGCAGTACTTGGACCAGTCCAAAGCAGAATCATGGATTCAGAGTTTGTTGAGCAAAAATGTAAGCAAGAAGTGGTTAACATTATTGAAAGCTGATGAGAGCTCAAGGAGGATCAGAGCAGAGGAGTGATAAGCAGCTCAAGCAGATTAAGAGCATTTGTGACTTAAAGCAGCACAGTCTCAGTAGAGTGACCCTTCAGGAATCCTCATTGAAGAGGATCTAGTAGATTGTTGTCAGAGAGAAACGAGGAGAGTTGTTTGTGTATTATGGTTTGTAACGTCCTGGACAGGACTGTCAGATGGGTTGAGATGGGGTGTCTGGAGCATAGGGAATAGGAATCACAATTTCACTGCACTGTACACACATGAGAGCCCTACTACTACTACCATTACTACTACTACCACCTTCAAAACTTAAAAAACTTAAAACTGCTTAATTTAAAACAAATATGTACATGTCTACTTCTATTTATTTGATTTTGTACAGCTGTTTTAGAAAGTAGAGGATATAGGGAAGCAAAGTGTATCCTGAGGTTAAAAGGTAAAAGGCAGGATCCAAACCTGTATGGAGTGAAAATTTCATGAACAAGTCAAACACTTCTAAGCAGTGATATAAACATGATAAACTGATGTTGACATAACATAAATAAGCAATTCACATCGTCAAGATCCTCGAAACAGAACTCTATGTATAAAGAGGTTAATATTTGCAGTGGAGTCCAAAATTTATTAATTCATTATTGTAATATTAACCCATCTAAGGAGCCATTTTCTAAACTCACTTTTTCCTGCTTATGATCACAGAGTACTTATATTAAAGAATGTTTGATTTGATTACATTTATTTGTGTTTTTAAAGCTCCAGATTTTTAGCAATGAAGTAATTTGAGTGAATCATATTAAAATATCATTTTCAAGATGTTATGTATTGTGAATGTTTTGTCCATAGGTCTGATCTGTATGTTTGAATAGGTAGATGGTGAACAGAAACTGCAACACATAATTAAAGAAATAAGCAAAGCCAATGGTGTCTATAAAATATCCGTGTGTTATGAGACATTAAAGTGCCTGAAGATTTTTTGTGAGAAGAATGAGAAGATACAAACAAAAACAACACTCATGGTCAGGAACTGGCAAAAGTCTATTTTCTTTGGATTTTCTGGTTTGCTTGATTTGGCTTCTGCTCCTGATTGTTTTCTTCTGGATTGTGGATTTGGACTTTGCTTATAGGATTGCCTTTCAAGCTACTGATTTGTATTCAAAACAGATTGTTTCGTCACCCTTTAGTACATAAACAGTGTTTATGGTCATCTGTTCTCTTGTGTGGATTTTGTTATATTTTTGGGACATTTCTAATTATTTTGCCAGCTCATCTTCTTTGGGATCTGCTATGATGGAAGCCTGTAAACAGTGAGGATAAATGGATTTGAGTAGGGAGGTTCTCCTTGGGCGGGATAATTAGGTTATGCTTCAGGTTGTATGGTCTTTTTAGGAGGCCTCATGCACATGATGCTATAGTTGGGGCTAGAAATCACAAACATTTTATTTTTCATTAATAATATTTGTTTATAATAAACAATAATTCATCTGAAATAAATGCCTCTTGTGAAACAGCAACACAAAATGGTGAAAGGGTGCAGGCCTCCATAATACAATAATAGACAGACCAGGAAATAAACCTCACTCCAGACACCCCAAACTCAGCAGATAGGCTTTAAGGCCTACTTGGGTCCAAAAAGGGGCAAAGACCTTTAACAGTTCAAAAATTCATTTAGTTGTCCCATATGTACAAAAATGCTCTTCACGGTAGAAGAAAACCATGAAACCTTCTGACTTGAAAGACAAAAACAAAATTTTGTTCTTTAAATTCTTAATAAAGCAAAAGAAGAACAAATATGATATAATAAGGCAAAAATGAGATAAAAGTCTGTGCCTAAAAAGCAATCAAAGGTAAAAAAAAAAAAAAAAGTGCCTAAGGAAGCAATCAAATTCCAAATTCAGTAGGAAAATCCAATAACCAGTGTCAAAAAAGAAAAAAAAAAAAACAGGAATAATGCTCACAATAAAAAGATCTTTACGCCAATGACTTGCCACTGGGACTTTCTCTTCCACCTCAATTAAAAGGCTGATGGAATCCCCAATGTGGTGATGTTATGGTGACCACAGGTCTTAGGGGATTCACCTACAAAACACAAGGGTCATAGTCAAAAAATATTAATGCACATATTTGACAATCATGTGAGAGGTCTTCAAGTATTGATTTGTTAAATCGTCTTGCTGTCCAAAGAGCTCTTAGCAGTTTTCTCCAGCACCAGCTTTCTAAGGTGTCAGTTCTTTCATGTCAAACTTTAGCGATAATCCAACATTTTATAAATGTTAAACATAAACATAACAATACCAACAAAAATTGCATAAAAACAAAAGCACATGAAAAAATAATAATTCAGACGTAACAAATAGCAATAAAACAGATAACAGGTAAATATAAGCCAGGGAACAAACCCTGACTGTAACATACCAGCTTCAGCCTGTTGGTTCACATATCAATGAAAGTTGTGTCATTGGCCTTGTTTAACTGAATTCTGCTTCACTGTTATTGGCTATTCTTTTTTATTAAAATGCCTTATTAAAATGTATTTTGCTTTGCAGTTGGCACATAATTGCATGGATTTAGAGAGTAATGTAAAAAGTAAGGGAATTAGTAATGGGATTTATTTTTCCAGGAAGTAATTAGTAAATTAATCCGTGGTATAATCTGAAAGAAGTAATTAGTCATTTGTAAAGGATTGCTTTCTTTAAGTAACGACCCCAACTCTGATTTTCTCCAGCCTTTCAATTTCACTTGTTTCTCTCATTTATGGGGTTCAGGTGTTTCCTTTATTTTGTCATTACCAGTGCATACAAACCCTGTCCTCATAAAGCTCAATCAAGTCCTTAATAATCCTGTTAATCCTCCCTACCATAAATTCCATTTCAGCAGTTTTACAGGTGTTAGTATCCAGCAATTCACAATAAAAAGCATGCAATACAAGAGACCATTTCTTTCTTTAGCAACCAGGCTGTTTAAAGGTAACAAGAAGTTCAACAAGACCGGTAATATACTGCATAACAAAAGAGTGAATGAAATTAATTCACACATTGTGTACAAATTAAGGTTTATTTGTCATTCACTAGAATTCATCTACACAAAAATGAATTTTGCATTGCGGGATAATAATTTTTACCTTGACCTTGACTTTGAAGTAGGCAGCACAGAGCACTGAACAGACTGGCCAACACAAAGCAGCATACAAATTAAATGAACCAAGAAATTCAAAGACAAAATTAATATATTATGGCATAGACTTAGGATGTATGAAAATAGCTGCAACTGGAAGCAATGGTATACTTTGTCATACATAAGAGTTGACACTTGAATAGAAAGCAGTTAAAAACTGAAGCAAAGGAAACATTTATTGGTTTAGTACAGGGCTAGAATCAGACATGGAACCTCATTGGTAAGGCAGCACAGGGTCATCTAACCAAGCATTGCAAAGCTGCTCTGCCACATGAACTGGGAAGTGAACTACAATTGACATTATAGCATTTTTCCCACCACCTCCTCCTGAGGAGTTCTCAGGCAATCTGGCACATATAATATCTCCAGTATGTCCTAGGCCTGCCTAGAGGTCTCTTCTCAGTTAGACATGCTTGAAACACCTCAGCAGGAATGAACTCAAGAGGAATCCTAATCAGATGTCTGAACCACCTCACCCAGCTCCTTTCGATGCAGAGGTGAAGAGGCTCTACCTTCAGTTCGTCCTGAAAGTCTGTGCTTTTCACCCTATATACCCTGTGAAGAAAGCTCCCTCCTGCGTTTTGTATTTGCAATCTAGTTCTTTCAGTCACTGCTTAAAGCTCATGACCATAGGCGAGGGTAAGAACATATATCAGTTGGTAACATGAGGGCTTCGTCTTTTGGTTCACTTCTTTCTTGACCCCAACTAAAAGGCACAATGTCCACATCATTGCTGATGCCACTCCAATCTGCCTGTTGATCTCTGGTTCCCTTCTTCCCTCACTCATGAACAAAATCTTGAGATTTTTAAACTTTTCTGCTGGAAGTAGCACCTCATAACCAACAGAGTGAGGGCACTTCATCTTTTTCCAACCGGGAACCATGACCACAGACTTGGAGGTGCTGATCCTCATCCCAGCTACTTCATACTCTGGGTAAACCTTCTGTTGCATGTATCACAGCCCAATAAAGCGAAGAAATGCAACCCTAAGATCACCAAACCGGACATGGTCATGTGTCTTTTCCAAGTCCACAAAACACATGTAAACTGGTTGAGGATACTCCCACGAACCCTCAAAAATTTTCACAAGGGTAAAGAGTTGGTCCACTGTTTCGTGACTGGGATGATATTCCATATTGTTTATTCTGAATCTGATTATCTCCTTTCTCGCACCCTGGCATAGACATTCCCAGGGATGCTAAGTAGTGTCATCACCTAAAGTTACAACACACCACCTGGTCCCCCTTCTTAAAAATGGGGACCACCCCTCCACTTACCTATCTCAAGGATCTGTCCCTAACCTCCATGCAAGAGGCATGTGAGCAAAGACAGCCCATTCTAGTACTCCTCCCAAATTCCCCATGTAGGCCAAACACTCAAACCCAACTGTCAGGGTATAAGAACAGACAACAGCCAGAGGCCTCCCCTTGACCCACAGTCACATTATGGCAACTCTGTCATTTTCTAGAGAAAAACTCCAACATACACTCACTGAGCAAGGGGACTATGAATAAGACCACACTTACCAGCTTCCTCTCACCCTGGGCATATCCAGAGTGGAATAGATTCCAATCCTTCTCCGGGAATTTGGTTCTAGAGGTGTGTGTTAAGGTAAATCTGACTATATCAGGATGGTACTGTAATCAGAATATAAGTTTAATGTCACTGTACAAAAATTATTTTATAAATCCACTCACATGTACAGGCCAGGCCAAAGTTAGCACACAGGGGCTTTCAGCATTTAGAACTGCTAGGCAAGCATTTGAAGAGAGAAGGGGACAACTAAAAAAATGGGCATTGTACTATTTCTGTATGTTAGAGATGAAATTGAATCCTCTCCTTGCCTTGTTTGGAACCCAAGTAAGGGCCTGCGCATGGAGAAAACAGTATAAAAGACTTGGACAGCAGCCAAACACCTTGAAGCTGATGGACGGATGAGTGATAACATCATCCGTCCTGAGAATCTTTCCAGCGCAGCAACGAAAAATGGCAGACTGTATACATCAAGATCCCACCTTGGTAATTGTCTTGCTATGGCTTCCTTCATCTGTAATGCCGTGTAAATCGTCATTAAAGAAAGCTAAGTTATTTTCTCTTATGTGATTTCTTACTGCCATATCACTATGGGAGAGATATCGCCTTTTATCATTATATCTATATAGTTTTGGGTTACTTAAAATGTTGCAATTACAAGAGAACATATTCCAAGTAGGGAGCTATTGCCCCCTACAGGAAATAGGTACCTGTTGTGTTTGGGATTCTATATTATAGTATAAACATATCATTCAAATATGCTGTGTACTAAGTACATGTGCACTAATATTCTTTTGGACTGTACTTAACAATAATGCAGTAGAATAGAGTCACTTCATTTAGGTACTGTGTTTACATTTTCATGATTACATTAATGTAATTGTACAAAAACACAACATATTGACAACAAAAATGAACTTAAACGCTGATGCAGTAAGTTGAACATTATTCCAAAACAGAAAAAAGAAATGAAAACAGATGCTAACTTCCAGGAAAAGTTCAATGAGTCAACTGAATTAAATTTAATACGTGCCAGCTACGGTAAAAAAACAAAAAATCATCTGAATTATTGAATAAAAATTTCAGGATATATGTCTGCACATTTGACGTGGCTATCCAAAGTTGGCCTACATATATTGAAAGGGTAGAACTTTATTGTGCAATTAATGACATTGTGAACAAAATAAAAGGTAGTGCTGCTGTAAAGTGTCACCTGCACCAAAACATACGATTTACTCCATAGCCTACTAGCACCTGAGAAACCTTCAAAAATATTTATGGACATATTTGACATTGTTCCAAAATCTCTTGAATCTGAAAACTTATTTTCACAAACAAAACCAGGCAAGATGAGAAGGTATAACTGAATATACTGTATCTTGGAATGAAGGAGATTAGCCAGTTTGGCGCTGGACTTTCTGATGCATTGCGAGACAGACTAGTATGCAGCATGCACCGTGACAGCATACAGAAGTGATTGCTTTCCAAAAGAGATTTGACACTAGAGCAAGCATTAAATATTGCTGTTTCAATAGAAAAGTGCTGCAAAGAGGCATCCAAACTGCAACAAAATGGAATTGAGTGTGCTATGAATTACATTTCAGTGGCAAACAAACCTGTTTCCGTTATGTAAAGCGCCACTGTTGGTTTAAACAAAAAGACTGCAGAAAATGTCACAAATGTGGTCATATTGAGAGAGTGTGCAAGGTAGCCAAGATGCTCACAGAGTGAGTGCCCAGAGAGTAAAACAAAAAATGTTAAATGTGCGTCAGGTGACTGGAACAAATGGTGAGGCTTACTCAGAGTAAGCCGAATATAATCCAGAATATGGAAATGATGTTCTTTTATGCTTCGAACTGCACAATGTTACTGAAAATGGCCATAAAACCATAAGGATCACTCCAGTCAGTGTCAGGAATACAAATAAAAATGGAACTGGACATGGGTTCTGCCTTACCTGTGATTTCTGCAAGAGACTACAAAAAAATCTGTTTTTACAAGACATACACAGAAGAAAAGGTCAGTCAGTCATCTTCCAACCTGCTATATCCTAACACAGGGACACAGTGGTCTGCTGGAGCCAATCCCAGCCAGCACAGGGCACAAGGCAGGAACAAATCCCCAGGCAGGGCACACATACAAACCAAGCACACACTAGGGGCAATTTAGGATCACCAATGCATCTAACCTGCATGTCTTTGGACTGTGGGAGGAAACCCACATAGACATGGGGAGAACATGCAAACTCCACGCAGGGAGGACCCGGGAAGCGAACCCAGGTCTCCTTACTGCGCCACTGTGCTGCCCAGGAGAAAAGGTGTTCCCCCAAAAGAAAAAAAATTAATGTATCAGTTATTTATCAGGGTAAAACACAGTATTTAGACCTATGTGTGCTAGAGATTTGAGAGACAGCCTTGTCTGGTCGTGAATGGTTAAGGAAAATTAACTTGAATTTGGCCTTCAATTAACAACAACAACAACAACAACATTTATTTATATAGCACATTTTCATACAAACAGTAGCTCAAAGTGCTTTACATAATAAAGAATAGAAAAATAAAAGACACAATAAGAAAACAAAATAAATCAACATTAATTAACATCGAATAAGAGTAAGGTCCAATGGCCAGGGGGGACAGAAAAAACAAAAAAAAACTCCAGACGGCTAGAGAAAAAAAATAAAATCTGTAAGGATTCCAGACCATGAGACCGCCCAGTCCCATCTGGGCATTCTACCTAACATAGATGAAACAGTCCTCTTTGGATTTAGGGTTCTCACGGAAGGGCTTGATGATGATGGTCACGTAGAATTCTGCCTTTTAATCCATCCATCATTGTTGGAGCATCATGAAGCTTTGAGTAGGTGGAGGTGGCGCAGGCCACCACCACAAAGAAACCGGAAAAAGAAACAGAAAAGAGAGTAGGGGTCAGTATGGATTTTAGAGCCACCCTGAATAGTTA
>JANRMT010062796.1:74528267-74541430 GCA_026402145.1 Polypterus bichir lapradei
ATTTAAAAGGGTTTTAGTGGGCGACAGAATCAAATAATAGACATGGACATGAATATTGTAAACTCAAGCTCTTTTAATTTCTGAAAAAAAAAAATGCATTTAAACTGCATTTCAATTCAAAACAGAAACAAAAATATCATCCCTGGCTAAAATTGGGCAGACTTAAAAATAAAGTGGTATTTTAAGTACTTTAAGTACATTTTCAGAATGGTATTGTCTTTAAATAATAATAACAAAAATTTCAACATAAAGTGCAGAAACATAAAAGGTAATTTGACCAGCTTCACCTTTAAACTCTGAGTAACCTTAACGAAAATTATTTTGTACATTAGGCTAAAACAGTGTGATCATTGAACATTTTGTAATTAGATGTACTTAGAATTACTAATGGTCACGGAAGTCCAATGATCCCCATCCCCATAAAAGCCACAAAGTCCGCTTTCTGTAATGCATCTAATTTTGCTTGCTTTTCAGTGTCATAAAGCTGTTGAATTTTACTTGAAATAGTCTTTCGGCACGGCAGTTGGAAAGTTGGATCACCTGATGCTAACTGTAGCACATTTTCTAACCCCCTATCTTCCACCACTGTTAGTGGTCTACAGTCCAAAGCAATCCATTTTGCGAGGGAATTTGTAAGTTTGACCGATGTTGACTTACTAATTTTGGTCCTGAACCAGACATTTCATGAGGTTTGGGCTGCTGACACCTTTTGTTGGTACTCGAACTCGTACTGCTAGTGCTAACAGCATACACAGTTTCTGTGCTCGCTGTAACATGTTTTGCATTTAGATGGCACCGTAAGGTTGAAGTGCTTCGGTGGTATGCAAACTCCTTTTTGCACAGTTTGCACAAAACCACGCTTTCATCAAGGCTTCCGTCGGGTAGTCTTTTGAAATGAAATTTGCCTCCGATCAGTCCTAGCAATGCGCTTTCTTCCGACTCTTACATTTTTGTAGCCCTGATGTGTGCATCAATGTAGTAGGTGTACCAGGAAATCATGCATTGACAAAAGTTCCCCTTTGCTTGGAATGCAAAGTGTGATTAAATGTGTTATTTTTTTTTAACGCGTTATGGAGTACATGCATCGAAGCTTCTTAGCTGTGCTTGTGCTAAGAAAAGGAAACATTTTAAAAATAACGTAACATGATTGTCAATGTAATAGTTTTGTGACCGTTATGAGTGTTGCTGTCATCAAGGATTTGATTATCATTATTTCTTTCAATCAGGTTCGTATTTGGAGGATGTGTTGTGTTCAAGTTATATTCCGTGTTTGTCAACCGTTGTAAAGATAACAGGTTTCATTCATCAAAGTGTAAGCTGTAAGGAATGACCCTGCCAAATTTCAGCCTTCTACCTACACGGGAAGTTGGAGAATTAGTGATGAGTGAGTGAGTGAGTGAGTCAGTGAGAGCTTTGCCTTTTATTAGTATAGATTCGATCATTTTCCTTAATAAATAAATGACCAAGTATGATATTTTTGTCTCATTTGTTTAACTGGTTTCACCTTATCTACTTTTAGGACTTGAGTGAAAATCTGATGATGTTTTAGGTTTCAAACTTTCAAGCACAACTGTATATCTTGATTTTGCAGCACTGTTTTTAAACTCTATGTTCTTAGTTGCCATAGATGTATAGGGTGGTCCAGATCTAATTTTGCAACTTTTAATGCAAAGCAGGAAAACAATACAAGACAAAAGAATTGTTTGAATATCTTGTAATGAATGAAAATGGACTTACATTGAATTAATTCACTGATTTCGTTGCCATCTGTCGGCAACAAAAATAATTTTTTGTGAATTCTCTGTGTAATAAACTTAATAAGTTATAGCGTAATGAAAATTGCATAATTAGATCTGGATCACCCTGTATATTCCTAATGGCCAGTAGTTATTCTCATAACATTAATAACTTCTGAAAAGACCATCTTTGTACTGAGGACAATATTTTCAAGAAATGGCTTACTAAAACAAGTTTGCAGTGTTAATGCACCACAATTCACTTCACTTTACTTTATAAAGCAGAATGGAATTAAACATATCACATCTGTCCCTCATTATCCAGTTACAAATGGTTTAGCTGAAATATTTATTCAAATATTCAAAAGGGCTATCAATGCCTTGGATAAAGAAGATTTGTCTGTACAACACAAGCTTGTTCATTTTCTGCAATTTAAGGTCTCACATAAATCTTATGAAACCAGATGTCCAGATGGAGGTACAAAACAAACTGTTTAAACACACTGTCACACACGTGCGCATGGGAGGCAGCTAGAAGGACCAAAAGAAGGTAATTCCACATCAGGCCAGGTGGTGGCAGGGTGCAGTAAACCCTTCTCTTTTAACCCTGCAGACCAGACATGGAAAATTCTGCCTGGTCCCGATGATGTCACTGCTTGTTCCGGCCCGGCTGACCTCACTTCCGCTGACCTGCCTTAAAAGTCACACAAGTCCCACTTTGAATTCAGTTCTGTTTTGGACTCAACCTGTACACGTCTGTGCTACCAAACTTCAACTTTTGCAGCCTTATTCAAGTATATGGGTGGCTGCCTCAAACCTCTTTTTTATGTCAAGGTCTTTCATTTTAAAACATATATAACAAGTCAGCCACAATTCAGATAGAAGTTTATTTGTATCTTTACAGAAACTCTTCAAATAAATACATACATAAATAGAGAGATAAGTAAGCAAATAAATATATAAATAAACTAGGGGTCTCCGCCCCCTGCTCACTTCGCTCACCCACCCCCAGATTTGGTTAACCGGATGTACAATTTTAAGAGATTGTTATTTTCATGGGAATTGTTACTTTTGCATTATTTTCACTTTTACTTTAAACTTAACTTTAACTTTAGTAAAAACAATATTTAGAATTAACTTTTCTTCAAGATCGCATTGAATTTTGATTCCGTGTTTGGTCTTACATCATGACAAAGCAACTTATCTGCCTGTGAGTGAATATCATTTCTTTCTCTCTAATAAATAAAATTACTTTCTTCTATGTTTGTCCATGCTCTTACTTCTTCAGTTAGTCGTTGATGTGTCATCTAGATTCAGTCTGCCAAAAGCATTCACACGACTAAGAACTGAGAGCATAAGAATTGTGTCTGACAAAAGCATTCACACGACTGAGGTTAGATGACCGTGATCTTGTTTGAAAATAGTTGTAAGTAGGGGGTGACTTGAAAGAATCTCATGTTAAAAGTCTCCGTCTCACGGGACTTCATACTGCGCCAACGTTTTTGGAATCTTTTAATTCTCGCTGGCAACTTGAATTAGATGATCTACAAGTTTCCGACTTAAAGATTAAATCCAAACAATATATTCGATCTCTTTTCGCTGTTCCGTGATTTCACCGTTATTTCCGTTATTTCTGTTTGTTTGCACTAATGCAATCTTTCCTATCCTTTTTTTAAAGACTTTCAAATTTTCGTACTTATATCTAATCTGCTCCGCATGAGTATCGGGCCAGCATTCTTGAATTCTTTACAACGTTCTACTTTGTCATCTACTATTTGTCCTTTATTTCCGGCCCTGAGCATGGTTAAATCTCTTGGCACAGAGACTGGTCTTGCAGGACGTATAAGTGTCTCTCTGAGAAAATCACGTCTCGTCTCCTTCCTAGATTTTTTTTTTATAATAGAGAGATATACACACACAAATTCAAGCTACAAGTATCGATTTCCCAGAATTAACTGAAATTGTCTCGGAAACCCAAACAGAAGATCAACAAAACAAGATTGAAGTCTTCCTTATTTCCAATGCTTCATCTTACATGTCAGTTAAAAATGATTCACAAAACCAACAAGCAACACAGAAAGACTAAGAAACCCACCGGAAAGGCTGAATCTTTTGTAATAAGTAATGACAAATTTCAAGACTTAAAAAAAAGCCTGGGCTTGTACAGTATATGTTACATTTCACGTTTGGATATGGTTCTTTTAATAAGCGTTTAACTGCTAGAGAAGAAGTGATAAACGTATCATTCAAATATGCTGTGTACTAATTGTGTGTGCACTGATATTCTTTTAGACTGTACTTAAAAAAATAATGCAGTAGAATAGAGTCATTTCTATTTTCATTATTACATTAATGTAATTGTACAAAAACACAAGAGTACCTTTTTACTTCCCACATCAGCTCATGCTCCTTCCCCCAACAGAGGTCACATTCCATTTCCCTCGGGTACATTTTGGTATCCAGGGATCAGCTTGTTATGGCACTTGCTTTTGACTGCCACCCAACCCACAATGCACCAGACCTTCATGGTTCCTTCTGCAGATGGTAGGCCCACTAGATGCTGTATTTTTAAAAATTGACACCAGGCAGCTCTGTCACATAGCTTTGTCTGTGGAGTGACATAATCTCCTCAGTGTGTCATCATTCTGCCACTTGAGAGCACTCCATACCATGAATTTCACTACTCAGCAACTGAATGCAGTGATGAATAATCCCAAGAAAGTAGCAGGTCTCACTCCTGGAGATGACTTGACACAAGTCTATAAATGTTTATGCTGTTCAAGACTGAAATCATTGCAGCTATCAGTCATTATTGTTAAATGATGTGACCTTGGGTTGCTTGGTCTCTTTAATTCAATTGAATTTGGTTTATTTTTGTGTAGTGCTCTCTACTGGGAACAGGCTTGCACATAATTAAAATTATTAATTAATAAACAATAAAATGTTTAAATACGAAAATGCAAAGTAACTGTAAAATGTAGCAGTTCAAATAATTAATATAAATAAGTCTTGACAATATAAAATCAATCAAAAATGAAATCAAGATATGACCAGCTAACAATGGAGGAGGTGAAAAGAAAAAGCTCAAGGTGACAGCAGTACTGTTTTGTTTCACCAGGGACTTTTCCCTGCCTTAGTTTTGCATTCTTTTTCATTGTCTTTTCTGTTTATTCTAAGCTTTGTTTTTGTTAATATGTTGGTGTTTAATTTATTATAATAGCAATGACATTTATTTCTCTAACACATTTTCATATGAAGGGTGTAGCTGTAGTGCTTTACAAGATGCCAAAGGAAAAGTTGCAAGAAAAGAAAAATAGAATAAGAATGAATAAATAACATGCGAAAAACAATAGATAACAATAAATCAAGATGCACCTAGATATATAATTAACAGGAAAAGAGTCCTTATATATAGATTTCTTTTTAAATCAGTAATTGTAAGTCCGGGTGGAAGTGGTAGCGCTGCTGCCTCGCAGTTAGGAGACTTGGGCTTGCTTTACTGCGTGGAGTTTGCATGTTCTCCCCCGTGTCTGCGTGGGTTTCCTCCCACAGTCCAAAGACTTGCAGGTTAGGTGCATTGGTGAGACACCACCATTTGGTAAATGTTCAGGCAAAACAAGCTTATTCAGTTTGTTTGGGTTGAAATAAGCTATGAGAATAAACTTTAGAAGACATGAATAGCTCTCGGCCATTTTCATTTTGTAAAGTAGCTCTCAGGGGGAAAAAAAGGTTGGAGACCCCTGCTTTTGAGAATCCCCCTCTCTAACGACGAGTTAACTACATCAAGTAAACTATCAATTAGCCCGGCTGAGACTTCTTTGAAAAAAAAACTGATGGGACTGAGTCAAGAACACAAGTGGAAGGTCTGAGTTGAGAAATTAGTCTGCAATGTTCATGTAAACTTATTTAAATAAAGGCATTCATTTTACTGAAATGAGCATGCTAAGGTTCAACAGGATTAACTTTGGATAGATGTATAATATTATATTTAATATTTTTTTTTTCAGGAGCCATTGTTTTAGATCCTATTGTCCAGGGGGTCGCCAAAATACTTAAATTCCCATTAAAATATAATGTCCCAGTGTGACCCTGCCTAACATCTTCATTGATTTAGCTTGGTTAGATAGACAATCAATAGCTGAAAAAAAACCTAATGGATATCCAATATAATCATTTATATGATTTTAGAAATACAGGACTGTCTCACAAGACGGACTTTGTTATATTCAGTTATACGTGCCTCTAATATTTCACGATGGACTGTTAGTTTAGACTTCTTCCAAATATGCTCAGCTCTGTGTCATTTTTTCTTAAGTTCAGACACTCTGTGGGTCTTCCAAGGTTTCTTAGTGCTGTAGGATTTTTTAACAATCCACTATGTCAGCTTTAGCTAACACCTTAGCATTCAGATTTTCCACCTTACTGTAGTACTAGGGTGTTGTACCATGTTACTCATTACGGATGTAATGAGAAGTCAAACAAAATGACACCTTTTATTGGCTAACTAAAACGATTACAATATGTAAGCTTTCAAGGCAACTCAGGCCTCTTCTTCAGGTAAGATGTAATACAGGAACTGGAATTCCCAGAGTTCATATAGACACCAGAACAGGTACAGCATTGGAAAACCTTTAAGTGAGACATCTTAAATGTAAAAAATTAATAGACGTCTCCAGGCTAAGATTCATTCAGCAAGAGAGAAGAACAATGTATGCTCAAGATCTACTGGTAACATTGCTAGTCACGTTAGGACAAGCAGTAAGGTCAGACTGATTATTCAGAATATTAGCAAACCTAGAAGCTTCTCTGGCATCAAAATAACATTTTTAACAATACACTGCTATTTATTTCTAAACAGTCAATACGGGAGACAGCGACAATCCTTGAATAACTACAAGAAGATACTCAAAAGATGTGAAAGTAACAAAACAGGTATCTTTATAACCTGAGAAAAAAATTGTTAATCTACAGCCTTTCTTCATATTTATCTTAGATTGTATTTTAAACAGCTCTTATTTGCTCTTTAAAGTATTTTTGTTGTAGATTCTATTTTTTTGAATAAATACTTTCTTTTAAAAAGATTCTCTACAAGCTAAAGTTTTTACAGGTTTTTCTCCCTTGAGAGACATCTTAGGACATTTTGTGACATGAAAGTATATTTTGAAATTTAATAGTTTCCACATTTTGGGCCCAGTTAGAATGAAGCCAGCCTGTGGAATTGGGAGTTCAGGCTGTCTTGGGGTGAGCCTCTTCTGGGTAGGCCAGTAAATGTAGTGGCCTGCTTTTGTGGCTTAGTTTGAAATGCTTAATTCCTTTTTTCTGTGATCATGACACCTGTGTTTTGTGTAGTCTATGCTTTATTGTTGTTTTTGAATTATTATTCATCATATTGTTATGTATTTTCCTTTATTTGTATATTTATGTACAATTCTGATCCTTTGAGTGTGGAGCCCCAAGAGGTGGTGTCACCCTAACATCACTCCTTCTGAGCCCTCGCTCACTTCTGCGATTTAAGGCCACAGTTCAGTAAACTCAAATTAGGAGAACAGAGTTGTAAGTATTGTTATTTTGGATTATGGATTTTCTGTTTTCTTGGATTATTTTTCTTCTGTCCGTGTTTTATCTCTTCTCTGGATTATGAATTGGACTTGTTTGCTGTAGGAATGCCTTTTGTTTTTGCTGTTCTGAAGCCTATAGTTATCAGTTTTTAGGCTAACTAGATTTCAGAATTTCGGGTGAGTCTCCTTGGGCAGGCTGTGTAGATTATATCCCTGCCTTTATGGTCCTTTCAGGGTGCCTCACACCCACTTTACTATGTTTGGAACTCCCAATCACAACACTTATCAACCCCCATAAGCCCCTGGGTGGTTTAATGAATAGAACTCCCTAACAGAAGGTTGATTGAATTCTCAGTCTAATTGATGTACTCAGCGAAGTCAAACCAAACCTTGAGAATCCCCCCCAAAAAAAGCAATGGAGGCGAGCTGCAGCAAACCTCCTGAGCTCATCAAGAACAGAAGTCAAATTTGATTGACTGTTACCCTGCCCCCAGATATGCCCACAGTGGCTCTGGTCTGCACTAACCCTTCTGGAGCTCCACTCTGCTGCAAGTGTATGACGACAATCAAGTAAACCCAGTGACATAAACGTTCAGTTCAATTGGCTCTTCATCTGAGCTCCTGAATCATGATTTTGAGCCAAGTACAGAAGAAACATGCGTGTTTTGCTGCTTTTTTTAAGTCAAATGATTTTGTTCCAATGAATTTTGCAGATAAAATGGACTTAGCTGTAATGAAGTTTTTTGACATTAATTCTATAGGAAATTGTCCAGGACTGAAAAAAAATTGTTAAACAAGGATTTTGTTAAAACAGAGTTTGTTCTAATAGAATTTGACCTGTATGTGACTGCCTTTTAATTGTTGATATACTAGGGGGCTTTGCCCTCTGCTCACTTTGCTTGCCAACCCCTCTGCCTACACTATGCACCATACACTTCGTGTCTCTGCCGCTCGCATATGTGGATTTCACTTCACCAAACAACAAATCCAAAATCCAAGAAATCTTCTTTGTCCGTGTTTTGCAGATAAATTTTGTGTAAAGTGTGATACTTTTGGATGTATGGATTTGTATGCATCCATTATTGGCTGTAGAATTTCTGATACATCCGATTGTTTAACTCTTTCGATACAATGTTGCTTTGCTTCTCCGCGATCATAAATATAAACCTGACTGAATTGTGGTTTCTTCAAAATTAAACTTGTAGTAGCTTTAATTGTTGCGGGACCACAGATTCTCATTGCGTATGGTCCTGAATCGTGTAAATCTACGTTCTGAGCATTGATTGATGCGAACACGCACAGATTATTGTAGATTCAGATATTTTGCCTGTAGTGTTTGTGGATTTCACTTTCACCAAACAACAAATCTTTTAATTCTCGCGGATACACCTCTTAATTGGGAAGAAACACTAGTTTTCCCTGATAGCAACACGAATTAGATGATCTACAAACTTTAAAGCTGAACAATATCTACACTACATACTTCTGTCATATCACCTATGTCCATGTATTCAATCTCTTTTCACTGTTCTGTCATTTCACCGATTAATAATTTCCGTTTGTGAGTGATCATGCGATCTTTACTGTCATTTTTTTGAGACTTTTGAATTTTAGTACTTTCATAATCTCTAACCTGCTCTGCCTCTTTACAACATTCTACTTTTCCTTCTACTCTTTGTCTTTTATTTCC
Organism: Polypterus bichir lapradei; assembly: GCA_026402145.1. NCBI lineage: Eukaryota > Metazoa > Chordata > Cladistia > Polypteriformes > Polypteridae > Polypterus > Polypterus bichir. The sequence continues at coordinate 74,537,252 of JANRMT010062796.1, forward strand.
GACCCCACTTGGACCTGCTAGCTTTTCAATTCCACTTGTTCCGGGCAGATTATTACTTTCCATATTTTCTGAATTTGCACTTGTTCTTTTTTGAATTCTTTTCTCTCCAATGCTTTTGGGCCTCTTTTTGCCATGCTGCTCTTTCTTCCTCTCTTAGTCTTTGATGTGTCATCTGGAATGTATACAATTATTGTCCATAAAAGGACCACATCAAAGGATTGTATGTCTAATAATACTGTCCAGAAAAGCTTCTTTAAAGGATGTAACTGAGCACTGTTCATACTTATAGGAGCTGAGAGCACATGAACTGTGTCTGACAATACACACGAATGAGAAATGATTGTACCCTGTGCATGGTTGTAAATGTTTGAGAGGAGGGCAGGATTTTTCAAAATCTTTTGTCTCGTGTTACTTGAAATCACCTCCAAGAATGTCTCGTCACAGGATTTCCTTTTATAATAGAAAGACATACAGTATTTGTGAATATACAGTAATTGTTGCATTGGTCAGCTAACTTTTTAGTTGATTTATATATGTATTTATTTATTGCAATTTGCTTTCATATGAAGTATTAAGTTAATCTTCTCTCTTTGGTATCTTCTTCATACTACTTGGGAACAGATATTTTTTAAAAAAGAAGAGATGGTTATTATGGCAGTGAAGGTCCTGGCAAGCTTTGTGCCTTATTTTGGAAGCCTCAAACCCCTTCTTGCTATGTCTGAGACTCTGACTTACAACAGCTTCTATTGGAACTAAATGAATAGTTTCAAGGACAAAGCACAGGACATCTAGGCTAGGTGGCGTTACTGAAAGTAGGGAACAAAAGAAAAATGAGTGGAGTTCATCAGATTGCACAGCAGACATACAATCATCTATCAAAATGTTTTGTAAGCTATGTCAGATATGTAGCCCTTAGGGGAAAAAGTCTTGATTGATAAAGAATTACCTCATCACACAAGACCAGCTCTACACATTTTAAAGAATTATGTAAATCGATCCCACTATCCAGCCTGATGAAGCCTGTACAGTAAACCGTTATTAGTAGCTCATGAAAACAAATAATGTGTACTCTGTAGACAAACATGATTTCTCATGAATCATTTATAGCATTTGAAGGGAATTTGAAAAAAAAAATTCTGGATGCTTCAGCCTATTGTTCTCACTACATAAATGTTTAAAGATAAAGGAAAGCAGCTCATTACTGATTGCCAGTTGCTTCTCTTAGTAGACGAAGCAAACAAATGCCAGATCACTAGTTATCGCTGCAGTTTTATAGAGCACGTCATTGTCTATTTCCATCTTTGCCATCTGCTGTAACTGCCCCTGGCAGGAGTCCCTGTGAAATTACAGCAGCCCACAGTGGTACTGAAGTGGAAAGAAATAAGTAGAAAAATCATTTGGAATATCTGAAGCAATAAAAGTCATTAGCACAACCCAGAACTTCATACAAACGAGATTTTACTTTTTCCTCTGGTAAACATTATATTATTGGAAAGCAGTAGTGCTTAAAATAATAGAATGTACCTGGTAATGATTGACATTTTGAATATGCTGTAAGGCTAATAATGTTTATTTTGTATAGTGCCATTCACAGTGAACATCAATCTGACGTGCTTTGTATTTATATTGTATTTGGATTACATACTTCTAGGTGTTATATTCAGACATTTTACTATTTTTATTTCTAATTTGTTTCTGCTTTTCCACCCACATTCAAAAAACATGCAATATAATTTGAATAAGAGCTCAAAATCAACTGTGTATGGGTGACTGCTTGTACAGTGGGTTCCGAAATTATTCAGACTCTTCACTTTTTTCATATTTTCTTGTGTATCTTTGTGCTACCATCATTTAAATTTATATTTATCCCTCATCAATCAACACTCAATATCCTAGAATGACAAAACAGAAAACAAGACTTTTTACAGATTTATTAAAAATATCAAAAACCGACATGTCATGCTGGCACAAGTGTTCAGACCCTTTACTCAGAACTTTATTGAAGTACCTTTGGCAGCGATTACAGCCTGGACTGTTCTTGGGTTTGATGTGACAAGCTTTGAACACCTGGATTTGAGGATTTTGTAACATTCTAATCTGTAGATCCTCTCAAGCTTTGTCAGATTGGATGGAGTCCGTTGGAGGACAGCTATTTTCAGGTCTCTTCCAAGATGTTCAATTTCAGGATTTAACTTGGGCTCTCATAAACATTCACTGAGCTGTCTCTCAGCCATTCCTATGTTGTCATTGCTTGGTGCTTATTGTTATTATCCTGTTGTAAAGTGAATCTTAATCCCAGTCTGTAGGCCCAGATCGGTCTCTGGGGATTTTTATTAAGGGCATTGCCATATCTCTGATCAGCTTTTACTCAAGTCCAGTATAGCCTTCTACTGAAAAACTACCCCATATTTTTCCAAGGATAACTTCCTACCTTACACCTTATGCTATTACGATGTGCTCCAGAAGCTGCAAGGAATGTAGTTTAACACATCAGCTTGAGATAGATAGATAGATAGATAGATAGATAGATAGATAGATAGATAGATAGATAGATAGATAGATAGATAGATAGATAGATAACAACAACAAAATTTATTTATATAGCACATTTTCATACAAAAAGTAGCTCAAAGTGCTTTACATAATGAAGAAAAGAAAAATAAAAGACAAAATAAGAACTTAAAATAAGACAACATTAGTTAACATAGAAAAGGAGTAAGGTCTGATGGCCAGGGTGGACAGAAAAAACAGAAAAAAACTCCAGACGGCTGGAGAAAAAAAAAAAATCTGCAGGGGTTCCAGGCCACGGGACCGCCCAGTCCCCTCTGGGCACTCTACCTAACATAAATGAAACAGTCCTCTTTGTAGTTAGGGTTTTCACGGAGTCACTTGATGTTGATGATCATGCAGACTTCTGGCTTTTAATCCATCCATCATCATTGGAACATCACGGTGCTTTGAGTAGATGGTGGTGGCGCAAGCCGGAAAAGGAAACAGAAGAGAGAGTAGGGGTTAGTACAGATTTTAGAGCCACCATGAATAGTTATTATAATGAGTTGGATATACAGAGTATCAGGAATTTAATTACAGTGAAGTTATAAGAAGGCCATATTAAAGTAATGTGTTTTCAGCAGTGTTTTAAACTGCTCTATCGTATCAGCCCGGCGAATTCCTATTGGCAGGCTATTCCAGATTTTAGGTGCATAGCAGCAGAAGGCCGCCTCACAACTTGGAATTCTAAGGAGACACTCATTTGAGGATCTGAGGTTATGATTTGGAATATAAGGTGTCAGACATTCCGATATATAAGGTGGGGCGAGATTATTTAAGGCTTTATAATCCATAAGCAGAATTTTAAAGTCAATCCTGAATGACACAGGTAACCAGTGTAGTGACATCAGAACTGGAGAAATGTGTTCAGATTTTCTTTTCCTAGTTAGGATTCTAGCAGCTGCATTCTGCACTAGTTGCAAATGATTTATGTCTTTTTTGGGTAGTCCTGAGAGGAGTGCGTTACAATAATCTAGTCGACTGAAAACAAACGTGTGAACTAATTTCTCAGCATTTTTCAATGATATAAGAGGTCTAACTTTAGCTATGTTTCTTAAGTGAAAAAATGCTGTTCTGGTGATCTGATTAAAATGCAATTTAAAATTCAGATTACAGTCAACAATTACCCCTAAGCTTTTTACCTCCGTCTTGACTTTTAATCCTAATGTATCCAGTTTATTTCTAATAGCCTCATTGTATCCATTATTGCCAATCACTAAGATTTCAGTTTTCTCTTTATTTAACTTGAGAAAGTTACTATTCATCCATTCTGAGATACAAGTCAGACATTGTGTTAGTGAATCAATAGAATCGGGGTCATCAGGTGCTACTGATAAATACAGCTGTGTGTCATCAGCATAGCTGTGGTAGCTCACGTTGTGCCCTGAGATAATCTGACCTAACGGAAGCATGTAGATTGAGAACAACAGCGGACCCAGGATAGAGCCTTGTGGAACACCATATCGGATATCATGTGTCTTTGAGTTGTAATTACCACAACTAACAAAGAATTTTCTCCCTGCCAGGTAGGATTCAAACCAATTTAAGACACTGCCAGAGGGGCCCACCCATTGACTAAGGTGATAGATAGATAGATAGATAGATAGATAGATAGATAGATAGATAGAT
>JANRMT010062796.1:74541440-74552890 GCA_026402145.1 Polypterus bichir lapradei
GATAGATAGATAGATAGATAGATAGATAGATAGATAGATAGATAGATAGATAGATAGATAGATAGATAGATACTCAATTTTCATTTTCTCAAATTTAGTTGGGCAACAATGTAATAAAACAACTTCAGTGGCATGCACAATCAAGACACGTCATCATCACGGGAATATAGAAAACAATGAATTTGGAATGAGCTGCATATATGACCAAAAAGCTCTGAATTTAAAAACTGAACTACTGCAAGTGTGCATGTGTTTGTTTTTTTTCAAAGAGAAATCTAAGCTGAGGCTGAAAAGAAATAAATCAAATCAGACTTTATTTTGTGTTGAGCTCTGTTCTGTATAATATAATGAGTGAATGTCAGTCAGTCAGTCATTGTGCAACCCGCTATATCCTAACACAGGGATCTTCTGGAGCCAATCCCAGCCAATACAGGGCACAAGGCAGGAACAACTACTGGGCAGGGCACCAGCCCACCGCAGGGCACACACACACACACACGCAGCACACTTTAGGATCACCAATGCACCTAACCTGCATGTCTTTGGACTGTGGGAGGAAACCGGAGCGCCCGGAGGAAACCCTCGCAGACACGAGGAGAACATGCAGCGTTCTGATCCTCGGCTACAGAAACTGGCTCTTGGGACGTGGAATGTCACCTCTCTGAAGGGAAGGAGCCTGAGCTAGTGCGTGAGGTTGAGAGGTTCCGGCTAGATATAGTCGGACTCACCTCGACGCACAGCTTGGACTCTGGAACCAATCTCCTTGAGAGGGGCTGGACTCTCTACCACTCTGGAGTTGCCCCCGGTGAGAGGCGCCGAGCAGGTGTGGGCATACTTACTGCCCCCCGACTTGGAGCCTGTGCGTTGGGGTTTACCCCGGTGGACGAGAGGGTGGCCTCCCTCCGCCTTCGGGTGGGGGGAAGGGTCCTGACTGTTGTTTGTGCGTATGCGCCAAACAGCAGTTTGGAGTATCCACCCTTTTTGGAGTCTCTGGAGGTGGTGCTAGAGGGCATACCTTCTGGGGATTCCCTCGTTTTGCTGGGAGACTTCAATGCCCACGTGGGCAATGACAGTGAGACCTGGAAGGGCGTGATTGGGAGGAATGGCCCCCCCGATCTGAACCCGAGTGGTGTTTTGTTATTGGACTTCTGTGCTCGCCACGGATTGTCCATAACGAACACCATGTTCAAGCATAAGGGTGTTCATATGTGCACTTGGCACCAGGACACCCTAGGCCTCAGTTCGATGATCGACTTTGTGGTTGTGTCGTCGGACTTGCGGCCATATGTCTTGGACACTCGGGTGAAGAGAGGGGTGAAGCTGTCAACTGATCACCACCTGGTGGTGAGTTGGCTTCGATGGTGGGGGAAGATGCCGGTCAGACCTGGTAGGCCCAAACGTTTGTGAGGGTCTGCTGGGAACGGCTGGCAGAGTCCCCTGTCAGAAGTAGCTTCAACTCCCACCTTCGGCAGAACTTCGACCACGTCCCGAGGGAGGTGGGGGACATTGAGTCCGAATGGGCCATGTTCCGTGCCTCTATTGTTGAGGCGGCTGACCGGAGCTGTGGCCATAAGGTGGTCGGTGCCTGTCGCGGCGGCAATCCCCAAACCTGTTGGTGGACACCGGCGGTGAGGGATGCCGTCAAGCTGAAGAAGGAGTCCTATAGGACCTTTTTGTCCTGTGGGTCTCTGGAGGCAGCTGATAGGTATCGGCAGGCCAAGCGGAAAGCGGCTTTGGTTGTTGCTGAGGCAAAAACTCGGGCATGGGAGGAGTTTGGAGAGGCCATGGAGAACGACTTTCGGACGGCTTCGAGGAGATTCTGGTCCACTGTCCGGCGTCTCAGGTAGGGGAAGCAGTACAGTGTCAACACCGTATATGGTGGGGATGGTGCGCTGATGACCTCGACTCGGGACGTTGTGGGTCGGTTGGGGGAGTACTTCGAAGACCTCCTCAATCCCACTAACATGCCTTCCAATGAGGAAGCAGAGCCTGGGGACTCTGAGGTGGGCTCTCCCATCTCTGGGACTGAAGTCACCGAGGTGGTCAAAAAATTCCTTGGTGGCAGGGCCCCGGGGGTGGATGAGATACGCCCGGAGTTCCTTAAGGCTCTGGATGTTGTAGGACTGTCTTGGTTGACACGTCTCTGCAACATCGCATGGACATCGGGGACAGTGCCTCTGGATTGGGAGACTGGGGTGGTGGTCCCCCTTTTTAAAAAGGGGGACCGGAGGGTGTGTTCCAACTATAGAGGGATCACACTCCTCAGCCTCCCTGGAAAAGTCTATTCGGGGGTTCTGGAGAGGAGGGTCCGTCGGATAGTCGAACCTCGGATTCAGGAGGAACAGTGTGGTTTTCGTCCTGGTCGCGGAACAGTGGACCAGCTCTACACCCTTAGCAGAGTCCTGGAGGGTGCATGGGTGTTTGCCCAACCAGTCTACATGTGCTTTGTGGACTTGGAAAAGGCGTTCGACCGTGTCCCTCGGGGAGTCCTGTGGGGGGTGCTCCGGGAGTATGGGGTACTGGACCCCTGATAAGAGCTGTTCAGTCCCTGTACAACCGGTGTCAGAGCTTGGTCCGCATTGCCGGCAGTAAGTCGAGCCCGTTTCCAGTGAGAGTTGGACTCCGCCAGGGCTGCCCTTTGTCACCGATTCTGTTCATAACTTTTATGGACAGAATTTCTAGGCGCAGCCAGGGTGTTGAAGGGGTCCGGTTTGGTGGACTCAGGATTGGGTCACTGCTTTTTGCAGATGATGTTGTCCTGTTTGCTTCATCAGGCCGTGATCTTCAGCTCTATCTGGAGTGGTTCGCAGCTGAGTGTGAAGCGGCTGGGATGAGAATCAGCACCTCCAAATCCGAGACCATGGTCCTCAGCCGGAAAAGGGTGGAGTGCCCTCTCAGGGTTGGGGGCGAGATCCTGCCCCAAGTGGAGGAGTTTAAGTATCTCGGGGTCTTGTTCACGAGTGAGAGAAGAATGGATCGTGAGATCGACAGGCGGATCAGTGCGGCATCCGCAGTGATGCGGGCTCTGCATTGGTCTGTCGTGGTGAAAAAAGAGCTGAGCCGTAAGGCAAAGCTCTCAATTTACCAGTCGATCTACGTTCCTACCCTCACCTATGGTCATGAGCTATGGGTAGTGACCGAAAGAACGAGATCGCGAATACAAGCGGCTGAAATGAGTTTCCTCCGCAGGGTGTCTGGGCTTTCCCTTAAAGATAGGGTGAGGAGCTCAGTCATCCGGGAGGGACTCAGAGTAGAGCCGCTGCTCCTCCGCATCGAGAGGAGTCAGATGAGGTGGCTCGGGCATCTGATCAGGATGCCTCCTGGACGCCTCCCTGGTGAGGTGTTCCGGGCACGTCCAACCGGGAGGAGGCCCCGGGGAAGACCCAGGACACGCTGGAGGGACTATGTCTCCCGGCTGGCCTGGGAACACCTTGGGATTCTCCCGGAAGAGCTGGAAGAAGTGGCCGGGGAGAGGGAAGTCTGGGCTTCTCTCCTTAAGCTGCTACCCCCGCGACCCGACCTCGGATAAGCGGAAGAGGATGGATGGATGGATGGATGGATGCTTAGTAAAAATATGCAGGTGTAGGATAGCATTGGCTTTTTCAGAATTCTAAGGTTTTCATTTAATAAACAATGCAGTGTCATGAGCTCATTTTACAGTTATTATCGCATGTACACAGTGCAATGAAATTCCTATCTATATATTTGACCAACATGGAGCAGGACGCTATTGTTCATCTCTGGCTGTCCAAATCTCGCTCCACTGCTTATGTGTAATATAACCTCAGAAAATAACATGTTGCGGTGACCAAAACAGGTAAGTTTCGTCTCACATATAATTTCATCAAAGTGTTACAAAACTTTCTCATGCAATTTTGTAATTATGAAACTCACTAAAAGGAAGTTTCATAGTTTTAAACGTTTTTTTGGCGTGGGGGGGGGGGGTTGAAAGAAATAAATATTGCACCTTAAGGTTATGGGAACAACGTACATCCCTATTGGGCTGGTATATTTTTCAAAAAAATGTCTAGATGAAGGGCGGCATGGTGGCGCAGTGGGTAGCACTGCTGCCTTACAGTTAGTAAACCCGGGTTCGCTTCCTGGGTCCTCCCTGCGTGGAGTTTGCATGTTCTCTCTGTGTCTGCATGGGTTTCCTCCGGGTACTCCGGTTTCCTCCCATAGTCCAAAGACATGCAGGTTAGGTGCATTAGCGATCTTAAATTGTCCCTAGTGTGTGCTTGGTGTGTGTGTGTGTGCCCTGCGGTGGGCTGGCGCCCTGCCCGGGGTTTGTTTCCTGCCATGCGCACTGTGTTGATTGGGATTGGCTCCAGCAGACCCCCGTGACCCTGTAGTTAGGATATAGCGAGTTGGATAATGGATGGATAGATGAAAATAAACAGGGAAAAACCATTCTTTGAAAATTCAACATGGCTAAACACAACCGGCAATGAGACAAAATGACGTACTCTTAGACGAAAGCAGTTATCTATGATGAACAATAAAATAATCCAAATCCAAATTAGTTGAGAAGAAAACGCTGTACCCTGTGGTCTTTGATAAGATCCCAGCTTGGCCGGTGTGTAAAACTCTGTGCATGTTAATAACTGTGTCCTCCCATCAGTCCCAGCGCTCTCCTGTTATTTGATGGGAATTGTAGTTCCACAATGGCGCTAGTTTTGGGATTACCCCCAATTACCCCCAACCCCATTACAACCCTCTCTGTGATAAACCATATAGTGAGGGTACTCACCTACAGCCCTGGAGGTCCACAGTGGGTGCAGGTATTCATTTGAACAGTTTCATGATTAGAAGCCAGGCCTAACAGATAAGGAAAGTTAGCATTTACAGTAATTATATGGGGTAAATGTATTTAAGGGTATTTGCAAACATTTTGGTCACACCTTGTACAAATGTCTGTACTTTTTCTACAAGGCCCCCCATTTCAGGGCACCATAATGTCTGGGGCACAGCAATGGCAGGTCTATTAAAGCGGCCATATATATTTTGTGGTGTTTCTTTTTCGTGCGATGATTGCTTGAAGTCTGGGATTCATAGACATCACCAGGGGCCTCATGTATAAACGGTGCGTACGCACAGAAATGTTGCGTAAGAACGTTTCCACGTTCAAACCGCGATGTATAAAACCTACACTTGGCGTAAAGCCACGCACTTTTCCACGGTACCTCATACCTTGTCGTACACAAGTTCTCCGCTCGGTTTTGCAGACTGGCGGCACCCAGCGTCAAAGCAGTGCTACTGTTCCTGTGTGGTTACCCTTTATTTCTTAGAACCACATTCCTGACGCGGCTTTATAAATACACTGAAACTAACCACATATTGTTTATTTGTGTAATGCATCTGATTGTAATTAACCTGTAACAATATAATGGTCCAGGGAATAGCCATAGTATTCCAAATACCATAACTGCTTTAGCGTTGTAACTCTCACTGCACCTTTTTTTTCCTTCTTTCAGCTGCTCCCGTTAAGGATTGCCACAACGGATCGTCTTTTTCCATATCGCTCTCACTGCGCCACTCGGAGTATTTATATCACAGTATCTGAGTGTGAATCACAGCAGCAGCAGCTGATCGGAAAGAGAATTATTGGTATACAGCATCAAGCCCACTCTACCTCAGCCACGGTAAAAAGTTTCAAAGCCTTTCCTGTACGGACCTCGCGGTTCAGAAACAGTTTCATCCCAAGAACTATAAACGCACTCAATCAAGTGCTCCTTGTAGAACTGTTTGTACTTATAAGTACAATTACCCCACTGTAAACTTGTACTACAGCTATAATATTGCAAAACCTGCGCCACTTTATAAAGCGTGTATTTACATATGATGACAATATCATTTTTAAGATGAAATGCAGCAAAATATGTTGATTACATTATACAGATACAACTTTAACTTCATTTAAATAATCTGTATTGTTAATAATTAAACATGTGAGGACACGGTGCCGCAGCACTAGCAAGTTCATGGATTGTTTCTGCTTTGCGCTGTATATTTGTTGAGGATGGCGCGACACTGGAAGGATAGACGGATAGAATAATTAAACACGTACTATGAAGATATTTCAATGTTCCTTAAAAGTTTTGAAGAATCGTTATTGTAAGCTTACAGATGGCTTAACGTCTATTACAGAGCTGATTGAGTGGCGATTAGGTATTTGAAGAAAGAAAAGTAAGCACAGGAATTGGAGGTTAGTACATTTGAAAGAGACAGTACTGCTACAATAATTTCATCGAAGGTCACACACAATCACGTACCATGTTCCCCTGTTTAATAACATGCTTTAACTCCTATCATCATTAAAAAGATATCACATATACATCTCAGTATTTTAATTATTCAGAAAGCTGTAATATCACGAAAGTAATGGATTCTATGTCCTGTCGGAGAAAGAGAAAGAACGGAAGCTCGGAGTGATTCACACACATACAGCACATTGAAGATCAAATACAAAACAAAGCATTTAACAGGCTACTTTAGTTACGATGGGATTTGAGAAACTAGCAAATTAAACGATTTTAAGATGAAGTTTATGTTCTACTTTAATGACAAAATAAACTACATGATTAAAGTGGATATTTTGAGATTGACGTTAACATTTCGTGCTTTTTTCCTACTCTGTACCTTTTTTTTCACACTGTATCCTAATAAGTTTCCATATGACACTCAGACGGTGGGCTACGTCTCGCCTTTTCACGGCGACTTTGATATGTGACAACTTCTTTTTTATGTCGGGCACTGTGCGACTTTGTGAACCTGAGCTTGTTTCTTTGAGCTGTGGCACCCATACATTCATTCTCAAGCCATAAAACTCCCAGCACCATGTCTAACAGATGTGGTGGTCTGCTTTGGATCTCAGGCAGTTCCTTTTCGTCTCCACACTTTGCTCCTGCCATCACTCTGATGCAGGTTCACCTTTGTCTCATCTGTCCACAAGGCCTTCTTTCATTTTACTGCACATTCTTTTAAGTACTTTTAAACAACCAGTAATCTGACCATCCTGTTTGTGTAGCCAACTAGTGGTTTGTATCTTGCAGTGTCGCCTCTGTATTTCTGCTCATAAAGTCTTCTGCAGATAGTAGTAGAGGGGTAAATCAAGGAAAAAATGTATTTTTGTCCCAAACAACATGGAGGGAACTATATGTAGCCCCAATTACTGATTAATGTACTCCTTCAAATTTATCTTTATTCCAATTTTAGTATTTTCCCCTTTTATGTGTTCCTCTAGCAGCTCCTGACAGCAAAACAAATCCCCAATACAAGTTATTGAAGATCCAACAGAGAATCAGTAGAACTGTGAATGGCTAGGAATTCACTGTCATGTTAGCTGCGCACTGGTGGATTTCAACACAGATTTTAAATCTCCATTGGGTATTTTCTTGAAAACTTTTATGTTTAAAAATATGAACTACTCAAAATGCTTATAGGCATGCTATTTTGTACATCATAGTTGCCACTTGTTGAATTATACATAGCTCATAGTTTCAACTTGGGTGTCCATTTGGTGCCGGCAGGAGTCTGTGGAGACATCAGTTCAACTCTGATTTACAGCTTTGTTATCAGATGAAGCACAGGGCTGATCCTGGTATGACAGGAGATCCAGTTAAGCCATCTTCTCAGAGCTGCTGAGTGAGGGTTGCTTTCCTGTTAAATCTGATGTCTTAAAAGCAGGCATTGTGTACCACTAAAAAGTTAGCAGAATATTTGGAAGCTGACATTTGTTGAAGCATGTCACTCTTCAACACACAAATAGTGATCAGGTTTTATATCACTAATGTCCACAAGACAGATTTCAGTTACCATACACCTGTTATGTCAAGACCATTAAATCTAACTTCTTTGTTATCTAAGTGTAAAAGACTTGGGACAGTTTAAAGAACTCTGAGAGCATGATGACAAAGATTATATGGTCAGATAAGACAAAAATTGAACTCTCTGGGCACAACGGCAAGCGCTATGTCTGGTGAAGTCCAGGCACTGCTCATCACCTGCTTAATACCATTCATACAAGGAAGTGTGGTGGTGGCAGCATTATGCTTTGGGGATTATTCCCAGTGAAAGAGACAGGTAGACAGGTTAGAATTGAGAGAAGGATGGATGCAGGCACATACAGAGAAGAATCCTGACAAAAACCTGGCCCAGAGTGCACACAACCTCAAACTGAGGCAACAGCTTACCTTTTGGCACGACAGTGGCCTACAGCATACAGACAAGATAATGGTGGAGTGTCTTCAGAACAAGTTTCTGACTGTCCTTGAGTAGCCCAGCCACAGGCCAGACTTAAACATCATAGACATGAAGACCTGAAGATGGTAGTTTACTGACACTTCCCATTGACTATAATGGAGCTTGAGAGGATCTGCCAGGAAGAATAGGATGCACTGCCAAAATCCAGGTGTGCCAAGCTTTGAGAGATTTAACCACGAATACTCAGAGCTGTCATTGCTACCAAAGATGCTTCTACAAAGTACTGATTGAAGGATGTGAATATTTACATGAAGGCTGAAATTTGGCAGGCTCATTCCTTACAGCTTACTTACAAAAGTTAAGCAGGTTTCATTTCGAAATTCTATGCATAACGGTCATAACTGGAACCTACTTACGTACATATATTCGGCCATAGCCTGCAGCTCGGTCGCCGTGTTAGGCGGAGTTGCGTCCCCCATCATCACACCTCCCACGTAATTGAGTGCCTGCCCATATAAGGTCGTCCGTCAGCAGCAATCCAATAGACACACTGCCGCTAAATATTCGTGGGTGAAGGACTGTGCTTATGCAAACAAAGATGAGGTGGTCAGGGATAGACTAGTGTTTGGCACAAACACAGCGAAAGTGCGACAGAAACTAAAAAGTGCCAGGTCTTAGCTAACATTAAATAAAGCCGTGGACATCGCAAGATCACACGAGATAGCACAAGCACAGCTCACGTGAACTGACTGTGAACGCAGTACGCAGAGAACAAGCAAGAGCTTCAAAGAGCGCTGAACAAAAAACGCATTACACAATTGAGAAGGCAGCAAAAGAATATGAAGCGAGTGACGCATACAAGCATATTCATAACTGCAGCTACTGCGGAAACAAAGCATGGTGTAAACCTTAAGTTTAAATTAAGTTCATAGACACGCTGCCGCTGGCATTTGTCATGCCTACGACGAATATGATATTTGCGAGATACAAGTTTAATGAGAAGACGCAGGGTATAAACAAGACTTTTGATCACTTTATAACGGAGTTAAAATTGCTGTAACGGAGTTAAAATTGCTGGTGAAGGACTGTGCTTATGCAAATGAATAGAAAAGCAAGGTGTAAAGCTTAAGTTTAAATTAAGTTCATAGACACGCTGCCGCTGGCGTTTGTCATGCCTAAGACGAATACGATATTCGCGAGATACAAGTTTACTGAGAGGGCGCAGGGTATAAACGAGACTTTTGATCACTTTGTATCGGAGTTAAAATTGCTGGTGAAGGACTGTGCTTATGCAAACGAAAGATGAGATGGTCAGGGATAGAATAGTGTTTGGCACAAACTCAGCAAAAGTACGAGAGAAACTTTTAAGTGCCGGGTCTGAGCTAACATTAAATAATTGCTGGTGAAGGACTGTGCTTATGCAAACGAATAGGAAAGCAAGGTGTAAAGCTTAACTTTAAATTAAGTTCATAGACACGCTGTCGCATTTGCCATGCCTAAGACGAATACAATATTCGCGAGATACAAGTTTAATTAGAGGACGCAAGGTATAAACGAGACTTTTGATCACTTTGTAATGGAGTTAAAATTGCTGGTGAAACTTCACTGTAACCCTGCAGAAATAAATTAAAAATTGAATTGAAAAATGGAAAGGAGAATCCACACAACTTCTAGGATTGTCACTTACAAGCTTGCATCATACATGCCCCCTTAAAATGAGGCCCATTTGTTAATGACAAGCACATTTAAAGGTTAAGCAGTTAAAAATGTGTGTTCACTTTGAAGGCACTTCTCTTGAGTTCTTCTGACATTTCACTTAAGCTAAACCCTCCGGTATTTCTCATAAAATATGTATGTTTCATTTGTGTATTCTTAGGAGGAATCTAAAAAAAACAGGGCTGAGGAGCTGCAACAACTCTCATGGTGGCATCTGAGCAGAGAGCAGTTTGAATGACAACATCTGCACACGCTTGAACACAACAGCTGATGGAAGAAGTGACTGTCGCCTCACAAGGGGGTTGATCTTGTTCAGTTCACTTCTTTTTGTTGCATAATTAATTGTCTTGCACTTCTGCTTATTTATTTATCATCTTAATCTAGATTGTAACACACAATCAGGTAATCACCAAACATGCTGTGCACTAAAACATACTGTATGTGCTTCTTTAAGACCTTTTGTAAAATAGTGTATTAAATGTACATATCATACAAGAAATGACATAATAAGACCAAAAAAGCTTAAAGATCAGAAGCTTTTAAGTACAGAATATCATGTGATAGACTCAGCCTCTGCCTGTGTACACTTGCTGTGTTCTCCCTGTATTCCCTCCCACCTTCCAACGAAGGTCCAGTTATGACTTTAACATTACGCTATATGACTGATCAGGGATACAGTATGTGCCTGATAGACTGGTATTCCACTCAGGTTTTGTAAGCCACCTTTTGCCGAAGTTTGGCAGAATTGGGTTTTACCTGCAGATTCTTACAATGGGTTTAAAAATGTCAGGATTCAAAAGTTATTCAGCTGCTAAGCAGTGGGTTTTCAGTTATTGACAATGTCACAAGAACTACAAAAAGACGTCAAAAAAGGTTTGGGGCAGCCACCCATATAATATGCCCTGGCTGAAAATGGGTTCAATATTTGTGAGATGTTCACAAGTCAGAGTCCAAAATAGAAGTGATGACCGTAAGTCATCAAAGGGGCCTGAACCGGAAATGACATCATCAGACACCTTGGAACAGGAAGTGATGACATCATCAAAGGCTCCAGAACCGAAAGTGATGTCATCAGAGGCACTGGAACCTTGCGGGATTTCCCGTGGATGGTCTGCAACGGATTGAGAAAGAAAATTAGTGCACCTCACCATCACCTGGTCTGGTGTGGAATCTATACTAATAAAAGGCAAAGCCCTCACTGACTCACTCACTCACTCACTCACTGACTGACTCAGTTTCGTGTGACATCATCACGCCTCCCACGTAATCACGCAGTACATAGAAAACCAGGAAGACATCCAAAAAGCGCTGAAGAAAACATGCATTATATAATTGAGAAGGCAGCGAAACAATAAGAAGCGAGCGAGTGACATATACAACCATATTCATGAGTTCTGCTACTTCGGAAACAAAGCACGATGTAAACCTACGCTTTAAATTAAGTTCATAGACAGGCTGCCGCTGGCGTTTGTAATTTAGTGCCTGCCCATATAAGGCCGTCCGTCAGCGGCAATCCAATAGCAAACTGCCAC
>JANRMT010062796.1:74563247-74574857 GCA_026402145.1 Polypterus bichir lapradei
AGAATTAGTGATGAGTCAGTCAGTCAGTCAGTCAGTCAGTCAGTCAGTCAGTGAGTGAGGGCTTTGCCGTTTATTAGTATAGATATATATATATATATGACAGCCACACTCATCACTCACAACAGTGACAAAACAATTACATTGACAATCATGTTACGGTATTTTCAAAATGTTTCCTTTTCTTTTTCATTACTTCATTAACACACTACTTCTCCGCTGCGAAGCGCGGGTATTTTGCTAGTTACTATTATTCAGACCCTTTAGCTGTTTCCAAATCACACGTGTGTGACAACAGATATAAATGTCGGACTGAGAGCTCAGTTCTAAATGTACGGAAGCGTATTAGGGCCACGGTGAGAAAAAAAATGCAGACACAGTGAAGAAAAAAAAATCTAAATGTCGAGATTAAAGTCAACATGTTGACTTTATTCTTAACATTTACGTCAAGATTAAAGTTGACATGTTGAGTTTATTCTCGACATTTCCACTTTATTCTCAACATTTACGTCGAGATTAAAGTCGATATGTTGACTTTATTCTCGACATTTCCACTTTATTCTCGCCATTTATGTCGAGATTAAAGTCGACATTTCCACTTTATTCTCATAGTTTATTTTGTCAGTAAAAGGTCGCAAACTAAACTTCATCTTAAAATGAATGTTTAATTTACTAGGTTTTCTCAAACCCTGTCATAAATTAATGTAGCACATTAAATGCTTTATATTAAGTGTTCCCCAACCCAGTTGTTAATCTATACGTGCTTCTTAAACTGTATATATAATATAATTACCGTATATCACAGCACATTGACTTCACGATATTCCTGCTCTATGAACATTCAGAATACTTAAGATAAATACTTAATATCTTTTTCACGATGACGGTGGCGTGGCTGTAGTGCTGCTCCCTTGCATTAAGGGGTCCCCAGGTCTATATTGAGTGTAGAGAACTTTATGGCAGGTGTGACGAGGCTCCATAAAACTGGATATATGAATGGGTATCGCACAGGTTTAACTGAAATATTGTGTAAATGTTGGGTTCGTGATGTGGTGGTCGGAGACACGAACGCAGAATTCAATGGATGTTCTTATGAGCAGGCTTTCTTTATTGCATGCGTTCTGTCTCTGTCTGACGTACTAAACCTCCAATTCCTATCCTTCCTTTTTCTTTCTCCATATAAACAATCACCACACGATAAACGTCTTTGTGAAATTAAAACTAGTTATAGACATTCCACTGACAAAGTAAACTAAGACAATAAAGTGGAAATGTCGACTTTAATCTCGACATAAATGGCGAGAATAAAGTGGAAATGTTGAGAATAAAGTCAACATATCGACTTTAATCTCGACGTAAATGTCGAGAATAAAGTGGAAATGTCACGAATAAAGTCAACATGTCGACTTTAATCTCGACATTTAGATTTTTTTTTTTATTCACTGTGTCCGTATTTTTTTTTTCACCGTGGCCCTAATACACTTCCGTATAAATTTGACAGGGAGGCTTCTCAAACCCTTCATGGTCTGTCTTGGGAGATGGACATTCATAGGGGGATTCACTATTCACATTCTTTATGTCAAAGTAATGGCATAATCAGGTACTGTATATATTCGTGGATAAGTTCTCCCGCGGATAAGTCAGAACTTGATTTCATCATATAATTTCTGGTATGCGGAAAACTCACACTATTAAGAGATTATGATATGCTAACAACCACCTGAGAAAGTAACCACGGCGCACACAGCCTTTTTTTTCTATGTGGGTGCTGTAATGCGCTGTATCAGCATGTGCTCCTAACCTCTCTCTCTCTCTCTCTATTGTGCCTACGTGACCACACGGCAATGCCTGAACTATTCCAAAGTGACGTTTGCACTGATTTGTATTTTTTGTATTTCACACCCTCATACTCCTTTATCGTAAGAGCATCCCTTATCCATGATGGAGCGTTCAATCAGAAGAAAATATGAAGCTGGTTTGTAATTAAATGTTGTTGAAGTAGCAAAAGAAACTGGTAACTGCACTGTCGCAGCAAAATGTGATACGTCTGAGAAGCTGATGCAAGATTGGAAGAGGCAAGAAGATGTTAAAAAAAATAATTAAGTGTCGCATTTTTGAACTGGCGTATAAGTCAAGGTCTGATTTTATGATCGATTTTTCAGGTTTCAAGACCAGACTTATACGTAAGTATATACGGTAATTATATTATATATACAGTATATATATATATTTATCATAAGAATTTCAACAAAAATAATTTACAGTATATTAAGAAAGTATACAGACCCCTTCACCTTATGTGGAGCAGATTTAATTTTAAATAGATACATTTGCCATTTCTGCCCATCAATCTACACTCAATGTCCCCAAAGACTTGTTTTCAGAAAGTTTTACAACTTTATTAAAATCAAAAACTGAAATCTCTCCTTCATACACATACTTAGACCTCTTGTTGTGGCACTGCAAATTGTGCATTCTGTTTGCTTTAATTGTCCTTGAGGTGTGTCTAGAAACTTGACTGGAGCCCACCTTTGCCAAATCCAAATGGGACGTCATTTAGAAAGACACACACCTGTGTATATAAGGTCCGCAATTTCACACTGCATGTCAGGACAAAAACCAAGCCAGGGAACTTTCTGTGGACCCCCACAATTAAATTCTGAAATGGAAGAAGAATGGCACAACCAGGACTCTTTCTAGAGATGGCCATGCAGCCAGACTGAGTAACCAAGGAAGAATTTTCATCAGGTAACTGACCAAGAACCCAACAGTAATCCTAACAGAACTTGTCAGCAGAACAGCCATCTCAACAATACTCCATCAATCAGGTGTTCATGGTAGACGGAAGCCACTCTTGAAGGCATATGATTGCATTTAAAGGACACTGAAGCATGGCAAAGTAGATTCTTTTTACTGATGATACAAAAAATGGAACTGTTTAGGCAAAATCCCAAGCAATATGTCTAGCAAACTTGAGCCACAGCTCATCACTTGTCTAATACCATCCATACGGTGAAGCATGGTGATGGCACCATCATGCCTTGGAGATGCTACTTAGTGACAGGGACCAGGAGTCTGGTCAGAATTTAGGGAAGTGCATGCGACCTCAGATAGGGCAACGGTTCATCTTTCATCATTACAATGACCTGATGCATACTGCAAAGACAACACTGGAGTAGCTTCAGGGACAAATCTCTGAATGTCTTCGAGTGGCCCAGCCAAAGTCACAGCTTAAATCCCATTGAGCATATATGGAGAAACCTGCAGATGGCAGTTTACAGATGTTTCCCATCCAGTCTAACAGAGCTTGAGTGCATCTGCCTGGAGAAATTAGATAAACTGCCCAAATCCAGGTATGCAAAACTTGTAGATACCCAAAAATTGCTGCCAAATGGGCTTCTACAAAGGACTGAATTAAGGGTCTGAATACTTTCCATCCATCCTTCCATTATCCAACCCGCTATATCCAAACTACAGGGTCACGGGGGTCTGCCGGAACCAATCCCAGCCAACACAGGGCGCAAGGCAGGAAACAAACCCCGGGCAGGGTGCCAGTCCACTGCAGCTGAATACTTTCTTGAAGAAGAAATTTGAGTTTTGGATTTTTAATAAATTTGCAAACCTTTCTGAAAACATGGTTTCACTTAGTCATTACAGATTATTGGCTGTGAACAAAAATGACAAATTTATGCATTTAAAATTAAACCTACAAAGCAACAAAGTGTGCAAAAAGTAGAGGGGTCTGAATACTGTCTGAGTTAACTGTACATACATTTAAATGATAAAAAAGAAAATATACATACAGAGAAACAAATATTAGTATAGTGAACAATACATTGATCAGTACTGTTAGTTCCCAGACTTGATTAAAATTAGCAGTTCATTAAACCATAGATGACCAGGAGTGTATGACAGCTAGCATCTGAAATGTGGAGTGACCAAGCGGCTGCAGGCCAATTGGATGAAGTAGTAAAGAAGTGCTGCCAGAAGAGAGTTGCATTAATCCAAATGAGAGATGATAAATACTTGGACTAGCAGCTGCAGAGCTGTAGAATGTGCAGGCCTTAATCTTCATGTGCTGCCTGCTGTCCAGTCTGGAGGAAAGCAAGCACCTCTTTACTTAGATTCCAGATCCAATAAGTATGGGTCTGTCTCAAATTGCCTGTTCTGCGCCAGAGGTAAGTATGCCATCTATTTTGCTATTTTTCCAGAGGTGCCCAATCTGGAGGCACCTGTTGATTTTCACTATTTTAGAGTCACGTGTTGCAGATGGCATTCCAGTGCTATGTGTAGGTTTCTGTGCCTGCTGTGGCTTCAGTCCTGGCTCCAGTGCCACGTGAGTATCCAGATGGTGTTTGCTGACCTTCCTAGTCACCTGATGCTGCCTGAGGGACTCCATGCACTCCTGATGCTGATCATAAAACTCCTGGTGTGCCAAAAATAAGTTGTAGGCTTTTTCTTTTTCCCTTTTGACACAATTGTTTTGTCATCTTGTGCATATTTCATTGTTTAATATGTTTTGGTATTCACTTCTATTTTGTATAATTCATTAAGTAATTGGTTTTGTTTATTAATCATTTTGTATTTTATGTTGATTATTTTCCCATGCCATGCAGAGTGGATTTAGAAAATAATAATAAGCTCCTTCACTTTATTGTGGTGTAGACTTAATTACAAATGGATATATTGGTCATTTTGCCCATCAATCTACACTCAGTTTTCAGACAGTTTGCAAATTTATTAAAAATCAAAAACTAAATCCCTCATTCATATGTGCACTCACACCCTTAATTTAGCACATTGTAGAAGCCCCCTTGGTAAC
This sequence comes from Polypterus bichir lapradei, assembly GCA_026402145.1. Classification (NCBI taxonomy): domain Eukaryota; kingdom Metazoa; phylum Chordata; class Cladistia; order Polypteriformes; family Polypteridae; genus Polypterus; species Polypterus bichir. Next base: position 74,568,067 of record JANRMT010062796.1, read on the forward strand.
AAATACAGATTCAAGTCTTCTTGGTAAGTATCTGCAAGCTTTGTACACATGGATTTGGGCATTCTTTCTGATACCATTCTTCCTGGTAGATCATCTCAAGCCTGTTAGATTGGATGGCAAGCCCATCTTCATGTCTCTCTACTTATGGTCTGGGATTTGACTGGGCCACTTAAAGACAGTTGAAGACTTGTCCTGAAGCTACTCAAGCATTCTCTTGGATGAATGCTTCTTGCTGAAAGGTGAATCGTCACCCCAGTTGACTCTGAGGTTGTGTGAACTCTGGAGCAGGTTTTCTTTGGCTGCATTCATCTTCATTTCTTACCAGTCTCTCAGTCCCTGCTGCTGAGAAGCATCTCCATAGCATGATGTTGCTCCCAGCATGCTTCACCATACTGTTGGTATTAGATACTGTAGGTGATAAACACTGCCTGATCTTCGTCAGACATAGTGCTTAGAGTTCTGACATCAGACCAGAGAATCTTTCTTCTTGTGCTCTTAAAGTCCTTGAAACTGTCATTTGACTTTTTCTCGAGAGTGACTTCTGTCTAGCCTCTCTACCATAAACACCTGATTGATGGAGTGCTGCTGGTATGGTTGTACTGCAGACCGGTTTTCTCATCTCAGCAAAGGAATTCTGAAGCCCAGTTAAAGTAACTATTGGGTTCTTGGTCACCTCCCTCACCAAGGCTTTTCATGCCTGTCTACTAGGTTCGGCTGGATTCCAACTCTTGGACGTGCCGTGGTGGTTTCAAACCTCTTCTAATTAATTAATCAATCAATTCATTAGTAAATACATTTTATTTATATGGCACCTTTTCCATGCTCAAGGCACATAAAAAAATGATGCAAATAGTTTCTGCAAAGAAAAATACACAAACACTGGATATACAAAAACATTAAATAGACAAAAAGAAAGAATAAACCAGAGTAAAATACTAAATTCAATACTAAAAGAAATGACTGAACAAATCACATAATTTGTAATCTACCACAAACACAAATTATCCTCTGCATCTGAACAAAGAGGTAAATTAAATATAGGGGTAGAATGTCAGGTTCAGTTAAAAGCCTTCCTGAACAGATGAGTTCTACGTTCTTTTGTAAACGAATGAATTGAGTCGGCTGACCTAATTAATTTCAGTGGGTCATTCCAAAGTCTGGGCCATACAGAGCTGAAGGCCCTGACACCCACAGAGTGTAGGTTAGTATGGGACACTACAAGATTGCCAGAATCAGAGGAACTCAGTGGGCAAAAAAGAGTCAAGTGATGGAGAAGGTCACTGATGTAGTCCGGTGTGGGGCCATTTAAAGCTTAGTAGGTTAATAATAGAATCTTGTAAGACACAGGGAGCCAGTGGAGACAAAGCAGGATGGGTGTGAGGTGCTCACTGTTAGGACTCTTGCAGCAGAGTTTTGAATGAACTGAATTTGAAGGGGCACTGCTAATAGGGAGTTACAATAATCGATGCAGGATGTGATAAAAGCATGGACAAGATTCTCAGCATTAGAAAACTAGAGGAATGAGCGAACACGGGATAGGTTACAGAGGTGGATGTAAGAAAATTTCTTAATGTAGTTTACATGGGTGGAATAAGAAAGGGAGGAATCAAAAATGACACCAAGATTCCTTGCATCAGAAGAAGGTCGGGTGAGACCACTGTCAAGAATGACTGAGAAGGACATCATTTTCTAAAGCTGCACTTTAGTGGCAATTTGCAGGAATTCAGTTTTGCTACGATTTAATTTTAAAGAGTTCTGCTCCATCATGGTTTTAATTTCATGCAGGCAAGTTTTGAGCTGAGAAAGCCATGATGAAGTTTCACTTTTAACAATGAAACAGAATTGAGTATTGAGGCCACTGCACTACTGGGAACACTCAAAGCTTTAGAAATTGTTTTAATCCTCTTGCACTGATCTGTGCATTCCACAATTTGCCCATGGAGGTCTACAGAGAGTTTTTTGAACTTCATGCCTTTGTTTTTGTCCTGACATGCACGGGGAATTGTGAGACCTTAAATACATAGGTGTGTGCCTTTATAAAGCGATGTCCAATCAATTCAGCTTGCCAAAGGTGGACTCCAGTCAAGTTTTAAACCAGTGGCGTAGCTCGAGTTCGTGCCGCTTGGGGCAGTGCGGTGCTTCAATTTGCCACCCTCCAACATATCTGAATATGTTAACCTATTTAAATAGAAAATTAAAATGGTGTATAGAGAGGAAATAGGAATAATTTTTCACATATAATTATTTATAAGCATCAACTAGACAAGAATATAGTATAGACGCACTGATAAGCTGTGTTCTAATTATTAGTTTAATATAATAACGCTGCGAAAACCAGAACCAGTGTAGCGTACAAGTGATAGGTGGGGATGTTTTCTGCGCAGAGCAAAAATGCATTTGGATTGATAATGAAACAAAATTATAAATTGTAAATAAGTTGTTTATCTTCCTCAAAATTATTATTGGTGTAATATTTATGTTTATTGTTGTTATTGCCTCATAAATTTCAACTGCTAGGTCTGATGCCGTCACAGAAGGACAGTCTGAAAATTATTTTTGGAGCATTTGTGGATACAAATCAGAAAATTTTACTTTTTTCATTCATGAAAGATATTTTTCCGAACCCTGCTGCTCATACACGAATTGTACTGAGCCTTTTGGCCAGTAATGCCGCCCCCAAAAATGTGCAGCCTGGGGCAGACCACCCCTAGCTACGCCACTGTTTTAGACACACCTCAAGGGTAATTAAAGCAACCAGGTTGTACCTGAGCACAATCGGGAGTACCACAGCAAGCGTCTGAATACTTCTATGAAGAAGGGATTTCAGTTATGTGATTTTTGATACAGTAATACAACATGTCTTAGTGTAGACTGATGGTCAGAAATGTTTACATTTTCAATGTCAGTCAGTCATTTTCCAACCCGCTACATCCTAACACAGGGTCACAGGGGTCTGCTGGAGCAAATCCCAGCCAACACAGGGCGCAAGGCAGGAACAAATCCTGGTCAGGGCGCCAGCCCACCACACACACTAGGGACAATTTAGGATCACCAATGCACCCAACCTGCATGTCTTTGGACTGTGGGAGAAAACCACGCAGACACGGGAAGAACAAGCAAACTCCACGCAGGGAGGACTCAGGAAGCGAACCGAAGTCTCCTTACTGCGAGGCAGCTGCGCCACTGTGCCACCATGCTGCCCCCATTTTCAATGTATGTTTCTTATTTCACTTTTTTGGTAATTTTATGTATTTGACTTTAGAATGTGTGTTATGTATGTGTCATTTGTGATTATTTAACAAAAAATACTAGGGTCCTGTTCACAATAGTTATGGAGAGGTACTGTAGGAGGACTGGAGGCCCTCAGTGAAACACAGAAGAGCAGTCTAAACGTAATATAAAGTTTGTAGTCAGACTGGGTGACATCGAACAGATTATGCTAAAAATGAGACGTATTTATAGACAGCATTCACATTCATCAGGCTCAATGCAGAAGCCAATCTGGCATAGGATAACTACTCATTACAAGGCACACTTACTCACACTGGGTTGGTGTGTAAGCACCAGTTATCCTCACTGAAGTGTCTTAAGATATGAGAGGAAATCATAAAATTTGAGAAACCCCACATGAGCTTGGCTGGAACAATCAGATGCTGGTTAAGCAGTGACTGGAAAGCAAATCAGACCCAGGTGTCTGGAGCTGTAGCCCATGTCATTGTGACACCAAGGTGAGAGTTTTAGTTTAGGAAGTGTCAGAGAACCGGGTTGAGGCTTGTAGGAAGCAGGGCTTCAAAAGCATATTTGTTAAGTAGAGGAATCATGTAGGTCTGTTTGAGGAAAGAAAGACAAAAGATTCTAACCTGGCAAAGAAATGTCAAAGAGAGAAGAGAAAGAAGAAAGGTCAGAGTGTTGGCTTGAATGAGAGGAAATGAATTCAAGAATACAACTGGCTAAAGGGGGAAAGATAGCAAATGCTTTAAAAATCACCTAGTAAATGTTAAGGTACCAGTGATGCACTCAAATCAGCCTATGAACCCACACTTCCTACTCAAGGAAGGTCACAATTTCATTTGCAGTGAGAGAAGAAGGGAAAAAAGGAAGTTTTGGGATGGACAGAGCTGAGAATGTTATACAAGTAAAGAGCTTTAGAATGCAAGAAACTTGCTTTGACAGAGAAAAAACATTTGGAAAGTAAGTGAACATGTCACAGTTTGTGAGGAGGTCATCATCATGGTTCGAGTTCTACCAGCTACTCCCTACAATGCATACGTTATCAGCTCAAGAACATCAGCATGCCACTGAGGGTGTTCAATAGAAGGCAAACCAGAAATTAAGAGGTGAAGAGAGAGTAGTGGAGGATTGTGGGTGTGTTATAGAGAGGACACCAAAGACACTGTATCATAAAAGGACATTTGGGCCAAGAGTGATGGATGACAAAGAGTGGGGTTAAAAGAGTAAAGTGACCTTGTGACTTGGTAAAAAGAGGCTGAGAAAGTCAGGATAAAGGAGAGAAACAACCAACTTCTCTAACCGTCCACCACCTCCTTCAGAAGAGGAGTCAAGCCGTTGGGAGTAAGCACAAGGTCCACTTATGTTCCAAAGTGAGACTCAGACATCGAGGACACATGGAGCAAGATGGGACAGCAGGGGGACGGCTGTTTGCTGACTGCAGTGAGGCATTCATGTCCCCAGTTAATCATCAAACACATATTAATAGCTTTGGTGGCAGAACTGACTCCAAAACAATAAGCAAACTAATTAAAATATTTTTTATCCCTCGACTCAGCTTGTTTTTCTTTTCCCAAGTGTTAGCAATTTCATAAATTTATTTTTTTGGATTTACTTACCATTTCATCTCCGGCAGGTTGTAGGATGCCTTCTGTCAGCCTTAGAGTGTAGCTGTATTCAAAAATCTTTGCCCTCATATACATAAACAGCTTATAAAATATTCTTCTTATATACAGTGCATTTTATTTGTGATTATTATTATTATTATTATTATTGAATTGATTGACCTCCTTTTTATCAGATAGTTTTGCTTTTTGCAAAACCATGGTTATTCAATTACAAATTCAGTTAGGCCAGATTTTCAAACCAAGAAAATCAGTTGGGTCAGACATTTTCAGCAGCCGTAAGCAGCAGGTGTAACACTAGAGGGCACTGTTGTTCCTCTAACCCAACACACAGACACTGACAACACGAGTTAAAAGCACCAAGAAGTTGTTTCATTGTTTTTCTTCTCCTTGTAAAGTGCTCCTCACAGTCACCACAGTCACAATAAACAAATAAATGCAATAATAGTTATGATTTTCTCTCTCTAAATCTCTCCTCCACATCTCCCAGCAAGCTCTGTCCTACTCCTCCAAACTCCGGCTCATTTGCTGGGTTCCCATCAGTCCTTTATATAGTCCTTGACCCAGAAGTGCTTATGTTCTTCGTCCCAGGTGACTTGCCAGGACTTCCGGGTCAGATGGAGGACTTGAGTTTTCTTCAGCCTGAAAGTACTTTGGGGCTTCTGTCCCCATGACTTGGGAGTACCTATATATGGAAAGTAAAAATCTCCAGGTCCTCCTGCAGTGTTTCCTGGCAGCATCCACGTTACCCAGCAGGGCTGTGAAGCCGAACTCCTGATCCCATGGTGCCCTGCTATGCTGCAGGGAAATCGCCATCTAGCGTCCTGGGGGAGGCACTGTCCCAAAGTAGCTGCCTTCCCCCATCCTCCCACTCTTTGGGTGTCCTGGCCGGGTTGTGCTGCCGGCCATCCATCACACAGGTAATAATAAATTTAAACAAACACAAATAAATGTTTTACAAACACAAGTGAATACAGAATCTACTGCACACTGAAGGACCAGAGGTTCATTTTAAATCAACACTTCTGTGATTAGCAGTGCTTATTTTGTAAACACAATTGTGGCGGCACGCATATGTTGCATTTAAGGTATTATGAAGGTATATAAAAGCAGAGAGTCCTAGTGCTACATGTTTTACTTATTTGGTAAAAAAACATAACATTTAAAATTTTAAATTGAGAAACTGTCAAGTATAATAATAAGAAAAATTTTGTATATAGTGCTTTACTTACTAATCAAAGAACTTTACAAGCTCCACGCGGGGAGGACCCGAGATGCGAGCCCATAATCTCCTGATTGCGCGGCAGCAGCTCTACTATTATACTATCTGTGTAGATATATTGTACTGCATAATATTGTACTTGACAGTTTAAAATTACAAACACAGAATTTCCAAAATCTAAGAACATTAACTGCAGGTTAATAATGAGCTCTACATTCTGCAAAAAAGTTGTTATGTAGTCTAGCAAAGCAATCAGTGCTTAATTTGATTGAGTTTTAAAGAAAATTACAAACGTTTTGCATGTTTTCATCAAATGCAGTCTTTCTGATTCGTTCTTTGCTTTGAGTGTCAATGGCTGATCATTGTCCTCATAACAGCCATGAATCCACAAGATCAGAGTATGTGAGTGGAGGGCCAACCAATCGTATGAAGAGAAGTGCAGAGACAGTGCTTGTCAGTAACAAGTCTCTTATTAGAGTAACAATTAGATTAATTTGCAAAAATCCACATTTGCTGTGCCTGATGAAACTAGTATACAACTGAGACTCAGCACACAAATGATTATAGAATCATTTAATATGTAGTCAATGCCACGACCAGCTGTTGTGACCAAGGTACATTGTACCCGCATATACCATCACAAACAAAAAGAAAAAAAAATCACTGTATTGTAACGACCCGGCAGCAAGCGCTGGCGGAGTGACGCCTTATGGGTA
>JANRMT010062796.1:74581681-74596262 GCA_026402145.1 Polypterus bichir lapradei
TCACTATCATCATCTCATTGTTTTACTGCTTGTCCAGGGTCCACTTTTCAGATCCGAGAATGCCAGTTTGAGCAATCAAGCATATTATTTTCATGTCTCTCTTTATTGTGTCTTGCCATCATTATTTTGGTCTTCCATGAGGCCACATCACTGCAGACGCTGTGCCTGCATTCTATCTGGGATTGGTGCAACATCTATCAGTCATATAATGGTGTCATTGCAAATGTGGACGGGATGAGATTTTCCTGTTGTTCAATGCAGCTAAGACTTCCCCATGACATGTAGCTGATGGTCAGCTCTTTTAGTGGTTGGCCATCAATCTATTCTGTATAATGGGACTGTTCTTATTGCTGCTTGATATATTTTAGATCTGAAGTGAGTTGGCATGTGTCTGCTGTAGAATATTCCAGTAAACTCTCTCCACCACAACTTGGCTGCATTTACTCTTGCTCGTACGTCACTGCTGTTACTGACATTGCTTTGTTGATATCAGAAGGTGCTGGCCTTTACTAGCTCCTCACCACCAACTTGGATGGTACCAACTACTGATTTAGTCTTTTTAACGTTGAGGTGAAGGCCAAATTAACTAAGATGATCACTCCATACTTGGATTTGATCTTGTAGAGCTTCTCTGGTGGTGGTTGTGAGGATAATGTCATCAGCATGGACTAGGGTCAATGGTACATCACATTGTAGGTCTCACATGATAGCATCTATGACCAAGATGAAGAGAAGTGGTGACAGTGCTGAGCCTTGGTGCACACCTGCTCTCACAGGAAAGCTGTTGGAAATACCAGCAGCACAACTCATCTGGCTGTTGGTATTTATGTACAGCATCCGGACCCTCATGAAAAGGAAGTCAGGATCACCATGATTACAGAAGGCAGTGAGGTCCGTTCCTCATAGTGGTGCTACTGGAAACTGTTCACCTTGCAGGCGGCACTGACATAAACATGGACCAATTGACATCAGGTTGCCCATAGATGAAAATGAGTTAATGCCTAAATCCAAAGTATAAAATCAGAAGTAGCCAATTCCTTCATAATTCCAAACTCTTTAGCCCTAGCAGGTGAAATGAGAAGTCAAGCAAAATGACACCCTTTACTGGCTAACTGGACAGATTACAATATGTAAGCTTTTGAGGCAACTCAGGCCCCTTCTTCAGGCAGTTTGCCCTGGCAGCTGAAATGTTCTGATCTTGGTGTTAAAAACTGAACTGGCAGACTGGCATTAGCTTCCACAGCAATTAGGACACACTGCTTCTTATGTGTAATAATTTAAATTGTGCCAAAAGATAATGTGGCACTGACCTCACCAGCCTTGAAGTTGGACAAATGTTACACCCACTGGCTTGCACATCACACAAACTGAACAATCTGTTTAATAAAGTAATGCCAGCTACAGCAGCTTGGACAAGCTTACTTGATGAGGTGCCAGTAGAGGTATCAGAAAGGACAGTGAGGGTGCAGTTCAGTCTATTTGCCACGACAATATGTACTTAACATGCAGAGGTGGCATTTGTTTCCAACATTCTCATCACTTTTTATTCTTGAAAAGGATGAGTTAGAAAATTGTTCACTTACATTGCCATATATATTTCTTCATCTGTTAAAACCTAGGGCTGTAAGTCTTAAAACAATTTTAAAATTCAGTTAGCTAAAATGAAAACAGTGGTTGAACCCTTGTTCGTATTTTCTTAAAGTTCTTTCTCTCTTTTGGCTCATAAGCATTGGATCAAATATGGTGCAATTAAAGCACCAGATGCTGCAAGTATGGATTAATACAGAGCTTTGGTGTTTAGGTTTTATAGTAAAAACTGTTGAATATAAATCAAGGGAGTGTATCTGGAGTATCTGGTGCAGTTCTGGTCACCATGCTACAAAAAAGTCATGGCAGCACTCGAAGAATTGTGGAAGAGAACAAGCAGGTGCATCCCAGAACTTTAGGACATGTCTAGCTCCAACAAACCGATGGATCAGGTTGGCCCTAGCAGCTCTCGAACCCAAAACCATGAACAACATGTGCAAGAATGAGCTGAACACTGTCTGCAAAGAAGTAGGTGAAACAAGTGAATAGGTATTTTATTAAAATAATCAAAGAATCCAAAAAGTGCAGTGTCTAAATTCTTCATAAATAAATAAACCATAAAAACGAGGTGAAATGTGGAGGTTAAAAAGTTCAATAAATAATTCCACTAAAATGAAGTTCAAATTCCGGCAGAACTTCCTTTATAAACAGCTTTGAGCCCCAATGCCTTTTTCTAAAATCCCACCTATCCTCTGCTTATCCCATCAAACACTGCAGTAAGGGGACATGTCCACCAACAGGTGCAATCAACCAATCCTGGGTTTAGGTTTCCATCACAAGTCCCTTGGCATCTCCAGGGGCCTTATTCATAACGCCATGCATAGAATTCACACTAAAATATGGAGTACGGACAAAAGCAGAAATGTGCGTACACACAAAAAAATCCAGATGCATAAATCTGTTCATTCGCCAACTTTCACATTCTTCCGCTACATACAGTCATATGAAAAAGTTTGGGAACCCCTCTTAATTCTTTGGATTTTTGTTTATCATTGGCTGAGCTTTCAAAGTAACAACTTCCTTTAAATACTGTATATGACATGCCTTATGGAAACAGTAGTATTTCAGCAGTGACATTAAATTTATTGGATTAACAGAAAATATGCAATATGCATCATAACAAAATTAGACAGGTGCATAAATTTAGACACCCCGACAGAGATATTACATCAATACTTAGTTGAGCCTCCTTTTGCAAATATAACAGCCTCTAGGCACCTCCTATAGCCTTTGATGAGTGTCTGGATTCTGGATGGAGGTATTTTGGGCCATTCTTCCATACAAAATCTCTCCAGTTCAGTTAAATTTGATGGCTGCCGAGCATGGACAGCCTACTTCAAATCATCCCATAGATTTTCGATGATATTCAAGTCAGGGACTGTGACGGCCATTCCACAACATTGTACTTCTCTCTCTGCATTAATGCCTTTGTAGATTTCAAACTGTGTTTTGGGTCATTGTCTTGTTGAAATATTCAACTCCTGTGTAACTTCAATTTGTGACTGATGCTTGAACATTATCCTGAAGAATTTGTTGATATTGGGTTGAATTCATCTGACCCTTGACTTTAACAAGGGCCCCAGTCCCTGAACTAACCACACAGCCCCACTGCATGATGGAACCTCCACCAAATTTGACAGTACGTAGCAGGTGCTTTTCTTGGAATGTGGTGTTCTTCTTCCACCATGCAAAGAGCTTTTTGTTATGACCAAATAACTCAATTTTTGTCTCATCAGTCCAAAGGACTTTGTTCCAAAATTAATCTGGCTTGTCTAAATGAGCATCTGCATACAACAAGCGACTCTGTTTGTGACGTGAGTGCAGAAAGGGCTTCTTTCTCATCACCCTGCCATACAGATGTTCTTTGTGCAAATTGTGCTGAATTGTAGAATGATGAACAGATACACCATCTGCAGCAAGATGTTCTTGCAGGACTTTGGAGGTGATGTGTGGGTTGTCTGTAACCATTCTCACAATCCTGCGCATATGCCGCTCCTGTATTTTTCTTGGCCTGCCAGACCTGGGTTTAACAGCAACTGTGTCTGTGGCCTTCCATTTCCTGATTACATTCTTTACACTTGAAACTGACAGTTTAAACCTCTGACATAGCTTTTTGTAGCCTTCACCTAAACCATGAAACTGAACAATCTTTGTTTTCAGATCTTTTGAGAGTTGCTTTGAGGATCCCATTGTCACTCTTCAGACTTGCAATTGACCACCTTAAATACCTTTTCTCATGATTGGACACACCTGTCTATGAAGTTCAAGGCTTAACGAGCTAATCCAACCAGTTTGGTGTTGCAAGTAATCAGCATTGAACAGTCACATGCATTCAAATCAGCAAAATTACAAGGGGACCCACATTTTTTACACAGCCAGTTTTTCACATTTGATTTAATTTCATAGAACTAAATATTGCGTTACTAAAAATCTTTGTTTGGAAAACACCCCAGTACTCAGATGTTCGTAGGAAATGAAAGACATACTACTGTTATCTTCTTTGTTGAAAGTAGAGTAAATTATTATGCAGGCTGAGAGGGGTTCCCAAACTTTTTCATATGACTGTAAATCCTGGTCAGTGTAAAAAGTAACGCACGTGCATGCGTCTGCTGCCACTCCCCAAATTCCTCCCAGAATTACGCCTCTTTGAATATGCAAATCAATATAAATAGCCCTTAAGCTCAGCGTTCTGTGAAAAGATAATGGCAAAAGCACGGGGGAAATAGAAGAATTTCAGCAAATACCAAGGGGCAAGGAAAAACGTACTATTTGTTGGTATAAACAGTGGTATAAACAACAAAAGGAAGTTGATTGAGTGACATAGAGTGTTGGAGAAACTCGAAAGCTTAAGTTCACAAAGTTGCACAATGCCTGAAATAAAAAAGAAGTTGTCAGATATCAAAGTCACCATGAAAAGGCGAGTCATAGCCCACCGTCTGAGTGTCATATAAAAACTTATTAAGATACAGAGAAAAAAAAATAGGGACACAGTGGGAAAAAAGCTTGAAATATCAACTTTAATTTCGAAATTTCCACTTTAATCACGTAGTATATTTTGTCATTAAAGTAGAACATCATAAACTTGACCTTAAAATCATTTAATTTACTAGTTTCTCAAGTCCCATTGTAGCTAAAGTAGCACATTAAATGCTTTGTATTCTTTGTGTTTTTCTATGTGCTCTATGTGTCTGAATCACTACATGTTTCTTAAATGGGCTTTCTCTTCCTCCGACAGGACAAAGAATCCATTACATTCATGATATTACAGCTCTCTGAATAATCTAAATACTGAGATGTATACTTGATATTTTCATGATGATAGCAGTTAAAGTATATTATTAAACATGGGAACACGGTGATGCAGTGATATTGACGAGCTGGTGCCCTGTCTAGAGATTGTTCCTGTCTTTCGCAGAAGAACTTGCGTACACCAAGCATTTAGCTGGCGTAAAAATGTATGTGCCTTTACGCCAAGTTTACGTTTTATACATCGCGATGTGAGCGTGGAAACGAGCTTACACAACACCACACGCCACACAACGTATCCACTTGCTTAGTCATGTAGCACCCCTCTACTCAGGCTCCCTTTTCAACCTGCGAGGTAGAGATGGGGAAATGATACTGAAGCATCAAAGCTTGTGTCAGTTAATCTGAAGCATAGTGAGTTGAATCAATGTGTTGGAGCTTGTGTCAAAACACCGCTGTCACGTGACCTGTGATGTACAAAGCTTTGAACGTCATCAGTGCTTCACAGCACGCTTTATTGGTTTTACAGTGTTTTATCGCTTTGATAGCTTTGGCGCTAAATTAACAAGTAGCCTATATAAAATGCATTATTCTTATTTAACAATGTTGGGTTATGAGGAGAGAAAGATTTGGAGAGCTTTGGTGACAGATGTCGACTAACAGCGGAAAACTGCGTTCAAATGTTAGTATAAATGGACAGGGACCTTAGCAGAATAAAATCAACATTGACTTTTCTGACCTGTTACTGGTGACATGAGACTAAAACAGTGAGTGCTGCTTCACTTGTGCTCTTGAGAGTTTGCCTTGACCTCAGTTAACCACCAGATGTCACTGTTCATACCGGGGCTGAGGCTTCAAAGCTTCGAATCTTTTTTGGCACAAATAGAAAGAAAGCCTCAAAGCTTCATGAGGCTTCATTTTCCCATCACTACTGCGAGGCGCTGCAGCGACAATGAGGTACAGCTGGGATGTGGGCAGGGATCAGGGAGGGGCGGGGATGGAATACTGTGGGTGTGGTCAGTAGACAGTCAGTCTGATGCCTTTATGTTAGTCGCAGACTCGCAAAAGAGTACATGGTTTCTTAACCTTTGGCCACAGTCCCAATGTTAAGGCACAATAATCTGAAAAAAAAAAAACGTTAATGCATTACAATTCAAACCTTCACATACAGAAAACCGCGACGCAAAGCGCCATAACTTATGTGAAATAAACTAACATTAGTCAGAAGTTACCTTGGTTCAAAGCACACAAAATATAATGATGTAACGTCAAGTTAATAGTACGTGTACATTCGAATAGAAGACAGCAAAAAGAAACTCATTCATAAATGTGACTAGAAAATGATTAAATAACTGATGTGACGCATGAATAACAGCTGTTTTCATATGGCTAAACATAGAAATGCTTTGGCGGACCGAGTAAAACTCCCTGCAGCGGTAAGCGGGACGAAATGGGACGGGTAGCTCCGACCCGCCCATATCTATCCGTGCAAAGGAGGATGACGTTACAAAGGCGGGTATGAAAGCCTAGTCCGATTCTGTCAGACCTCGCCCCAGAGCTCCGTCTCCTCTCCAGAGGCGGCCTTAGTGGTGTGCTGGGCCTACGGCTAACCAACCCCAAGCAGGGCCGGTTTACGTCAAATGCTATTACCGGTATGTGGGGACTGTATAAACTTGCGAGCGAATTTAATAAAAATAATGTTAAAATACGCCGGATTTTCTCATTACAGTATTTGGCTAAATTTTGCAAGATAACACGCGGACTTAATCAAAATTGAATGACATAATCAATTAAAAAAGTGCAATTCATAACTCGATGACAATACCACGACAGTGCGAAATGCGATGCGGTGTCATGCGGAAATTAGCAGAACCTCTTCTAGAAAAGTACCGAAATTGTAAGTATGCTCGGAGTCTCGATATGCAGGATGTCATAGTCAGACCTCAAAAGTGGGGCCCCTTAGGCACGGGGCGGTCACCCCACTTGCCACCCCCAAACGCCTCTCTTGCTCCTCTCTGGCCCACAGCGAGAAATACTTGCAACAATCAACTGGCTGCCCGCACCACAGTTAATAAATTATTTATTTTAAACGACACAATCTCCACGGACCCCGCTATACCGCCTAAACTCAAGAGATTTAAACCTGTTTAATTTCAAACAGAGGAGACTGTGTGGAAACCTTGATAAAGTAGATGAAGCAGAAATCTTTCAACTTAACGGTGAATCACGTACTTGAGGACACCAGTGGAAATTAAGCAGGAAGGGCATTTAGGACTGAAGTCAGGACGCATTTCTTTGTGCAAAGATTTGTGAGTATTTGGAACAAACTACTGAGACATGAAGTTGAAATAGAAACCTAGACAACCTTTAGGAGGTATCTGGATGAGATGTGGGGACAGCTTAGCTATTGGCTAAATACGTGAGCCTGATGGATTGAATGGTAACCTCTTTCTTGTAAACTTCCTTATGTCTGTGGGTGGTTATTAGTCCAAGGTCAATTTTAAATCAAAAAAGTAGAACTGTAGCTCTTACTGACATTACAGAGCATGAAGAAACACGAATTTATGCTTCCTACTCCATTGTCCAATGACCAGACTTTAGAAATGCCAAAAGTAACTGAAAGTTGAATTAGTGGAGTAAAATCTGGCTTCTAGTGGTGTGGGTTTATATTTTAAGTGTTGCTTCATAATCTGGGTGCTACATATCTTGAGTACTGTATAATCAAGAGCTCTCAACAAATTATTCAGATCTATTTGTATTCATCTGAAGTGGCTGGATAACACCCCTGTGCCAAAAACCAATACGTTATGGAATCACAACTCCCTTCTGTTAAAAACATTGGATTATTCCCACTAGGATTAATATAGTGTACCAAATCCAAAAAAAAAAAAATGGTACTTTCTTTCCCACATCTGTTCTGGCTGATAAACAGTACAAGACTAATAACACTTGCTCCCCCACATTCAGGTAGTTTTCACCCTTGGGGCATATGCCTGCTCAGGAGGCACTCATTAACACATGATGGATGTGTGGGAGCATCTTCAGGGCTCTCACCAGGGATGGTGCCATCACTAATACCCTTTTTCCCTCATATAAGAACAGTAACAGTTGAAAAGTGCTTTTTCGTTTACTTGATTGACATGCCTGTTAGATGGGATTCACATGACTGCTACCCCGATCCTTTACTTTGTTCCGTCCGATTCCATTGCACACCATAACCAAACTGAACTGCACCCAATTACACAGCACAGTGGATTAAAAAAATACTCAGTGGTGTAGATTTAAATTAAATTCATAAATTTGCCACTTTTGCACAGTCATGCTGCAGGGGTGCTTTTTATCTGTACATTATAGACCAAAAAAAAATTGCATTTTTTTCACTGAAAATTTTAATATAATAAAAAGGAGTAGAAAGATGTCTGAATAGTTTCTGAATCCACTGCTACATACATACTAGTCTTTTACAGTATATGTATTTTGTTTTTAACCATCTTACATCACTCGCTTTCCATTTTGTTATTGATTTCTTACCCTGCTTTTTATATTTGAGATGTATAAATCCCCAAGAAAAATAATTTTTTTTTTATAGACTTCTGGGATAAAACTCCTAGTTAAGACATTGGCTGGTTTACCGAATCAAAAACACATCTTAAAAGTTACAAAAAGGTGTTACCATTCCTTGGTAGGTTGAGACCACACAACCACTGGAGTAGCTACTTACCCTGCTCAAATCTGGGATTGATCAAATGTGACTCTCCAGAACCTTCCACACTCCAACAACCTCTGAAGAAGATAACAGCCCAAGCACTAATAGAACCTCAGCTGACTGCTGCATTCATGACTTACCTTAAATAAGCTGAGCTTGGATCATTTTAAACAAGGCAACTATAAATTGTGTGTCATGATTTGATTTTGTTAATAAGGTTATTCAGATGTTGACTTTCCAAGGCAACACTAAGCAGAACAGCCTTTCCACAGTACTGAACGTAGGTCACGTGAGCAGCCACAACTCTCATCTGGATAAAAAGGGTAGCAGAGTGAATCCAAATCTTAACTGCCAGTGCACACAACTAAAGAAATATAAACCAAACAAACAGAAATTGTGACGGGACACAGAATTAAAAACTGGACCTGTAAAAATAAGCAAGTACTCCAAGACTATAAATGGCCTTTTCCTAGCAATACTGCTTAACTGATTCAGCCAAGTGTAAAAAAAAAAAAACAAACACCTTTATTATTAAATACCCAGTCAACCACCAGCTTTTCCCAGCAATTTAGTAACACCAATTCCCCCAATCTGCACGTGAATTGTGGGGAAAAAACTGGAGCACACTGAGAAAACCCACACAGACTCAGTAAGAATATGCAAGCTCCTTGCCGACAATGCCAAAGTTGTGAACCCTACTACCAATTGAACCATTACAGAACCAAATTAAATTTACCAGCCAGCAGACCCCCCGTGACCCTGTGTTAGGATATAGTGGGTTGTATAATGGCTGAATGGATTATCATAATCTGCATTGCTTGGTGATGTTGGATCTGTGATGCAACAGTGCTAACTACCAAGTCAGAGTTTGAGACACACAAAAGTAAAATAAACTAAACAGGAGAGATTACCATCTCTTTGCAGTTGATCAGGCATTAAAAAAAAAACTATATTCACTTAAAGACCAGAAACTTAAACCATTATTTGTCTGGAAACCAAGTACACTAATAAATGAGGAGACCTTTCAGCACATCAAGCTTACTGCATTAGAATTTAACCTCATTAACACCATAGGATTTGTGTTTATTTGGGCTTCAAGAGTAAAAATACAGACAGGCAAACAATTCTGTGTAACAAATCTGAAAACTAGAAATATTTACAGAAAAATATCTACAAGCAAGGGGTAGACAGCCCTCAAAAGAGGGAAATAGAAAAAGGGAAAGCCATTCATTTCAAACATAACCCCATGCTTTTTACCTGCCCCCTTCCACGTTGCAGAATTACAGTGGGTTTTGATAAGCGCTCTGAAAACTGACAGCTGTCCTTTAAGATGCTCAACACAGTTAAAAAATAAACTGCAGACAACCAATTGCTGTGTGAAATAGCAAGGGTCTTGGAACTTGAGTGCTTTTGGGATGCAAGTTCCGAGTGTACGTGGGTACCAGGGGATCCTCCAGCTAACAGTTCTTATGCCTCCTCATCAATCTTAGGTGCCAGGTAGTACTTCACATGTCCCATGTCTGCAATCTTGTATTCCACCACTAAAATACAGGTAAAAGAAATGGTTAAACAGATAAATGTTGTGTATTTTGAAGGGTTTTCACAAACACAGAAGCTATTAAAAGCATTGGAAAAAAACACTGTAGACAATCTGTAATAATGCATTTAATATATAAAAATGCTAATTTTTTATTAAACTAATAAAATGTATGGTAAACAATTAAATATCAGCATTTATGAACTAGATTTACTGCCTGCACCACAGTGAATGAAATAAAGCAGAAGTTCCACCTAGTGGCAAAATGAGGTATCACTAGCACATATACCCTGCTTTTTTCAGATTGTTAATCAGCACAGATAGTTGAGTAAAGAAAAAAGCAAAGACTCTTGGGACCACAACAAATAATAAACAAAATGCTCTTACCAAGAGGGATATCAGCAGACATGCTGAGAATGACAGTCTTGGACAAAGGAGTGGCTTTAGTAAAAAAGTTGAGGTAGTTCAAAGCAAAGATTAACTGGACTGGCTCATTCATCTCAATTGTCACCTGAAAACAGAAGGTAGGACAGTATAACACAAGACTTTTCTCTTGTGTTATATGGCAGCTGCACAACACATTTGACACAGAGAGCGGGGAACATATATGAATGTTATAGTGCTAAGTTTATGAGCTGTACATTTACACAATACTTTGGAGATTTACAAAATAATAAAAATCTGTGACCTTAAAAGTGAAGTGGTTAGAGCTTTCTATTTAAGGTATGATTATGAAATTTACATAATGCAAAATTTCAGTAAATCACTTACAGCCTCTTCTTCCTTGTCAACATTGCTCGTCTGAGACAGTTTGATGTTGCCTGTACCCAGTTCTCCACTGGCAGAAAATTTCACACCATCCTTTGCACAAGAAATCATTACTGCATCACCAATCTGGGACAGATCTCGACAGATGCGGGCGAACTCTGCAGAGGGCATCTTCACCACACAGCTGTACTCCTGCTCCTAATGAGAGAAAAGCAGTAACACTTTACAAGCAAATCACCATAAACTCAGTGGGGGTAGAGTGAAGACAGAAATACTGTACAATTATACATATAAATAAATACAAACAGACTTAGAATCACATTGATAATGTGCCTAAACATTGACTGGAACACTGAATTTTTAAAGACTTGTGAGAAAAAAAGCTTGTTTAACTAATGGAATTGTTACGTTTACTGGACAAATGGTTCTTAACAATGGGATACGATCTCCATTAATATGTAATTTTTTTTTATTATTATTATTATTAAAAGGTGAGATTTGTTTTTTTCTAAATGAAACTCAGAAGTCATTAAAAGGGTTCACAAACATTTTCTCAGAAATGTATTAGCACCATCTGGAAATTGCAAAGAGAATAAAAAATCCCCCAATCTACTATAATGATTCAGTCTGGTTTGGGCTACATTAAAAACGGCAAAGACAATACCAACTAAACTGCAATTATCAAAGAATAGATAATTGCAGAGTCTTAACCTTGGACATCAGCAATGAAGGCACCTGAGCTCTTTTCACAACTTATTCCAAGCATTCTTGTTCAGCTATTGTGCCAAAGAGCCACAGAGACATGTCATAGATTTGTTCTACGCTGTGGTCTCCTGAGGAAGCACAATGCTTGAATAAATTTTTCAGGAACACCTGTCCCATCACTGGACAAACCCTGAAAAGTTATTGAATTGTGGCAAAATTAAATGCCATCATGAAAAATACCCTCCATCCCTTCCAGGAGGCGCTCTCTTGGAACACTTTTAGTCACAGGCTCATTCCACCACAGTGTGCTAAGAAGCGCCTCTGGAGGTCTTTTCTGCCCACTGCTATCAGGCATTTCAATGCTTCCACCTTGGGCACTCTAAGTTTATTTTGAAATACCTGAACAATGCACATTTATTTACTTATGAATATTGATGGGCTGTATTATTTGTGCTGCAAATCGGTGTTCTTGTTTTTATGTTTCTGCTGCTGTGAAAAAAAGCCATACTCACTGGAATTCCAAGCTGCTCTACATCAAGGTCCATCAGTTTCATCTCATAGTCTGATACCTTCTCTTGGTCTAAAATAAATAAATAAATAGCTTATGACAAAGTTAACTCTACTCTAAAGTTCATTATATTTTATTTGCTTTTGAAGTAGCATGAACATAAAAAAATATATACAAACATACTGTATATAAATGCACACAAATGGCACAAATTACAAAAAACAAGCACCCTTTATTGCACATCCAGATAACTCTTCAAATCTTAACATTAGGCTAAACACTGTAAAAGACAAAGTTATATTTAAAAATGTTCAGGTAATGTTACTGATAAATTAAAAAGAACACTTACTGAGAGTCTCAAAGATTAGCGATAATGTGTCTGCATTGTCCTCTGCTCGGAGAGTAATAATATCTTCATTGCCAGCACACTTCAAGATTTTGGACATGCTATTGAAGGAGAGAAACTTTCAGTCTGAGGCATACCAAACAGGACTTGTATGATTAGTTGCATATTGCAAATTTAATTGGGCAATAGACAAGGAGGATCTAAAGTAGTCTTTATAAGAAGCCCCAATCATAACCAGATGGGGCTCCCCGATTCTGCTAATGTCATTAAAACCAGTACTGATCAACATACCATGCTTTTGTAGATATGTGGCAACGCACTGCATTGACCAGCACTACTCTCTTCCAGCTCCATAGTCTCGGTTTAAATTTGTATGTCATACTGAAGTCCGCCAGATATTTCTTATCTTGAAAGTGACTGGCTCCCGGTTCCAAGTAAGAACAACGAACAGGCTTTAACCCGTCATTGTGGAATGTGTGTTCTGAAGGTTATTGCAACATTGCAAAAAAAACAACTGGATCATAAGTTCATCTGCATGCTCTTGAGCCCAAAATCACTTAACCACTACATTAAATAGCTCATAATGGGCACGGAATTTTAAAAAGTTCATGCTGGATCACAGAATACATTACGAGAGATTTTTTTTTTTTACATTTAAATTAAAATGTACTGGGGAAGAGGAACTGCAAACCAATTTGAAAAACTAAAGCAAATTAAAACAATCGAATAGAAAATTTATTTATAGGGATCCGCACCCAACAAAACGTACCATATAAAAAATAGTTTAAAAAAAAAAAAATCACACTAAAAAGACAATCTTAAACTGCTAAGGGGAAAACCGCGCGCAATGGAGAAAAGATGCAGCAGCCGCTGCAGTCGCTTGCTTTAAACGTCATCGACAGTTTCCGCGCGGCTTGCAGCTGACACTAGCATACCATTCGCGCCAAACGGCCTACATCTACATTGGCGCCTACATACGTCACATGAAGTAAAACAACTCCCTTCCAAACCTGCGCGGGAAAACGCGACGACCTTAAAATCTCCACTAGTAATCTTGATGGCACAGTGCTTCTTTAAAGAATCGCGTCACCGGACAGGCGAAGCCAATGTAGCATGTTCTGGAAAGTGCTGTTTATACGCTCTACCTCGGGGAGTTAGTGAGACGTCAATCCCAACTTCCGGCCTTTTTTAAGCCATATGCCCGGACATGTCTTTGGGTTGCAGTAAATTTATATCATTTTGGTTCAGATATGACCACGAACGTGAACTCGGTTATAGAATAACCGGCCCACCTAACTATAGTCACATGCTGCACTACTATAAGGCCACACGGAGTTACTTCGTCAATAAGAAAAGGCTGTACGTAATCACCACACTATTTGCACGCCGAGTGCGCTACCTTAAACACAATACTAAAAATTTCAATATCAGAGTATCTGAATCTTGTAGAAATGTACGACAAACTGTACAGTTCTATATTCTTTCTACTACTATTCTACGTACCTGCTGAGGTTCACCCCCATTGCAAGATTCCTGTCACATCGATAAGAATCAAAACCATCGTGGCGCAAGGTGAGCTGCACAAGGGAGACATGAGAAGAATCCATGCTCTGCAAGGATATGCCGCTTGAACTGATGTCCCAACACGCCTCTGTGATCAAGTCCTTCAAGGCTTCTAGCACCTTCTTCAAGATGGATCCCTGGACAAGCCGTGCCTCAAACATTATGAATGAAATATGGAAGTTCTGTAACGGAGATGAGGGGGGGAAAAAGTGTCCGGCGTTAAACCTGAAGTGCTCCGATCACTCTCCTCGCGCCAAATGATCTGAACTTTGCGCGCGCTGGAGGTTTACTTCAAGACTGCTTACGTCAGCTATCCACTCCTCCTCAACAAATGTCGGTCGCCATTTCGGCATCTGGTAGCTTAAAAGCGTCCGTGACAGTGAGCACTTCTGAGCCAAAATGGCGTCGTTTCCGGTACTGGCGACACCCGCTGCTTCTCCACGTGACAGTGGAGTGTTGGTAAGGCGCGAAATATTTTTGACTTTAGAAAGCGCCTCTTTATAAACAAAGGGAATGCAGCGAGACATTGGCTGTTTTGAGTAAGCGCCGAGTCTTCTAGGATTAAGATATTAAAATGGCCTTTTCAGCTTTCAGTTGTCTATTTATAGATACAGT
>JANRMT010062796.1:74607458-74645071 GCA_026402145.1 Polypterus bichir lapradei
CTATCTATCTATCTATCTATCTATCTATCTATCTATCTATCTATCTAGTTAATCTAATATTTTTAAACATATATTTAAGAAAGCAATGCACATTCAATAACTTTCGTATAACCTCTATAATTTTTGTGACTTTTGATTTTGATGTTTTTTTGATTTTAAACTTCATTTGGCAGCCCGATGTTTGTACACTTTTTCTGGTATGTCCCTATGAATCATCCAGCAGTAGTCTGCCATCTTACTGACATCCCAACATCCCTGGTACCTTCTCCTATAATCTTGATATTCTGATAAAATCTTTCACTCTGCTCTTCGTTCATCACTCCAAGATTTTCATGGAAAAATTCCAAATGTGAATCCAAAAAGTGAACTTTGAGACTCATGTTGCAATCCAATTCATTGCATTGCACCATCAAAATCTGTATTAGAAAACAGTTTTCTAATATCAGGTCTGGCAAAAATGCTCTCTTTCAGTTTAGCTACTGTAATAAAGATGCTTTATAGCGCCCGACCCGGCACAGACTGACGCAGAGGCATGTACAAACTGAACAGAGGCTTTATTTTTCTTCCCCCGTGGGCACACGACTTCCCCATGACCCACAGGTAATACACAGTCCCAACACAAGTACAACACAACAGCACCAAATACTCTCTTTGTCTTTACCACCACTCCTCCTCTAGCTTAGTCCTCCTCCTCCTGACTCTGGCTCCCGAGTGGTGGTGGCTGGCCCTTTTTATAGCCCACCCGGAAGTGTTCCAGGTGCTTGACCACCTGGTCCTAATTGCACTTCCAGGTGGGGCTGAAGACTCATCCAGCCGGGCTGTTGACTCCATGGAGCTCCCCCTAGCGGCCATCCGAGCTCCCAACCAGGCTGTGGAAGACTCCATCTCCCATGGAGCCATGCGACCGGTTGGGAAATTACCGTTGGCCAGGGATGCTGCCACCAAGCGTCCCAGGGGAGGTATCGAGCTGCCCATGGTTGCTCCCCCGGAAAAGATGCAGTAGGGCGTCCTGGCCAGGCATGGGACCCGGCTGTCCATCACACTACAGACAAACTTTTGGCACAAATACATAAAACAGGTTCCATTGGGCTTTGATAATACGTAAATGAAGCTTAATATGAAGCGCTGGTAGCAGCATTTTATCTGGTTCCATTAAGCTAGTTCTCATGATGTTTTTGGCACTCAAGCTGAACCTGCTCTGTTCAAATTTAAATGCCTTTAAATGAAAACCTGTGGTCATCTTACTGTCACCTACAAGCCTGTTATTGACAGCAGCAGCTCTCCATTATTTAAGCCAGATGTCAAAAACAGGTAATAAAATAAATAAAAAAAATGTGTCCTACGTGTACCTTCAGAGCCTTTCCTCTATATCCCTTGTGTGTTTGAAATGCTCTTGACTGGCGCTCCCTCTCTTGAGTGCATTCCTCTAAAGTCTGCTTCTAAGACTGTGTCGTTTTGAAGGGACCTGCTCATCTCCTGTTCACTTTTATACTTCTTGTCTTTGACGGCGACTCTCAGTGTGCCTCCTAAACATTTACTCCTCCTTGTGTATCTCACATTTGCATTTCCTCTTTTGATTGCATCACCAAACTCAAACTGACCAATCACACCAAAGCAAAACTGACTGAACAGATTTCTCAGTGGGATCGGACACACACACACACAGACCTTATTGTTTTAATATACAGTATATATACTGAAGTATAGTGTAGTATATCTGTTTATCTATTTTACACAGTAAGATGCACAGAACTATCAGGCTCACACATATGAAACAATGGTGATCATTGTAGTTAATTTTCTGGAGAAGATTTTCGAAACTTTAAACATAAATGTTAATATTGGAAAATATTAAATTCAAACAAGTTGTCATTAAAAAAATTTAAAAACAGTAATTGAGAGCTAAAACATATATTTTGTAAAAAAAAAGTTACCCGATGGAGAAAAACAGTTTTCATTTTTGAATTCAGTGCCCAAAAATATATAAAAATAACATGGAATAATTAAAGCCCTACTAATTTTCCTCTCTCATAAATGGTGCTAAGTTTTGACCTAGAACTCTTTTTAGGACTGTTAATAAACTCCCCAATACCATGGAACAGTGTCAGGCTTTCTTACATTTCTTTGATACCAGAATTGATCAAATATATCACAGTTTCTGATCTGCCATCTCCATCATCAAGACTCACTTGTTTCTCGCCTGTTGGCTCTCTCGCCATCTCTGAACTTAAGTCTAATTCCTCCTTCTGTCTTCTTGGTCCTTCTCCCACTACTCTGCTTAAGACATGTTTATCCATAATTAGTATTCCTGTTGCCTCATTGCATGTTTCATTTCAGGTTCTGTCCCTACTGCCCTCAAAACTGCTGCAGTTACCCCAATCCTTAAAAAAACCTGATTTGGATCCTTCTTCTCTCTCCAGTTACAGGCCTATCTCTAATCTCCCTTTTTTGGCTAAGGTGATGGAACACGTGGTTGCTACACCAGTCCATGCCTTTCTTCTAGACAATACACTGTATGAGCCTTTTCAGTCTGGTTTTCGTACACAGCACAGCACTGAGACAGATCTTCTCCATGTAGTTATTGATCTTATCTGGTCTGCAGATTGTAGTTCATTTACTATTCTCCTCCTTCTTAATTTAAGTACAGCATTTGACACTGTTAATCATGAAGTCCTCTTCTTTTCATCTCTCCACTTTAGGGATCTCTGGCTTAGACTTTCAATGGTTCACATCATATCTTTGTAATAGGCAACAGTCTGTCACACTCGGCAGATATAAATCCTTCACCTCACCTGTGTCGCATGGTGTCCCTCAGGGTTCAGCCCATGGGCCATTACTCTTTCTACTTTATATCCTTCCTTTGAGTCAGATTATTTGCAGAGATGGCGTTAACTTCCACTACTATGCAGATGATATAGAGTTATGCAGTTATATCATAGTACACACTCCCCTACAGACTCACCTCCCAGAACACTCACTGACTGTATCACTGATCTTAAGCTATGGATGGAAAATAACTTTCTCATACTTAATGCCAATAATGTGTAAGTGTTACTGGTAGGCCCAAACTCCCTACTTTCTAAGGCATCCAAATTCTCTGTTTCTATTGATGCTACACTTGTCAAACCTGCTCCTGTTGTCAGAGATCTTGGTGTTTTGTTTGATTCATCACATTAGGTCTTTGTCCAAAACTTCAATCTATCATCTCTGTAACATTGCCCACTTCCGTCCATTTTTGTCCATTAATGATACACAAACTCTGGTTCATTGTCTCATATTGATTATTGTCATTCCCTTTTCATTGGCCTCCCTGCAAAATCTATACAGAAGCTACAGTACATTCAGAACTCCACAGCCAGAGTCGTCACCCACACAAAGCGTTCTTCTTACATCTTCCCTGTTCTCTCCCAATTTCACTGGTTACCAGTTCCATCAAGGATTAAATTCAAGATTCTACTTCTCATCTTCAAAGCCCTACATAACCTTTCCCCTCTCTACCTCACTCAGCTTCTAGCTCCATACACTCCTTGTCGCTTTCTCAGGTCCTCGAGGAGTAATCTCCTTACTGTCTCACGCACCAGACTCTCCACCCTGGGAAGCAGGTCCTATGGTGTTATGGCCCCTCAACTCTGAAACTGTCTTACTCAGTGTCTCCGAGATTCTCCACCTTTAAATCTCAACTCAAAACTTTACTCTTCAATGAACTTTTGTCTTCTGTGTGATGGCTTTTTCCCCCTCCCCCTCTGTATATAAAGTGACCATGGGTTTGTGAAAGGCGCTCTATAAAAGCAACTTATTATTATTATTATTATTATTATTATTAAAAATTTTTTTCAATGTATACCTGCTATCTATTAACTTTGGTCAGCAGTTCCTGTGAGTAACTATGGGGGACATTGCCTATTCACATAGGTATACAGGTTTTTGCATAATTTTATTAGATAAACATACTAAAGAGCAATTTAGAAAGGGTGTTACATGTTTCTTCCGGATCCCTTTATCTGTTATATTTCATCTAAACATCTAATGCAATCAATTATGATGACATATATTGGGGCACATGCTTCTTCACAACACTTTTTTTTTATAAACAAATGTATTTTCATCAAGAGTGTTCTGAATACATTAGAAATATCTGATGTTTATCTGAATTTTAATGTGTACTTACACCTAAGCCAATAATTACAGATTCAACAGGCTATCATTAAAATATGCAGTTTCATCAAACATATAAAGAAGTGTTTCATCCACAAAGAATGAGTCACTTGTCAACAACCGGCGCTAATTAAAAATGTAATCGACTTTGCATTGATAATAGAAGTGACATGTACAAGTGACTTGGCAATAAATCCCAGATACTGAAGATGACACAACAGTACATAGTCCTGAGAATGACAAAAGATGATGATTCATTGTCTAGCTCAAAGGTTAAGTCTATTATCATAGTGAAAAGGAACAATTTCTATTTCAGGAAATCTTACTAATTTAGAGAATACAAGAAATGCAGAAAGGTCCTCAGCTGTTTTATGTTTCTGTCAAATGCAAGGGGAGAGAACATAAAGCATGTAGTCTTGCTGCCAGAGGTGGATTAACTTACTTGAGGGCTCCTTAGGCTGAGGCCAGCTTAGAACCCCCTATGACCTTCATTTTAATACAAACACCCTACTCTCTGCATCTTATCTTCAGAAAGTGAAATATAGCAAGTATGAAATGCAAATCACTGCATGGCACTTGATACACACAACATTGCTTTTAACATACCAATGTAGCAATATATTATGAGTCATAGACATGTGCCTAATAAAATACTTCTTCTTCTTTTGGCTGCTCTCGTTATGGGTTGCCACAGCGAATCATCTTCTTCCATATCTTTACTATTCTGGCTTTTAAACCAACCATATGATATCAGCAACATAGACTGAAGGCATAAGCAATGTGAGCTAGTTGCATACAGCATAGAATGAGGTCACTTCCACCAGTCTAAACAGTGGTCTACTGCTGTCTGGTCAGTCAACCAATAACACCCACAAAAAGGTAAATGAATGACCAACACAAAATAGCACATTAGCAAAATATATGTACCTACCTTCATACTTATATTTTTTATTCTGGTGTTCTTAGTAGCAATCCTTTAGAAGTCTTGTAAAATCCAGTTTAAAGGGAATCATTTTCAAAGGGCATCAGTGTTAGACTGTTAAGTCTTTCCTATTGTACTGTAAATCTCAGTCCAAATTACACCAAAGCAATAAAGAGCATTCCTCAATGGCATTAGTGTCAGATAATCAGGGATTGTCCCTGGACTTTTGTCTAGACTTGCACATCACAATTGGCCAGACACCAACTATTCTTGCACCCTTTAATACACATGCACATACTGTAATATTACCTGATGATTTAAAAGTAAGGTAGTGCATTCAGGTTCTTAGATTCCCCAACACCCCCAAGCTGCAGGTTATTGTTTCAAGCAGATTTACAATCAATTAATCATTTTTCCATTTTATTGATCTCATTGTTTGAATTATCTAGCTTTTATTCCTTCTCTTGTTTTGCATTAATAAAAGTGCAGTAATGTCATAATCGCATGTATGAGCGATTAAGAAAGTTTTATTTTTGCTATATCTTTAAATTTTTGTTTGTTTTACCATTTTCTTTTTAACTCTATGGGTTTACTTGCTTAATTGTAGCTAAATACTGAGAATCAATCAATCAATCAATCAACATTTATTTATATAGCACATTTTCATACAAGAAAATGTAGCTCAAAGTGCTTTACAAAATGAATAGAAAAATAAAAGACACAATAAAAAAATAAACATAAGTCAACATTAATTAACATAGAATAAGTAAGGTCCGATGACCAGGGTGGACAGAAAAAACAAAAAAAAAAACTCCAAAAGCTGGAGAAAAAAAAATAAAATCTGTAGGGGTTCCAGACCAAGAGACCGCCCAGTCCCCTCTGCACTTATCAATGATAAGTGCAGCCAATCTCGGGGTCAACAACAGTGAATAGCAAAGGACAGCAATTTACGTGCTGTCCACTTGTGCCCTTATAAGTAAATACTGTCGTAACTAACCAGAATATTAAACAAAAAACATATTATAAAGGCAAGACAGTTTTATGCATCTAACACATGCATTCTTGCTTCATTCAGGAAAAAAATCATCACCAGTTTCTGGACTGAAAGAAAAAAAAATAGAATTTTGGAAATAAAAGCATATGTAGGAGTTAAAGTCCAGTTACAGGAGGCTGATTTAGTGGGAGTCCTGGAGCCTGATATGGCACAAGCTGTGTGGATATTTCTCTGTCCCTCAGCTCTCTGATACTCTTGCGGACTACGCGTGGGCATGTGATTGGAGAACTTATGGGGGAGGTCGTTGGGATTCAGTAACCTCCGTGATTCAGGTGCTCCACTGGATAACCAATTGGAATGCTGCTTGATTTACTTGACTTGGTTCAGATAATTCTCCTCACAACCCTAATCTGATCCATACCGTAACCGGGCATATCACGTAACATCACTTACTTATAATGCAAAGCGGCAACCTCCTCAACGGAACAGAGCTCTAGAGCACTGCAGCCTGACTCAGATGGGGTTAGTGCTGTTTCACGAATCGTCCAATTAACATCATTGAAGTTCACCTGTTGTGATAATTTTCCATTAATGAGCAGAGAGACAACTTCAAGTCAACACCAGTCAGGAGCACAGAAAAGAAAAAAAGTGAAAGCAAGAAGAAGCAGCTTGTGCTACATTTGAAAGTGTGTTTTAGAAATCTAAATTTCACCAACTCCCAGTTACTTCCATTGCCACTATTCTAAAGGTTACTGGAGTACAGTGGAGTAGCATTATGTGTAATAGTTTTGACATTGAATGTTTAACAGCTATTATCTAATGTTAAAGTACCTAGCTGACACATGGCTTTGGCTTATTTCTAACCCCCCTGTAGTACTAGGGTGTTGTACCATGTTAGCCATTATGGATGTAATGAGAAATCAAGCAACATGACACCTTTTATTGGCTAACTAAAAAGATTACAATATGCAAGCTTTCGAGGCAACACAGGCCTCTTCTTCAGGCAACCCCCCCTAAAACCTCAGGACCTCTACACGTTATTCAAGGCTGCTAACATTAGCTGACATATGAGTGATGTTGCATTGAAAATGTGTGTACATTTCACCAACACACAGGAGCTCTTACTTACTAGTTGGTAATTAGCTGAATTGTGGAAAAGCAACTTTGACATACAAAAAGTATAATTAGCTCATATCAACTTCAATTGTTGGCTCATTTTATTGGTATAGCTAAGATTACTAATTTAGGTAATGCCTTATTGTTATCTGCTCCCATTTGAATGACAAAATGAAGTTTAGATAAATTCATAAGTGTAGATGATAAATTCACTTGTTCATTTTTTAGATATCTACATATTCAGTTTCATGTTGACCCTGTATTTACTGCATTAGGTAAGTTCATTAAGCACGTTCAGTAGTAATATTAGTAATTTTTATTTTATCTTTACTATTATTAGTAGAAGTAGTAATAGTAGTATTAAAATTGCTTTTGGTGCTGTTGTATCATGTCACAAGTGACCCCTGTTGACATATTAATACCCTGGACCATTATTATTATTATTATTATTATTACTACTACTACTACTACTAATTAGGCCTTCATTTATTAAGGAAACACATCATTTGATATATCATTGCCATATACCATTGAAGTCCAAATCTAAAGGTTGCCCTCTAAAATGCTGCAATCCTCCCAATTACACGTTTTTCAAACCTTTAGCTCATCAAGACATACAGTACTTGTGGTCAGCCATTGCACAACAATCTATCAGCAGCTTGGCTGTCATCAGCATCAACTCAGACCTCATGTGATGACCTCAGAGATGACTTTGCCTTCAGAAAATGTTGACGTGTGCTGCTGTGATGTGCAACAAAGTGACTGAAGAAACTCTAACCATTCACTTTCAAGTTTTATTTTAAAAACATTATTTGCATTTGACATTAAAAGTTATAGTTAAGTTTGTGATGGGTGCTTCTTTGTTTATTTATTATTCATTTATGTATATATTTATTGTTCAAATTTAAGCAGTTATAATAAATACCAGTGTGGTGGATGGGGGTTGGGGGATACCAATATTGTCTTTTGGGTACCAGTTTGGCTAGGAGGGGCATTTGCACTTACAAAAAATTAATGCCTGGGGGTCTAACTAAACGTCTGTTCACTGCTTTCCAGTTAATGTTAACTGTACTCCACATATTTAAAATTTGGTGTCCGCATAACATAAAGAATAAACCAGTTTAGATACATGAGGGAAGAAAACAAAATCAAAATAAATGTCCTGGCTTTGAATTTCTCTTGTTAACACTGGACATCATTAATTTTTCAATGTACCCTTCACCAAAGCGAACGCTGATTAATACGTTTTACTGAATGCTAAGAATATTTTGATTATATTTATACCAGTAACGGCGCACTGCACGATTACGTGCAGTGAATACACTTGACTTGAGCATTCCTAGTTTTCATACTCTTTCTCTGTATGTTTAGCATTTGTTTGCTCAGAGGTTGATGTGCCTGCTGCTTCCTGAGCAGCTCTTCTTTTCTCCACCCTAGCTGCCCACTTCTTCTCTTCTTTCGTCAGCATCTTTTTGCATTAAAACTGATTAAGTCAGTGTTTGTGTTGCAATTACTTAGTACGTTCTCTTTCATTTTTCACTTAAGCTGGCACTTAAGTCTTCAATCTGCCTCAAGAATATTTAAGATATGAAGAGGTAGGGGAAGTGAAGGCGAAGGTGGTAGGGATGAGAATGGCGCCCATAAGCATATGCCACATGGCCGCCCTGCTGACAACAACAACAACAACATTTATTTATATAGCACATTTTCATACAAATAATGCAGCTCAAAGTGCTTTACATGATGAAGAAAGAGAAAAAAGACAAAATAAATAAGAATTAAAATAAGGGAACACTACTTAACATAGAATAAAAGTAAGGTCCAATGGTCAGGGAGGACAGAAAAAACAAACAAAAAAAAACTCCAGATGGCTGGAGAAAAAAATAAAATCTGCAGGGGTTCCAGGTCACGAGACCGCCCAGCCCCCTCTAAGCATTCTACCTAACATAAATGACCTCAATCAGTCCTCATGGTATTCAGGGTTCTCATGGAAGAACTTCATGATGACGGTCATGTAGACTTCTGGCCTTTTATCCATCAATGTAGGGACATCACGGTGCTTTGATGAGGTGGTGGTGGCGCAGATCGCCACCACAGAAAACTGGAAAAAGAACAGAAGAGAAAGTAGGGGTTAGTACGGATTTTGAATATGAATACCATGCATAATAATGATAATTACTTAAATATACAGAGCATCAGGATTAAACTAAGATGAAGCTATGAGAAAGCCATGTTAAAGTAATGTGTTTTCGGCAGTGTTTTAAAGTGCTCCACTGTATTAGCCTGACAAATTCCTATTGGCAAGCTATTCCAGATTTTAGGTGCATAACAGCAGAAGGCCGCCTCACCACTTCTTTTAAGTTTAACTCTTGGAATTCTAAGCAGACACTCATTTGAAGATCTAAGGTTATGATTTGGAGTGTAAGGTGTAAGACATTCTGAAATATAAGATGGAGTGAGATTATTTAAGGCTTATAAACTATAAGCAGGATTTTAAAGTCAATTCTAAATGACACAGGTAACCAATGTAGTGACATCAAAACAGGAAAGATGTGCTCAGATTTTCTTTTCGTAGTTAAGATCCTAGCAGCTGCACTCTGCACCAGTTGCAATCAATTTATGTCTTTTTTGTATAGTTCTGAGAGGAGTCAGTTACAGTAATCTAGTCGACTGAAAATAAAAGCGTGAATTAATTTCTCAGCATCTTGCAATGTTATATGAGGTCTAACTTTTGCAATATTTCTTAAGTGGAAAAATGCTGTCCTAGTAATCTGATTAATATGTGATTTAAAATTCAGGTCAGAGTCAATAGTTATCCCTAGATTTCTTTACCTCTGTCTTGACTTTTAATCCTAATGTATCAAGTTTGTTTCTAATAACCTCATTATATCCATTATTGCTAATCACTAAAATTTCTGTTTTCTCCTTATTTAGTTTGAGAAAATTACTACTCAGCCATTCAGAA
The DNA here is from genome assembly GCA_026402145.1 of Polypterus bichir lapradei. Classification (NCBI taxonomy): domain Eukaryota; kingdom Metazoa; phylum Chordata; class Cladistia; order Polypteriformes; family Polypteridae; genus Polypterus; species Polypterus bichir. The sequence continues at coordinate 74,617,611 of JANRMT010062796.1, forward strand.
ACACAAGTAAAACATTGTGTCAGTGAATCAAGAGAGTCAGGGTCGTCAGGCGCTATTGATAAGTACAGCTGTGTGTCATCAGCATAGCTATGGTAGCTCACTTTATGCCCCGAGATAATCTGACCTAATGGAAGCATGTAAATCGAAAAGAGCAGCGCACCCAGGATAGAACCTTGTGGAACGCCATATAGAATATCATGGGTCTTTGAAGTATAATTACCACAACTTACAAAGAATTTTCTACCTGCCAGGTAGGATTCAAACCAATTTAAGACATTGCCAGAGAGGCCCACCCATTGACTAAGGCGATTTCTAAGAAAATTGTGATCAATGGTATTAAATGCGGCACTCAGATCTAAGAGGATGAGAACAGATAAACGGCCTCTGTCTGCATTTGCCCGCAAGTCATTTACTACTTTAATGAATGCAGTTTCTGTACTGTGATTTGTTCTGAAACCTGACTGAAGCTTATCAAGAATAGCACGTTTATTGAGGTGGTCATTAAGCTGCATAATGACTGCCTTCTCTAGAATTTTACTTAAGAAAAGCAGGTATAGGTCTAAAATTTTCAAAAGCAGAGGAGCGGAGTCAAGATTATTTTTCTTAAGCAGGGGTTTAACTACAGCATTCTTAAGACAGTCTGGGAAGACCCCCGTATCTAATGACGAGTTTACAATGTCAAGAATACTATCAATTAGTATGCCTGATACTTCTTTGAAAAAACTTGCTGGTATTGGGTCGAGGATGCAGGTGGAGGGTCTCAGTTGAGAAATTATTTTATATAAATCAGGTAAATCTATCCTGGTGAAAGAATTTAATTTGTTTAAAATGGAGTACCGGCATTTAAGTGGTTCAGTATTGGTGAGATGTACTATATTATTTCTAATATCATTAATTTTTGGATTAAAAAATACAGCAAAAGCCTCACAAGTTTCACTGGAAGTTTTTTTGAGGCCTTCCATTGAGTGACCTGGATTTACCAGACGATCAATCGTAGAGAATAAGACTCTGAGATTACTAGCATTGTTATTTATAATTCTAGAGAAATAACAGCGCCTCTCAAGATGGACAATGTTGATGTATGCTGTTATTTTAACCTTCAGTATTTCATAATGGACAGTCAGTTTAGTTTTTCTCCATTTACGCTCAGCTCTTCAGCATGTTCTCTTAAGATCAAACACTCTTTGGGTCTTCCACGGTATAACAGTTCTAGAAGATTTTCAGGGGCGACTATGTCAGCAGCAGTTCTCACCTTAGTATTAAAATTTTCCACCTTACTATTTACATTATTCTCACTATTGTAGTAAGCACTGGTTGCTTAGAATGTTTGTAAATTTTGAAGCTGCTCATGAACCAAAGAAGCGTTTTTTAACAATATGCTTCTCGTGAATATTTTCTGTCATTATTTCTATATTAAATAGTAACAGAAAATGGTCTGATAGACCAATATCAATGATCTGCTTCACATTAACTTTTAGTCCTTTAGTAATTACTGTCTAACGTATGACCTGCTTTATGTGTAGGCTGACTAATGTGCTGGCTCAAATCAAAAGAGTCCAAGAGGTTCATGAATTTTTTTTACTTCCGGGTCACACTAATTATCGATATGAAAGTTAAGGTCACCGACTATTAGGAGTGTGTCATAGTTTGTAATTACAATTGACACCAAGTCTGATAATTCCTCAAAGAAAGACGCATTGTATTTAGGAGGTCTACACACGGATAATACTAGAAACTGAGAACCTCCACGAATAACAACGGTAAGATTCTCAGAGGACTTGAATTTACCAAAACTGGCCGCTGCCGAGAGTTGATTCTACAATAAAATAAAAATAATAATAAAAAGAGGAATAACCTTGGAGTTCAATCATCACCCCGAAAGTGGATAGTAGATGTCACGTAGTATACAGTGGGTACGGAAAGTATTCAGACCCCCTTCAATTTTTCACTCTTTGTTATATTGCAGCCATTTGCTAAAATCATTTAAATTCATTTTTTTCCTCATTAATGTACACACAGCACCCCATATTGACAGACAAAAAAAAAAAAATTTTTGAAATTGTTGCAGATTTATTAAAAAAGAAAAACTGAAATACAGTATCACATGGTCCTAAGTATTCAGACCCTTTGCTGTGACACTCATATATTTATATTTGTGTGGAGTTTACATGTTCATCCTTGAGATCATCTTCATTTGAGTCCAGCTGTGTTTGATTATACTGATTGGACTTAATTAGGAAAGCCACACATCTGTCTATATAAGACCTTACAGCTCACAATGCATGTCAGAGCAAATGAGAATCATGAGGTCAAAGGAACTGCCTGAAGAGCTCAGAGACAGAATTGTGGCAAGGCACAGATCTGGCCAAGGTTACAAAAAAATTTCTGCTGCACTTAAGGTTCCCAAGAGCACAGTGGCCTCCTTAATCCATAAATGGAAGACGTTTGGGACGACCAGAACCCTTCCCAGAGCTGGCCGTCCGGCCAAGCTGAGCTACCGGGGGAGAAGAGCCTTGGTGAGGGAGGTAAAGAAGAACCCAAAGATCACTTTGGCTGAGCTCCAGAGATGCAGTCAGGAGATGGGAGAAAGTTGTAGAAAGTCAACCATCAGTGCAGCACTCCACCAGTCAGGGCTTTATGGCAGAGTGGCCTATCGGAAGCCTCTCCTCAGTGCAAGACACATGACAGCCCGCATGGAGTTTGCTAAAAGACACCTGAAGATTCTCTGGTCTGATGAGACCAAGATAGAACTTTTTGGCCTTAATTCTAAGCGGTATGTGTGGAGACAACCAGGCACTGCTCATCACTTGTCCAATACAGTCCCCACAGTGAAGCATGGCGGTGGCAGCATCATGCTGTGGGGGTGTTTTTCAGCTGCAGGGACAGGACGACTGGTTGCAATCGAGGGAAAGATGAATGCGGCCAAGTACAGGGATATCCTGGACAAAAACCTTCTCCAGAGTGCTAAGGACCTCAGACTGGGCCGAAGGTTTACCTTCCAACAAGACAATGACCCTAAGCACACAGCTAAAATAACGAAGGAGTGGCTTCACAACAACTCTGTGACTGTTCTTGAATGGCCCAGCCAGAACCCTGACTTAAACCCAATTGAGCATCTCTGGAGAGACCTAAAAATGGCTGTCCACCAACGTTTACCATCCAACCTGACAGAACTGGAGAGGATCTGCAAGGAGGAATGACAGATGATCCCCAAATCCAGGTGTGAAAAACTTGTTGCATCTTTCCCAAGAAGACCCATGGCTGTATTAGCTCAAAAGGGTGCTTCTACTAAATACTGAGCAAAGGGTCTGAATACTTAGGACCATGTGATATTTCAGTTTTTCTTTTTTAATAAATCTGCAACAATTTCAAAAATTCTTTTTTTTTGTCTGTCAATATGGGGTGCTGTGTGTGCATTAATGAGGAAAGAATACTTTCCGAACCCACTGTATATGTACCAAACGTCAGGTCAATAGTTCAAACGGTTTGCGAGCTACAGGTGATTTAAAATCCTGGACAGACAAACGAACAGCCACGGTAGCGTATTATATATTATGTTAATGATCAGCTGTGTTAAAGAGGTGCACAAGAATTAACTTTATTTTATTGACAATTACACGCTGACCCTGAAAAACTCCTCATGGCATAAATTGCAAATTTAATTCTTTAAATTAAAAACAACAACAAAAAAAGAGTTTCCGCTTTACTTCGCTCTCACGCTTTTTTTTTTTACTTTCTCGTATTCAAAGCATCGGGAAAGCATTGGAATCGTCCAAAAATTCTATGTCGAGATTTTGATGAATCTCGTCCATTTAGACCTCCCTGACGTTCTCGTATACGAAGTATAGGTAAAGTATTGGAATCCTACAAAAATTCAATTTCGAGATTTTGATGAATCTCGATGTTTTAGACCTCCCTGAACCCAAGTACAGTACCATTCTTGGACTTTGTATGTGTGTCTGTCTGTGTGTGTGAATGTAAACACGATAACTTGAGTACGCTTTCACTTCGATCAACCACATTTTTCTTTCTTGCTTTGCTAAACAGTGCAGGGCGGCCAAGAACGAGTACGGCCGTCTGATTGGACAGTTGCACTGAGGATGCGGCGAGGACCACTCGCACCACCTCTCCCTCGCTCTCGCTCGCTTGTAGCTCAACAGCGCAAGCACAGTGAGAGAGAGAGCTCAGTGGGGAACGGAATGTATTCCATTAATCGCAATGACCAGTCCATCCCTGTAAGAAATGACAAGGGCATTTGTAACGTAACGATAGTTTTATGTTTTCCAATTAAGCAATAAAACTGCAGTTAAAGAACTCAGTCCAACTGACTTCAAACCCAAGTCGGGGGATCTTAAGATAGCCAGGGCCCCAGGCTCTATACGAATCCACCCCTGCTTTCCGCGGTCCCGCGTGTGTTGATCTTGCACGTTCAGGTGTTTCCAAGTTTTCCTTGCTTGTATTTGTTTCTCCCTCAACTCAAAACTTATTCGTGTTAGGTTAATTAGCGATTGTAAGCTGTCCATATTAGAAGTAAACGTACTCTGTGATGGAGAAATGCCCTGTCTAGGTTTAGTGTTGGCGCTTGAAGCCTTCAGCATAGGATTTGCCCCACGGCGCAAGCTAACATTGGAATAAGGGGAATAAATGAATACATACTTTGTCAAAATTTCAAAGCTTGTCAAATTTTAAGTGAAAAGAAAAATGTTACTCCAATCTTGACGCACTGATTTCGCTCTTTTTACAGTACATACGTTCTACCCTTTGACTGCTGAGTCATGCTGACTTACGAAGGCATTTCCTGCGTACATCGTGTTCATTTGGCCGCTTCTGCCGAGTCTGGCAAATATTTCGCCGTTAAGCTAACTTACCGCTGCTCTCATAGTTACAACGTCCAGAAAACACAAAAGACAAAACGATTTGTTTGCTGGAGTTGCCATGCATCGCTAGAGGGCGGTGTAGAAATACTCAATGTGCATTTCTGCCGCGAATGACGCACGAGTTAGCGGTGGGCGTAGCACATGTGCTTTTTTTCGCTTCTGTTTTCATAATCTCATCCGGTGGCGCCTGCGCAGTAAGATTGCATGTGAATGGTGTGTGTCAATGTGATCACGATGTAAGAAGTCAAAGCTGTTCTGTGGTCTCCGACACGCGTTTGGGAGCAGTCCGAAGCGCTAATCACTACGGTCTCAGGTAAGGAGAAATCGAAGATATCGGCAGGATTTTCGTGTCCTGCACCTACCTGGGGTGCTCAGAGTGGGACGGCCAGCGGTACTGACTGGGGGGAACAATGGCAGGCAGGCAGGCACTCTGTCTGACTCGTTCTTAAAAAGCGTACCACTGATTGCGATAGAGATGCTTCGTATGTGAAGCGGTAACCGAGAGCGCAGCGGGCCATGCGGGATCGAGTGCATGGAAGTGAAGGTAGGCAGACAGATGGAGACGCATGCGCCCAGGCAGTTGAGGGGCGAGTGGGGAATGCTGGTGGTGGACAGAATGACAGACAGGCCGCGAGATGGACAAGCGTGAATGGGCAGTAGTGTAGGTGAACCATTGGAGAGACGGTCTGGTGGACAGATACAAGGGGAACGGCGTGAAAATGAGGACAGTAGCCTTGAGAGACCAATCAAGAGGTGAGCAGGAACGCAGATGTAAGATGCGAGTGACCAAAAACGCCTGATACAGTAGAGATAGCGCAGTTACAGGTGGACAGACTGTCACAAGAATGAATGTTGAAATAGGTAGATAAACGAGGTCGCAGTGACGGGTTGGTCTGAGTCAAGCAACTGTGGGGCTCCTGGAGATGTTTCATAATCCATCACTTCAGAGTGGAACTAGATGGGTTGCTTTCTTCAGATGATCGGTTTTGTATGAGAGTAGGCATTTCGTTCTCCAGGGCTTGTATAATTTTTCCCGGGTGGTGCGACGCAAGCAATTCACTATTGTAATTATAGATTAGGCTAGGTACCGGCAGTTCTCTCTGCGAATCCTCTTCGCACGATGCTGATATTTAATTATAGGGAAAGCAAGCGCTGTACGATCAGTTTTGGAGCAGTTCACTTTCTCGTGATGTGATACTGCGTCAGTGTCGGAATAAAAGCCCAGGAAACTGTCACTCGGTATTTTTTTTACAAATAAATAAGATACATGGATGAAAATGTAAGTTAACTTTGAACTCTCAATGTCTTAATTTTATATTTTTTATTTTGGTTTGCCAAGTTTTTAAATTATGTAAATCCTAGCAATAGAAATTAACACATGAACCTGTTGGCGTAAGCACCTTTATGTTTTGATATCAGTTCTCATATTTTTAATGCAAAAAAATCTCCGTTTTTTCAAAGTTATCGCTACGTCAGTTTTACTTTAAAATATTTTATTACAAAAATGAACATTTGTTGGTTTGTATTCTGCAAGACTGGAAATTCAATAACGTTTTCTTTGTATAACCTCACCTTTACAGCTGTTCCCTGTTTCCAATTATTCATCCTTTTTCAGTGTCACATTTTGCCTTATCATCTGTCATTAATCTCAGACTAAAACGGTGACTTTGCATTTATGGTATTTCCTGATCTAGTTTTTTGCCACATAATCTCATACTGTATATTCTATACAATTAATTACTATATTACAGAATTTATTCATGTTTACGATATTGTTCTGAATCAGTAAAAAATAATATTTTAAACATACAGTATATGTAAAGGAAGCAATACTTATTCAGTGTCTTTCATAAAACTTATTTAGTTTTGGTTACTTATTTTTGTTGATCCAAAATTTCATTTGGTGGCCCGTCGTTTGTACACTTTTTCTGGCGCAACCCTATGAGTCATCGAGCAGTAGTCTGCCATCATACTGACATCCCAGCACCCCTAGTACCTTCTTTCTGTGTCTTTAATATCCACTGCAAGATTTCCCGGGAAAAATTCCAAATGCAAATCCAACAAGTGAACTTTAGGACTCCTACTGCAATCACATTCCTTGAATTTAATTAATACTTTTTTCACAATTTCTTTGTAATTTGCATTTTTACTGTTACCTAAAAATGTATAAATCACTTCGCTGAATGATACTCAAGCCTCTCGTTCTAGGTCAGTAAATTACACCATCAGATTCTGCATCAGAAATCCGATTTCTATGATAAGGTCCCTCTTCCTCAGATGAACCTAAAAACATTTGGCATAAATACGTAAAACTGGCTCCATAGGGCTTTGACATGCTTTTTCCTTAGACCAAGCTTAATATGAAGTGGCGGCAATAGCACTTTATCTGGCCCCACCAAGCTAGGTCTGATGCTGTTTTTGGCATCAAGCTGTACCTTTTTTCAAGCTTGCCTTTCCTTCTGAACCCAAGCTGTACCTGCTGTGTCCAACTGTAAATGGCTTTAAATGGAAAACACTAGTACATCTGGACAGGTCTGGCCATCTTACTGCCACCTACACGTCCGCTGTTGACAGCGGCAGCACACCATTAGAAAGTACTAAGAAGCAACAGTATTTTAACACCATTGGGACCAAGGCAGGAGCAAAAGAATGTGAATGGGTGTGTGAGCTGCTAGTTTGTCTTACTAGCCAAATTTTCATATACCTTAAAATTAGTTGTCAGTGAGTCATATTTGATATGCAGTCATTAGTCTCTGCTTTAAAAATCTGTGGTTGTAAAGCTTCATGGGCCATCAGATTATTGCAAGGCAATCAGTTTCTACCGGGAAGAAACACATTAGAATTATTGCGTTTCTTTATGATCAAGAACATTTTCATATTTATTGAGAAGTCTGGTTAAAAAATGTTTCAGGCTTGTTTTGCTTGGATTTAGCAGCAACTCTGCACAGACTTTTCAGTACATTTGAACATTTCCAAAGTATATGCATTTCAAGCAGGCTGATGCACCGGTGCAGTATGAAGGCTTTCCAGGTAGGGCAAGAACAGTTGCCATCTTGTCCCTTTTATTTTACTTTTTTATTTTGTCATGGTACACAAAAACACAAAACATCAAAGAGACAAGACTCTCTTCTGTTTGTGCAGTCCAAAGCAGCTGCATTCCTCCTTTTCACAGGACACGTTTTATGCATTGGGTAAGCACTCATTGGTCGTCAACTGTCCCCATGACTTAAGACTAACTAGACCTGTCGCACACTGGTTGTGGGACTGAGTCACTGGAGATGTCAGAGCTCACAACTGGAGCATGCAATGACTGACCTGAATCTCTGGAAAAGTTGTGTTGTGTGATGGACGCTTAAGTTAGGATTGGAAACTACAACACACTTGCCTCCCTACAGAGGAGAAATCTCTTTTAGTGATTTGGTTTGCTAGAGCTTTCAGCCTATTTTGGATCCATTCAAGTCCAAAATACTCCCAAGTTACATTACTAACTCCGTATCTATTTGATTGTGCTGGTGACATTGTGGTGGCAATAGCTGGGTACATCAGATCACCATATAACTAGGTGTTTTTCAGGAATGCTCAGGTACTCCTAGTCATGAGTCTGGATGTTATCTTTTTCATTTCTTAAGGGAGCCTCGCACTGGTCATCTGCTTCAGTCTGGAGCAAAGGTTTAGGTTATATTCTGAGGTCCTCTTATTATTTCAAACCCTTTAATCTGTCTTGGACAATGAGCTCCTGTTCTGGAGCTTCATTTTCGCTGCTTGTACTTGGAATCTCATTCTGTCGTTAGTGATCCAGAATGCATGAGTATATCTATGAATGGCAGTTTATTACTCTGATGGTAGAGCAAAAGCTTGGTCTGAGGATTTGGATTCCATCCATCTTACCATCTTTGTCTAGTACACGATTCACAAAACAGGCAGTACCATGCTGATGCACACCCACTCATAAGCAAAACCCTGACTTACTTGAATTTATTTACCAGAAACAGATGACTCTCCCCTCCTTCCTAACCAAAAGGCAACCCATTCTGGAAAAAGACTAAGCTTTTAAATTTGGAGATGCTTATTCAGAACCCAGGCCCACCACACATGGCTATTGACTGTTCCAGTGCGCATCAGAGATATTTATAAATCTTCAGTTCAACAAAACAGATGGCCAGGACTGGCAAGCTTTTAAAACATCTATACAAGGAGACAGAACTGGTCCACTATTCTATGACCAAAATAGCCCAAGTTTTGGTCATGAAATATTGAAACCCCTTTTGACTTATCAGATCTGTTAATGACAATGTCTGCTTGCTGTAACACTGACCTTTGATTTATTGGTTCAGTTTCTAAAGACACACCTGGAACGCGTCCATAATATACTCTCTGTATATCTAGGTAAAGGTTATACAAACTTATAAATGTATTTTTTTATGTTGCCTCTATTTTTCATCATACTGGTAGACTATATCAAGGAACATTTCTTCTGTAGGTCATTCTGTTATTTACTGGAAAAAACAAATCAATTGAAAATAAAAACTCCATTAAGTTCATATCTGCCTTCTTACATCAGCAATCCGGAGACGCAGGCACCTCCTGGACCCCGTGATTATCAGAGGCGACTGTGTGCAGATGGTACAGACTGATAAATACTTGGGAGTGCAGCTGGATGATAAATTGGACTGGACTGCTAATACTGATGCTCTGTGCAAGAGAGGACAGAGCCGACTATACTTCCTTAGAAGACTGGTGTCCTTCAACATCTACAATAAGATGCTGCAGATATTCTATCAGATGGTTGTGGCGAGTGCCCTCTTCTACAAGGTGGTGTGCTGGGGAGGCAGCATAAAGAAGAAGGACGCCTCATGCCTGGACATTACTGGTGAGGAAGGCAGGCTCTATTGTAGGCACGGAGCTGGACAGTTTGACATCCGTGGCAGAGCGACGGGCGCTGAGCAGACTCCTGTCAATCATGGAGAATCCGCTGCATCAACTGAACTGACAGACTGAGGAGGTCGTTTCTCCCCCACACTATGCGACTCTTCAGTTCCACCTGGGGGGGGGGTAAACGTTAAGATTGTACAAAATTATTGTCTGTTTTACCTGCATTTTTATCACTCTTTAATATTGTTTTTTTATCAGTATACTGCAGCTGGTGTATTGAATTTCCCCTTGGGATTAATAATGTATCTATCTATCTATCTATCTATCTATCTGTCTGTCTGTCTGTCCATACATATTTGGCTCAGGTGTACCCAGTCGCCAAGCTCATTCATTGTCCGCCTATATTAAACTGTATTGGGTAGTTCACACCATTTCACAAAAATGGTAATTTCCAGTAATTTAATTCATTTAGGTGCATTTCAAATAAAAAAAAAGAAAAGCTAGAAGAAGAAGTAATAACACCATGTACTGTTCAGATTAACCCTGGTTTAAAAGTCATTACAGAAACATTGTTTTGGCAATGAGTATAAAACAGTCTCATGCAACAAAGTGAATATAGTTATTAAGAAGTGAAAGGTTTTGTAACATGTTGATCACATTTAAACTGGATGACTGATCAAAGGGAAGGATTTACAGAGGGGCTGCCAAGGTGCTAATGGTAAATTTGAAAGTTACATGCTCTCATGGCCAAAAGTGTGCACATGACCTCAAATCCTGTTTGATGTGCAAAGTTTAGGGGTTGACAAAACTGAAGTGGTACTGTTTGCCTTGAGTACACAGTTAAGTCTGGTATAAACTTTACCCTAAAGAATGTTTATGATGGGTAATGGTAGCAATTTGTTTTGAAGATGATTTCCATGAACATAGATAGGAGTATTTTGCACAGAATAAGAGAAGCCATTAGTTGAGCAAAATACTCATTAATCCTTGTGTAGACTGCTGAGGGACGTCTAGATCTGAAAGCACACTGACAAATCTGCACTTGTAGTGATTAAGGTACAAAGCAGATAGATTGTCCAGTCAAAGATCTAATTTGGATTAAATCACATTTCTTGCATGACCTGAGGGTTATTGTAAGGAGTCTTATGTTATTATCTGAATTTTGAATATTTTCAAATGCTCAGTACATTTTGAATATTTTAAAGTGGATTTTTTTAAGTGTTTCATTACTTTGAATTTCACTCTGACACATTATGGAATTTTTCAGATTGCCGTCTAACTCTGTCATTTTCTGCATTCACGTGTTCTTGTGCAGAGTTGCCAAGTTGGAAATTCCACCTGAATACAATATCAACTATAAAGTTCAAGTTGGACAACTGAAAAAAACAAAGCTACCCCAGTTGTCCCGATTTATGACATCATGCTGACCTTTCATTTTAGTCAATTATAGACCTACTGTATATAAATGAAAGACGTATGTGTGTGAAGCTGTCCACTCTGCTCACTCTCAACCACAGCCACTAGATGGCACATGTATGCACTTTTAAATGTTTCAGTGCTTGTATGCACCTCACTTCTCACTACGAAAGACCTGTGTGCAGAAAATACTGCCACGCAACAGCGTTATGCTTATGACACAGATGATGCGAAACAACATCGAAAACCAAAGAAATGCCGCAATTCAACAATGTGCAAGTGAATCACATCAGCAACAGAGGGCAAGGCTTGAAGTTTTCACTAAAAACATTGTATATCTTGAGGTATTTTCTTGAGACAAAGATTAATAGGACTCAAATGCCAGCGATACAGCTAAGATATGTTATCGCCAGTGTCTTCTTATGAAAGCCAGTGGGGCAGCATGCACAGGTGGGTCTACGTCCTCTGCCCTGGGTCATTCTTAAGACTTAGCTCACAAATATAGTATAACTGCTAGGGGGTCTTCAGGTTGTTTTTTGTCCCGAAGACCACAGGCAGCTAAAACCTGGTCAGACCAAAGTACTTTTTATTTTTTTTTTTTCCAGTTGGATTTCATTTGGCGCAAAATTATACACAATTAAATAAGTTTATTTTGCTGTTTATTTCCACAAAAATGCTGTGTAATTTTAACTGCTTTTATTTTTTTGCAGACCAAGTAACAAATCAATAGCAACCTTGCGTTTCTCTGAAAAGTCCAAATGGAAATTCACATGTGAAGGTGAAATGCCATAACTCAAACCTTTTAAATAGTCCATGAACACGTGGATTAAGCAGTAGTCACACATCACTAGCAGGACCAGCCTAGTCATATTTTTAACGGGGCAATTATGTTGTCATTGTTGAGACAGCCTTCTGTCTGATGGGAAAAGATGGCCTCTTCTGTTTCATTTGTGGGTTGACTCCACTCTGCCTTTCAACTCTAGAAACAAAATGGCACATGGCAGTATGTTCTCTGAACTTTTTCTGTCGCCCTGGCTTATGAAGGTTGATTTTCAGATGCTTCACATGGACTAAATGACTTAATCAGATAGCACTTTGTGGCTTGGGCTCCTTTTGCTGTTTTTGCACTGTAGGAATTTTGTAGAAGAGACCCAAGTGACAATACTTGTAATTGGTCAGCCATGTTGAGATCACTTGTTAGTGCAGGATGTTAGGGTATGTTATGTGATTGCTGGGACTCTTGGGCCTTTTACAAGTAGAGCAATTAAATGGACTAAATTATCATATTACAGTGCCTATAAAAAGTTTTTTCCTTCTTGGCAGTTTTCACATTTTATTGCTATACAACAGTGGGCTGGATGAAAATTAGGAAACTTGGGAAAACCACATGTATGAATTCCGAACCAGTATGGCTATAGATTTTGAAGTGGTGAACAGCCTTGTAAAACAGTATTTTCAAGAGGTGCCTGCCACATTGGAGATGTGGCATTTAGTGCTCTGTAGTGTTGACAACAGGATCATAGCGTTCACTCACATACCCCATGTAACAGTACATGAACTATAAGTAGCTTATGTTTGTGGGTGTTGTCCTTACCACCCTGTGTAACACCCATCCTGAATGAAAGGAGGCTTTTCAGGAGCAAAATAAAAATGTAAAGGAGGAGGAGAGGATTTTTTTTTTTTTTTTTGCAAATTCATATACATGAAACTTAACTGAGAACCACACTGCTGTCCAAACACTTCTTATTAATTATCAGTGCCAAGATCTTAAAATATGTGAAATTTCAATAAATTATTTGTTTTGAAAAATTACTCATTAAAAGCCTTCTTGTGGGTGTCGCACAGTACCCAATAATGTATGTGTAATCCCTAGAATTTTTACCCTACATTTGGATAACTCAACACTTGTTTGTAATGTGGACTATTCTAGTTTCTCTTACTGGAAGCTCTAGAGTACTGTTCAGTTTTGTAATGCTGGATTTTCAAAATTTACTGTGAGTTTTGTTTCCTACCAAATGTGTAGACATCTTCATATCCCAGAAGACATGGGAGTGTTGCCACTGATGCTTTTCCTATCCATTTCCAGTCAAGGCACAGTTCTCATAGTTCATCTTTTTTGTTATTTATATTCTTTTTGAGACATAGTCTGGCTGGTCATATATGGAGACTCTGTCTTGCCTGTCTTTTGCCACTTGATTGAATCATTTTGAGTTACTGTGATTGAGTGTGTGTAAGTATACACCAGCAGGTGCTCACATCCCCTCCAGCTGTCTTCTACCTTGAACAGGATGTTGCTGGGATAGGCTTCAGGTCACCATGTTCCTACAGTTTCAGTAAAAGGATGGATGTTTTAACCTCCTTAGTAATGCATTTTTTCTCAAAAAGACATGCAAAAAATGTATTTTTTCACTTGAAACATTACATTTGTATTAAATCTCATGTTTCTACTGAAAAACGTGCAAAACTGTAAAATTCCAAAGTCAGAAGTGTAGAAAGTATAATAATGATACAATTAATAATAATGATATAAACAGCAGGCTGCACAGGTGCGAGTGACAAGAGTGTCACTTTTGGATTCCCAGAATTACTTTTGATTTTACTAACCGTTGCAATTTCACTACCTGAAGACAGTTTCACTTTGTCACCTTTGCTGATGAGAGGCATTGATCTTACAAGACACCATTATGAGGCTATGAACAAATGCATATACATTGTTGCTCATGTAACACTTGGGCTTGATGCTTTGCAAGACATGCCTATACCTCTGCCCGAGTAACACTCGGCACTAATGCTGTTGGCACTTTTACACTCGGGTCTTATGTGAAACGTGTCCATACTGTTGCAGAGTAACACTTGGGTCTAATGATTTTAGCACTGTTTTACTGCCCGAGTGTTACTCGGGTCTAACACTAAGGAGGTTAATCCCTGTTCTCAAAATGTCTTTAAAGATGTGTGCCTAAAATGTCAGCAGGAAAATAATAAGTAAATAGTAAAACTTTAGGTTAAAAGAGATAATCAGAACAACATAACACCCTAAAACCTGCTTTATCCAGTTCATTCTCATGAAAATATAAATAACATAACAGAAAAGGATTATTCTTGGCAAAATGTGAAAATATAAAACTTGAATCTATCCATTTTTCTGGACTTCCAGTACATGGTCAAGTGAAGATGGATCTTATCTCAGTGGCATTAGGCACAAGATAGTAACCATCCCATTATGGTAGACCTGCTGACTCACAGCTGGTTGGTGTTGATTTATCATGCAATCAAGCACCTTCTTGAGAACTGTGGAAGAAAAAAAAATCCCTAAAGGAACTCCACATGAACACACAGCAGTCTGACAAACTCCATCCAGTGCAAATCTTGTTACCTGCTGTCACATTAATTTATTTGTTAAGTTAAAAATGTGAAGGTTTTTTTCCATGCCTTTTTTTATTACTACTGGAGTTTTGATTTCATTACACAGTCCATCTGTTTATGATCACGGCTTGAACTTTATCTTTCTGAATCAATTGAAAACATTGAGCTGAAATGAAAACATACTCCTGTCTGTACTTTTGGAAAAATTCTTAATGGATGAGAAATTTAATATGTTTGGTGTTGTTTCTCCAGCATCCTTGCACAGACATTATCATTACTTACAATATACAGGTGCTTAAGAGGAATTGTGATTGTTAAATATGGATGGGATATATGGTTAAAAAATAATGTGATATTTCCAAGCCTGCTTAATCCAATTCAGGGTGGCTAGGGCTAAAGCCAATCTAGGCAACCCAGAACAGTGTACCATCGCAGAGCCCACTTTTGTACACCCCCAGAACTGCAATCATGCTGTCGCTCACACAGAAGCCAAATCTAAATTGCCAATTAGTCTAACATGCCCCTCTTTGGAGATATGGGAGGAAAACTGCAGAGACAGAGAGAACATGCAAACTCCAAATGGACGACAACCTGGCATGCGTTTCAAACCAAGGACACAGGATCTGTAAGGTAGCAGGGCTTTTTACTACATCACAGTTCTATCCTAAAAAATAAAATCTCTGTTATTTTTCAGACCTTCTTCCAGTTACTTTGTTATAACAATTTTCCAATTTTTTTAGCGTAGTGTATGATTCTGAATTTACTGAAGGTGCTATGCATAAAAAACAAGCAGTTTAATTGACATTTCTTCATTAGTTCCCTAAATTTCTTTTTTTCTACATGTGTGTTTGAAATTATACTTAATCACATTATAGATTGTACACCAGCAATACAAACTTTTCAGCTGACTTAGGGGAGGAAAAAAAAAAGTATTTTTTGCAAGCTGGTCCGCTTTTGGGAAGCCAACCTGTGGATGTTGCATTTGCTATGGGGATTTGTGCTGCTGTTTACCTCTTTGGTAAGTAACTTTTCAGCTGCGTTTGGATTGCTTCTTCCATTTAAAAAGCCCCAATAGTAATTTGGACTTAATGAATTCTTCTTTAGGTCAATTAGCTTTGAAGGCTTAATTTTTGCTGCTCTGTAGGGAATGTTGCAAGTGCACACAAGTCCTGCAGAAATAGGCCAGAGTTTATCTAACACTTATACCTGTAACAGTCACTGATGGCACAAGCCTGTTTACACATCAAACCATGTATGCATGATGTAAATGTCAGTGCAACATTCACTGACATTCATGGAGATGGTGTGTGTTTGCAGCAGTAATTTTCCGGTCCTATCACAGGTCTTCATATGGGCCCCTGCTAAGATGACTTAAACATTATTGAAGCGCGGTCGCAGTCAATTGGCTTATTTCGTTCACTTTTACTGACCTGTCATTTTTTTCTTGTTTGTGTTATTTATGTTTTAAAATAACAGTTTTCTAAGACATAGCACGAAGTTGGCCATTTATTCGCTTTAACTTTCTCTTTCTTTCAACCCAATTTTTATAGCATCGTGAAAAGAGAAATCTCATTATATTCCATACCTAATATCAGCATTTTTATCCAGTCTTGTTGTACCTTAAGGATGACTCTGCATATGCACTCACTGAGCTTATTAGGAGCTCTTGTACAACCAACTTATACATGCAATGCATAACATCATGCAGATACAGGCCAGGAGCTTCAGTTAATATTCACATCAAACACCAGAATGAGGTAAAAAAAAATGTGATTTCGACTGTGATATGATTGATTGTTGGGGCTGGACGAGCTGGTTTGAGTATTTCTATAACTGCTGATCTCCTAGCAGTTTCACACACAATTCAATTATTAAACTAAGAGAGGAGAGGTTGGGTGCATGTGCTGATGGCGTGTTGCCACACCCTGTACACGAATAACCACCTGGATTAGGACTCAGGTGCAGCAGGTGATATCTCGGCATCACACTTAGAATGGTGTGAAAACCAACAAACATCCAGTGAGTGGCAATTCTGCAAACATAGAGTGTTCAGAGGATAATAGCTAGACTGGTTTGAGATGTAAGAAAGCCTATGGTACTTTTGATAATCACTCTGTATAGCTGTGGTGAGCAGAAAAGCATCTCAGAATGCACAACATATCGAACCTTGAGGCAGATAGGCTACAGCTGCAGAAGACCACTCTGGATTTCAATCCTGTTAGTCAAGAACAAAAAACTGGACAGTTAAAGGCTGAAAAATTTAGCTTGTTTGGGTGAATCTTAGTTTCTGCTATTAAGGTACATAGATGGCAGGATCAGAATTTGATGCTGAACAGCATGAATCCAAGCACTCAAGCTGCCTTGTGTCAGCAGTCTAGGCCATTGATGGTGGTTATGTAATAGACTTTTTTCCATTAATACCAAAAAAGTATCTCTTGAATGCCACAGCCTGTTTCAGTGTTGTTGCTAACCATATGCATCCCTTCATGGCCACAATTTGTTCATCTTCTAGTGGCTACTTCCAGCATAGTAATGCACTGTGTCACTGTGATGGATGGCCGGCTTCATATTCCGGCCCTCACCCCCAGGCCGCCAGGAGGAGCTCTCCCGAGAGCATGGACGGGTCCCAAATTCCAGCAGGGCCTCATGGACTATGGAGTTTTTATGCGCAGCCCTGCTGGATACCTTGGAGACCACTGGGAGTCGCTGTCGGGAGGCCAGTAGACTCATTTGTGCACTATGACCCGGAAGTTCGTCACATGAAGAGCGACGGGCTTCCGGGGTGAAGAAAAAGTACTATTTACCCTGACCCGGAAGGAATAAGGACTTGTGGACTGTTGGCCAGGAACACTTCCGGGTCAGGGAGTATAAAAGGACTGTGGGAGCTCCCAGAGGTTGAGCTGAGCTGGGTGGTAGGAGGGCAACGCGTCTGGGAGTGGAGGATTGTTGATTTAGTAGTGTGAGTAGTTGGTTTTTGAGTAGTGTGGAGGGTGCTTTGTGCACGTTAGTGTTATTTAATAAAGAAATCTTGGACTTTTATCCGGTGTCTGGAGTGGTACCTGAGGGTCAAGAGGTGGACAAGGGCGTCATCTGCGACAGTCACAAAGAAAAGGTTGGCTCAAATTTGTTACATGGAACATGACAATGACTTTATGGTTCTTCGGTGGTCTTTCCAGTCACCGAATCTGAATCAAGTTTGTAGCATGAATGTGCAGCTGACAGTTCTGCAGAAACTGTGTATGCAATAATGTTAACATAACCAGAATGTCAAAGGAATACTTCCAACATCTTGCGGAATCCATGCCATGACTATTTTGGAAGTAAAAGGTGGCCATGTCCAGTTTCAGTATAGAGGTCCTAATAATTTGTTCAGTGTGCCTTTTAATACTATAATAGAATTTACTATTCATTTTTAATTTGCAACACTTCCAGGGGGTACGTCATGTCATAGAAAGTCTTTGGAATGTAACTGGACAGAAGCCTTACATATAACTCTATGAAGGATTTGTGAACTTGGTTAAAGGTTTAGATTAGAACATTAGAACAATCTATGCGAGAACAGGTCCTTCAGCCCAATAAAGCTTGTCATTCCTATCCACTTAATTCTTCTAAAATAACATCAAGTCAGTACTTAGTATCCTATTCCATGTGTCTCTGGTTCTCTGTGTAAAGAAACACTTCCAAATGTTTATGTGAAATTTACCCATAATAAGTTTCCAACTGTGTCCCCATGTTCTTGATGAACTCATTTTAAAGTAACAGTCTTAATCCAATGTACTTCCTTTCATAATTTTAAATTTTAAAATCATGTGTTAACAATGATTTGATATACACAATTCTGTTTATCATGACAACTAGTGGCACAAATATTTTCAATAAATATAACCTTTATATCATCATTGACTAAATTAGTTTTTCTGATGCAGATATGAAGATGTCATGTCATTTTCCGACCTGTTTAATCCAGAATGTTGGGGTGGGGTGTGGCGTGGCATAGCATAGGGTGTGAGGTAGAAACAAACATCCATTGCAGCATGCATACACACACCAAACACACTCTAGGGCCAATTTAGCATCTACAGTTCACCTAACATGCATGTGTTTGGACAGTGGGAGCACCTGGATGAAACCCACACAGACATGGGGAGGACATGCAAACTCCATACAGGGTAGGACCTAGTATGTTATTTCTGGTCACCTTGCTATGATGCAGCTGTGCCACAATTTTGCCACCATGCTACCTGATGTAAAGACAGGACATATTAAATACTCTGATGCTCTTAAAAAGTGATACATGTAAATATGTTATTATCGATTAATTATGTAGTGATAAATGGTAACATATTGCTATATCAGACAACTCAGATATGCTCACTTAAAATAGGATTCAACACAGAGCAGACGGAAGAGGACGATTAATCTTAACAAAGTTAAGTGTTGTCATGAATGAATTAAGAATATGAGACTATGTGAACTATAAATGGCACAGTGATTTGTGCTGCTGCTGCTCAGCTCAGTGGACTGTACCTGATCCACTTCCTCGCCCCTAACACAAAGCCTAGCTTTGTGGAGTTTGCACACTTTCCTCCTTAATGTGTGTTTTCTTTGGTTGATAGGTAAAACCTTGTGTTTGGGAGTGTGGGTGTGCATGAGTATACCCTGAGAAGTATTGGCATAGTACAGCCAGAATGGGGTCCTGCCTTAAGTGTAATGTTGCTGAGATAGGCTCCCTATAGCCCTGTAATGGAAAAAAAATAACCTGCCTCAAAAAAAAAGTCTCTTTTTTAACCTGTTTGCAATAACACCAAGAACTAGACTTAAGTCTTGGTTCCAGGTGTGACACAAACCAGACCTCTAAAGGATATTGTTCCATGAGCATTGAATACAGTACATAATCAGTACTGCTTTTTAATTGTGTTAGTTTCAAGTATTTTTCTTTGCAATGTTGTATACTGTAAAGAATACCCTTTTCTGTCAGCTTTATTGATATTCCTGTGCATGCATTGCTTCTTTTAAATCCAAGTTAACACGATAAAACACCATGTTGTCAAAAAGTGCAAGTGTGGTATTTTCAGGTCAGCACAAGTTCTGCATATAGAGTAGTAGTCAATCACAGAGTGAAATTTCACAGTCTTCAGAATAAAATGACATGGAAACAAATTTTAAATCGACTTATTTCAATGTGGAAAACCTACATTTAAGAGTTTTTTATGTTTTTGGAACAGAATTGAATATCACAACTAATGCTGTATAGCTTCATATTATAGAGTCTGAGACTTGAGACATTGGGTTTCAGTTGTGTTAAGCATATGTGACCCTGGTGATTGACAAATCGAAGTAGTTCTGATCTTTATAATAACACCTGCATTTTTTAAAAGTGCTTACTATAGGGTCATTATCATCATGTGTACAGAGTAAGGTGAAATTATTGCTCTCTAGTGCCATGAGTAGCGAGTATAGTAAAATGTATGTCTTTCTTACGTGAAAAATCTCAAATTTTACTCTCACAATTCATTCCAGTACCTTCCTATATTTTCTATACTCGGTACAGAGTTAAGTTTCTATATAATTAAAAAAAAAAACTGAAGGCAATACTTAGTATTACAAATTGGATCAATAAGAACAAAGAGGTTAATGTAGAGTCAGCATGACAGCTGCTATGTTTTAATGAAGAATCATTCTTTAACCACACTGGACTGTTTAAATTAATTTGATAATGGACGGATGGACAGCTGCTTATTAGCTTTGGTTGGACTGACCTGGATGGATGCATGTTATGCTCTGTGGTGGTCATTATATTGCTTTGTCAGTAGTAGGTATGTGTGTGCAATGCTGGCCTGAATGGAAATTTTCATCACAAAGTTCACAGCTTAATTGTACCGGATCATTAAGGGGCAGTATGAGATCCAGTCTAAATTCTGAAATGTAATATTTTTAGCACAAATTGCAGAGCTTCTTACAGCCTTTTTAATTTTATTCTTTAAGTCAGTGGCACATTACACAACCTCTAGTCATTGGATATGTCAGCCTTGCTGATGACAATTTTTGATCTCCTTGTCAGATCATTCAATTTACATAACTGAAAATCACCGGGCATGTCAAATTCTGCGGCAGTGTGATAACTTTCCAGCACAGTCCTACTCACTTCCTTTACTGACAGCTAAGAGTGTGCTGTCTGATGGCGCTGGTGCTATAAAAAGGGTTAATGGGTACGGCGAGTTCAGCCACAAGGTCTGCATTTATTTTTTTTTTCTTCTATTTGCCATTCTGTTGTGGCATGTAAAATACAAAACATCAGACAGACCACTTTTCTATTTGTAACATCCAAAACACCCGTGATTCTTATTTCTCGTCGCTGAATTATATGAGTTGTACTTATGGATGAGCAGTCATTATTTGTCAGCTATTATACACAAACAAAGCCACCCCTATGCCTAAAGACAAAATCAAACCTGATTGTCATGGAGAGTCGCGGACTGCTTGGAGAGAGTGGCTGTGCATGTCAAACCATGCGACTGGTCTTCATGTGAGCACGCTGCAGACTACCTTTGACTCGAAGAGATAATGTAAATGAAGGCTATGACTGAAAATTGCTTGAAAAGTCGTCTTATCTGATTGGCCATTAGATGAATGTGAGCTAGCTGTGTGGTTCTTGTCATTTTTTTTCCCTTTCCTAATAATTATCATTCCTTATCAGATGGCACAGAGGTACAGTGGTCAGGGCTGCTGTAAAAAGAATCCAGCATTGTTGATTAAAATCCCTAATCTAGTTGCTGTCTATTTGGAGCCTTGTATGTTCTCTCCATGTATGAGTGGGGATTCTACTAAATTTTAATCAAATATTTTTAGTCAGTATATGGTAACTTTACAATTAAATACAAGCATATACTTAAATTAAGTCATATCAATGGATTATTTAAAGCATGAGAAAAGGGTCTGAGGGTAACTAAAGGGTTAACTAAATGTGGCTTAAAGCTTGAGCATGTGAGAGGAACCATCAAGGTAATTAATAAGGCTAAAATGAAGTAGGTGAGTAATAAACCCGCCCTTAAAAAGCGAGAACAAACTAGTGCGAAAGGCCAAACATGCCTATTATGAAACAGTGATAAGATCAATGGGAAAACCTGTAGGACACCCCTATTAATGAAGCGATGTTTAGAATAATGGAACAATTGACATGTATACAAAGTTACTTTTGGCTGTACAGTAGTTGATTAGCTAAGTTCTGCATATTAATAGTCAGATGATGTGATGTTTTAGATAAGGTAATGGTGATAGAAAAGTATAAAAGGGAAAGAATTGTTTTATTGATTGCTCTGTCCATAGACTGGGACATTTGTGCATATCTACATGCAAACTAAAGAATCGTTTTGCATCTGGTCTCAGTGAATGACTTCTTTGAAAACAGAGGAAAGTTTTTTCCACAGCGATTCCTCTCCAGTACTCTTTAGGTTTGAGAACAGAGATTGTGTGTGAGCTGGCATTGTGATGGACTGGTGTCCTGTCCAGGGTCAGTTCTTACTCGGTGCCTAATACTTTTTTTTTTTTTTTATTTAAAGTTTCCATCTGCCATGGCCTAAATTTTTGTTAAGTGTGTTTGAGAAAGCTTTGTTATGTTATTATAATTCTATAACGTGGACACCCTCATTTATATTATGCTTGCACAAAATGCACAACAGACCCCTGTTACTATTAATATGAAAAAAAAAATTAATAGAAGTATGGTATGGTTAAGAAGCAAAAGTCTGAAACCCAGGCTCTTCTAGTGTGTTGAACTTTTATTAATTTGGATTTAGTCTTTGTGGGTGGTTAAATAAATTAAAGTTTTAAAATTTTCAAAAGCCATTAAAGATTATTGAAAGCTTTAATGGAATGAAAACCCTGCAGCCACCCCATGGCTTGATGCATGCGTCTTTAAGGTTGGCAGCATTTCCATTACCCTGCTAAAATTGTTCTTGGCAAGATAATCAACATTTAAAATGATCATAAATACAAATCACAACATTCATGGCTAATAATGGAGTACACAAAACATTTTTGTCTAATCTAGATATCATCTTTTACATAACAGACCTGCTCATGCTTCTATTTCATTCATATATCATTTATATTATATGGAAGGCCACAAGAACAGCAAATGGCATTTATGAAATACATGATTTTAACATGAAGAAATGTGCATGCAACGCAGGAGATTGGGCCATTTCACAACCACCTATTACATTGTGTGTGTTTATTTGATGCCTTGTCTATAGCTTAGTTTAATCCTCAATTCCCCATATTTGAAAGTGATTCTCCCTCCAGGCACCATAGTTTTTTTTACACTTTAAGCTGTCTGGCAGATTCAAGTTGATCTTCTTTTGTGCATTGTCAGTGTGACACGTGATAAACTGATGCTCCCTCCACTACTCCTAGAATAGACTGCAGCTTCCCAAGATCTTGTAATTGAATAAAAATTCAAAAAGTAGGTTAGTGAATTTATTTATAAAGCAGACAGTTTTCCCCAAAAGCTGTTAAAAATGAGGGAACTAAGCCAGAATTAAACCATAGGTACTATATTTCATTGTTTAATGTTTAGTTCATTACACATTCTAACAGAATGTGTCACCGTGAAATCTTCATCTTCAAGGTAGTTGAAAGATCTTCTTGCAAGAATCAATGGAATAATACAAATGTTTGCAGAAGAATTTGAATAATTACAGACACAAAGCACAGGCAGCATTCATTCAGTAGCTGCATTAATGCTGGATTGGACACTGTAGTCCAGTATGAAGAAGCTTAAGTGGTGCTGTGTAGCTCTGCACCAGTAGTGAACTTATTTGTCTTCTAAATATCCAAAAATACACAAAATAATGGTAATGTAGCCTCCGCTTAGTGTCCATATAAATAACCTCTGCCAAATACACAATAGGATCGCAGCAGTAATGAAGTACTGCTATTTCAGCTGCATTCAGATTGTCATTAACATAGAAAGAGAAAGTTGCCTTTTTTTTCCTTTTTTAATAGTTTCGAATATGATTATGAAAGTCTCAGCACCAAAGGTTTCTTTACATTTTCTGCATTATCCTAGGTTTACTTCAGTGCTACTAAGAAGAAAAGGTTATAGAATATTTATCTTTTGTTTGGGGATTGATGGAGAGCCAAAAGTGGTTCCATTTACAGAAGTACCGCAAAGAAAATGTTTTAAAATGAACACGTATACAGTCATGTGAACAACCAAGTACAACCTCTTTTGGTTTTATGGTTTTAGAGATCAGGACATACATAGCAACAATTACCTTTTCCTCACCAATGTCATAGAACTAAAGTAGGAGAGATTTATTTTCTAACAATATTGTACCTAATTTATTTTGTTTCTAAAATTGTGTACTAATCACACAATGTCTACCAGGAATTGTCTGTTTTTTTTTTAATAATAGAGTTGATTACAGTTTCATATCTATGAGAAGCCACACTCAGAAAGCACTGGAATGAGGGCTGCTCTTTTCGGAGCTAGGCGTATCCTATATCTAACATCAGTGATAGAGTTATATATTACTCTGCTTTCCCTTTTTGTATTCTTTATTGTGTAGCCTTTGTCAGAATGCCTCAAATCCCATAGACTCTCCCCTGGTCTATAAGGTATTGTACTTTATAACTTCTCCCCCCCTTCCCTTCTACATGTATAACCTCAGGTAATAGAGTAAAAGACAAGCAGGAGTTAAATTACAACTTTAAATAAGGTGTTATTGATGATATTCATAAAATAAGAACAATATGCAAAGTACATGTGAATATTGACAACCATACAACGTGTTAAATGCTGATGTGTAGTTTCAGGTGGCACACACACTTTTGATTACTTTAAATGTCTCTAGTTATTTCTAGCTTTCTTCAGGACAGGCCACATCCCTGTCTCAATATGGCTGCCGAGTTGTGTTCCACATGGCAGTGGTGTGATGGAGAAATGCTTCTTCATGGCGATGGTGTAAGAGAGAGAGAGAGGGAGACAGGGGTATAGCAACCAAATTTATACATTCTCTGTTCGATTCCTATGGCCTAAGGGCGTTGTGGTACAGAATGGCTTCTGATTCAAAACCAAATGGCCAACTTTAGACCAATAGAATTCTGCTGCAACACATCATCCAGTTACTGGATTATATTCACACCTGCCCCCAAAAGCCATTTGTTGAGTGAAGCTTGCCAGTTAGACAGTCTGGCTTTCCTGTGGGGGTTGGTTGAGGGAGTCCTGCAGGGAATCAAAGTCATTTTGGACATTTTCCCCAACCCTGTCACAACATTCACTTCTTGAGACTCTTGGATTAGACATTAAAGCATATCAATGAAATAAAACATGAATATTACATTTGCTTTTTTTTTTTTACACAAAGATATACAACATATTTTATTTATTTTATACAGATTTTCACACCACAACAATCAACTATGTTAATTTTCTGAAATAAAAAATTGTTAACAAGCAATTAAAAATTGACTTTGACTATAGCTTACAGTTGAAATTATGCAAAAAATGTAAATGGAGGTGGGCAGCTCATTCCCCCACCCAGGAGCTACATATGAAGAGTCTGAATTGAAATTGATGCAGTGGTGGTATCACCAGATGCCATTAATCAGCAGGCCTGAGATGTGACATCAGCACTGTGAAGGGATAAACATGAGTGCCAGCACTTCTTGATTGTCAGAGATTGTGAAAAACCCTTGAAAGTTGATGTGAAAATGTTACATTTTTAATGTTTCCTGGTAAAAGAACTTAAGTCATGTTTTCTGACTTTGATTTAAGGTTTTATTTTGGGTTTGATGATGGATTGTTTTGTGATTCTGGTTTCAAACTTTTGCTTTTTTTTTAATGGTTAACATCTATTCTTCTGATGCTTTTCCCTTCTCATCTGCTAGTTGCTTCTGTCTAGCAAAACATTAGCACGCTTGTGTAACAAACAGAAAATTGCAGGAAATTTGGGTTAATTTCCCATCCAGTACATTAAACTTTTTTTTTTTAATTGAGCATTTCTGTCATTATTTTTGTGATGTCCCCAAACCACCTCAGGTAGGGTCATATTTGTGGCCACAGGCATAATCACTCACCAATACACTATTATTGCAGCCTGACTGAGCATAGTTTCTATGTCTTGAATTTGAAACTGTCCTCTTCTTAACTGTGGGATTACAACTGGTGATGGATCAAAAGGAGAATGAATGGCCATGATCTAAATGTGAAGTGAGAAAGAAGCATCCATACAGTGTGTATACCACGGATTTCTCTCTTCCTGTCAAATTATTACTTCCATTTCAAATGGCTGCAGTTCTCTTTGAATCTGTGCTGCCTAGCCATAGGTCTCTGGTCAAGCAGCTTCTCTCAAAGGTAATTGTGGGTCACTTAGTCAGACAAGTGTAAAGTAAAATTACCAGTGACATTTTGAAATAATACCCAGGCAATGGCAGGGAATGCAGCTATATTTGTATAAATAAAGTTTGCAGGGATGTGTTTTTGTATTTTTATTCTGGCATTACTAAAATGGCTGTCATATTTTCAGAAAAATTGGAGTATAACTCAAATCTGATATTGTCAGGATTCTGCTGTCCATTAAATCCTAACACAAGATGGCTAACTCTAAAGTTGTTTGGCTGAAATTGAGTAACAGTCCAACTGAGGACGCTTGTAGCACAACGATTAGCTTCAATCTCAACTGCCTCTGATATGGCCTTTCATTTTGAACAACTACAGTTTCATGTAAGTCTTCTGTTTTAAAGCCAGATATCTCCAGTCAAACTGGTTCTCTCTTGGCCAAGGGTGGGTCGCTTGCTCAGAAGAGTATAAAGCAAAATATACAGGAATATTTTGAGGTAAAACCCAGGCAAGAACAGGAAGCATGACTAGTAACTTTAAACACTTCCAATATGTCACCTCGTAAACTCCATTTGCTTAAACTTAAAACACCTTATATCACATAGTGCTGAAATAAGTCTGCGAGAACCAAACTTAAGATTGCTTTCCACATGTGGCCTCACCAGTGCACGTCACTCCTCAGGGTAAGTATAACCTGTTGTATGGAGTACATAACTCTTAAGGTTAATTGGCGTTTATAATAGTTGGTGTATGCTGTCTGGTTGAGGACACACAACTTTCAATGCTGAGTATATTTGTGTGGATTTGTGTTAACCTTTTAGGATGAACTGTATAAATGGCATGGCAAACTGAAATGGTGGAGCTTTTACCTGCATTTGTCCAAGAAATGAAGGAAATGAATTAAGAGTTTGCTTTACATTATTAGAAAATTCAGTATGAAATGCTTTCTCATTGTCGTTCAGTAATGAATAAACACATGTCAGATGCACATTGTGATGTAACCAGTGCAAATGCACCCACTTTGAACCTAATGATGCCCATTTGCACCCTTTTGTCTTTGCTCCATTGCTGAAGGCCTGATTTATCTGGTCAATTTAAACATCTCACTGCTGGACGATATTCCCTGGTGAGTTTGTCTCATTTTTAAATGTGTGATTCGGCAGATCTCCCAGTTTAAGTTATTTACAGCTCTTTTATTGAAACATCTTCATAGCAGGAGAGCTACAAAGGAAAGGCTGGTTATGTAATTAGCAGCCCAACTTCATTCTTTCACTTTCTGTCACTTTCAACATTGATCTCTACTGGAAGTTCCTTTGCATTGTTTTAGACACAAAGAAAAAGTATCAACACTCCTTTGTACATTTTTGTAAAACTGGAAATTTATTAACATGCCATGACTATTATATGACATGCAGACTCTATAGTTCAAGTTCATGCAGATGGCTGGCCTTCTGCTAGTTGTATGTAAATATTTGTTTAAACCAGGTAGAAACACTTCTTCTGTTGACTTTAACCTTGATTTTTTTTCCAAACACTTCTCTTTAGAAACAGAGATGTGTATGTATGTATGTATGTATGTATGTATGTAT
>JANRMT010062796.1:74650997-74664280 GCA_026402145.1 Polypterus bichir lapradei
TAGTAACACCTTGTCATGCAAGGCAAATTCATAATTTATACTTAATGACCAGAGCTCTGGAATGAAAGCTCCACTACACCACCATGCCACTTGCATATTTTCTTACTTAGTAACTAATTGGAAATCAAAATTAAATTAGCTGACATCAAACTCCTTGCGTAATTAAAATACTGTGTTTCATGTTTTCTACCTTCCACTTTAAATTAAACATTTTATGTTTTGTGTATTGTACTGTATTGTATTGACCCCCTTGTTTTTGACACCCACTGCATGCCCAACCTACCTGGAAAGGGGTCTGTCTTTGAATTGCCTTTCCCAAGGTTTCTTCCATTTTTTTCCTACAAGTGTTTTTTGGGAGTTTTTTCTTGTCGTCTTAGAGAGTTATGACTGCGAGGCTGTCAAGAGGCAGGGCCTGTTAAAGCCCATTGCGGCACTTCTTGTGTGATTTTGGGCTATACAAAAAATAAATTGCATTGCATTTAATAATGGGATTTTTCAGGTTGGGTAGTGACACTGTAAACTGCTTTATCCTCTTTTCTGGCCACATGTCCAATCCACTGCTTTATTTTTTATTAGAGATTGATTTTGCCAGTGATTGCAGTACTTCTTTATATTCCCTGCCTTGTGCCCCCAGTAAATACAAATTATCATCAATGCACTAATAATCCAATTGCCCTTCATTCACTCAGAATATGGAACCAATGTAGGAAACACTTTAAGACAGAAGCTCTTATATGTTGCACCTCTACATAACAACCACCATTTTCTACCCTATCAAACATACAAAGTATTTAATGTTTGGAAAATGTCTTGGATTCATTCACTAAGAGATTTGTACATAGATAATGCCTTTGTAGCCTACAAACAATTAAGCTTCAAATTTAACTTCTCATCTACAAAAGTTTTGAACTACTTTCAAATTAGAAACTTGGCTAAAAGGAATCTGCCCAATTTTCCTCTCCTTCCACCTTTTTCTATTCCAGAAGAAATACTGGTGAGTCTTAAGGACTCGGATAGCATCTGAACATTTATAAAAATGTTTTAAAGTCCATTCCTTTCAAAGATCCCAGCGACTCGTATGGTGGGGATAAGACCCTTCACTTAATGTTTCAGTAAAGGAGTAGAAGGTAGCTATGCACAGAGTACATTCTAGCTCCATATGTGCAAAGTACTCAATCTTTCAACTAAAAATCTTTTATCGACTACATTTATCTCATTTAAAATTGACCAAAATGTTTCCAAGGCAAGATTCAACCTGTGAACGTTGCAATCGAGCCCCAGCTTCACTGGGCCACATATTTTGGGCGTGTACCAAAAATCATTCTGGACAAAAATCTTTAAATGCCTTTCAGACAGCCTTGCTGTCACAATTTCTCCTAATCCACTAACAGCTGTGTTTGTTGGATTCTCAGATGTGGTTACAGTGGAGAAGGACAAACTGTAATTTTGACATACCTTGCTTAATGGGAGGAATTCTAACACCTCTTTTTAGTCAGTGGGTAACTGATATTAGCTGAAATTGGAAAAATTCAAATTCTCACTTAGAGGATCTGTGCAAAACGTTTTTAAAACCTGGCAGGATCTAATCAATAACATTTTAAAATAAGCATTTAAAGCAAGGAAGTGGATTCTCTTCCCTTATTTATTTTAATTATTTTTATTTATTTATTTACTTATTTTTCCTGCTATTAAAGTTTGGCCTAGCTGTCTTTCTCATGGGTGGAGGTTGATTTGATTTAAACTTAGTTTTGTAAAATTTGACTTGCTTGTATGGAATGTTATTTGCTTTTACTATCTGACTTGTTACATCATTGACATCATGATTTGGGCATGTGGTGCAAAGAATAATTGGATGAAGAAATGCATTATGATGCTAATAGAGTAGATGAGGCCAAAGAAAACATGGTTGGAGATGATGGCAGATTAAATGCGAAGAATGGGTCTAACCCCAAAGAATACCCAGGACTATGGAGATTGGAGGAATAGGAAACTAGGCAGGGGACTGGCTAATGCGGTCATACCTGAATTAAAGCTACTAAACCAGTTATGATGACATACCTTTGGCAGATGCTTATGGTTCTATTATGATGAACCACTGTTTTAATTTCAATATGTTTCAGGGCAGTGCAGACAAATAGCATGTTTTGTTTATTTTGACATCTGCTTTGCCATTCAGATTATTTATCTTCTTCATTTTGCAACTCACCTGAAAAGCTCTGCGTCTTGTACTTTACCACTGCTTTTCTGGATAAACCACGAAGAGTCTCCTCATCTGCTAACTTTTCACCACCATACCTTCTTGTCTTTGTCAGTACCAATATGAGCACAACTTGGCAAAGTGCTTAGTACTCGTACCACTAGATGAAGATGCTAGCAGCATCTTCAGTTCCAGTGCCCTCCTGGGCACTATCTGTGTGGAGTTTAAATGTTCAGTGTTGTTGTGAGTTTTACTTAAGGTGCCATGTTTTTTCTTCTGCATACTAAAGACATTCACAGAAGGATAATGGGAGCTTCTAAACTGCCCTCCTATGAGTGAGTTTGCCCTTTGGAACACTGGTTCCTTCTCCAGAGTTGGTTCTTGCCTTGTATCTAGTTTTTTAGCCTCCTTTGTCCTCATCTGCATTAAGCAGCCTGAATTGCACCTAAAACCATTCTCACGTTTTTTTTTCCTCTCTTGTATCATTCACACCTTCCCTTGTTCCATGCCTATCTAAGCAAGTCACTATAAAGTCTATGACCTGGACATAATGAAGAGAACTATAGAAGATTTGCTGGACTTAGTCTCTGCTCCAATAAGCCCACAAAGTAGGAGAGTAATGTACAACTTAATGCACTTTGCATGAATGCTGGAAAATATCATACACCTAAAATTAGATCTCTGAAAGACTTCTACTAATGTAGTGATCTCAACTGAGGCCTACCTGAGACCTTACGTTTTTCGGTTATTTGTGGCAGTTGGTGCCTTACTTGAATGACTCATGGGGGGTTATTGCCAGCAAAGGACTGAGGAAGAGTGTAGAAAAGGGAAAACCAAAACCTCTTGATGTCTTGTTGCTTAGTCATAAGACCCCAATA
Source organism: Polypterus bichir lapradei (assembly GCA_026402145.1). Lineage (NCBI taxonomy): Eukaryota > Metazoa > Chordata > Cladistia > Polypteriformes > Polypteridae > Polypterus > Polypterus bichir. The sequence continues at coordinate 74,654,073 of JANRMT010062796.1, forward strand.
ATATGGAACAGTGCCATTTTGATTTTTTTTTTTTTTTTGGTCATAAACAAAGAAACTTTTGAGATCACATAATACATGGGAACTTTCTTCTGGGTCTTATCTGTTTATTTTTATTTATTTTCTGTAGACATCTATATAAATCCAATCTTAGTGATTACTTAGAGAGGTGTCTTCTCCTAATCATTAGTTACATGCTTGACAGACAAAGTGATGACTTTAAGTTAGATTAGTGTGGACTGTGTACTTGAATTACAACAATAGTTTCACAGACTTTAGAGTTCTTGTATTCCAGTGTGTAGTTATATTGGAAGAGCATCAAATGTTAGATGTTTGGGTATTTGTGTGTCACCTTATTTCAGCTGAATAAGCCTTTACTTAGAAAGTCAGAAGTGCCTATCCATCAATTCTTTGACTGAACCAGCATTTTCCATCAGCAGGATTACAGGCAGCTAGTTTATTCATGTGTTATTGGGTACAGAGGAGGAGCGTCCCTTAAATGACACTTAGTCTCTCACTGATCACAATCCTGCACAAACGCACCTGCACTCCTATATGGCCACCAGTTAGTCTTGCATCTCTGGGTGAGGAAATATACTGAGCACCAGGTGAAAAGCAGCAAAGTGTACAGCCAGTATTAACTAGGAAAGAATTGAGTGTGTACAACAAAAGTCAAAACATATTAGTTATAAAAATCAGTGTAGTAAAGTTAGTCTAAAATCCAAATGTTTTTCTGGAGGTGCAGGACTAAGCTGTATGAAGAAGGTTGATCAAACACATTGAGCCCAAATACAAGTGGGAACAAACGAAGAGGAAGAAGAAAAAAAGTGATTCAATGTTGTGTAACTGTAAAATATGGAAATTTCCAAGGGGTGAATAATTTTTATAGTCACTATAGGTCCAAAGAAATACAAAGTGTTTGGCCGTCAAGTCAAGCTAAGTATTCACGCTTACTGTTACATTTGCTGACAGATGACACCCAGTACTGGAAGCACCTTCTCATCTTCACTGGTGAACCTGTTCCAGATGAGCAGCCTGTCTTGTTAGAGTGGAAGAAGCTCTTGCTGTTTCGAGCTTACCTGCCATGTGCCTAGTGAGGTCACCAGGGAATGCATGTTACTGTTGGGCTATTAGTTTTCCATCCCACACCTGCTCAGATGTGGTGAACTTGTAATGATATTTTCATGTGTTTTGGAATTGTATGTAAAGTAATAATATTTCATTTACCTTGTCATGGTGCTGTGCTTTGCACTAACCATTTTAATTTTCCCAGGCTCTCATGCTAATATTGTAATGAGATATGGGATTGTGAAACCTCTACATTTAAGGGCTTTATGCAAAGTAAAGGAAAGACACAGAACACCCCATAGGTTCTCTCACATACCAATGCTGCACTTCAAACATATGTTATTAAATTAGTGAGGAGTGGCATATTTATTGGATTACACACTGTACCATAACATTGTAAATATTTCAAAGGACCCATACGTCTTCATTGAAAACTCTTTATAGGGACAAAAGGTAAAACCTGTCCTGGTCAGTGTGTACTGCCGTGATATATGAGCAGGTTGTAAAATGCCTTAATTCTAGTGAAACACCAAGCAGCCCTTTGTGTGTAATTAGCCTTAAGGTACCATTTACTTTCTAAGAATAGTGCTGAACTGACACTCACTGGCTTGTGTACTCTGTGTTTGTTTTCTACTCAGTCTGTTTGATAGGCTAGATAAGAGGGTCACAGTGAGCTTCTCCTCTTTCCTTCCTGATGTAAACTGGGTCTTAGTGTCCAGGCATGGTCAGGAATGATGGTGAAGTTGTTGTCCTCCAGTCAAATACGTGTCATTGATTTAGTTCTTACTGCAGGTGTGTTTTGTTAGCATTGTTGACATCGCTGTTTGTGTGTAAGCAGTTCCTTTGTGTGAGAGAAGAATTTCCTGGTATTGTCTTATCAAAAATCAGCCTTTGTACTTAAACAATATCTTTAAAAATAGTTGGTCTAAGAAATGGTTTAATTATAAAATGTTTTAGTAAAAAATATTAAGAACAATGCTTGAACACCAATGAGAGAGCAGTTATAAGGTAAAGAGATTTCCCTTTGACGTTGTTCTAGTTATGAACATGACACTGCTGTTTTCTGTGCAGACTATTCATATCAGCTGAGATGCTGGTTGTCACAACTATTAATTTTCAAAGATCACCTATCATGACCTCGACTCAGGACGTTGTGGGTCGGTGGGGGGAGTACTTCGAAGACCTCCTCAATCCGACTAACATGCCTTCCAATGAGGAAGCAGAGCCTGGGGACTCTGAGGTGGGCTCTCCCATCTCTGGGACTGAAGTCACCGAGGTGGTCAAAAAACTCCTTGGTGGCAGGGCCCCGGGGGTGGATGAGATACGCCCGGAGTTCCTTAAGGCTCTGGATGTTGTAGGACTGTCTTGGTTGACACGTCTCTGCAACATCGCATGGACATCGGGGACAGTGCCTCTGGATTGGCAGACTGGGGTGGTGGTCCCCCTCTTTAAAAAGGGGGACCGGAGGGTGTGTTCCAACTATAGAGGGATCACACTCCTCAGCCTCCCTGGAAAAGTCTATTCGGGGGTTCTGGAGAGGAGGGTCCGTCGGATAGTCGAACCTCGGATTCAGGAGGAACAGTGTGGTTTTCGTCCTGGTCGCGGAACAGTGGACCAGCTCTACAGCCTTAGCAGGGTCCTGGAGGGTGCATGGGAGTTTGCCCAACCAGTCTACATGTGCTTTGTGGACTTGGAAAAGGCGTTCGACCGTGTCCCTCGGGGAGTCCTGTGGGGGGTGCTCCAGGAGTATGGGGTACTGGACCCCCTGATAAGAGCTGTTCAGTCCCTGTACAACCGGTGTCAGAGCTTGGTCCGCATTGCCGGCAGTAAGTCGAGCCCGTTTCCAGTGAGAGTTGGACTCCGCCAGGGCTGCCCTTTGTCACCGATTCTGTTCATAACTTTTATGGACAGAATTTCTAGACGCAGCCAGGGTGTTGAAGGGGTCCGGTTTGGTGGACTCAGGATTGGGTCACTGCTTTTTGCAGATGATGTTGTCCTGTTTGCTTCATCAGGCCGTGATCTTCAGCTCTCTCTGGAGCGGTTCGCAGCTGAGTGTGAAGCGGCTGGGATGAGAATCAGCACCTCCAAATCCGAGACCATGGTCCTCAGCCGGAAAAGGGTGGAGTGCCCTCTCAGGGTTGGGGGCGAGATCCTGCCCCAAGTGGAGGAGTTTAAGTATCTCGGGGTCTTGTTCACGAGTGAGGGAAGAATGGATCGTGAGATCGACAGGCGGATCGGTGCGGCATCCGCAGTGATGCGGGCTCTGCATCGGTCTGTCGTGGTGAAAAAAGAGCTGAGCCGTAAGGCAAGGCTCTCAATTTACCAGTCGATCTACGTTCCTACCCTCACCTATGGTCATGAGCTATGGGTAGTGACCGAAAGAACGAGATCGCGAATACAAGCGGCTGAAATGAGTTTCCTCCGCAGGGTGTCTGGGCTTTCCCTTAAAGATAGGGTGAGAAGCTCAGTCATCCGGGAGGGGCTCAGAGTAGAGCCGCTGCTCCTCCGCATCGAAAGGAGTCAGATGAGGTGGCTCGGGCATCTGATCAGGATGCCTCCTGGACGCCTCCCTGGTGAGGTGTTCCGGGCACGTCCAACCGGGAGGAGGCCCCGGGGAAGACCCAGGACACGCTGGAGGGACTATGTCTCCCGGCTGGCCTGGGAACGCCTTGGGATTCTCCCGGAAGAGCTGGAAGAAGTGGCCGGGGAGAGGGAAGTCTGGGCTTCTCTCCTTAAGCTGCTACCCCCGCGACCCGACCTCGGATAAGCGGAAGAGGATGGATGGATGGATGGACCTATCATTTCAAAGATTTGTATGTGTTAGTAGAGTATGCTTTTATTCTTGCTTTTAGTAATTTTCATTTATGAAATAATTATGCCATGTGCACCACATGCTTGCAAAACCTTGAAATCCAATCCAGAGAAACGTGCATTTGGTAGAAATCAAGCAAAGACACTTTGGAAAACTTGTTTTTAAGTTCACAATTCCCTTGGAGTTCTGTTACTTCCAGTTGCACAACTTCCGGAACATCGTCCATATTAAGAGCAAAAGGAGATGGGGGGGGGGGAAAATTACAAAGTGTGTCTCATGGTGTATAAACTCCTGATACTGAGATTCAAATTCATGATGAAGGATGTCACCTGAGCTGCTTATCTGATTCAGTTTTCACTTCAGTCTGAACACTGATCCTTACAATTGGGAACATGAACAGGTTTCGCTTGTTGTGGTTTACTCAAATTATTTATTGTAAAGTTTGAAGAAGGAGAAAAAGAAAAATTAACAGTGTTATATCAGATTTGAAATCAGCTCGCCTGCAAAGCCATAACCTTCCTCTTCTGACACGACAACAAGGCTTTTTTTGATATATGTGTTATACATTTCCTGAAAGCACAGTCAGGATGCTTGTGTTGGTAAGCGGATTTTACTCCTTGTCTCATCAAACTGCTACAGGAATGGCCCGTTTTGATCGATCCACTACTGGAAATCGGTTCTCTTTCTAAGGTCCTTCTTTGTCATTTGTAAATGGCACTCTTTGTTTTGATTTGTGAACAAACCTGGAGTCACACCTGAAGTTCTGTCTTCTGGGGGAGTGCTACCAACTAGATCAATCATTGATAAAATCGTTCATGTGCAGATTCATATTCTTTAAAAATACACTAGCAAGATAAAGGAAAGCGAGCCACTAAAACATACACAGGTCAGGTTAGGGAGCATGCACAGGAACAGCGCATTGCCACACCCATCACACAACAAAACAGCTCAGAATCCCTCTTGGCAACCCGCCAGGCAGACACATGGTCCATTCCCACCCTTTGGAAATGACCATCTATCTGCTGTAACCAGGTGTTACGTGGGTGTCCCTATGGCCTGGTCCAACCACTCAGGTCCTCAAAGATGAGGATCCTGTGAGCTGGATCACCCTCTGGGAAATGTGCAACATTGCTATAGTGCTGTAACTAATGCTTCCTCACAATGTCAAACCAGCGGTACCCAAGGATTCTCAAGTCCTTGGGTACCACTGGTAAAACATAAACACTTAAGCAATACAGATTTGCTTACTTATTTTTTTGTATGACACAGCATTATAACTTACTACAGTTAACTGGTGTAAGATTTGTATCATTTTGCTGAAAACACTTCACGAGGGTTGAAATATTTTATTTTTTTATTTTTGAGAAGCTCATGGGCTGAATGGGGCCTGTGAATTGTAGTTTGCCCTTCCCTGGTATATGCTGTACAGTATATAGTTTATAACTAGAAGGTATGTAGAATTAGGGTAAATACAATGGGTATAGAAAAGAATCACCCCCATCAAAATATTCTCATTTTGTTGCTTTTCACCCATTTCATTTTCAAGTGAATGTAGTGAGATGTCAAGCAAAATGAAGCTTTCGAGGCGCCTTCTTGCCTGAAGAAGGGGCCTGAGTTGCCTTGAAAGCTTGCATATTGTAATCTTTTTAGTTAGCCAATAAAAGCTGTCATTTTGTTTGACTTCTCACTACATTCATAATGGCTAACACGATACAACACCCTAGTACCCTGAACTGAAGATGTATTTGCTCAATACAACATATAACAGCAGAGTGAAATATATAATAGCAACATTTCAGAAAAAAAATAAAAAATCAGAATCACTGAGATGGTTAAAGGATCATCCCATTCTTAAAAAATACTTATAAACACAATCTGATGTAGCTAACCAGCTTCTCCATTGCACACCAAGCTAACTGGCATCCTGTGGTCAATTGTAATCATTTTAATTAGTTTAGCATAAAAACAGCTATTCCGGAACATTCTGGTGCTTGGAAGTACAACTGAAGCCAAAACCAACTATGTGTGGCAAGGCACTGTCAAAAAATCTCTGTGATAAAGTTTTGGACACGCACAAGTAAGGAGATGGATACAAAAAAAAATGCAATGGCTTTATCAACCCCTATTAGCACAGTAAAGTCCACAATCAAGAAGTGGAAAGTGTTTGGTACTACTAGGACCCTCCCTGGATGAGGTTTTCCCTATAAAGTGGATGAAAGAGCGAGGAGGAAACTGGTCAGAGATGCTACCAAGAGGCCTATGGCAACTTTGAAGCAGTCAAACAATGGTCACCATCCAATGTGATGGAGCTTGAATACTTCTGTAAAGAAGAGTGCACAGTATAAATGTGCAAAGTTGGTAGAAGTATCCCAACAGATATATGGCTTTAATCAAAGCAATAGGTGGTTCTTCAAATTACTGATACAGGGGATGTTCCTTTAACCATCTCAGTGATTCTGTTTTTTTTTTCTTCTGAACTGTTATTATATTTTTCTCTTTCTCACTGAGGTGGTTGTATGTACATTGCATTGACACTTTCTGCAGGCTTGTCTCACAGTTGGCGTAAGATATTAAATTATTTTGTACATTACTATTACTGAACAAGTATAAAGAAGCCACTTTGACATTTTAACTAATATACAAAAGCTGATGCCACTTTACATGGCTTTTTACTTATGGGACATGCCAATCTCATCACCAGAGTATGTCAGATTACACAACTAGAAATCACAGGGTATGTCAAATTACATAATTTTGTGATGATTGTCTAGCATAGTTTCACATTTCCAAAGTATTACGAACTTGCCTCTTTTTGTGACAGCCAATAATGTGCAGCCTGATGGAGACAGTGCTTGTGTGAAGGCTTTGCAATTGTGATGCATTTAGCTGCAATCTTGGCCCTTTTTTTTTCTATTCTCTTGTGGTATGTAAAACGTGACATCAGACCGATAAATCACTTGTCAGGTCAAAAAAACACCCCTGTTCCGTATTCCACATAGCTGCACTGTATGCAGTGTACTTTCTGGTGAGTACACATTGTTTATCATCTCTGACCTGCACACAAGTCCACCTCAGTGACTTGAGACAAAGTCAAACTTGCTTGATTTTGTTGAGGCGAGTTGAACACTGAGTTGTTATATATGTCAAACTAAAAGATTGGTGGTCATGGGAGTGTGCCATGAGTGCTTCTGACTCACTTATATTATGAAAATGTGATTGAAAATTGCTGGAAAAGATTAGTGGTGTGACATGGCTTTTTGATACTATTTAAACCCAGGCTTCTAGAGGATGTTTGCACGTTGCTGTAGATATTTGTGAATCTGTCACCCCTGAAGCAATTTCTTAACAACACAAATCTCTTTACTTACCTTTCCAATGCTTAAACTGTAACAAAAGGTGTGTAGAAAACAAGTTTATGTATGTGTGTGTCTATAAATTATATTCTTGATGTAAAGCACATTTCAATAATGTTTCACTTGAAAGGTGCTGCAGTCAAAGGCAAACAATAATATTTTATACGTGTAGCTGCAGAGTCTTGACAACAACAACAACATTTATTTATATAGCACATTCTCATACAAACAGTAGCTCAAAGTGCTTTACATAATAAAGAATAGAAAAATAAAAGACACAATAAGAAAACAAAATAAGTCAATATTAATTAACATAGAATAAGTAAGGTCCAATGGCCAGGGGAGACAGAAAAAACAAAAAAAAAACTCCAGACGGCTGGAGAAAAAAATAAAATCTGTAGGAATTCCAGACCATGAGACCGCCCAGTCCCCTCTGGGCAAAGTCTAAATCTGTTGAGTCTAAATCTCAGCCTGTTGTTGCCAGTATGGAGCTAACCTGTTCTAAATGCCTATGTGGCTGTTTCTGCAGGTACTGTGTTTTTACTCCCACTTCCCCATACATTCAGGTTAGGTTATCTGATGACTCAAAGTTAGTCCCATATGGCCCATAGTCTCTGACCTAGATTTAAGGTTTGATGATAAAGCAGTACGTCTTTAGGACCCTTTCAAATGGAAAGAAGCAAAAGTAAATGCATGAAAAACACACAAATTTACATTACGTTATTATTAGTCTGTTATTTTATTTAATTAAGAACTTGTACATCTTGTACACCAATCTGTAAAACATTATGTCTACAACACAGTATGTCTTGTAGCAATGTGGTTTATTTTTTCCCCTTATTTGTGGCAATGAAGTACATTGAATAGGGTCTCCCATTCATTGAGTTGCGATATGTGAACATTCAATTTTATGATTTGGAGTTCATCACATTAGTCCGTGGGTCATAAAGAGAATATTGTTAAATGTTGTATTTTTATTCACAGGTATCCATACTGGATATGTGCATTAGCTGTGATTTAGCCTAGTATTTTGTATGTAGGACTTACCATTAAGCTTCAATAAGTTAACCTTCCATAGAATGTTTAATATAAATTGGACACTTTTTAGTGGTAGTTGGGAACCAACAAGATGACCATTTTTGATTATTCATTTTCAATGAAATGTATTGAAGAAACACAATCTTTAATTAAGCAACACAGTTTTGTTGTATATGTTAAGAACTGTTTGTATTTTTAGTGTACACAGTACTAGGGTGTTGTACCGTGTTAGCCATTATGGATGTAGTGAGAAGTCAAGCAAAATGACACCTCGTGGAAGATGCCAGCCCATACCACCATCAGAGACGCAGACTACCAATGTCCAGAACACACACTTTTAATTTTTGTTTCTTCTGCACACACAATACACAGTGTACCAATCATCACAATAAACTCACAGTGCTTTTCTTTCTCTTTTACTTTCTTTCCTTTTATCTTCTCCTGCCACCTCTATTCCTCTCCCGCAAGCTCTGTTCTCTGTCTCTCGACTCCGGCTCCTCGAATGGAGTGAGGCGGCTCCTTTTATGTTGCACCTGGATGTGCTTCTGGTGCAACCTGATGAACCTACTGCAGCACTTCCTGGTCCAAGGCTCTGGGATTGTCCAAGCGCCCCCTGGCGGTGGCCACGGTACCCAACCAACTGGATTGAGCTTCCAAGCTCCAGTCCTGTGGCCCTGATGCACACCAGGGGGAATGCCTTCTTGTGTCCCAGGGAAGGTATTGCCTCTTTCCCTATCCTTCCACTCTCAAGGCGTCCCGATGGGGCAAGGTCCCCAGTCATCTGTCACAACCTTGTATTGGCTAACTAAAAAGATTACAGTATGCAAGCTTTTGAGGCAACTTGGGCCCCTTCTTCAGATAGATGTAATCAATTAGTGTACACAATAAAATAATTAGCATCAAATAAGAGTTAGAAGAAAGTGCTAATGCTTTCATATTCGTAAATAATTGTGTAAATTGATGTGATAGAGGAATTTGCTATCCATTTCAGTGAATACTTTTTACAAATTTATGAGATTACAATAACACATAAGAGTGTGATTCCACAAGTCCAATGCACTCTACTCTTAAGGTCATGATCTTGGCATGGTGGACAGACTTATATAATCTAGGAATCCATAAAGTTAAGTTGCTTGAAGCCTTGTGCTCTTATTAGGATTGATCTTGGCAAAACAGTCTTAAAGGAGGGGTAAGATAAAGAGCAAACCAAGAACAGACTTCCATCCTGGCTGACATTGTAATTATGAGTACCTTGCCCATAACAGTAAAGCAAAGGGGCATTGCCAGAAAGTGACATGTGAGGTAAGTGTCTGGTGGCTTAGTGACACATATACATGCTCAAGGAGTCACATAAGTCTCTGTTTAATTGTACCACTTGTGAGGTAAAGCATGTAAGCCAAGGGTTATAATCATGTGGTGTTAATCATGTCAGATTAAGAATTCTAGATTTTGGCAACTGAACCTGCCTGAGATGGAATTGGAGTAAATTTCAGAAATAGACAAGTATTGGCTAAAAGTAGTCCGACTCCAGATATAGAGCTTTGTCCTCTGAAAATGAGTTTTTTTTAGTTTATCGTAGTCTCTCCTACTTAAGTGTGGCTCCATATGAAAGAACCTGGGTGGGTGTGGCATAATCAGAAGTCCTTGGCTTAATACTTTTGATTTGAAGTAGATACCAGTGGACAAAGAGGGTCACCTCAATCCGACTTCAAGTTTTAAAGAAGAAAATTGTTGTTTAATAGACTTAGGCCTGCTGATAATTCAGAGTATTTGGCTTTCTTGACATAAGTGAATTTGATGTTTCGTAAGGTATTTACTGCCTTTTGGCTGTGTAACCCTTTTTCATTGCTAGACAGTGAAGATGAGGAACAACCCGCCTGGTTTGTATCAGTATGGTCAGCTTTTACTGGATTTTTGTACTAGTCATTTACTGACCATAC
>JANRMT010062796.1:74664290-74679142 GCA_026402145.1 Polypterus bichir lapradei
AAGTGGTAAACTTTGTAGCAAATTGTATAGTGGTATGCAGAAATAAAAAAATAAATCAATAGCTCACTACCACACACAAAAGAAACATGCTGTTTGTGAGGTCAGACTGCAGAAACCTAGAAGTTTGACAGAGAAAATCACATTTTGGGTGTGTTCTGGTTAACAGAACAAGATACTTGTTATCATACAGAGTGGGTCATGGCAAAGGCTTTCAACAGCTTATCAATCATTTTTAGCCAGGGTACCACAATCCATCTAGAGGTACTATCACGAGCAGTATAAATATTTAAACTAACAGACACAAAAGCTAGCCACAGCCAGTAAGCATGCAGTCACAACCAACCGTTGCACTGTTCTAACAACTGAGAGATGTAAGACTGAAAAATGAAATTAATTATACTACAGGCATAAGATGTTCCAGATTGACGTGCCATCTAACCACTTTGCCAAGAAGCTAACTGCTGTCATGTAGAAGTACAGGGAGTTGTAGGCAAAGTGGTTGTATGCCTTTATGCATGCATGGTGGCCTGCTCATTCACCCACTAGTCTGAATCTGTTCTCCATAGTATGTTTTGCTGATAGACTGCAAATTGCAAACAGTGATGGATATAAAATGCATCTCGACAATGTGGAGGCTACCTGAGTATAGAACAGGAGCATCTGTGCCATTGAAGTGATTGTTTAGCGGTCGGAATTACACATCAATATCTTTGTATTTCTTAACAAAAATGGCAAAAACCCTTTACAGTAATGAAGGGATACAGCGTGTAACATTCTCAATGCTGAAAATAATTCTTACATGCATAGAACATAAATGAAATTTTATTTAGGAATTTCATATTGTGTTATTTTCAGTGTTGTTAAGCAGAATGTCAGTTTTTAGAAATTAGCTGTTAATCAGTTAGAGGTGGTTGACTATCAATTATGACGTGATTCAAATTTGCATTCCAAATTTAAACATAAATGTGAATTTGTTGTAAGAGTGTGTAGATACCTAACCAGGAAAAGTGGGTGGAAAGAGACTTATAAATTTATCACTGGTAAGAAATAAATTTGTGTATGTTTTGGGTTTTAAGACAAGTTTAATGCTCTTTTCTTTGTGTTTTGTAGGGCTGTTCATTTACAACAAGCAACACTTAAAGTGCCGGACCATGCAACAGTTGGCATTCAGCATCTTGAGATTTTTTGTGCACAAATAGGACGGCCAAAAGAGAGCCCTGGCGTGTATACAGAATCCTATAGGAGAAACAAACAACAGCAAAGCATCAGTTGTCCATTTCTGGTCTTATTACTCTGAAGTCTGAAATTAGTTGGCACACATTGGTTCTAACAGAAATGGGTGTCGGCAAGAACACAACTTCGAAATCAGTGGAATCTGGTGCAGGAGCTGAAGGCAAATATGAAGAAGAGTCCAAGCACTCCTCTTTTTACCCCATACCGGTGAGTTAAAATATTACTAATAATTCTTTCTTGTTTATTTCAAAGATTACCTATAGATAATGAATTGATAATTCTTTGTGTGTCAGGAAGCTTAGAAAAAAGATTTTCACCAACTAGAAATGATACATCATGAATTAGCTTATGATCAATCACTGCTGGCAAACGGTGTAGATATACTTTAGTTTAAGTCTTAATATGGATAATGAACAGTCTTTTCTGAAATTAAATATTTTAGCTCTACAAAAAAGAAAATCACTTTTTGTAATACAAATTGCAAAATTATGCACTTGGGAAAAATCCTTTTTTTACAAGGTCAGGTAAATACTTTATTATGTCAGAAGCTTCTTAATTCCTAGACTGAAGGACTTCACAAAAGTAATATTTAAAAGGTGTTTGTTAAATCTGTAGTAGTTAGATTTAGGTAAGGAACAATTGATGTTTATAGGAGAATAAATTATATACTAATAATTAAATGTGAGATGGATTAAGGTTCTAAATAATATGTGAATAAAAAAAACTGATTTCAACACTGCATCAACTGAGACATTTAATAAAATTCAATGAGTACCCTAAATAAATAAAGTCTTGGATGATAATAATGCAGAACTGCTACAGCAATAGAATACATTATTTGCAGATGGAAATAACTGTATCATTATTATTCAATGATTTTTAACAGGCAAATGTAAGTGGGGAAAAAACAGTTTTTAAAGTTAATATATTAGAATAGTGTGTTGCCATTCAGAGACTTTTGTGATTTATTTATTTATTTTATCCATTGCCAGTATTTTAACGCACAGAAATTATTGTGCCAGCTGCAGTTTCCGTTAGGGTCTGGTCTGTTCTGTTCTGTTCAAACGCCCCCATACACCAATCTCTTAAGTCAGTTCACATTTTTGTATAGAGCTCTTCAACATTTCTATACATAAACATACAAGTTATGTCATGAAAAACTAAAATCCTCTAACATTGTAATTTAGGTATGGCCAGTTGCCAATGAAGCAAAGTTAAATCTCCAATAAACAGCATTCCCAGAAGAAATAAAGAGTTGGTTGTAACAGACAAAGTCAAACTTCTGCTGCCCTAGGCCAGTTTTGGTCATCCACTTCCTCTTGGGCATTACACAATGTTATACAGTAAATATCCCAAAGACTTAAAAGAACAGTGTACCCCTTTGTCATTAAATTTGAAAGCATTCAGTATCTCTGGTGTCACTATCATCATCTGCCTTTGTTTCACTCACTTGGCAACATTTCAAACAGATCCATGAAGCTTCTGCTACCACCTTATTTTTAAATGAGTAGAATAATCTCTGAACTGTAAAAAATAAATTCTTCCTCCCTCACACACTTACTTATCAACTTCTCATGTGTCTTGTTGAGAGTTACACTGCATAGGAATCTTATTTAAAGGACAGTGATTGTCAAGTTGAAAGCTTTATATGAGGACTTCATTACTTCTTAGTAACACAATTTTATGTAATGCTTAAGAACTTCCACTGCTTCATTAATCAATTGGTCAGTCTCACAATTATCACAAGGACCTTTCTGAGGAACAAGAGCCTAAGGTAACTGAACTCCTCTACTTGCTCATTGTGAAACTAACTGTGCTTCTTTCTTTAGGCATAATCTCCTGATTTGGAGATGCTAATACTTTTAGTCATTTTCTCATACAGCTGAAGTCAGACAGCAACATCAATTCCAGCAACTTATTGTAAGAATCTTGTGAAGGCCACCCAAAACATTTGACTCAACAATTTAATGGCAATACTACCAAATATTAACAAAAGTGTATGTAAACTTGTGACCCACTGGAATTGTAATATAGTCAATACAAAGTAAATTACTCTTGTCAGTGAACATTATTGGAAAAAATAACTTTTGCTGTGCACAAAGTAGATGCTTTAAACGATATACCAAATTAATAGTTTGTTAGTATAAAATCTGTCTAGGGTTATAAGGTGAGTTTTAAAGAATTCACCATGAGTGTATATAAACTTATGACTTCAACTTTAAGTGTTGTGCTCATCTAAGTCATCTAAGTGCTGAGTCATGCTATGTTGTCCTTGATTTTTAAACTGACACTTTTTTTTGGTTACATAATCTGTTTTTAATTGCTGCCATGCCAACATAACTGGCATGGATATTCTTGTCTAGAATTTAGTGTGCTGTAAAGCAATAGAAAGGTATTCATTGTCTCATATATAAACTCAATATGGGCCAACTGCTTTTGTGTTTGTCTTTTATACAATTCCACAAACAAATTCCACAAGTAGAGTGGTGGCTCTGAGGCTAGGGATCTGTGCCGGTAATCGGAAGGTTACCAGTTCAGATCCCTTAAAAACCAGTAGTGACTCTTGTAAATACCAGAAATGATTCCACTGTGTTAGGCCCTTGAGCAAGGCCCCTTATCCTGCAATTGCTCCGTCCTAGGTATGATGTTAACCAGCAAACAGCCCAGCAAGGAGGTCCTCTAACTTGCAGGGCAAACTTGGGGAATGGTGGCAGGATTTGCACTCTAGCCACTGTTTAAAAAAAAAAAAAAAAAAAAAAACTCACACTGTTCCACTCCATTTGAGCTAGTGCGGTGCTGAGGTGTCACCCATTGCATGGCTGTGCACGGGTGCTAATTTGGAATCCTGAGGTGGTTCATCATGTGGTGAGTGCGGCAACACACTGTATCAGTGTACACTCCCAACTTCTCGCTCTCTCTCCTCTTTCTCTCCACAATCTTGATCTAAACTAAACTAAATTTTGTGCACATATCCCACTTTGTCAGGCTACTGTGAAACCTAAAAATTTTCATCTTTGGGGGAGTGATTTTCTTTTTTTACTGCAGTACTTTTTAAGGACAGTGCCACCTGGTGGCTCACCTACGTCAATGAGGTCCAAAACAAGTGAAACACCAAAACAGACTAAAGGCAGACTAGCAGAGAGAAGGTTCCGAGTTTAAAATTACTTGCCCTGACAATGCTGATTTAGTATGTTACATACTGTGTGTATTTTTTCAGGAATACACTACCCTCAACAATAAACAGATGTAAGTAAATGGAAATGTGGAAGGTAGAAGCAATTGAGACAATGGTTTATCACAAGAACTCCCAGGCCTTGACCAACCTAATTGTCTAGTTTTGTCAATGTGGTGAAAGCACACAATCCAGACAAATATAGGAAGCGGACTGTGTTTGTATAGGATATTCATTATACTTTTAATGGGAACATTTCAACCCTAATTCAGTAATTGTACACTTTTATACTTGGTATAACCAGACCATATAACATTTTTAATTATGTTATCCCTTTGTCTAGTGTTGCCCCAAATGTAAGAAGATATTCCAACGTTCTTAATGTTAGTTTTTTGTGCCTGCTATGCATGTGTGTCTGGTTTAGAACTATAATCCCTTAGTAATAAGCAGATGGCGAGGCATCAGTGTTGTAGTAAGGCGTTTAAGTAAATGAATTAATCCAGCACAATTTGGCAGCCCCTGAAAACCAAGATGTTAATAGCATTAACTCTGTCTTGTTCAAAACTTGTTCTTGCTCATGTCATCTTTTTTAAAATTGGTCTTGCAAACACGTATGCTGTCTGCTACATAATTAAATGATGTTATGTTTTGCCAGGTAATTAAAATGTTTTTGCAGAAAGAGGAATTTTCATCAGTTCCATTAAAAGCTAAAACAGAAGTGGTTAATAAGACTAATGGTGACATTTCTCATTTGTTAGTTAGTCTAGCAATGCAAAGTTCCAAAACATACATACAACCTTGAAACTGAGCCTTTTGACTGGGGAAATTCCATCAGCTCACTAGGTCCCAGTGGGTTTCTGGTTTGTGAGAAGTTCTGTATTTGTTTAAGATATTACTAAGCATTACAAATCTGCAAAAACAAAATTTTTATCCTAGTCTTTTTCTAAAGGTTATTTGTAATATCTAATCATGACTTTATTAGATTTTCATGCATTATAATTTACACTTCCCTTTGCACTTACTTCAACTACATTTCAGTCTTCTAAATAGTTGACCTTAATCTCTGGCTTACTGTGCTACATAAAGTATTACATTACATTCGTTCAAGATTTCCAACTAAAATTAGATGGATAGATAGTAATGTTTTTGATCAGTCTATCTAGCTTCACTTTTGATGTACCTTTCTTGAGATGCCTTGTTACTTTACCAACAGTCGGTTTTCTCCATACTGTACACTTTTATTTGTGCCCAAAATAATTTAACCTATTTTACTTATTGTGATTGTTTAGGGAAGTGCATTTTTTGTTTATCTTCTCTAAATGTATTGGCCACAGATGTCTGGCTCATTCTTAGGCCACCCACAGGTTTCTGCGTCAAGCTACAGTCTCATGTCCTGGTCTCTTTTTCTCTATCTATCATTTCAAAGTACACCACAGCCCACCTCCGACTAGGCATTTTAACAACATGTTGAGTTCATGACACGCTTCTCAAGTTTTTCCAGTGAACCTTTTAAGCTTGGTGTCTTAAATCTGGTTCAGTTCTTCCTCTGTAGTTGAGAAGCACAGATACTTACTCTACCTTATCCTGAAGTGCTAAGCCAGTGGGTTTGTGGTGGGAGAAGGAGAATGAGAGTTTTCATGGGAGACAAAAGCTCAACATTTTTAAATCTCACTGTCATTATTTGCATTTTAAACATAATACCTACTTCTTCACTATAAAGGTACTCCTGGGGTTTTGTCACTTGTAAAGTATACATGTAAATGTCTGATGCTGTTAGCAGTTGTGGTCTTATATTGTGTGAGACTTTATGGATGTGGTCCTTTTTGATAGTTATTTGGGGTCAGTGCTCTGTACGTTTGTAACAGTATGTAAGTACTATGACATTTTCTTGGCTGTTGTTTAGATTATGGCCATATCTTTTAAAGTTGCTCTCTTCAAATTTGAAATTTAAATTCTTTTAGTATTAGGCTATTAATATTTGTAAGATAAAATGATATGGTTAATTTACCAACACATCTTGCCTTTTTAGTCTAATGTTTCTAACTCTTATCAGTTGACCTATTTGCTGTGTTATGAGAGAACTGGATTATTGGCTTGACTGTGTTTTTATTAATAGTTGGTGTCCTGCCTTGTACAGGATGCTACTGGGATGCTCTCTGATCTGAGTTTCGAAGGTGGGTGTATGAATGTATACAGAATGCTGTTCTATCTCTGTGTGACCTTCCATGTTGTCATTCATCAGGTGTTTTATTTTCATATTTTATTTTTTACTAGCTGAAATACCCAGCGTTGCCCTGGAAATAAAAATAAATTAACAAAAAATGAAGACTCATTAATGTGCTTCTTTTGCAGTCTTGTATGTATGTTATCATCCAGTTGACGCTCGGAACCATCCAACTCTATTTAATTTGAAAAGCAACAGGGGCACGGTGATGCTCAAACATAAAGAATGCTGGCAGTCGCATGCTATATACTAACTGTGTAATATTGAAATTGTCAGGACTACTCTGGGCATCTCTTTGCTATGAGGATTCGTGTTGCCGACGTGCTTGCATCGTTTGTGCATTAGCAGCTAAGCGACTGTCTTTCTTAGGAGGTTTCCTTTTGCCGGTGTGCTGGCCTAACATAAAGAATGCTGGCAGTCACCTCCAATTTGCCGTCTGGTGGTCGTTCGGAGCGTCACTTGGATGATAACATGTGTACATGAGCACAAGATCACCCCCACCCTACCCAGAAGGGGGTGGGTTAGGGTTGATTTTACCCTACAGTATTTTTAGTCGACCATTGAGACACATGTGTACCAAGTTTCATGAAAATTGCTCCAGCCGTTCGGAAGTGATGCTGGAACATACATACACACAGACACACATACATACACACACATACATACACAAATACATACACACATTGACTTTTATATATATATATTGTGTCTATATATACTGTGTGTATATATATATATATATATATATATACTGTATATAGAAGTCATGTTTCATGTTTTATTACATATTTTAAAATGGTGCTCTACAACTGGTGCCATGCAAGAAAAACTAAAACATGATGCATGCCTGGAGTGCTGCTGGGGTGTCCATTTTATTTATATATTTTTGTGCCGTCTGTTTTTTGTTAACTGCATGTAGGCCTCTTGAAATTAACTATATAAGAAACCCATTAATTTAAGCTGGTGTAATACAATAAAAATTGAAAAAAACATGTTGCTTGTTTTAATAATACATTGTCTGTGTGTATTAAATGTTGTCATTTTAGCAAAAAACAAAAGAAATGCCATTTATGGTATCTTTCATAGTAATATCTAAACAAAGTTTAAAGCTAGATGTTACACATTTGAGTAGGGAGAAAAGTGTTATATAAATGTAAAAAATGTATTATTACTATTATTAATTATTTAAAAATATATACAATATACAACAATATTTTTGTGCTTAGCACAATTTAGTATGTTGGAGACTGTGGCACTGACCAGAAAGCAGGAGACAGAGCTGGAGGTGGCAAAGTTAAAGATGCTAAGATTTGCATTGGGTGTGACGAGGATGGATAGGATTAGAAATGAGGACATTAGAGGGTCAGCTCAAGTTGGGAGACAAAGTCATAGAGACGAGATTGCGCTGGTTTGAACATGTGCAGAGGAGAGATGCTGAGTATATTGGGAGAAGGATGCTAAGGATAGAGCTGCCAGGCAAGAGGAAAAGAGGAAGGCCGAAGCGAAGGTTTATGGATGTGGTGAGAGAGGACATGCAGGTGATGGGTGTAACAGAGGAAAATGTAGAGGACAGGACGATATGGAAGAAAATGATCCTCTGTTGCAACCCCTAATGGGAGCAGCTGAAAGAAGAAGAAGAATATCTGCGTGAATTAATAGCTGCCAATGCCCTTGGCCACCACACATCAGTGCATTCTGTATTATTCTTTTGGAAAATGTCATTTTTATATCCATTTAAACAGTTGCAGGATGTTGGTGGTTGTCTCAAAAGCAGCAGCTGCAAGGCAGCAACGAGTTCTAAACAGGGCGCCAGTCCATTACAGGGTCCACACATCCATGTTCACTCTCATGAAGGACAAGTTTGTTATCCCCAATCTACCTTAACATGCACATCTTTAAGAATATTAGTGTATGCCCATTTTAATTAATCAGCAGCAGGCCATCGCAGACACACACCTGCCAATATTCCCATATTCAGACTCGCACATATCCAATGTGGAATTGCCACTTACCTTACCAGTAAAGAAAAATAACATATGGAAAATGTTTCAGTGTATTTTTTAAAAAAATACTTAGCACTTACTATCCAAGTCAAAATCCCAGTCTTAACCCTATAGACTGGACTGTGTTAACCTTATTGGCTCTTCTGTGCAATCATTGCACTCTGCTGTCAGTTAATCATCTATGCACCAATAGCACTGTTACGAGTGTCACCAGTGAGGCCATTGTCTGCTGACAAATTATTAGACGTAATATTTGCGACTTCATGTATGGATGGTATGGCAATAAAGCCACTTGACTTGACAAGCAAGAATCAGCTGTCAACTTGGTCCTTTAATTTCCATCCTCTGGACTGTAGAGATCACCTCACTAGATTCTAGCAAGTCTCTCCTAATCATTTCTCTCCAGCATCCCTGCTCATGAAGTATTAGAAGATCAAGGTGTCGGTGCTATTATCATGGCAGGCAGCTAATTTCCAATGTGTGGTAATTTGGATTTAGTAGTGGACAGAAAAATACAGTATACATGATTTAACTTTTGATTTTATGGAGCTGGACACTCTTATCCACTTTCTCAATTCCTCAGGCTTGGAGGATTCAGATTTACATGATTTAATACCTGTATACTAGTGCATGTTGCCACTGTGCCATGAGCCAGTGATTGTGTTTTTAACAAATAAAACTAATACTGGAAAATTCCATGGGTTTTAGCAGTGATTTGTTTGTCAGATTACATATGACATTTAAGTAAAACTTGTCAAATATAGACTCTTTTGTCTTTGTAAGTCTTCTCTAGAGTTGTCAAATTAACCATGATTCACATTTTAATGTTAATATAAAATAAAATTTTATGTTCCAATGTGTTCAAATGTTAATTAGGCAAATTGGGGTGTTGGCTGTAAGTTCCTGAATACATTGTTACCCCCGAATACTGTTTTTAATGCTAATTTCATACATTCGTACTGGTCATGACAAAATGTGTTTGCTGCTCAGTATGGAGAAATGTTCTGTATTAATTAATCATCCTGTAATGCGCCTATTCTTCTCACCCCTTAGAGGTTACTTAAAAATACATGATGAATTGACATACAGCAGTATGCAAACTCCACATCCCCCTTCACAAATGCAAACCTTGGTTTCTATGCATGCATTTAATGATGTAATGAAAGCAAAGCAGAGAAACACACTTTTCTACCAATAATGGACATCAAAATCCCATGTTTCACAATGCCATTAATCAAATTTTTTCTTGTTCAAACCCATATTTGTCTGCTGCAACACTTTAGAAGTGTATGACACTAGTCCATTGTGGAAGAATAAGGTCTGGGAACTCTGCTTGTTCTTTTGCATTCCCAGAGACATACAGCACATGGTAGATGGATTGCCGATTTTAATTCATCCCCAGTGTGGAAGTGGTGTTTGTCTATGTGTGTGCCCTCGCGGCTGCTGACATGTGCAGGGTGTTTCCAACTTTGCTTCTCTGTCCTACAGGACAACCCCCTTGACTCTGATTTAGAAAGACTAAGTTTATATACAGGTATGTACAGTAGTTATGTTTTAGTTACATGGCAAGCTATACATAGTATTGCATTTTGGTCGGACATACAAGTAAAAATTTCATTGTTCTCTATACGTGTGATGGCACAACCACTACTACCAACTAGAATGGTGTAAAACTGCATGTTGTGGCATTGAGCACTGATGATGTTGGAAGGACCTTTAAAACTAGAATTTAAAAACATTGTAAAGACAAAAAGTAAAACAATTCAGGATTTATTTTTTATGGTACTCAGTAGAGAACTGAAGCCAGCTACTGCTTGCAGGCTGAAATGAACATGTAAAAGTTCCAACATGCAGCAGTAATAAGCCAGACACCACAGGTTCAAGATTGAACAGGAGCTGAAATGACACTTTTATAATGCAGAAGTGGTATTAAAGGATTAAAAAGTAAACTTTACCAGGAACACCTTCATTTAGCATCAATGTAGATCTTATAAGAGAGCATGGGATTCAGTAGAAGAAGCTACAGTACTACAAAATGCTTTGAAGGGGATATTGTCAAAAAGCATAAGGCCGTAAATTTCAGTAATGACAATAACCGCCTTAACAATCAAAAATACAACAAAGCTAATCCAAAGATTAAGCCTTAAAAATATGACAAAGTTTTTAAAGTATTCAGAGTCGAAGGGTGTTGAAATTAACACAACGTAATGCAAATGATTATTATTATTATTATACATTTGTCTGCCAGGTTTTTGCCTGCAAATGAGATTTTTTTTTCTGGTTCAAATTATATTCAAATAGTTAAATTTGATTAGGCCTGTTCCCCCATCTACATTCTGTGTCCCCTCAGTAAACTTGTAAAATTCTCCATTGTGATAATTCTGAAGGGTTACTTTGCTATTGCTTGTAGCACTTAACCACATTTACTTCATTTTCTCTGTACTCCATCCATCCATCCATTTTGTACTGCTCATTTGGATGGCAGGGGCAGCAGTTTAAGCAAATATGCCTAGTTGTCCATTTTCTCTGTCACCAATAACTCTGGGGTGATACTGAGATGTTCCCAGGCTATCTTGGAGATATAATTTCTCCTGCATGTCCTGAATCTGCCCTGAAGTCTCATCCCAGTTGGACTTTCCCAAAACACCTAAGAAGAGAGAACGTCCAGGAGACATTCAAATCAAATGCCTATGCCACCTTGACTGGTTTCTTTCGATGCAGAAGAGCAGTGGCTGTACTTTGATCTCCTTGTGAATACCTGTGTTGCTCACCTTATCTCTAAGGCTGAGCCTAGACACCTTTCAAAGGAAGCTCATTTCCACTGCTTGAATCTTCAGTCTAGTTCTTTCAGTCACTACCTAAAGCTCATAGTGATAGGTGAGGGTAGGAATATAGATTGACCAGTAAATCAAGAGCTTTGCCTTTTGACTCAGCTCTCTCTCCACCACGATTGACCGGTATAAGGTCTGTATAAGTGTGGATGCCATTTCAGTCTGCATGTTGATCTCTTGGTCCCTTCACTCGTGAGATACTTAAAGTCCTCCATTTGAAGTAGCATCTCCTCCCCAACCTGAAGAGAGCACTTGGCCTTTTTCTGTCTGAGAATCATGACCTCAAATTTGGAGATGCTGATCCTCATCTCAATTGGTTCACACTCGGCTTCAAACCATCCCAGTGTGCACCTGATGTAACTACCCGATGAATCCAACAGGACCACATAATTTGCAAAACGCAGAGTTCTCCTGTAGAAGGTGCTTCAGGAATATGGGGTATCAGGCCTGCTGTCATGGACTATATTGGCCGTCTACAATTGAAGCAAGAGCTTGGTTTCGATTGCTGGTAGTAAGTCAGACTTGTTCATGGTGGGTGTGGTACTCCGGCTGTGTTGCTGTTTGTCAGTGGTCCTGTTCATAACTTGATCTCTGCTCTGCTTTTTCCCTGTATTGTAGATGTAAACTTAGAAGTGCTTTGCGCATACTGGAAATCAACAAAAAATATAAATTATAGAAAGGCTAATAAATTGTGAACAAAGAAAAAAAAAATCACAGTACTGCGGTTTAGACCAAATGCTGCTAAACATTCTTCTTCACCAGTTATTCTTCAGATTTGGACCACAGTGCATTTCCTGTCTCTGAGTCATCTGTCAGGAGACTTTTTCTCTGTGACTTTGTTAGTGTCATGTCTTGATTTAGTATATTAAAATGTCACAGCATTAATCTTTGTGTGTGTGTGGTTGCTTAATTTCATGTCAAAGACATCACCAGATTGTAATGTCATCTTTGTAACAATGAATAGGTTTTCTGTAGAATTTGCACTGATGACATGAACAATTGGATTTTTTATTATAAAATTGTTTGCGCTTAAATCTCTTTTTGCTGAGGAACCTCCAGTAGGCTACGTATTTCTAAATTGTGAACCTCTAATGCAGGAGATTTCTTATTTGCAGACTTATTGAAATATGCACTATGTGATCTTGATCTGCTACAGATATTGAAATTAGGTCACTCTTGAAAAATATTTTTTTTAAAAACAGCCTTTGTTCACTAAGAGTGGGTTTATGCAGACGCTATCATTTTGGTAAATTGATAAATGAGTAAATAAATAGATGAATTTTAATGTATGCCTATCTCACTTAACAGTTTAGCTCTACAAGAAAACACATGATAAGAAGGTGTTCTTAGATGCCATTATTTATGATCAGTGTGGCACAATGGGTACATTCAGCTGAAGCTGTGTTTCACATTTAATGGACATGCTTGTTGTGCGGATTCACTAATGAAGCGTGTGCTTTCCAACTCTCACATGGCTTTTTGATAAACAGCTTTATTTGGCTTATATTGTGTTCCATTTGTATTTTATCCTAGCATGGTAGTCTCATAGTTTCCTAAATAGCTTTATGAGAGGACATGGTACTGTTGACCATTCTTCAAAATGTGCTCAGTTTCCAGTGCTGGTCCCAAGAAGGCTTAACTACCCCCTATTGTCAAAGTGATGTTTACAGCCCTTTACATAACACCACATTATAATGAATTATAGTTTTAAGCACATTGTAAGCCTGGTTTGTGTTTTGTTTTACATCCTATTTATGAAAATGTCAGCCCTTTTGCTAAAGTATTACGAACACACACTGTGGAATGATAAAGAAATCTAAGCCAGAAGAATGCATGTAGGGTATGCTTCATAACAAAAATTAATTAAAATAAATCTCATGGATTAATTTAAATTAATTCACAGAGCATTTTCAAATGACCTTTGCTTTATGCTTAGCCAGTAATTATTTTTCTAACTGGAAATGAAACTGTGCATCACGTTATTTCTTTAGACTTAGTTGGAGCTGCCTGTCATATGATCACTAGCAGCATCCACAGTGTATGGTAAGTCCACATCATAATTTAGGGTGAGTTCATCTTCACTATATCTTTTTTTCAGTTTTCACTATATCAAGTTTGAACAGGGGATAAAAACATGGCTTACAGTTTGGTTTGAATTGTGAATGTGAAAGAGCAGGGCTCAAGGTTCAGACCTACACGACCAGGGTTTTGAAGAGCTGTCATAACTAAATTTCTGTTAGGTATGTTAGTGAGCTACAAATTGTTGACATTGGCCTGTCATAGTTCTAACACTAGGAGGAGAAAAAATAGATGAAGGTTTTTTTCTGTTCTGAAAAAATGAAAATAAGGCCAGAGATGGAATGTTCCAGCTGTACAGCCTTCATCGGGTGTCTTTGTAGCCTTTGTCAGGTGACAGCTGATAACTGTTAACAGCTGTAATATGCATCTAACCTTCCTTTTTACTTTTTTAGTTTAGAATAAAGTTTCATTTATTTCAACCTTTTCCATCATTGTAGGAAATTGCAATGTTTCCTCTCCTTCATTCTATACGTCTACAGCATTTTACAGTGTGTGTGTCTCATAGTATTAAGGTCAATAACCTCAAGGTGAATTTTGTCAGATTTTCCTTGGTGCACAGTCCCACAATAATGCCATGAACATTGTAACAATTGTCTATTATGACCCAGAATGTTGCCTTTGGAAAAACTTGGGCACTGTGTACAATGTGATGTAAAAGTTCCAATAAAAATATAAAACAGACTTATCTACACACTTTTTAAAAGCTTGAAGATTTCTCACCAATATCATCATAATTGATTTTTTATGTTAGGGAATTAGCATTGCAGAGATCATGAGACATAAATTAAAGAGGTTATGTTACTTCTTCCTTACAAGGCAATTGTAAAAGTCAGAGTCGTTCAGGCTGAAAGAATCTTGTAAAAAATAAAAGTTGTGGACTTCAGCAAATGAAATAAGTAAGAATCAATTAATGTAAACTCAGATGCACTGTCTGACCCAGCAAGAAAATCATTTGCAAGCATATTTGCTTACATGAGCAATAATTTTGTCAAGAGGGTGTAAATACCAATGGAGCCAAGAGAAAGACAAATGTGGATAAAAAACAATGCCAGAAGATTAGGAACAATGCATACTTTGTAATAGACCATGAGATGAAAGGAGGCCAGAACAATATGCTGCCTGATTGTGAATATAGGAGGTTCAGATATTGAGTGATCAGTGGTAATGGCTGATTGAGATAGCATGACCTGGAGTGAAAGGCTGAAATGAAAAGGAAGTTGTTTGCCATGCTTTCCATGTATCTCACATGGTTTTCCACAGGTTTCTCCCCAGTGGTCCTTGAACTTTCACCTGATTGGTTGTTTAACTGA
>JANRMT010062796.1:74679152-74779070 GCA_026402145.1 Polypterus bichir lapradei
CATTTTCTTAGCAGCCATCTGAATGATGGCTGTGATCCACTGATGTCAGCTAAGTGTACTCAGCTATGTGTACAATAGATAAAAAATAAATAAGTGAGAATTCTTTCAGCAAATAAAAAATGAAATTAATATAATCCCTTGCTTTAAAAAACTTTGAAAGAATATGAAGGAATGGAAATACAGTAACTGCATTTTTCCCAGGTACTATGAAGAAAGATCCAGGTTGAATCGTCATTCATCCATCCATTTTCTAATCCAAGTACCCAGAGGAAATCTATGCAGGTTATGGGCTTTTTTTAGCCTGTTAGACTCTCTAACTCTATCTATTTACATTACTCACATGTACTATCAGTTCATTGTTAGTTTATTTATTGTAATCTTAGCACATATTGAACAGCTTTGAATGATTTTGTGTTTCTTTTCAATCTTTTATTGTTTGTGTTGTAAATTAACTAGTGATGGTGTACTATGTGAACAGTGTTAACTGTTCAAAGTTCCATACAAATACAGAGAGCCATTGACTTTAAAACAAGGGATGAGGTTCCAAATTCTGTATTTTTTTTTCAGTGCGTGCCTTGTGCCACACACTGTCAGTGCTAGGCTAGACAAGCTTCAGAAAAACAAATTATACAAAGAGTAAATGCTTCTTAAATCAACAAACAAATGATTTACTTAAAATAAATGTGCAACAGTACAGAGGAGGCATAAGTAGCCCTCTTGATCAGTAATAATAATATTTATATAGCACCTTTCCCATGCTCAAAAGAATTTCATTTATGCAAATACAAATAGCAAAAAGACAAAACTTGTAGAAAAGCAAATATCCAAAAATATTTTTGTTACAAAAGGTTCAACTTAAAATTCATACCTGTAATTTCAATTTCTCCACAAACAAGACGCTTTGTTTTATGTAATGTTTTTCTATAGTGAACAGCAATTACAATTACATAAGTATAGTAGAAGTCAAGGCAGGTTTGTTCATGGCCAGTTAGCAAGGTCAGTGATGGGGACTGAGTTTAAAGTTCAAGACTTCAGTGATTAGAAGTTTTCTTTTTATTGCAAACATATACATGCCATGACAAAGTCTGCTGTCATTGTTCACATACTGTTACCTTTAAGCAGAACCGTATGTCACTCCTTCTGTGTATTTTAAACAAAATGCCATTTGTGCTCAATTTTTCCAACTATTGATATTATCGATTTCTATTTAAAAATGAAAAAAAAAAACTGACAAGTTTTTTGACTGGAACCATACAGCTTATGGAACATGGTTGTTTTTACATTTTATGTGCCATAAATCAATTAAACATTATCTAAGTTTTACTGTATAAAACCTTATTTAATTTAAATGCCATGCAGCCCTTATTTATACAAAAATTCTAACATATATAACATTTTTGGTTAATCCAGATGAAAAGGACTGTTTGTGTTTTGCGTTTGTAGTTGGTCAATGATCTTCCATGAACTTGATGAGCAAATGTACGTTTTTGCAGATTAGGTGAATGGTTGATACCCCAAGCTATTCTATTAATTTGTTACTAAACTATAGTATGTGGTATACATATGTAGGTGTTATGTAAATAAAATGTATTATTATTATTATTATTATTATTATCTATATACTTTATAAATGTGTTTGAGTGTGTAGACATCTAGATCAATAGGTGTATATAGATGTGTGTGTATGTGTGTGAATTCCTCTATCCAGAGCCGACTTCGAATATCATGCTAAAATATCTTTATGATACATTACCAACTGATACTTTTACACTTATTCTTCAAATGTGGCTTCTTGTTAATTTTACTTTGAAGATACAGTATAATAATCTCTGTGAAGCACACAGTATTTTCACATTTGTTATGCCCATGAAGCACCTGACTGAAAAACTTAAATAATATGAATAAATTTTATTTATATTGTAATTTCCTATGCTCAAACACTTTACAGATATTCAAAGAAATAGAATAGGAATAAAAGCAAGCATGACATTATAACAAAGCATACAAACCAATGTCAAATATTAAACATCAAGTAATAGATAAATACATGAAAGGCAAAGTTCTGAATTAGAGTAAGATATAGTAAACAGAAAAAAAGAAGAAAGCCACGAACAAATAACACAGTTTGTGTACACTTAAATGGAAGAGTATAAATGTTGATGTTGCAATCACCCACAATGATAAGGAACAATGCATAGGATTAAACTGGATTTTGTTATCAGTTTTAGAGTCAAATGCTGGAAAGACATTGGCCCTTCACTGGCTGTTTGATGTTCAAACTTTAAATCCAGTCTAGCCAGAATTCAGACTGCAATGATTTCAGATTAAACATTTAAAAGTTATGAAAACACCTACACACTGTGTCTTTGAGTTTTACTGTATAATACCTCTTAAGGTTTACTGGAAAGGTGTTAAACTACTACTAATAATATTACTGCACTGGCCGTCTAAAATGTTTTAGGGTTCATATACAGTGATTTCCAAAGTACTGTACAGAGGTTTAAATTCTTATGCAAACACTAACGTTTGAGGTTTTTCTTTATGTAAATGGTTTATTTTGACTTTGGAAATGTATTATTACAGCATAAGAGTTCACAGTTAAAATACTGAATGGATAAATATGTGTACAAATCTTTAGTCTTGCAGGAATTTGTGATGATTTTCAACAGGGCTGAATACGTCTGCATGCAACTATACTTGTTTAAATGTCATTTCTCTTGACTTAATACATCATAGATACATGGAATCAATGACCAAGTAGTATAGGCTTTTAGGGACATTCACATCTCGACTTCATATTTTTGGAAACTCTAAGTGAATAGGATGGATGAGCTAAATGGCCTGTTCTCGTCACAATTGTTCTTATATTCTAATGTTCAGGTTTCATCATACTTTTTTTTTGTGATCAACTTTTCATTAAGTAAAGACAAATTGACTGGGTGTATCATTAAATGAAAATAGCATGCAAGGTAACCCATCCCACCCTGGCCCACCCAGCCTGAGACAAGGTATTTAAAAAAAATCTAATGTTTGAATTTTTTAATGATCAAATCACAAGTTGAAAAAAAGAAACCCTGTAAAAACTGAATACAGGCTTTGCAAAATAATGATATTAGTAATGTGGTAATAGATGTTTTAATGGGAAAGACCAACAGGCACAGTTAGCTAGGTGGTTAGCACATTTATTTGAATCCCAGAATGTTTGGTCCTTGACCTTATCTTGAATTAATTATAAAATATGAAGTCCTTTTCTGAAAAATCCCTGGCAGATATCATAAGTAGCAGCACATTACAATTGCAGTAAGGTTCTGTGCACTTTCTTGCAGTGGTCTCCAGTTAATGTATTGTTTAGCAAATCTTTCTAACCATTTACCATAAGTACATCATTACTAAACTTGTGAAAGAATTTTTTTTATCAAGTCACGCACAGCAATCTCAGAAATGTTTGGCTATCCTCATCACCATCATCATCAACTACAATTTAAATGGCACTGTTTTATTCTATTCTGTCAAGTCTGGCAATGTGTTGCATGGCCAGAGGTACAAGTTAAAATTTCACTGTACTCTATACACATGAAGATACTATGGCAGCATTCATGCTGTAAAAGGGACAATTTCATCGCAGACCTTGTGTGAGTGTTCTACTGCCAAAAGACTCAAAATAGTTAAAATTTGAAAAATGTGCCTGAAGTGAATATGTTAACACTTTCATAAGACATACCACAAACAAAGTATGTAGCAATGAGTAGTTAATTAATATATACAGTATGCATATGTGCAGTGAAAGTTTGCCATAAATTGCCCCCACCCAGCAAACAGAAGTAAATTTGAATTTCAGATTTAATCATGGAGTCCAGGTATAACAGGATTGTGCATCCTTTACATATTAAACAATAAAACCTAAATATGTGTTCTTTATGCCATGTTAAATGTTGCAGGTTTTCAAGTGAATGTTGCAATTTTAGCAGGTTTTTGTGTGTAAAGCAGGACCTTTCAAAGCATATACAGTAGACCCTTGACTTACGAGCTCAATTTGTTCGCGAGGGCTGGTTGTAACTCAAGTTGGTTGTAAGTCAAGACCATTTTTACCCATAAGAAGTAATGGGAATACCCATAATGGGTACCTCCCACAGCAACACTTACTTAACCTTTTCATAATAAAAAAGGGTTGTATAATATGCCTGCGGTGGGCAGGCGCCCTGCCCAGGGTTTGTTTCCAGCCTTGTGCCCTGTGTTGGCTGGGATTGGCTCCAGCAGACCCCCGTGACCCTGTAGTTAGGGTATAGCGGGTTGGATAATGGATGGATGGATGTATAATGTGCATAATTTACCAAAATCACCAATAATTTTTCTAACATACTAACCAAAAAGTTATAACAAGTGCCTAGCCTACCAGAAACAACAATTTCATACTGTACTCACCATTTAAGTTGACTTCTTTGGCTTGCAGAAAAGGAGGAGGTGGAGAATGAAATGGAAGGTGGTTATTGTTTGGAAGGAGAGCCCCTTTCCATAAGAACATCAGGACTCTGGCTCTCTGGTGTCCTTTCTCTCCTTGGGAGAGGCTGTAGCCCACTTGGACCTGCTTCTGGTACTCTAGGTCTCATCCTCAAACCTAATTTGAGTAACACCTTTAGCAACACTAGCTTCCTTATACAAATCTTTTCTTTGTAAAATTGTCGAGATGGTGGATTTTGACATGCAGTACATATTAACGAGATCGGTCACACGAACGCCACTCTCATATTTCCACACAATTTCCTTCTTTGTTTCGATTGTGATCGCTTTCTTTACCTTCATTACCCTCTCTTCCTTCCTTAGCTTCTTTTCTAGCATTTTTGGTGCCATTTTGATAGCAATTATCGAAATACATTATATAAATCAATGCACTGACCGAAATTACGTCCACAAACACACGTATCTGGGCTCCAACTGACGCTTACAAACGCTCTCAGCTGTTTGTTTACAATCGTACAAGCGGATTCACGTGACCGCATTCGGGTCGTAATTCAAAACAAAAATTTTGGTTGTAAACCAAGTTGTCCGCAGGCCAGTCGTATATCGAGGGTCAACTATACATAAATATATGATATTAAATAATTTAAAAATTTTCATTTAATTTAAACCATAACTTTTTTGTAACCCCAATCTAGAATCATTAGTGTAACCAGTTAGGATTTCAGTCTTGAGGTAATTCATCATTTACTGCCTATTATCCACACCAGACACATAAAAACTTTGCATGTTCCTAAAAGGAAAATGCTTTGCTGCGGTGCCTCACTTGTAAATATGATCTTGGTGCGGTGGTTGCCCACCAAGCTGTAGAGACTCTTAGCACATTAGTCCATCACTTATTTCTAGCAGTGCCCTTATTTCCCTCAGAATATGGAGCCTACTTCTCACAATCCTATATGCCTAAGGCCCCATGTGTATACAGGGCTGGGAATTTAATTCATTGCTTAAATTTATCTAACTAATCATGATTAATCAAATCTAATATTAAAACATGCAATTATAAAAAAAATAAATACCTAAATCATGAAGTAAACATGCACTGAATCACAAATTGAATGTAAAATCAACACAAAGGAATTAAAAAAATATATTAATGACATGGTTTAAACTTAAACAATGACTTTAAACCTGAACTTTTAACAAAATGCTAGTAGATCAATTATAACCTGAATTTTAATACCTTCCTAAAAGGCAAGTTGAAAAGAAAACAATAAAAAAAATAGCATATGAGAAAAAGACATGTCAAAGTAAAATAAAACGATCGAAACAACTGTTGACTTTGCCTTGCTGAAGGCTGATTTTAATTGACATAATAAGCATTTCTTAAATAGGCATACATTAAAACTTGTGTTACAATGCTGTAAATTCTCTCCTCAATTGTTCATCACCATCAGTGACTTGATAATTATTCTGTACACAAATGTTTTTCAACTGGTGCGCCATCGAAATAATGGTGTATTACCCTGGGTCCTGACTTGAGAAAGATACGCACTCTTTAGGTGGGCGAGAACTGTTTGAGATGGATGGGTCCACCTGGAGAAGCTGACATAAAAGCAGCTCTGTGATCTCTGGTTTGCAGACACAGCGCTCAGAGAGCACTTTAAAAGCCAGGAGACATATTGGGGGTCCATCTGCCTGCGTGTATGTTCACAAGTGACTCTCACAGTGCTGAGGGACAGTGGGCATACAAGTTGCCTCTGACCCCTGGTCAGTGGAGTGAGGCAGAGAGAGGACCATCTGTATGATGGGGGAAAGGAACAAATGTATCCAAAGTCCTCACTAAGTGCTTTGTCTGCGAACTGCGATTTCTGAGCTGTTTTTTGCCGCCACCTTTTTCACCCCTTCTGACAGTTTAACTTGTGTATAGATTTAATTCATTTATGGTTGGTAGAATCAAGGTCTGCCTTGGGATTTTTTGGGCTACAAAAAGTCTGCCACTGCTGAAAAACGATTGGAAAACTCTTCTCTACCTATACCTTTGCTCCTTGCACACTACAAAAGATCCCTGTAGCCACTATTTCACTTAAAAACTGACACTGTGTGTATCACCGGATGATTATGGTGTGTTCTTTGCATAAATTAGTGAAGAAACTGCCAACTTGAATCATGAGTAGGGATAATCATTACACTTCTATTTCATAGAATTTTGTTATTATATTAGGGCAGTCAGCACTGTAAGCTATCTGGCAGACTGGTAAGTTAAATACAGAGATACTAGAGACTTACTTTGGTGTTAGTGCCATACAAAGATAACTTATTTACCACTTATGTGATATGATATTGTTTCAATCTTATTACAGAAACTTTTAATTAAAAATAAAAGAGTAATTTTTAATTTTGCAACTTTTCTCTAGCATTGCACTGCCATAAGTCTTCCTCTCACTCCCTTGCATCTATGTCAGTATGTATAAATACACTGCGGTGTATTGACATGTGGCATATCATTGTGAACAGCGTAATTAAAAATGTTAAACCGTTAAATGAAAATTTTATTTTATTTAATTTTTAGAGGTAGTAGGTATAAATGCAGTACTGAATATGTATGTAATTCTTTAGAACACACTTAACTTGTTTGTATTATTTTTTTGTAATGTTAAAAAAAAAATTATATTAAAATGCCACCCTGACCAAAGCACTGCCTAAGGCGTTTGCCTTGTTGCCATCCCTGGATGTAACAATTTTTTTGTAACGCATTAAACAGCCACATTAATTGCAAAAATGAATGTGTTAACTTTTCCAGGCCTAGTATAGATATTTACTTATTTAAAGCACCTACCTATGGCAACTGATGTTGTATAACTGAAATTTGATCATATTCTTGCACATACTGATGAGTCATAATTGCTCAAATATGTGCATAGCAATCACCATAAAGTCTATGGTATACTCCCTTAATTATTATTATTACTTATTATCTGGCTGACTCACAATATTTAAATACAATTGTTTACATGTGTTTTGTTTTTCCTTTTAGGACATAGGCAGGTGAAATGACTATTGTGTCAGTTGCAGGATTTGATCCCACAGCTTCAGGGTATGAAGTCCAAAGCCTTAGCCACTACATCACACTAATCCAGTAAGCAGCCAGGATTCTCAAATGTTAAAATAAAAGAAAAAAGCTAAAGAGATGTGAAAAAGATGCACAGAGGAATCAGATACTGAAGAGCAAATAAATGCAATGTGACGTAAAAGAAAACTTTGGAAACATTTTTAAACCTGTTTTGTTCCCTATTATTTTAAAAGTCTACTTGATTAAGTAAAACTCGGCAGTACATATATACAACAATGAATCACTGTTATGTTTAAGATAGCAATGTGAACTCTCCAATAATCAGTTTTGAATAATGCCTTTCTCATTCTCCAGCTTCTCAAGAATCCTAAGGATCGAGCTGTTAATTCTTGCGCTTCAGGCTATTTGAACCTCTTAACTTTTTTTTTTTTTTAAATGACTTTATTTTCCCTTGCCCTCTCAATATTTGGTTTTGAGCTAAGTCAGTTGGAGTTAGTGAGAACCTGACCCAATCCCAGTAGCACAAGGTAGAAGTCTAACTATGGGATGAATCTGGAGCACTTGACTGAAATTCACATAAGCATATTAATCAGCTGGGGTCTAAACACTGTGACAACCTAGAAATAACCTCCTTTTCTTTTGAAAAAGAAGCTCTATGTCTTAAAACTAATTTAAATGCATCAACAAAAGGGCTGCGTGTTTTACTAAAATCAATTTGCTTGTTTGTGTTACTGTAAACGACAATATTGAATGCCTCTTCTTTATAGATGACAGGCTAATGCATAAATACAGTACATTGGCATAACTTGATTTTCAAAGGTGAAGGAGGTAAGTGCCGGAGGGCAGGATAGATTTTGTGAGTCACAATGGGCATGGTTTTTAATTTGTTGAAGTCAATTAAGAATGGGAGATTCTTGTGGACAAAGGCAGAGGGGAAATGAAGTTTTGATTTACTTTAGAGAATGAAAATATGTTTTATCATTAATTCCACTCTCTTGTGTGGTTAAAGCCTCATTTTCTGTTTATTTCATTCATTTGAAAACTTTTAGAGACAAAAGGCATTGCTTCAAAAAAAGACCTGGAAGCAGCAGCTATGCTATGGTATGCTACTAAGAAGACTCCTCTCATCTGGGACTAATTTGAATTTCGACTGTTAACCTTCCATTAATTTATGATGTGTGTCATGACATTGCTAGTTGCCTTAGGCAAAGGCGTATATCACTTGAAAACTACTTTTAATTTTAATAATGGCAAAACAACATGATTAAGCTGGAATCCAAAACAAGATCTTTGACTGGTAGTTTGTATGCTTAAGCTGTCAATTCATAATCACTTATTTAAGTATCCTGCATGCTGAACGTGGGCTATTAATAATGAATTGTTTTTTTACATACTAATTTTGAGTAGTAAGGTACAAACCTGTGGGGCGGTACAGTCTTCAGTGTCTTTTTTTTTTTTTTTTTTTTTTGTACTGTATGAACAAATTGGGTACATGTGATGTGGATCAGTGTTTGAATTAAAGGAACAAATTCTTGCATAAGCAAACATATTTACATAAAAGGGGTTTTTCACACAATATTATTCTGGCAGCAAATGTTATCCAGTGATTTATCGATTCAGTCTTAAATCTGTACAGCAACTTTAATAAATTCAGCATAGTCTTAAAGTTTAATATATAATTTAACATAATCTACCAGGGATGCGTAAGATAAAATGTGAAGATTACAATCTGTTCAGGATTCATGATGCTCAAGTAAAACTGGAAATATTGTTTGGTTTTCCTCATAATACAGTATTTGAAAGTGATTAATTAGTCGAGCATTGTGAACTGAGTTTTTTTTCTTTTCCATAATGGAATGCCATTTTGGAATTAAAGAAGTAATGGTCATTATACAGCTGCACGTGCAATCTTACTTGATAAACTCAAAAAATAAAAAATCTGAGATGCTCAGCACATCATTGCCTATAGTTAAAGGTGTGATTTTCAGCTATAAAATATTACCATATCATACCATTTTGTAAGAATGCTTAATCCTGAGTAAGGTGGTAGGGGGCTGAAGCCTATTCCAGCAAACATAGTGTGTGAGGCTGGAGCAGTCTCCAGGGAGACCACAGATCACACACAATCTAGGGTCAATGTAACATCATCAGTTCACCTAACCTGCATGTCTGTTAACTTTGGGAAGAAAAGGGAGCACCTGGTGAAAACCCATGTAGACATGAGGTGGGGGTAACATGCAAATTCCACACTTGGAGCATCTGGTATGTGAACCCAGATCTCCTTATTGATCTACCACTGCACTTCCATACTGCCTGCAGTAAAATATTATTGAGCAATTTCATTACACAGAATTCAGTTGAAGAATCATATCAGGTTTTAAAGAACTTATGTTCTAATTCAACACTTGACCTGTATTTGATACATAAATATGAGTAAAAAAAAACACAAAATTATTATCTCTCCACAGCATGTCTATTAGAGAAATCTGGCTCAAAACTTGGAGACATGATGGTGCAGTGGTATCACTGCTGCCTTGCAGTATGGAGACTAGGGTTTGCACCCTGCGTCATCCCTGCCTTGTGGCCTGTGCTAGCTGGAATGCTCTAGCATCCCTTGTGACCCTGTTCAGGACTAAGTGGGTTAGAAAATGACTGACTGCTCAAAACTTTAAGGGATCAAGGCATTTTACAGCGCTAATAACTGTGCAGAGTTGTATTTGGGGTAAGTCCAGTCACTTTTAACATCATGTCACACAAACAGACAGACGAACATCACTCCAAAAGTGGTCAAATCACATTCAGAGGTGCCTAAAATGAGTAAACCACTGTCCTCTTAAAATTTTTACTTTGACATAGTAGATATGAATATTTACGGTGCTGGTAATTATGCTAAATTTTAATATGATTATGATTAGTTTTTAAGTTGCTATGTGCACTGATTGGCATCTTGACACAGACCAATGGAGCCATCACTCCAAAAATTATCGAATCATTCTCGGGGATGCCTAATATGTGTAAATCCACTCAAAATGTAAACTGACCAAAATACAAACATCACAACTTGTTTAAAAACTTAACTATGGCACTATTTTAAAGAAAAACAGGCAATGAGTCTTGTCAGATTTTCTCATGTTAGTGCAGCATGCTTTGGAAAAATCCTTGATTGCACCAAATAACCCTGACCCAGTTTCTTCCTCTTTACATACATTTGTAAAAGCAAAGCTGACTCGTATAAAAGCTAAAAATGAAACCAAAGCCTATGGTATGGTATGATATGATATGATATGGTGCATGAGACATGCAGCAGAAGTTGGCTGTTCTCTTCTCATTTAGTAAAAGTACTTTTTGCTAGAACACTTCACCTTAGGGTGTCTTAGAGTTTCTACAAATTGTTCAGATACAAAGCTGCTCAAAGATTATGTAGAATTACCAAATCTGATTTAAAACAAACATTATTGGGCACATTCTTAGATGGGATGGTTCTCACCTTGCACTCAGTGTTGCTGGGGTAGTTACCATCTCCCTACTACCCTAATAAGTAAAAAATTGGTGAATGAATGGACACATTTTACATGATTTAGGTCAGGTGACAGTGGAGTAGAACAATTAAAAACTTTAATGTGAAGAAAGTGTGACATTAATAATCCTTTGAGGTACTTAGGCCATCTGTCCAGCTGTTCAAAGACCATGCTTATTGCACCATCAGTACACTCAAACCAAGTGCCCTAGATTATAGTGGAATTGTTTGGGTGGTTGCCACCCAGTAGTCTGCTGCATTTCCATGCCAATGGCTGCTGTGGTCCATGCTTAAGCAAGGGTGCGTGTTTAAAGAGTGTGCAAGTTGGATAAAGCTGGCACGACCAAACAGGCATCCAGATGTGGAGAACAAATGAAAGGATTTAAAAAAGAAAAAGAAAATACACTGTGTACTATGGCAAGCCAAATTAACATTTAGAGATATCTCAAAATGAATTTTAAGATATCTGGAAATGCATTTTAGATATCTTAAATTGAATTGCAGATATCTAAAAATGCATCTATTTTAAGATATCTAAAAACCATTTTATGATATCTCAAATAGATTTCAAGATATCTTGAAATGATATGCTGTACATTTTGAGATATCTGAAATGCATTTCAAGATATCTTAAATGCAATTCGAGATATCTTGAAATATGTTAATGTGCATTTTGAGATATCTCAAATACATTTCAAGATATCTTAAAATACATCTGCAGGCATTTTCAGATATCTGAAATAAAAGTTAATTTTAGAAAGTTATTTTAAGATATCTTGAAATGCTATTGAGATATCTTGAAATGTGCAGGAAGTTATTTTAAGATATCTTGAAATGTATTTGAGATATCTTGAAATGCACAGAAAGTCATTTTAAGATATCTGAAAATGCATTTCAGATATCTCAAAATGAATTTGGGATATCTTAAAATGAGAAGGAAGTTATTTTGAGATATCTCGAAATATAATTTAGATATCTTAAAAATCATTTAAGATATCTTGAAATTCATTTTTTTTCAGATATCTGAAATACATTTTTAGATATCTAAAATGAATTTCGTGATATCTTAAAATGGGTCTCTGCTCCATTTCAGATATCTAACAATGTATTTCAAGATATCTCAAATTGTATTTCAAGATATCTAAAATGCATTTTAAGATATCTTTAAAAGGACACTCAATTATTTCAAGATATCTCAATAGCATTTTCAGATATCTACAATACAATTTAAGATATCTCAAATACATTTCCAGATATCTCAAAACAGCTTCCTGTCCATTTTCAGATATCTCAAATACATTTTCAGATATCTCAACATCACTTCCTGCTCATTTCAAGATATCTCAAATACATTTTAAGATATCTTATAATAAACAAGAAGTCCCATTGAAATAATAGGCAATTTTACAGGAAAAGATTTTGAGATATCTTGAAATGCATTTAAGATATCTTAAAATGCATGAAAGGTCAATTTAAGATATCTGAAAATTCATTTGAGATATCTTGAAATGCAGAAACAATTATTTTGAGATATCTGAAACTGTATTTGAGATATCTTGAAATGCATTTAAGATATCTCAAAATGTATTGCAGATATCTTAAAATGTAAAGGAAATTATTTTAAGATATCTCAAAGCGAGTTTCAGATATCATAAAAAGTAAATTACATTTTAAGATATCCAAAATTCATTTTGAGATATCTCTAAATGTTAATTTGGCTTGCCATAGTGTACACAATTATTAAACAAGTTGTATTTTTGAGGATTAATTTTAATATGGAACAAATACAGTGCTGTCAGTCAATCCAAAATGTTAATAAACCTGTAACTTGAATGTTTTACAAAGGAAATGTGAGTGTGAACCTTCTCAGAGGAATACATATGTGTGCACAATTATTAGGCAACTATTAGTGTGCATAATTATTATGCAACTAAAGGAAAAATGAAAATTTTCCCATCTCACTTGTTTGTTTTCATCTGTTAATGTGAGAATAATAAACAACTCAAAATTTACAAATAAACATTAAAAAAAACAAAAAAAAACAAAAAAAAAACAAAAACAATGACCAATATAGCCATCCTTCTTTTCAGTAACAGTCATAAGCCTTCAATTCATGGAGTTGTTTCTTGATCTGTTGACAACTTTTTGTGCAGCAGCAACCACAGCCTCTCCCAGACACTGTTCAGAAAGATGTTCTCTTTTCCTTCCCCATAAATGTGCCGTTTAAGAAGGGCTTTAGGTCAGGTGAGGAAGTGGGCCATGTCATTTTTCTTTTACCTTTAAGGCCTTTACTGGCTATCCATGCAGTGGAGTACTTCGATACATGTGATGGAGCATTGTCCTGCATAAAAATCATGGTCTTCTAGAAAGATGCAGACATTTTCTTTTACTACTGCTTGAATAAAGTGTCTTCTAAAAACTGGCAGTAAGTTTGGGAGTTGATGTTGAGTCAATCTTAAACCTGAAAAGGTCTAACTAGCTCATCTTTAATAATACCAGACCATACCAGTACCCCACCTTAATCTTACTGGTGTCTGAGTCAAAGTGGAGCTCTGTGCCCGTTACTGATCCAGCCATGGGCCCTTCCATCTGCTCCGTCAAGAGTCACTCTCATCTCATCAGTCCATAAAATCTTTGAAAAATCTGTCTTCAGATATTTCTTGGCCCAATCTTGACGTTTCAACTTATGTGTCTTGTTCAGTGGTGGTTGGGTTTCAGCCTTCCTTACCTTGGCCATGTCTCTGAGCACTGAATACCTTGTACTTCTGGGCACTCCATATAGGTTGGAGTTCTGGAATATTCTGGAGGATAATGGGTTCCTGATAACTTCACGTTTGATTCTTCTCAAATCTTTGGCAGTTAATTTGCGTCTTTTTTTTTCCCCCCAACACATTTCTTGTGGCCCTGTTGACTATTTGCAACAAAAGTCGGAATACATAAATAAAAATGGTGATATGGTCAAAATACTCACTTGCCTAATAATTGTGCACACAGTGTGAGACTAGTGTGTCACAGTGGTGCATAGCACTGCTAACCCACAATACCAGTGTCTTAAGTCTGTATTGATAGTCCAGTTGATCTTTTATATCCACATTACCAAAGATCTGCCCTTTGACCCAGTCTGTTGAAACTATGAATGTGTGGGATTTGTAAAGGCCCAGGCACCTAAAACTATTGTGCTTAGCACACTGGTCCTGCATGACCCTTAGTTATTTTAAGCAGTTTTGAGAATGTGCCATTATAAGAAATAAGACAGTTGAAAAAAATCAAGCTTCAAACATGTAGAACAATTAATGGAGAGGAATCTGGAAGATTTGGCTGTTTTAAAAGAGCTGGTAGAATGACTTTTAATTCTGAAAAACTATGGTAGTAGAAAACCACTAGTTGCTCAGTTTCTGAGTTTAACCATGACATTAAGTTTTAAATGAAAAAGGGCTTGTGGTGACCTATTAAATGAAATGGCAAGAGTATGACCAGCCCCCTACATGCACAGCTGCATTGGGATTAAGTTTCTCTTGTCTTCACCAATGAAAAGAAATAAATACTTAATGAGAGTAGAGATTCACCTGCGCTTTCTAGTTCATTTTATTGAGGTCAGATCTAGAGAATGTGTGGCATATTCCAAGGGTAATGTTAAGAACAAAACATTCAGAGTGCAGCAGTTGTGTTTGTTTTTTTTTTCCAGGACACCTGAAAGCCTAATCCATCCAATAAGCTATCAGTCTCTAACTTGCCACCTCCCACCCCCCCCCCCTCCGGGTCATGCTGACTCACCAGTGCTGACAGCTTAAGCATCTGAAAAGCCTCTCACGTGGAAGGTGCAAGTGAGGTGACAAATAACAGATGTCCCATTGACATCACAGCTGTAGCTTTCATTCAGTTTATCAGTTACGTTAAGGGCTTAGTCCTGTTTGATAGACAGACAGTATCTAGGATTTGCTGTGTCCCAAATCGCAAAAGCAGTTGTCTTATGAAATGTACAAATCATCATCTATTGTTCCATTTAAGCAGTTTCAGCTCAATTCAGAGATGTCATTGTTAACTATTTTGACATGTACTAACTGTAGCCTTATACTGCATTGGCTGGTTTTATTACTCTACCACTGATCACATGGTTACAATGACTCTGTGAACCTATGAAATGCTGTCTTGGTGGCATAGTGGTTACCAATTCTTCATCAGAGATCCACTGTCCAGTGCTTGAATTCTGTGCTTTGCTGCTGTCTATGTGGAGTTTTTCTTTCCATGTCCCAAAATGTTAGGTTAACTAGTGATTCTGAATTTTCCCTATGAATGCCCCTTATCCATACTTGGTTCTTACCATACTGACACTGCTCCCAGAATGCAACTCTCCTTAACCATTGATTAGTGTCAGTCATCTTTGGTATTCCTGTTATACAATAAACCAGTTCCTTTCCAAGTTCTTATATACTTTAATTAAACTACTAGTTTTTCACTAATATTAATAGCTAGATGGGGACTTTTTTTCTTTTGGTAATTACTGGGTACTGCTCTGTTGGGTATACTTTCGAAAAATGTTATTTTTATGAACAATGAATAGTCAGAGACCATTCATCACTAACAACAGCACATGAATTGGTGCCATTTTTACATCAATTGAATTGGACATTGCTGGCTGTAAAAGTTACTGAGCCACCTCAAGCTGATTTAGGCTACACGTTTAACTATATGACATTGTAAAGCGTGGTGCAGTCTACTAACATGTGTAATTCCGTTTTATTATCACTGTTATTTTATTTTATTTTAATATAATTTATTGTTATAAAAATATTTAATAAAGAAAAATATGATGACTAGTTCTTGGATGAAGCAAATAAAAAAAATTGCAAATAAATGCCTTTTATTGCTCAAAATGAAAAGCACTATTAACAGAATAGATAATTTTATTAAACATGTCAAAAATCTGCATGTTAGGTTAACTTCTCCTGTTATGACCAATACCCTTGTAGGGTCAGAGGTGCTTCCTGCCACCCTGAACTTGAACAAGCCAGTTCACTAAATGGATTGCTTGGAATTCTATGTTAATTTTCCATCCATTCATCCATCCTCTGATTCCTATTTTTCAATTACAGGTTCACAAGTGCTAGAACTTACCCAGAAGCATCAAGTGCAAGGCAGGAACCAGCTATCAATGAGCCACTAGTTTGTCACATGCATACCATTCATGTTCAGTGCACTAACTTAGAAAGCAGAAGGAATTGTGTTACTGTACTTAAGAAACCCCTGAGAAAAAGAAAATAAAGTGCAAACTCCATTAAGTCTGTGATTGAGGTTGACAGCAGATGCGGGTCATTTGATTTGTGAAGTAACAACACTCACCTTTGCTAAAATGCCCTGCTGTTTTAGACTGCACTCTTGTCCTTTATTAAACCCTCAAGCACAGAAACAAACTACATTATAAATGGCAAATAGCACAATCAATCCTTCTGATTTAATTGTGTAATATATCAGTCAGGGCAAGAAAGCAACAGAGAACACAGCACAATGTACCTCAAAACAAGGTGTTAGTTTATATTTGAAAGCAGGATAGTGTAAATAACAGAAAAAAACGCCCTAGATGGGAAGCCAGCCCTTTGCTGGGTGACCACATTCCTACGCAAACTTAAACTAGTTTAGCAATGCCAGTCCACCTAACCTGTGTGTCTTTGGATTGTTGGAGAAAACTGAAATGCATGGAGGAAAACAACTTGGATCTTGGAAAAACATGCAAACTCCACAGACCGAGCACCTGGGGCCTTAACCCCGTTCTCTTAGTTGCAAGGCTATCCACGATGGAATCACTCAGATAAATACAGGAATACCAGATCATAAGTGTACGGCACACAAATGTCTTTTTGATCAGGATGCACCAATATCATGACTGCCACAGATAAAGTAGTAGCTGTATTAGAGGAATGGTTAACTTCACATACTGTATATGGCCAACTTGTGCACATCTTGCATTGAAAGATCTGTTGGTTAAAATGTGAATGATGGGAAACCATAGAAGTAAGAAGTAACACGTCTGGGTTACATTTAAAATTACATGGGTTTTCTTTCTGGTAACTAGATGTCTCAGTACATCATTCCTCATTATTTAGTGTTATCAAATCAGTTAAACATTGTAATGGTATTCTGTATTTGCAAATGCTGTGACAACGAAGTTTTAAGTTTTGTTTTCTTCCCTTTTACTTGGGGCATATAGTTGAAATGTAGTGACTCCTAAATGATCCTTCTAATATTCACAGCAACATGAGTG
Organism: Polypterus bichir lapradei; assembly: GCA_026402145.1. Classification (NCBI taxonomy): domain Eukaryota; kingdom Metazoa; phylum Chordata; class Cladistia; order Polypteriformes; family Polypteridae; genus Polypterus; species Polypterus bichir. Next base: position 74,696,454 of record JANRMT010062796.1, read on the forward strand.
TCTACTTTTAGATTTACAAGGTCATATTGCCATGTTACTGGAATAGAAAGTTGTCCCTGTGGCTTCCCCAAGGTGATTGGTGTTTTAACTTAGATAGATAAATAGATATACTTTATTTGTCCCCAAGGGCAAATGAGAACTTTACTGAAGTTTGAGGGAAAAAAATGAGCAATTGTTTTTTTAGTGCTACTACAAGGATAGGATACAGCTGCCTGTTATCCTGTAAATGGATTAAGCAGGTGTTCAGGAAATGGATGTTTGGATGAAGAAGCTCTCCCCCTTCCTCTGCTATTCAGTTGTATCTTACGTCCCTCTCCTAAGTTGTTATAGTTCTGCTCTACAGCAAATATGTCTATATCTCAGGTTACCCATATGCTCTCCACTAAACTGCAGAGCTTCAGATATCCTGTGCACAAGCCATATTTCCTTCCATAAGTTGTAATATTTGATCAATTCTGTTTTGCCTGGAAGTTCTCCTATGCAATGAAGTGGCTTCTGTGGAACTGTACAATCCCTGTCATCTAAACTGCTTAATTTAATTCAGGTTGGCAGAGACCATGCTTAAATAGATACACACAATGCTGAATTCCTAGTTAAGCTAACCTGTATGTTTTAGGAAAGCAGGAGAAAAAACTGTGGAAGAGAGAAGCCCCCATGCTGACACAAGCAGAGAATTTCACATGGACGGCCACTGAGCAAGAATTCAAGTTCAAAACTTTAGAGCTGTGAGGCAGCAATACCAACTCTCATGTAACACATACAGTACGACCTTTCAGAGTTACCCAGACTTTTGATTATACAACACTTAGGAAAGACTGGCTGTGCCACAAATGTAGTGGACATTTTGCTTAGAGCCTGGGTGATAATACTGTATCTCTTTCTTCCGATCATAAGATTCCCAGGTAAAATTATTTATTTGTCATATTATCCACAAAAGATGCGTATTTTTGAAATAATGACTAGTTGGTCTTGGAACAGAATCTGAAGCTACTGTATCTGTATTTTAACATTGGATGTGATTATGATCATTGAAATAACACATTTGCACCTGTAAAGCTGTGTTATGAATTCAGAAATATACATCACTGGAGCAAACCAGCAGGTTCACTCAGCATAGGCTTATCACTTTACCAAATTAACTAAATGGCACCAAACTGGGGGCTGGCACTACAGATGCCCTATGATCGCTTAAAACACCAAGGCAAGAAGAACATGGAAACAACGATACTCTCTGTTGACAATTTATTTGTGTTGTAGGGGTGGGTGTTACAGTGGTTAGTGCTACTGCCTCACTGCTCTGATAGGCTGTGTTTGAAAGCTGGTCTGGGCAGCGTCAGAGTGAGATTTCTCATGCTTCCCATTTCCTCAGGGTTTCCAGTTTACCTTCCAAATACAAAAGACATTTGATTATGTGTTGCCATGGACTGTTGCTACACTAAGGCCTTGGTCTTGTCTTGTACTGATTGCTCCCAAGATAAGCTGCCTGTTTTAGATTTGACAGGATTATTAATGGATCAGTGAATGGAGGAATGATGTTTCTTTGGTTTAAAGCTTCAGATTTATAAATATATCCATGTTTCTGTACTCGCCAGTTCTATTACTGAATTGTGAAAATATATAGCCTGCCCATGAAGGAGTTGGTTCATTGTAAGAGCTGTGCACCCCAGGACTTAAGGACATGTCCTATTCTGACAAGCTCAGAGAAATAAACCTGTTTATTCTTGAGCAGTGGAGACTGTGTGGGAACTTAATCCAAGTCTTCAAAATTATCAAAGGTGTCAGTAATGTAGATCCAACAGAATTGTTTTGACTAAACAGTGATTCACGTACTTGATACCAGTGGAAATTAAAGGGAACTGAATTTAAAAGTGAACCCAGGAAGCATTTCTTTATGCAAAGAGTTGTGCGAATCTGGAAAAAATTACTAAGTTATGCTGTTGAAAGAGAAACCTTGACAATCTTTAAGAAATATCTCGGTGAATTGCCTCCTTTCTCATTTGTCAAATTTCTTATCTTCTACCCACAGCTGGGGGATAAGGCAATCCATTGCAAGGCACAGTTACAAAAACTTACTCTTAATCATCAATGGCCAAATCAGAGTTGTGACCAGTAGGGGGTGATGCAGAACCTCAAACCTCAGACACAACCACCTCAACACAAGTCTCGGTACAAGAAAAGGTTTATTGTTACAAATACCTTACTAAAAAGGCCTCTCCTTCTCTTTTCCCATCTCCTTCCACTCCTCCAGATAAGCTTTGTCCTTCTTTCATCCGACTCAAACTGCCTGGATGAGGATGAGTGGCTCCTTTTATCTTGGACATGGGAATGAGTGCTAGGGCATACCCCGTTGGAAGCACTTTCGGGTCAAATAGAAGCCCGACGCAATAGGAATTACTAATCCCAGCAGCTCCTTATGACAGCCCTGGATCGAATTGGGCTTCTCCACAGGACTATGGGACCCAGTATACCCTGCGGGTTTCCATGTCCGAACCTAACCCAGGGATGCTGGCATCTAGCGTATTGGGGGAGCATTTAGTTCTGACAGGTTGTCTGCCCCTATCCTTGCATCACATTGGCGTCCTGGCCACCCTTGTGCACTGTTCATCACAGAGTCAAGCAGGCTCGTCTTTGGAATGTGAATGGAATTTTGATCACATGGAAAAAACTCACATTGGACAAACGGAGAATGTGCAAACTTGACAAAAATGATGACTGGGCCTGGCGCTAATCACTGCAACTTGGTGCTTTCAGTAGATTAGTGTTTTTGTGGTAATCTGTATATAGTTTATATAATGTAATCTTTACTTATTAATTTCTTCATTTATTCCTTTAGTTGGTCACACAACCATAGTGAATATCATTACTTTATATGTTACCTTTTTGTATTATTTTACTCAATTGGCTTATAGATTGTCAACAGAAATAAGTTGTCTGTCAGTGGTGTCCTTGATCTCAGATTGGTAATGTCTGAAGTGAATGTCGCTTAAGATATTTAAGTTCAGAACAGCAACTACCAAAACTCATTTTAACAGCTGAGGAAATGTCTTCCAGGTATTCTTAGGCTGGACTAACTGCTTTAATCATTACAGAGAAAAATGGGCTAAGAAAATTGTTTATTGTTAGCAATTGTGAGAAGAAGCACTTGTGAGGTACACCAAGAATGGCCAAACATCCTTAGCCACAATGGCAGTCAGATAGGGAAATAAGAGGTGAGGACACTTGCGTGTGATCTCTTCCTCCGAAGCTGCCTGCCATTTCACATATTCAAAAGAGTGCAGACTCATTTGCAATCACTCCAAGCTGCTTTGTTTAAAGGGTCTTTTAATTAGCAAAGGCAGGACAGTGATATAGGACTGTGGGATTTTGTTTTCATAGTAAATGCAAAACTCTGCACAGAGATTTCCTACTTATGTAATGTCAGGTTGTTTGTCTTTCATGTAGCTACTGCCTTGGAACGACCGATGTTCATAAGGTAAACTGCTCTGTAATGTTTTTCAACCCACAAAAATCATGCATATTTCAAATTTTCATTCTTCCTAATGTCACCCTCCTGACACCTTTAACAACAGTGCCCCACTGATAGAACGATGTGTTCACTGACTCTGTTAGACCACATAGAGATACCATCACTGTGTTTTCCTGTGCATGTTCAAAACTGATAAATGAGTCCACTTGAGCAGAGCTGGCTTGTGAAAAATAAAAGATAAAAACGTTTGAAGCCTACAAGACTGACTTTGAATGCACTGAGTCCCTAAAGAAGAGTGTTTAGGTATTACGCAATTCATCAGATGTGTGTGCGTGTGTGTTTGTGTATTATCTACAGATTTCCTTCCCTTCTATCTGTTCCATGGAACAAAACAGGTTCTTGTTTACAATGAATGTCTACTCAATTCACCTTTTGATATTATCATTTTTTTCTAATTTAATTTATATCAATGGTTTACAAAGGGACAAATTATCTCATAGCTGCTTGCATAAAAAAAGGCGTAACACTTAAAAATCTTTTTTTTTAACCCCTCCATCTCCCAAAAAAGGGTCCTAGTGCAAGTAAATTATATAAATTCTGGATGAGCCTCAAACTGACAGCCTGCTCTACTTTATGCATCACCGCCCACAGAAAGGAGAAGTGAAATCTTGGAAGCCGAAAGTGAGAGCCAGCTAAACGGTTTGTTCTTTCAGCCTCACTTCTTCCACATTCTTCTAACATAATCAGTGAGCTTCTCTTTCTGAGCCAAACCCTGACCCCGTGATTACAGAAGCACGTGCTCTTAAAATTGTTTTGTTTGTTGATAAATCCTTTCATGTCCTTGGTCACTTTATGAACTGTGTCACATGCATTGTTCCGTTTTCCTCAATTCTGCTGTAGAGTGAACAGTTTGATTTCCAGGATGAGTAAATCGGAAGTTGGCTTTTTTTTTCCTTTGCATAAGCATCTTTTGGACTACCTTTGAGATTTATGAATACATTGAACTTCTTGCCTTTTTACTTTATTCCTGTTTATTATTATATTTAGTTAGTATTCAGATTTAGCAATTTGTTTTCAAATACAATGGATCCAGAAATTATTTAGACCCCTTTACTCAATAAAATGCGTAAAACATGGAGGGGTCTGAACACTTTTGAATCCCCTGTATGTAAAAGGTGGGGTGCACATTTCCTAATTAACTTACTGGGGAAAGTGCCAATTGTGGTTTATATTTTTTATCTATTATCTCCTAATTTACTTACTGAGAGTGTATGGTTCAGTATCCTCACCTACATCCTTAATTACAAATTGTATTAAGGTATAACATGTTTCTGTATTATCAGAAGGAAAATACACAGCTACCAGGCTCAGGTAGCGAGTATGTGGCTAATTATCTCATAATACAGCTGTTGCCCAGTTACCTTTTTGGCCACAGTGAAAATATGACTTGCAGTGATGGCTGGTGGAACAGATGGCTACTTCTGCTTACCAACCTTAATAAGTGAAATACCACTTGTATCTTTAAGCGTTGCTGCGATTGTACAGTTTATGTAAGCTGTCAGTTATCCAAAGACGGCCACTCTCCTGTAATCTGCCTCCATTACATTCTAAGTGAAACAGTTAAGAAATTAGGAGTGGGCAGTTCCTATGATGAAATAAAAGAGGGGCTATTGAGGGTAAAATTCACAAAAAACGGAGGTGCGGTTTTCTCCATGCTCTGGTGGTTACCCGTCTTAAGCTCTGCAGAGCTGACTGGCTCGTAAGCCCAGCCCACTCCCACAGTATCACCTTTGTGACTGACAGCTGGTGTCACCGTTGCTGCCATTATATGGTACAATGCCAGTTGTGTTTCATGGCACTTCTACAATCTACTCCAAGGCTTCATAGCTTATTGCTCCTTCTGCACTGTAAACACATACTGACACAAAAAAAAGTCATCCACGTGCCACTGTTATTATTGGCAATGTCCATCATCTATTCTGCCAAATTTTTTGGTCCCTGCAGTCATATTTTTTGCAGTGATTTCCCACTTGAAGGAGCTGGCAGACAACATTGTATATGGGAGCAAGTACTCCTCAGTCATTCATGTGCCATTTTAACTTTCACATGCCTCTTACCAGAAAATTCAAAAACCCATTTACTCAATAAAACGGGCACATCAGTTTAACCCTTTTGATGCTTAAGTAGCAAACACAAAATTCCAAAGCTGGACTATTCAATTAAAAATTCATTTGGGCCAGAGTTTCAAACTAAGAAATTTAGCTGGGCCAGATGTTTTTAGCTGCCGGTAAGCATCAGATAATGACAAATTTTAAACCACCACAAATTAATGTATTGTAAAACAAGTAATTATTCATTGTTTCCCTTTTAAATTTGGTTACATCTGACATGGGCACATTAAACAGTGCATGAAAAGCAGTAAAAAAAGCTACAACTGAACAGAATCTGAGGTAGTAGCAATTCGTTTTTTCCAGTTTTGAAATAAAGATAAAAATTTTAGTCATATATGACCCAGGCACATCTCAAAATTTTAAAATCAAAAAAAGTGCACAATATTAGCTATACCATTTGTTTCCATTTTGAAATAAAATAAATATTTTATTCATATGACCCAGGCACATCATAAAGTGTATTTAACAGAATAAAAAATAAATCTCAGTGCTATCAAAGCTATCGGTGCACAAACCCATAACAAGAAATAACGGTATCTAACACACATGAATACAACGTCTACGGCACACTGAGGGCTCGTTTTAAATCACCGCATGTCTGAGTAGCAGTGTCTTTTCTAAACAAAAAGGTGGCAGTACGCATGTGTTGCTTTTGAATCAAGTTTGAGGTACTGTGAAGGTATATAGAGGCCAAGAGTCCTTTTGGTTTTGTTTATATGGTGAAATAATGACTACATTTTGCAATTGACAAATCATCAAGTATAATAATAATTCTTTACATTTATATAGCACTTTACTCACTACTCAAAGCGCTTTGTAAACTCCATGCAGGGAGGACCAGGGACATGAACCTAACATCTTCTTAATGCAAGGAAGCAGCGCTATCATTATGCCATCTGTGCGGATGTACTGTGCCACATAATATTGTGATTGATAGTTCAAAATTACAAACACAAAATTTATGAAATTGAAGATTATTAACAGTTGGTTAATAACAAACTCTGCATACTACAAAAAAGTTGTTATGTAGTCCTACCAAGCAATCAATGCTTAATTTGATTGAGTTTTAAAGAAAATTCTAAAAAATTCCAAACTGTTAGCATGTTTTCATTAAATGCAGTCTTTCTAATTCGTTCTTTGCTTTGAGTGTCAATGGCTGATCGTTGTCCTTGTAATAGCCATTAATCTGCAGGATCAAAGCGTGTGAGTGGAGAGCCAACCAATCGTATGAAGATTTCTCCAGTGCTTGTCAGTAACGAGGCTCTCATTTTGGTAACAATTAGATTAATTTGCAAAATCCCACTTTCTTATGCACTTGATGAAACTGGTATACAACTAAGACTCGGCACACAAATGATTATAGAATCATTTAATATGTAGTCAATGCCAAGAGCAGCTGTCATGGCCGAGGTGCTACTACAAAAAAAAAAAAAATAACTATCACAGACTACTACCACCTCTTCCAGACACACAACAACGCAATGCATTGTGGGTTGAATGTTGTTAGGCTGCGTGGAGTTTGCATTCATGGTCTGTACTACTGTAGAAATTTATGTATGAATTTCTGAAGGCTCACAAAATGTGTTTTTCTCGTTTTTTCTGAGTTTCTGGCAGGATCACAGGCTGGGCCACGCAGAGGTTGCTTCTGGGCCGCCATTTGAACAGGCCAGTTGTAAAGCATGAAAGACTGAATGAATCAATCTTTAGCATTACTAGTCAGCATACATGTTTGGAATTTTTCTTCGTGTTTCAGTCATCTTGCCCTAGTACTACTCCCCCTGAATTTTTTTGTTCTAATGCCACAAATTAATGAATTGTCAAAGTGTAACATTCATTGACATTTCGATTTTTTCCTTGTTTCATTACACCGAAATTTTTACTAATGTTTATTCTGTTATATAGAGAAATCAAGAGTTACACATACATAAGTTACTCTATGTGTATAGTTTAAAAAAATGAAATTGTTACCTTATATATGTTGCTTAAAAGATAGTACCATTTAGCAGGGCAAAATAATCTACAATGCAATATTCAATATACAAAGGAGAAAACCTAACAATATATAACATTGGATAATATGCAGTGTAAAACATAATGTCATGAAGGTGGTAGGTAACAGTGGAGGGAGTGTTCTTTACTTCAAAAACTTATATACATGGTTCTGCATTTAGATGTTTATGTAAAGTAGCCTTTGGGGGATAAAAACTAAACCTGGAATTCTGCTTTTTGAGAGGCATGCTGTATGTCGTAGGCAGCGAGAGCTGTTGGTGTATGGGTTGGCTAGAAATTCTGTGCTGCCAGAGAGGTTGGTATGGATCTCTCCAGTTGATGGTAATCTTTCTCTTAAATATCACAATACTTTGTCAGATTCAGATGTGTTGGTGATTGATGCCATCTTTTTCAGTCTGCTTTATTTCTTGAACACAAAGACCTCCTTCCTAATGCAGAATATTCACACAATTTTGTGGTGTTATTTGTACCTGAACATCTTAAAATTCTTAAACATGACCAAAGGAAGTAACATTCTGAATACTACAAGTAGCTCTGGGTATTTTAAATGCACCTCTTTCTACATCCAAGTGAGGTGCGTATTTACAATTTACTCTTATCATGTCTTTGGTCTGAGGTCGTGCAATATATTTTCTTCTGCTTTCATGACAAAGTCTTTGGTGAATGTACCTTGGTTTTGTTACTATGTTCCCTTTAGGTTTGTGTTGTGACATTTCCATAGGTAGTTCCTGTTGTACAGTAGAACTATTTAGTGTACTAAATCCAAATGCATTTTTACATGTGATGGGTGAGTTGAATAAGGTGATGTTACAAGAATATAGGAAATTATTACATGGGGTTTAGTAAATCCACTTGCTGACTGATAAAGGGTCAGTTCTTCTAGAATATGCTGAATCTCTCCCATCAGCTTTCACTTCCTGGTGGGGATTTACAAGCAGTCTGCAGACAGCTGCCTTAAAAAGCACAGGGTGACAGGCAGGCCTGGGAACAACAGAATCAGAGGAACATGATGTACTCTAGATGCACTTGTTCTCCATCTGCTGTGTGGTCAAATAATAAATGAAAGATAAGCCTGAAACTCTGTTCATGCTTTCTTTATTTGTTAATAGTGGTATAATGTGGAAGTATTCTTCTTCTTAGAATGTCCTTGTCAGGCAAATTCTGAAGGCCGATTTCTCAATGAGGCAAATGTGTAAAAGTCATCATATATGGCTGTGTGGGATGATAAAGGCAGTAAAAAGTTCAAATCCTTAGCTGCAAATAAGTGTGCCACCATCCTTGTGTAGTGTAACACTTGATGCTTTTGAATCTATAGTTGCCATGGGGGTCCTTTTAATTGCTTATTAAGGAAATTTAAAGTAAATATATTTTTGTAGCCCCCTTTGCATATAAATCTAAGAGCACATATAGGGGTGGGCAAAAGTAGGTTTATGGTTGTGAGTACACAAGGCTGTCAATTTGAGCACTTCTGAGATTGTATCAAAGTGCACTGTGCCATTGTGACATTCGTTTGAGTTGATAAAGCTATTGAACCAATAAAGATATTGTAATAATCTTAAACTGCATGTCTTTTTCCATACGAACAACTGCAAAACTACTTTTGCCCACCCCTGTATATAGTTACATTTCCATTAAAGAGTACTACAAGAAGTATTACAATCAAAAAAGTGCACAATATTAGCTATACCATTTGTTTCCCTTTTGAAATAAAATAAATAATAGGTGGAGTAGTGGCTCTGAGGCTAGGGATCTGTACTGGCAATCGGAAGGTTGCCGGTTCGAATCCCATAAATGCCAATAGGGACTCTGCTCTGTTGGGCCCTTGAGCAAGGCCCTTAACCTGCAATTGCTAAGCGCTTTGAGTAATGAGAAAAGCGCTATATAAATGCAAAGAATTATTAAAGAATTATTATTATTATATATATATATATGTTGCTTTCATTTTTGTAGTTTTATTTTGCAGTATATTTAATCTAATTGCCCATTTCATGTCTTTATCCTGAATCCCAGAAGATGAGTGAAAAACACTTGATTATTCATGTCAGAAAAACCACATCAAAAACCTCGTATTTAGTCTTACACTAATTAAAAAGGGGTTATAAATAACTTGGAATCTTGAGCCTGGTTGTTGGTCATGTGGAATCTGAATGGTTTTCATTCTGTGTGGAATTTCCTTCAGGTACTCCCCCTACATTTAGAAAATTGAGTGTTGGGTTAATTGGTGGCTCTAAACTAGCCCCGTATAAGTGTGTGTGAGTGGGCTGTGTGCTGGGTTGGTGTTGTGCCCAGCGCCGATCCCCTGCCTTGGCCCTATTGTTGCCCAGTATGGGCTGTGACCCCTTCATGCCTCTGAATTGGATTAAATTGGCTTTTTAATGTTAGTACCTATGCTAGCATAATTGTCAATGTACAGTCTTATGACGTGTCACATGTATGTGTGTATAATGAACACAGATATTAGGTGTTTAAGTGGTTAATGATGTGAGCAGTTTATATGGCTGGTGGCCAGAGATGTGAGGTGTTTGTGTGATTGTTCAGCACAAACATTGGGGTAGGTGTGGCTCATAACTGTAAAGTTGCATGGGTATTAGTCAAATAAATAGATAATCCGTAAAATGTCAGAAGAAATAATGAGTCCTCCTAAAGTGAATAAGGTAATTAAGGGAGTGACGTAACTAATGGCAGAGACAGGTGTGACTTTTATCGTTAGCAGTAAAGTATAGTGTCCACTTGCTGTATGCTGATTAGCACATACAAGTAAGAGTTTCACTGTACTCTGTATATCTAACAGTACAGACTCTGTAAATCACTATAAATCAGCACAGGAATTTACTGGATATTCTGTTGTTCACAAATTCCAAGGTATCTGGAGATTATTTGTATTCGTAGCATTCACAAATCAAAGTCTCATTAAACTCATCCAAGGTAAGCATGTGGATATATTGAATTGTGGGTAGAAGGTCCACAAGAACCAACTAAGCAATATCTTCTGTAGAAGAAAATATGTGAGTAAGCAGGTTTACTTTTTTATTTGTAAAAAAAAATTATTACTGTGAGAAATTGTCATGTTATTATGCCAGAGTCTTGACTTGTTCTGTGACCTAGCAATAAAAAGATTTCAATCCTGAGGTCTTTTAACACATTATTTCTAAGACTTTCTTTTCATCATCTTCCATCAGCTTCACCAGGTTGATAAAATCAGCCGACATAAACCTAGCCTTCTTAATATTGAACAACAGGTCATTTCTTTAATCCTCCTAAAACATTTAGCAGTTACAGGGGTGCCATCAGCATATCCATATCCAGTATTACTGAAAATTAGTTCTTCCACCATCATGGATTCTTTGTTCTTTCTCCATTCAGCGCATTTTTCCTTATGATACCTCACATGTGCATGTTGAATACGCACCTAATGTAATGGACATTAGCGGATAGTAGGCTGTTTTTTCTTTATCTTTTTTTTTTTTCCAACCATTTGTTGACTGTTGTTTTTGGATGACATGCCAGATAAATTTTGGTTCAAAAAAAGTAAATAAAAATGAATGAACTGAAAATAAAAAGATAAAATTAATGTATGCTAATAATATGTTTTGTGTTGTCTGGAACACAGTTCTTCTTCTTCTTTCGGCTGCTCCCATTAGGGGTCGCCACAGCGGATCATCTTCTTCCATATCTTTCTGTCCTCTGCATCTTGTTCTGTTACACCCATCATCTGTATGTCCTTTCTCACCACATCCATAAACCTTCGCTTAGACCTACCTCTTTTCCTCTTCTCTGGCAGCTCTATCCTTAGCATCCTTCTCCCAATACTGTATACTCAGCATCTCTCCTCTGCACATGTCCAAACCAACGCAATCTTACCTCTCTGACTTTGTTTACCACCCTCTAATGTACTCATTTCTAATCCTGTTCATCCTCGTCACGCCCAGTGCAAATCTTAGCATCTTTAACTCTGCCACCTCCAGCTCTGTCTCCTGCTTTCTGGTCTGTGCCACCGTCTCCAACCCATATAACATAGCTGGTCTCACTACCATCCTGTAGACCTTCCCTTTCACTCTTACTGATACCCATCTCTCACAAATTACTCCTGACACTCTTCTCCACCCATTCCACCCTGATAATTTTTATTTATGAGCACTAATATTTTTTACGTTACTTTAATGGTGTCATATGGAATAGCATTTTGCAATTATGAAATAAATAATCAGATGAAAAGGTACAGTGCTATATAGATGTGGACAAATTTGTTGGTATCTTTATAGCTCATTGGGAAAAGGGCTATATGCCTCCAAAAAGGTGAACAAATGGAAGCAATTGTCCCATGTATACCTGCATGCCTTTGAAATATCATCAAGTAAAGCACAGCACATGTGAAAAGAGATGAAGCTTACTCTACAAAGATATTCTGAAATGGCCTGTACAAGAACCAAGATCCAGGCCTTTAATGACTTCTTGGGCACAGCCATCAGCAGTGTGTCTGTTTGCGGAGAGAGTGTCGACCTTGTTGAGAGGTTTACTTACCTTGGCAGTGACATTCATGTCTCTGGTGACTCTTCCTATGAAGTCAGTAGATGGATTGGGAGAGCACTGGGGGTCATGAGATCACTGGAAAGGGATGTGTGGCGCTCCCGATATCTATGTAAAAGGACGAAGGTCCAAGTCTTTAGAGTCCTGGGGCCTCATGTATAAACGGTGCAGAAATGTTGCGTAAGAACTTTTCCACATTCAAATCGCGATGTATAAAACCTACACTTGGCGTAAAGCCACGCACTTTTCCACGGTACCTCATACCTTGTCGTACGCAAGTTCTCTGCTCGGTTTTGCAGACTGACGGCACCCAGCGTCAAAGCAATGCTACTGTTCCTGTGTGGTTACACCTAATTTTCCTGACACGGCTTTATAATTACACTGAAACTAACCGCATATTGTTTATTATTGTAACGCATCTGATTGTAATTAAACTTGTAACAATATAATGGTCCAGGGAACAGCCATAGTGTTCCAAATACCATAACTGCTTTAGCATTGTTACTCTCACTTCTCCTTCTTCTTCTTCTTTCAGCTCCTCCCGTTAGGAGTTGCCACAGCGGATCATCTTTTTCCATATTACTCTCACTGCACCACTCGGAGTATTTATATAACTGTATCTGAGTGTGAATCACAGCAGCAGCTGATCGGAAAGAGAATTATCGATATACAGCTTCAAGGACACGCTGTCTCAACCACTGCAAAACGTTTTAAAGCCTTTCCTGTACGGACCTCGCGGTTCAGAAACAGTTTCATCCCAAGAACTTTAAATGCACTCAATCAATTGCACCTTGTAGAACTGTTTGTACTTATAAGTACAATCACCCCACTGTAAACTTGCACTATAGTTATAATATCGCACAACCTGAGCCACTTTATAAAGCGCGTATTTACATATGATGCCGATATCATTTTTAAGGTGAAATGCAGCAAAATATGTTTATTAAATTATACAGATAAAACTTTAACTTCATTCAAATAATCTATATTCTTCACTGGGAGTGTCGTGAAGGATAGAATAATTAAACATGTACTACGAACATATTTCAATGTTCCTTAAACATTTTGAAGAATCGGCGCTAAGCTTACAGATGGCTTAACTTCTATTACAGAGCTGATTGTGTGGCGATCGGTTACTTGGGGAAAGAAAAGCAAGGACTGCAGTGGCGGCAACGCCAATATATATTGAATATAAAACAGAAAGAGAAAATAACAACACAGTGACAAATTTCGGCAAAAGTTAAATGCTTGTGTCATGAGCACGAGGTGGCTATGCAGTGTCTGCAACGGACGTGGCCATCCACCGTGCATAAGCTACCTTACTGACATTGGCGGACGAAGGAGCCACCGATTCTTCCTCTGCCCAGTGCCACCACAAGCCTAGAGCCGCCCCTGACTACTCCTGCAATAAATTATTTCATCGAAGTGAAACACATGTTTAATAACGTGCTTTAACTCCTATCATCATAAAAATATCACGTATACATCTCAGTATTTTAGTTATTCAGAGAGCTGTAATATCACGAATGTAATAGATTCTGTGTCCAGTTGGAGGAAGAGAGCCGGTTTAAGAAGCAAGTAGTGATTCACACACACAGAGCACATAGAAGATCAAATACAAAACAAAGCATTTAACGTGCTACTTTAATTACGATGTGATTTGAGAAACTGGTTAATTAAACAATTTTAAGATGAAGTGTATGATGTTCTACTTTAATGACAAAATAAAATACGTGATTAAAGTGGAAATGTTGAGATTGAAGTTGACATTTTGTGCTTTTTCCCCCACTGTGTGCCTTTTTTTCTCTGTACCCTAATAAGCTTTCATATGACAGACAGTGGGCTACAACTCACCTTTTCACGGCGACTTTGATATGTGACTTCTTTTTTATTTCCGGCACTGTGCGATTTTGTGAACGTGAGCTTTCAAGTTTCTCCAACACGCTATGTCACTCGATCAACTTCCTTTTGTTGATTATACCACGGTTTATTTGAACAAATAGTATGTTTTTCCTTTGCCTCCACTTGGTATATGCTGAAATTCTTATATTTTCCCCCGTGCTTTTCCCATTGTCTTTTCACAGAAGGATGAGCTTAAGGGCGATTTATATTGATTTGCATATTCAAAGAGGCGTAATTCTAGGAGGAGTTGGGGCGTTACATAAAGCGCGTGCACGAGCGTTACTTTTCACGCTGATCGGGATTTATGTAGCGGAAGAACGTGGAAGTTGGAGTACGCACGGATTCCTGCATCTGGATTTTTCTGTGCGTAAGCACATTTCGGCTTTTGTGCTTACGCCATGTTATAGTGCGAGTTCTACGCACGCCATTATACATGAGGCCCCTGGTGCTTCCTGTCTTGCTATATGGTTATAAGACGTGGACACTATCCAGTGACCTGAGATGAAGACTGGACTCCTTTGGTACTGTGTTTCTCCGGAAAATCCTTGGGTTACCGTTGGTTTGACGAATGAGTGGTTGCTCATGGAGTCCCGAATGAGGCACATTACCTGCATTGTGAGGGAGTGTCAGTTACGGCACTACGGCCATGTGACACGTTTCCTCGAGGGTGATCCGTCTTGAATGATCCTCATTGTTGGGGAGCCGAGTGGCTGGACCAGGCCAAGGGGTCGCGCACGTAACACCTGGCTGTGGCAGATAGAGGGTCATTTCCGAAGGGTGGGAATGGGCTGCATTTCTGTCTGGGGGTTTGCAAACCGGGAACCCGAGTTGTTTCGTCGTGTAGTGGGTGCATCAACGCACTGTACCAGTGCATGCTCCCTGGCTTGACTTGACTTGACTTGCCTGTACACATTTGTTGGATCCCCTGGAAAAGATCATATATAATTGGATTCAAGTATAGCTCTTTTCTTTGGTTAGTATCACATATGTTTCCAATAATGCAATCAGTCATTTAGCCTATTTAAATGGAGAAAAATAGTCACTTGGCTGTTTGGTATAATCATGTGTCCACACTAACCAGAGAAGGCAAAGGAGGGAGTCGTCTGAGGAAATCGGAAGGAAAATTATAGATAGATAAAGGCAAAGGCTATAAGAACATCTCCAAGCCACTTGACGTCCAGTGACAACAGTTGCAAATATTATTAAGATGTTTATGTTCAATGAAACTGTTGCCAGACTTCCTGGATATACAGTACAATCCCTCTTAACCGCCCACCTCGGGACTGGACCCATGGCCGGTTGCCATTTTTAGCCGGTTAATCCGACGCATACCTATTTTTATGTAGAAAAATATTTCTAAGGTATGTATTGTACCTCTTCGACGTTCCTGAAGAAACCATATCCACAAGGCTTAATCCATGATTTCGCAACATGGGTTTTTTTCTCGTACAACGACTGAACAGTGTGGTGTAGCGGTCCGCAGCTCAAGTCAAAAAGGCCACTTTTTAAAAAAATAATTGCCGCACTCGCGGCTTAGTGAGGGGTCATGGTATGTGTGGCCGATCACTTCAGCGATCACGGAGCTGGAGTGACCGGTATTGAAGACAACTGGCCGTCAAAAGGCAGCGGCAGTCATGGAGGCTTTAGGCTGGTTTAGTCCTAGCGTGAGCGCCCTGGCCCCTGGAGAAAGAACCCAAGTCTCGGTCCGGACAGACCCTGACGTAGCCAGGGATCAGAGGGCAACCGGACCAGTGTGGAAGGCAGCTGCACCTGCAGGTAGGGCGACTACCCTGTTGTGAAACCCGATGGAAGAAACAGGGGAGCCGCCAGGTAGGAAGAAGAAGGCACCGTGCATTGGATTTTAAGAGACTGCTTCCAGCCATTGTTTTAACCTCATTTGCGTTGTTTTTAAAGGGCTTGTTTTTTTTTACTAATGGATTTTAACCTCCACTAATTCACTCGTTTTAATTGATTATTTATTTAAAGAAGACTTTTGATACACTGCACTTTATTTAATTTGAACACTGTTTTGTTGTTTGCTGGTTTTAAAATACCCCTCACCTTCCAGGAAAGAAGGAAGTGCATACATATAAAGAAGAACTCAGAATTTAAGAAAAATATACTCAGCAAAAAAAGAAACGTCCCTTTTTCAGGACTGTGTATTTCAACAATAATGTTTTAAAAATCCAAATAACTTTTCAGATCTTCATTGTAAATTGTTTAAACAATGTTTTCCATGCATGTTCAATTAACCATAATCAATTAATTAACATGCACCTGTGGAATGGTCGTTAAGACCTTAACAGCTTACAGAAAGTAAGCATTTAAGGTCACAGTTCTAAAAACGCAGGACACTAAAGAGACTTGTCTAGCGACTGTGAAAAACACCCAAAGAAAGATGCCCAGGGTCCCTGCTCATCTGCGTGAACGTGCATTAGGCATGCTGCAGGGAGGCATGAGGACTGCTGATGTGGCTAGGGCAATAAATTGCCATGTCCACACTGTGAGATGCCTAAGACAGCGCTACAGGGAGACAGGAAGGACAGCTGATCATCCTCGCAGTGGAAGACCACGTGTAACAACACCTGCACAGGATCGGTACATCCGAATATCACACCTGCGTGACAGGTACAGGATGGCCACAACAACTGCCCGAGTCACACCAGGAACACACAATCCCTCCATCAGTGCTCAGACTGTCTGCAATAGGCTGAGAGAGGCTGGACTGAGGGCTTGTAGGCCTGTTGTAAGGCAGGTCCTTACCAGACATCACCAGCAACAACGCCGCCTATGGGCACAAACCCACCTTCACTGGACCAGACAGGAGTGGCAAAAAGTGCTCTTCACTGATGAGTCACGGTTTTGTCTCACCAGGGGTGATGGACGGATTCGTGTTTATCGTCAAAGGAATTGAGCACGTCTGGGACCTGTTGGATCGCAGGGTGAGGGCTAGGGCCATTCCCCCCAGAAATGTCCAGGAACTTGCAGGTGCCTTGGTGGAAGAGTGGGGTAACATCTCACAGCAAGAACTGACAAATCTGGTCCAGTCCATGAGGAGGAGATGCACTGCAGTACTTCAAGCAGCTGGTGGCCACACCAGATACTGACTGGTACTTTTGATTTTGAGCCTCCCTTCATTCAGGGACACATTGTGAAACATTTTTAGTTTATGTCTTATGGTGTTGACTCTTTTAGTGTTCATACAAATATTTACACATTAAGTTTACTGAAAGTAAAAACAGTTGAAAGTCAGAGGACGTTTCTTTTTTTGCTGAGTATATATATTTTATTTTATTTTAACAGGCCGGTTAATCTGTCAGCCGGTTAATGCAAGGCCAGTTAAGAGGGATTGTACTGTAGTCAGAAGAGGAAAATCAACCCCAGAATGGGCAGAAGGATATTGAGAATAGTAGACAAAAAGCCAAGGACAGCGTTCAAAGAGATACAAGCTGAGCTCCAAAGTTAAGGTCCATCATTGTCTGATTGCACCATCCATCACATTTTGTTTGACTGCAGGCTCAATGGAAGAAGCCAGACTAGCATTTGGTAAAATGCATATTGACAAGCCACAGTGCTTCTGTGAGACAGAAGAGACGACTGGAGCTTGTTGGGAAGTCATATCAGTTCTATGTCAATGGAGGAAAAAAATTCATCTTTCAAAGAAAGCAAAACCATATCCACTGTAAAACATGGAGGAGGCAGGCTCGGTTTTGATTTGGAGCTGCTTTGTTGCATCTGGCACAGGATGCCTTGTGTCTGTGCAGGGTACAATGAAATCTCAATACTATCAAGACCTTCTGGAGTGAAATGTACTGCCCAGTGTCAAAAATGTCTGTCTCAGTTGTAGGTTATGGATCTTTAAACGGGATAATGACCCAAAACACACAGCTTAAAGCACCTAAGGATGGCTAAGAACAAAACATTAGGCAATTCTAAAGTGACCTTCTGTGATCCCTGATTTGAATCCTGAAATATCTATGGAAAAGGCACCCTTCAAAAGTGACACAGCTGAAGCAGTTTGCTCAGGAAGAGTTGGCCAAATTACCTGTCGACAGGTGTAGAAATAACACTGAGCACTCCCGGAATTGCTTGTTTGCAGTGTTTGCCTCTAAAGGTTGTGCAACAAAACATCAGGTTAAAGGTTCCATCATTTTTGTTCATGCCTTTTTCATTTGTACTATTATTTGAAATATTTGGTAGCTATCTATGGAGGCAAAAATAATCGACAGGAAAGGATTACCCAATAGTATCTGTTGCAGTATGGATCTTTGTTTCTGAAATAAATAGCACTGGCATTAAAATGACCATTTGGAAATGTCCTATTGTTAAATAAAACAGTCTTTAAGGGCATATTTGAAATAAAACCTGCAATAATTATGTTTAAGGTAACTATATTGTTGAACCAAAATAACATAATGAGATTGTATTTCATAATAATAAGATGACTTTTATTTATTTATGCCTTTTTCACAATTTAGTTACTCATTTATATACAGTATTTCAGTATAATTTTTCATGGGATGATTTATTTCAGAAATTCCATTTTATTTATTTTGATTTGGTACAAATGTTATTCCATAGTGCCACCCATCACCATCAAAGATACTTGTCTTTCATGGGCCCTGCTATTTTGTATATTTGTATAATTTTGCTGCTTCCGATGTGACACATTACGAAGTACTTGATATGCACATTGCATGCCAGAATTAGAAAAACAAACAATTAGCAGCAGATATTGTTGTAATTACTTGGTATCCCACCTTTAAAATAGTAACAAGGATAAATGAGAGAACACCTAAAAAAACAAATGAGCAAAAAAGTGAGAAATTAGTTGGTGTAAGATTTATACTAAAGCAGAAAAATATGCATAGAAGTTGAGAGATGAGCAATGATAAGAGAAAAAGTGCAGCATTAAGACAGTAACAAGGTGCCAAGGTCAAATGCAATATTGACATAAACATGAGAAGATGACACAGTGAACTGTTGTCTGCTGAGTATATTGTAACAGGTTAATATAAATGGCAGCAAGTGAGCAGAAAATATCAGGGGGTCATTTGTCTGCAGTTAGGATTGAAAATTGAATAAGATTGGTGCAAAGATTGTAGTAGCAAGTAATACAGCAAGTCCTTCTCCTATTGCTTGAATATTTCCAGGTCAAACTCCATGTCAGATTTTTACTTCATCTGTTCTTATTTTTTTCTTTATATTTTTTAGCTACTAACTTTTATGATTGTTTTCTGAAACACTATCATACAATACAATACAATACAATTTATTTTGATATAGCCCAAAATCACAGGAGAAGTGCCGCAATGGGCTTTAACCGGCCCTGCACTTTTAACAGCCCCCCAGCCTTGACTCTCTAAGAAGACAAGAAAAAAACTCCCATTAAAAAAAAAACCCTTGTAGGGAAAAAAGTGGAAGAAACCTTGGGAAAGGCACTTCAGGTAGGTTGGGCGTGCAGTGGGTGTCAAAAAAGAGGGTTAATAAAATACAATACACAGAACAGAACACAAGTAATCCTCAATACAATAAAATACTGCAATAGAAATGTTACAAGTACAGAGCAGAATTAAAAAGTACATGATATCATCTAATACGATTTGGATTTGTTCAGATTCCTGGAAGGTCCATGACCATCAAGCTGCCTCCCCCCATTGGCCATTCCACAACTGAGTCAGTGCTGGGCCAGCCAATCCATTTAAAGAACCCCTCTACCCAATGATTACTGTGATCCTCCATTAGAAACGACTTTACCTTAGGCAGGCAAACAACTTGGCAGGTGGACAGTGGCACCAAGTGCCACATTTGAGTACTGAGAACAGAAACAAAATAAATAAGGGTTAGTAATGAATTATAACTATTCTATTACATGTTTTGTGATAATGACTAACAACAGAGATGCAGTATGTACAGTTAATCAGCAGCTCTAGTCAGGATATCCTAAACTGAAGTAGTGAGTCTTCAGCCGGGATTTGAAAGTTGAGACCAAAGGGGCATCTCTTATAGTAGCAGGCAGACCATTCCACAGTCTAGGGGCCCTGTAACTAAAAGCTCGACCTCCCACTGTTATTTTGTTAATCTTTGGAATCATAACCAGACCGGCATCTTGAGATCTTAATGTACATTCTGGTTTGTACAGTAAGTCATGATAAGTTCAGAAAAGTGTAAGCTGGACCATAGCCATTTAAGGCTTTATATGTTAAAAGGAGGATTTTGAAATCTGCTGTAAACATAACTGGGAACAAGTATAAGGATTTAAGAACTGGAGTTATGTGTTCGTATTTTCTTGATCTTGTAATAATTCTTGCAGCAGCATTTTGGATTAACTGGAAGCTGTATAAAGAACAGTTTGAACATCCAGTGAACACTGCATTGCAGTAGTCAATCCTACTAGATAAATGCATAAATTTCACAGAATCCTGCTTATTTAGAAAATGCCTTAATTTCCCAATGGATGAAACATTTAGACAACTTTGTAATGTGCGGTTTAAATTACATGGTAGATTCAAAGATAACTCCTAGGTTGCGGACTGTTTCAGTAAAATTATTGGTGATTCCAACTGATGAGTTAAGTGATGACAAAATATTTTTGCAATCAGCATCAATCCCTCCATTAATTTATATCTCTGTTTTATCTGTGTTTAAAGATAAGTAGCTCTCATCCATCCACTCCTTTAATTTACTAACACAACTAAAGACAACATCGAAGAAACTTCATTTGGTCTAATAGAAAGGTATAACTGGGTGTCATCTGCGTACAAGTGAAAATTAACATTATTTTTTCTAATGACAGATCCCAGTGGAAGCATGTAAAGTTAAAACAGTAAAGGTCCCAATACTGAGCCCTGCGGGACACCATAGTCAATTCAGTGTATAATGAGTACCGTCACCACATTTCTGTACATATTGGAATCAATTTGATAAATAAAATTAAATCAGGCAAGGACGGTGCCTATAAGCTCAACATCATTTTCCAGCCTGTGCAGTAAAATAGAATGGTCAATGTGCATGCATAGGCTTTGGGACTCATTCTGATACCCACCATAAATCATGGGACTTGTAGTGCAGTGAGGCAGCCCTGCTGGGATCCGTAGTGTGCCACCAGAGGGTGCTACAGGGATTTGTACTCCCTCCTTTGGAGAACTTCCGATTAACCTGGAAGTACTACTGTTGAGCTATGCCATGGCACCGGAAGTACTCTCAGGTCTAAGATAAAAGGAACTGCTCAACCTCATTCAATAGGTCAGAGTCGGGAGGAAATTGGAGTCTGGAGAGGAGCCAGAGAAAGAAGAGAATTCATGGTTGTTGTAATTGTCTTTGTGAAGGAAGGTATTGTGGATAAAAAATATCCTGTATTTGAACCTGTGACTCTGTGTGTGTGTGTGTCAGTTGTGTCTGGGGTTTGCGGCTCTGTGGGGCCCCCCATTCGTCCACAATATATAGTGTTTGTGTATGTGTTTTTTTTATTGTACTGATCCCCAAACTAATTGATCCCTGACCTCACAAATGCACCCTTAACTGCTTTTCTTGCAGAGATGTCAACAAGTCACATCCTGCAATTTGTCTTCTTGCTTTTGCTTCTTTACTTTAGAAAAGTTTCACATGCCATTCTCACATGAATAAACTTTACTGCATGTTTGGCTGCCCCATTGTGAAATGAATAACCTTTTCCTCTTGGTTTTGACTTGTAGGTAGTGGTGAATGGAGTAGCCCAGGCCAATGGAGAGCAGGACACAGAAGACACTGAGCTAATGGCTATCTACTCCAAAGAGAATGGCACAGCAGATAAGGTTAGTACAGTGTGTGAGATCTTCAAAATCTTCTTGGGGGCGGACTGAAAGATGTATTGATGAAGAAAAGGACTTTGTCAGCACATAGTGAATGCCTTGGTGCCAGCTTTTCTTAGTGAATCTGAGCTCATAAATTGTTTGGAGCCAGATTGTTTGATAAGTGATGTCTTTCTCACCCCCGACTTGAGGTTGCAGAGGTGGGTAAAGGTGTTTCCAAACATCCCTTCAGGGGTGCTTCTTTCCTACTTGTGCCAGGTACCCACACCAAGCTGTTCATAAAAAATTGCCAGGACAGCACATTAATTGCTGAAGGCAGTACTGTGCATTTTTCTGTGGCTTTTCAATTATCATTTTACCCTCATAATTTATTTCAAGAACATTTTGAACAAAGGTGTCTTTGTTACCTTATAGTGTTTTTCACTCTATAAGCATTAAATGACTTGGCTTTGTGTCTAACTCCAGGTTACCTAGGGCAAATTCTGTCAAGTTGGAGATAACTTGTGTTTGTTTCTAATAAAAAATTTAATGACTTGATCTATGAACATTGCTGCACAACAACTGGAGCCAGTGCTTGATTTAATCCTGTAATTACAGAGGCATTAACTATCTGTGTCAGTCAGAACTGCGTAAAAGCAATTTTTTTAATTACTCAGGAATTTGACATAAATTGGCCAGTGGCTGTCCAATCTGGAGTCTCTTCATCACATTCACACTGTTCTTCTCTACTGTCCATTTATGATTCTGTTATTTGTTTTCCTGCTCTCTCTCTCTCTCTCTTTCCCTTTCTCCCCTTTCAGAATTTTTCCCTGTCTTATATTCAGATGTAAAGAACTACAAAACATCAACATGCTTGGGGTGGCCAAATTTTGCCATTATTTGTTTTGAATGTTTTTTTCATATACGTAATATGTAACCCACTTTCCATAACATCTTTTTTGTGCCTTTTCTGGTAGCATGGTACACACTTGTTTACTCATTCACTGCTGAACAATTAAGAATCACCAATTAAATTAGGCGTTTTAGAACTGTGGGAGGTCCTCATGAGATAAAGACATGCAAACTCTAGAAAGATACTCAGAGCTGTCAGCTGGGCACAGGCTTTATCTTCTTCGTTCTGCACTTTCTTCCACTGGTTCTATTCTACTCTATCTATTTTAAGTGCTAAAATAAACTAGAAGTGCTGCCACTTTTAACTGTTATCTTTTTGCAAAATTTGCTTTTTCATTTTGTTTGTTTGACATCTGATCTTTCACATCTAAAAGAACTCCAAACAACTGAATTAATGTTATATACAGTCTCTCTGGAATGAGCTCATTTCTAAGCAAAACACTGCTTGTCGTCTTCTTTGCATTAATAGTATAATGCCCCATTCCCAAGAGCGAGGAACAGAACCACCGTGACAGTTTGCTGTGCAGAAATTAAACAGGTTAATTTCTACTGACAAAAACACTTAAAGAAACCATAACACCATAATGTAACTATTTACAACTCTCCCATTGTTGCGGCCAAGGGAGACGCCATCACTTCGATCCTTACGCTTTCTTTTTTTTTTTTAAATCTACTTTGCAATTTCAGCCTTCTGTTTCAAAGTCATGATAGTCCACGGGAGCTTTACTTGTTGCTATCCTGCAAGGTCCATTTAACTCTGGTGTGGCAGACAAATTCAACATCCCTCACATAGCTGGCTAGTGGCACTATCACCATCCAAACTGAAAAGTGTACCAGCTCCCCTGTCACCCCATTTTTCATACCCTATCCCTAGCCCCCTTGAGAATTTTGGTTGCTTCTTTGCATCAAGAGCAGTTTGATGCAGCTCCTGTGTGCCTGCACCCCATCTGCAGCGCCCTGAGCAGCCATATTTGCATGTTGCTCATAAGGACTCAGTTCTTGAGTCACCATGTTTTGTGGAGATTTTTGGCCAGATCATCGCAATATATTATGACTGTACACACATGACCAATTGATTAAACTATGGTGTTTGCTTGGCAGGTTAACTGTACAATTTGGTTAAAAAATTCATGTTTGACTATAATTTTAAAAAATTAATTCGATTTAATCAAAAAAGTCACCTTATCTTCTGTTTTCCCCCAATTTTAATTATCATATATACACAGTGTATTTCAATTTATTTCTAAGAAAGAGAAAGAGGTTGTCATCAAACTCTGTCAATATGGGTACAGTTTTTTTTGTCTAGAGCTATGTTTCCCAAGCGCCAGTCCACAGACTGCTACTAGTCCTTAGAATATTTTTGCCAGTCCATAAAATCTGTGAATTCCCAGGTAATGTTTTTTAGCTAACTTGAACACATTTCAGATAACATTTCGAAAGAAAAATTGCATCATGTTATGTCTGAACGCTTGAAACTCCAAGGGTGCTGAAACCCCCTTCCTATACTCAAATTGAATCTCACAACATCTGGATGCTCAAGACACAAATGAGGACACACGTCTCAATCTAGTGATAGTAAATATTAACACTGTAAATACCAAACGCGAGTACACCATCCACCCCTACCCAGCTTTGCTCTCCAAACTAATGTTAGTAAATTTTAAGGCTAGAAACTTGTTTTCCTGATAAGTTTCCTATTGTGCTGATCATTGCCAATTGGCTTAACTCTAGAAACACACACAGTCTTTCTGATTTAATGTTTGTAAAAATCCAGATGCTTGAAAATCTCAGGCAGAACTCTGATCGAATGTTAGTAAATCTGAATGGTAAACTTTTTGCTCAATTAAGAAGTCAGACTTCAAAAGAGAGTACTGGCACCTGTGTATTTCCATTTCAGGCACTAGTTGGACAAATCATGACACAGAGTAAATTCGCCTATTATATTTTTAACTTTCACTGTCTTTCTTCATTTTCTGTTTGTCCATAAGCCGAAAAAGTTGAAAACTGCTGGTCTAGACTAACCATGCCAAGCCCCTATGTGTGCATTGGCTCAAGTTATAGTGGAAATCCATCAAGTGTTGATTTTGTTCAAATTTTACTACTGCTTGTGTTTTGTAAAGCTGCATTCTCCTTCTTCAGACCTTTGCAATGGTAGCTATATAGTTTAGATAAAATGTTAGACATTATTTCAGCCCGTCATGAAAATTAACATCTAAGTTGTAAACTGAGTTTCAGATAAGTGCCAGTCTTTAGGAACACCTACAGACCTCTTCATGTTACATTAATAAAACTTGCAGTGCTGATTGGAAAGGCAGGGAATTTCACCTTTTTATTTTATTTTTGGTAATGGGTACTTGCTTAAAAAACCATCAGCTTGCCATGTACATGCACAGGTGTTCTTGTTCAGGACACAGTTCACTTCACATGATCCTGTTGAACTGTATCCACAATGAGAAGCATTTTGGAGAGTGACAATGAAGCTCTGTGATTTCAATTTCATGAACAAAGTTGTAAGCTGCATGTTTAGGTCAAACAGCAGTAACGACACAGATCGTTGGTCCAGGCTGTTGAATTCAAGAGCTTCCTGGGTCAGATACTGGCCAAAGCAAGGAGCTTGTAGGCTTCCATAATGAAAGAAGGCTGGCCTTGTTTCTTTTACTTTTTGTTCAATATGTACAGCACCATGTATGAGCTATTACCTGTGATGGATATTTATATTACTGATGGTAAAAATTGAACTAATTACTATTTTTAACAAATTTTACACAGTTTTACATAACACATTTTTCTTTACTTCAATTATTTTTGCTTTCCTGGCAAGTCTGCCTCTGTGTTGATCACTGATGAGATAATTGGCATAATACGACAGACTTGCTCATAGTTAACCCCTTCCACAATACTCTTTTAAATGCTGAAAATCAAAGCTATTTTCCAAAACTTTTTTTGAATTAGATGCTCATGAGCTGAGCAGCATCATGGAGCAGTGATCAGTACTGCTGCCTTATGGATCCAGCATCTAGGGTTCAAGTTGCTGCCCTAAAAGTACTAGGCGCATTAGGTGAATTCTCCTAAGTCTGAGTAAGGCTGGGTGAGTGTGTAGGAGGACTACGATTAGATCCTGCCTTGTGCCTAATGCTGCCAGAACGGCTTTGGCATTCCGTGACCCTGGATTGGATTAAGTGGGATTTACTATGTATGTATGTAATAACTAATGAGTTCTCACTTGCATTTGAAAGAGTAACAGTTTTTTGTTTTTGTCACACAGAGCTCCCTTTCAGAGACAATGGACAGTACTAACAGCATAGATGCACAGCGAATGGATATGATTTATACCATTGAAGATGTCCCACCATGGTACCTCTGCATCTTTCTTGGTCTACAGGTAAATAAAAAGTAGAGTGTTAAGCATTAGTAAAAGAATAATTAATATTACAAGTTCAGTTGTATATTGGAGTTAGAAGTCCTTACACTTTATTTATGCATCTTTTCTAGTCTTTTTCACTAATGCTTTAGTAGAGTGAAATGCATGTAATTGATTTGAATTTTGCAAAGCATTTCCTCTTGGTTTCCTCTAAATGAAAGCAGCACACAACATGCTTTACCAGTTTTCTCTGTGGCATGATGACATAGCAGTTTGTCACATTTTTATATACAGTAGTTTTCCACAGCACTACTGTTCACAGTGTCTTAATAAGTAAACAATATGGTCATTTTCCCTAACATACACAGTTATTGTGAATGTAGCAAGTACTGTATTTGCAGAAGAGCAAGTATGTCACAATTTGGGGTGAAAATTGAATGGAGACAGAACCAAATGGTACAGTCAAGGAGAGGCACAGTAGGTTAGAAGAAATAACAAAACCTGCACAAGTAGGTTTATACAGAGTGAAATTTTAACATCAATTGTGAACACTTTTTTTCCCTTCTGTATGTCTGCCATTGGTTTCTCTGGCACAGTAGCAAGTCACTTTGGTCAGCAATTTGATACTGAGAAATTAAGATGTTAAAACTTTTTAACTTTTGAATGTAGCTAAATGTTCCATTAATAATGTTGAAAGATGAGTTTCACTGGATTCGCTGGTGACGTTGTTTGGCAAATTATTCCCTAAAAATTTGTTGTGTGGGCAGCTTAGACAGACTCCCCTTAGCATCCCATGATTCTTTGTGAGGTCAGTGTGACATCACAGGTCTGTGGCAGGCATGTTGGATGGGGATGTTACTATCTGAACTATGTCATAGATATACATACATATATGCCTCCATATACCTCTTTGCTATATGGGCGCTGCCTGATAGGCATGCATGAATAATTTACAGTGTATACTACCTTATCGGGTAGTGACATTGCATATGTGTGTATATGCCAGAAATTATTCATGCATGCGTGATGTCACTACCCAACTGGTACTCCAGCCAGACTTGCACCCGACTTACATTTCAAAGATGCTATTTGGTATTTTCATTTGAGGGGTACATTAGCTAACCATAATAAGTATGTTATGAGAATGCTTCGCTGTTCTTCATAGATTCATATCTATGTTGTGTCTTCACTGCTGGACTGAGCATGTTATGTTCCTCACTTTGTAGCACAGATTGGGTAATGACAGGGATAGCCCCCTGAGTATATAATGGTGATACCTTACATCACAGGCTCTGTGGGTGTTACTTAGTTGTAGTGATAGGAGCTCTGGAGATGCAGAGAGAAATTAAGGACTATAATCGGGAGGCAGTTGAGCAGTGGTTAACACTGCTGAGTCATATCTCAGGTCACATTTGTGGCCACAATAATCAATCCAGCATAGTTAGACATTTCCCTGACTTTTGCAGACACTTTAAAGACCCTTGTACCATTATAATCAACTCAATGGTAGTTTAGGTTCACCTTCCCTTTTGACTTCAGTGCATTTCGGAGTTCTCCAAAAGTCCCAATCATTACCAGGTTTTCACCAAAAGGATCTATTTCACTGAATAAAATTGAAAAGAAGGCAAAGAGATGCACAAGCAGGTTTGATGGTATCTCAAGCTCAAATCCAAGATCATGGAGAGTGAACACCTATCCTTGCAGCACTGGGCATAAGGCACAAAAAGCCCTGGATGCTGTTCCAGTCCATTGCACACCCAGCTTACACTAACAGAGTAGCCAATTATGAGTCACCAGTTAACTCGTATCTTTTAGGTATGTGGAGGAAAACTGCAAATGCCATTCAGACAACATACAGTTCTTGGATTTGAAGCCAGAATTGTGAATCTGCAAGGTAGCAGTGTCACAAGATTTGATCATATTTAATCAAATCTCTATTTAATTTTTCTTTAAGACTCCATATATTGTAATGTACAGTGAATATACTTCTTTCTTGAAAAACTTTGAAGTGTTTTTTTTTTTAATTTGTTTGTTTCCCTCTCTCTCTCCTTCAGCACTACTTGACTTGTTTCAGTGGCACCATTGCTGTGCCCTTTTTACTTGTTGAAGCCATGTGTGTTGGATATGACCAGTGGGCCACTAGTCAGCTCATTGGCACCATCTTTTTTTGCGTGGGAATCACCACTTTGCTGCAGACTGTATTTGGCTGTAGGTAAGCATTTCAGCCTCAGATTTTATTTTCCATATGTTATCTGTGTATTAGAATTATGCAGAATGGGCTTATTGTAAATAACTCACTAGGTACAATTGTTTCTGTTGGCCTGTACATCACAAGTTTTACTCTTCTGTCTGTTAGTATTGTCTTAGTTGTTTACTTAAGGGACAGTGTACCTATCTAAAATGGTGATTTTAATTCCTTATCCTGCAAAAGTGTATGGGAATCTAGATTGTGTCTAAATGCAGGGTTATTGAATAGGTCATAGAGTCCTAATTCTCTGAAACTTCATTTCACATCTCTCATGTTTCTGTCAACTCTTGAGTGTCTCTTTTTGCCACTTTGGGATACATACGTGCCCTGCTTCCAACTTGTACAGTCACAAGTTTCATTCCATTTTTGTACTAAATTTTGAGATCCTTGTTGGTTCTTGTTTTCCGCAGTAACCTTCATTGGGGGTTGCAGGAAATGCCTTTGAGGTTTTTATGTATGTTGGAGAAGATAGAAGCCAATTAATCCTTGTGAGCCATAGAAAGTAATGTAGTTCTCCTCCCAAAAATAAGGACTGACTTAGATCTTTGTGATCAAAAATGTTTGTAGTCCATAATTCTGTTCACTGCCTGTCAGTGCCAGTATCCTGCACTTTACATCCACATGGACTGACCGCTAAAGACTATGTACCATTAGATAACTTGTCTAGCAATTTTCATTTGTAGCCTTCATTTACATATTCTTAGAAAGTTGGAGGCAGTTAGTGGTACACTGCCGTGATGGCCACTGTCTAGTCTGAACTAATCCATATCCTGCCCCTGATTTTGTCTTTAGTCGCAGGTGCAGGCTTGTGTGAGTGAGTGCTAACAACCACAATGAGTGTATGAGAGCTGAATGCTCATCTGAAAGTACCATACATAGAATGCAATGATGAGGAATAAAGAATACATGTGTTTCGGACCTGACAAACAAAAGAGAAACTCGTTTGCCTGATGTCTTATATTTTATGTACCACAACAGAATGGAAAAAAACAAACAAAGGGAGGAGGTTGCGGCTGAATTTGCCATACCTATTAACCCTTCATCATGAAGCTCACTACTGGCTGTCAGTAAAAGGGGCACACAAGACTGCTGAAAAGTCAGGATGCAGTCATGTAATTTCACATGCCTAGTGATTTTCATTTGTTTAAATCGACGTGGTTTGTTGAGATAAGCAACTGCAGTTAGCAAGTCTGACGTAACTTCACGACCAGAAGACACTTAATGTGACATGGATTTAGTTTCACCACTAGATTTCTGCTACCATTTGTTCTAGCTCATTTGCTTCACTTTCCACACCTCTTAAAAACGAACTATTGATAGCTGCCTTTTTTTGTGATCCAGGGTCTCTATAACAGACAAAACTAGTGACAGAGCATCAGGAATTGTTTCTTTATGGTAGGGAAGCTGTTAAGTCCATAATGACTTTGCTGAAATGTGTTCTACAATGTACAGTATCTTACTTCCAGTAGGAACTTTGCTGCCCTCTGGTGGTCAGTGTGACTTTATTTTAGAACAGCATAAAGGAGTAAATGCTGTCTGTAAACTTCATCATCACCTTTATTGCACATGTACAACGCTCTTCCTTATTAAGTTAAGATTTTAATGTCTGATATTTCTGAATTTTATTTGTAATGAGTTTAGAAAAGTCTTTTTACTGTGAATATTAGAAGTGAGTTATCTCAGTAACACACACATCTAAAGTGTATAAATAGATGAGCAGTATATAATACAGTATTTAAGGTACAAATATTGAAACCAGTCTTACTGGAAAATGCTGTTCTTGGTTGTTTTAGTAATTAAGTGCTTATACTTTAGAATTAATTAAAAAAAATTGTTAAAAATAGTTTATTTTGCAATAATAAATGTACTAATGCTTAATACTTACTGTATGTGCCACATTTATTAACTTGCATTACAGTGGATTAAGAGTTTTCTGTTTACTTAATTTTGGTTGATGGCTGTGGCACCTGTTGTGGGTCTTTGTCTTGCTTAGGACAGTTAGATTCTGGAAGTTGAGTTTTTTTCTTGTCTTTTCTTTGCCTTCTGCATTGTGATACGATGTTTAAAGAAACTAAATCAGTAAATTAGTTCTCTGTCTTTCATTGCTTTTAGTCACATTAGAAAAACAAGCTCAAATACTTTTTTATCAAATATGTCACCATCCTGAGTGGTTCTTTAGATATGATTTCTTATTCTTATTATACAATGAAGAGTGTGTGGCTTTAGTGCCAATCATGCTCTTTGCCTATCCACAGGCTTGAAAAACAAGGTCAAAATAGCCTTTTAAATAAATATGCCACCACCCAGAGTGTTTTTTTAGATGCGATTTCTTATTCTTATTATGCAGTGAAGAATTTGTGACTTTGGTGCCATCTCATGCTCTCTGTGTATCTATCCATAGGCTTCCTCTATTCCAGGCCAGTGCCTTTGCTTTCCTTGCCCCTGCTAGGGCCATTCTGGCTCTCGACAAGTGGAAGTGCAACACTACAGGTGAGCTGTTCAACCCTCTTCGTGATGTTTCCTTGTAAAAACTCTGTGCATTTCTTACTTTTTCCTTTTGTGTGTCTTACACAGCTGTGCCTGTTCTGAACGGTACTGAGCTGCTGCACACTGAACATATCTGGTACCCCCGGATTCGAGAGGTACAGTATAAATTGGTTTACTTAAGTTGATCTTAGCATATAGCTGAAATGCTGTTAATTTACTCATTTCATACAAAGAGAATCTA
The DNA here is from genome assembly GCA_026402145.1 of Polypterus bichir lapradei. Lineage (NCBI taxonomy): Eukaryota > Metazoa > Chordata > Cladistia > Polypteriformes > Polypteridae > Polypterus > Polypterus bichir. The sequence goes on from JANRMT010062796.1 coordinate 74,727,548, forward strand.
AAGTGTATTGGTTTTTACATTACACTGAATCAAATGACATTCTTTTGATAATTCTTAAAATAATGGTGCAAACACAATAATATCCCCCTCTTTCTTTCAGATTCAGGGGGCCATCATCATCTCCTCCATGATTGAAGTATTCATTGGCATTCTGGGGCTCCCTGGTGTTCTTCTTAAGTACATTGGTCCTCTCACTATCACCCCAACAGTTTCTTTGATAGGTCTGTCTGGGTTCCAGGCTGCAGGCGAACGTGCTGGCAAGCACTGGGGCATTGCCATGTTGTAAGTTACTGGGTCTTTTAACATATTTACCCTTGAATAAGAGCCTGCCCTATGCCACAGTGAGACATTTGTGTTGATGTTTTGCTCTACAAAGTATAACTCTGAACTACTCACTGTAACATTTGATTTTGTTTCCCTGCATCATATGGTTACTCGGTGCAAAGTGAGAATTTATGCTAAAAGCTCCTCTACTTCCCACTGTTCTGATTTGGAGAATCTTAATAGTCTAGCATGTTTATATGGTGTAAGCAGTTTAGGCAGGCATTATTGACTTCAGTACCAGCAGCTTTATGAAGAAGTAGCAGCGTTTTTACAGTGATCAATATTCCATAGTTAGACAATATAACCAAGCCATGTAAAAAAAAAAGTTTAGAAAAATTAATTGACAAAAAAAGCAATTTCCACTAGGCTTCTGAGGTGGAGTTCTTTCCTGACAAGCGAAAAATGTTAGAGGGTTGAAAATAATCCTGAAAACACATGAACAAGTCATTGTTTCAGAAACAGCTATTTCAAAAAGAAAAACATTTTGTGTAATAAAATGTGATTATAAGATATTGCAAGGCACTTTTTCAACATTGACAGCAGATGATGAATTTTGTGGTTAGACAATGAAGCCTTTCATTACCCTTTTCAATTTAAAATATCCAAGATCATTCACAAAATCAATACTGTACTTTCTTGTCTAGTAAGTTAACTAAAAGCTTACAATTGTTTAATACTCTCATGGCATTTTAATTGTATTGCTTAGCTAGTAAGAGCCACTGTATTACCGTAATAAACATTAAGGCATCTGGTCTCAAAACTAGGAAAAGGAATTGATGGGGATTCCATGATAAGATATCCCAGAACTTTGGTGATGATATAATTATGATAATACTATGATTATTTTTTTAAAGTTTTTGTAATGTTGTTTGAATATATACAGATCTGAGAACAAGTAAACCATTAAATAGCTGTTCAATAAGAAATTCTGAAACCTTTAATACACAGACAAACATGTTTTTAGCTTTTTTCGGTAAGTTCCATGTTAATTAACTATGGAGAAGAAGCATCCTGTGATGCTTAACATCAACTTCCTTTTGTTTTTTTAAGAAATTAGCCTTATTTTGTTTTGATCACATAGCTTTAGAAACTCAAGATAAGAGCAGATAAAGCTTTCACAGGAGATTGTGAGCACTACAGCTGAGCATGATGAGCAATTTCAGCTGAGGTTTCTCGGGTTTGTTTTTCATTTTTTCAGTTTGTGCAGAATTGGGCTTAGGCCTAGGGTTCAACATTCAGTATCAATCTGCCTTCAAGCACTCCTGTCAGCTGGAGTGGAATAGATAGTAGATAGTTTATAGTGTGCTAGAGTACTCATTCTAGTATGACAATACATGAAAAATGCAGATTTTAATATAAAGGCCTTTCTTCCCTGCAACACTTTTAAAATTATAGTTAACCCCAGTACCAAGTGTAAACGTGGAAAGAGGATTTAAAATTGTGGTGCTAACATTTGCGATATACCATCTGTCAAAATGTATTTATTGCTATTGCAAAAACCACTCCTGCATGTTGAACTTTGGTGAAAAGAGAGACGTGATGGGTGCAAGAGATTGCATCCATGTTGTCTTATGAGTACCTTCAGTGAATGAACACATTTATGTGTGTTAGAAAATGGCAACATTCAATATATTTTCAGATCATCTGGTATTTCTCTTGGCATTTTACCCATGGTGATTTTTGCTGCTTTTTTCTAATGGTATTATACCAACATGCTCGAAGATGTGCATGCAGATTTAACAAGTTTTCTGATTTTGTTAACAGGCTGTTTAGTGAGCAGTAATTTAGGAGCATTGATTCTTGAGTTTAAACTTTTAGGAAATAATCAGCACTACGATATAAACAATTATACGCTAAACTAGTAAGTCCAGTTGGATAACGATGGCAGCCAAATATACAGGTATATATATATATTTTTTTTTTAACAGGACAATTTTCTTGGTGCTGCTCTTCTCTCAGTATGCTCGCAATGTTCACCTACCCCTTCCAATTTACAAGTCTAAAAAAGGATGGACGGCTTATCGTCTTCAGTTCTTTAAAATGTTTCCTGTGAGTTACCTTCCTCTATAACTGTAGCTTTTTTTTTCCTAATGCAGTAATGTACAGTATGCAAGACTTTGTGTTCAGTGGTTTCTGAAAAATATTATTAGAGACCATGTAAACATTCTAAAAGATTTAATCTCAGTTCTGGATAGTCCTTGTTATTCCCCAGTGTGCCAAGATAGCTATGGAAACAGCTTTAAACTCATAATTACCACCTGAAATCCTATAATTGTCACATTAATAATCATCTGTTTCTCATTTGCTTGCCAGGCAAGCCGACAATAATGATATTTGTGAGGCAATTGTGCTAATAATTGATTGTGTTTTATTGTTTTAGTATTCTAGCTAAGCTGCAAGTGCGCATTGCTTTTGTTTATCTAGTGTTGATATGAGTGCACCAAAGACTAAAATGGCAGAATAAAAGCAGGAGGAGTAAAAGTGACTGATCATATGCCATTTTTCAATATACTGTATTAAACACTAATGTAACTCTTCATGATTAGGACTGTAAATACCTGCAGGCATTTTATGCTATTTTAAAGGATTTTGCCTGTTGCTTTCCTTAACAAAAAGTTTCTGTCCACCTTAAGAAAGCTGAACTTTGCATTTATTCTTTCTTTTTAAGATTATCATGGCCATACTGATGTCTTGGTTGTTGTGCTTCATCTTTACCGTGACGGATGTCTTCCCCCCAGAGAAGGACAAGTATGGTTACTATGCACGAACAGATGCTCGTCAGGGCATCTTGACAGTTGCACCTTGGTTTAAAGTGCCCTACCCGTGTAAGTATTACACCAATAAATGAACATGCACTGGAAGTTGTACTGTGCTAGGGTAGTTGGGTATAACTAATTTCAGCTTCTTCTTGCTTTTAGTCCAGTGGGGCTTCCCAACAGTGTCAGCAGCGGGAGTTATTGGCATGCTCAGTGCAGTGGTTGCCAGTATCATTGAGTCAATTGGAGATTACTACGCCTGTGCCCGACTTTCCTGTGCCCCACCTCCTCCAATCCATGCCATCAACAGGTAGAGTCTTGTCTTGTACCTGAATGTCTTGTCTGTCTGTATGTCTTGTTCCAATTAATTTCTGTACATATCTCATACATATCTCAGTGACACTTTAGAATAATAATATATGATACAATTGACAAAGTTCAGTGGCTCTAAAGTGCAAATTTAACTCATTCATCCACATGGACATTGTACCGTACAGTATATGGTTTAAGTGGCTGCCCACTCACTGAAGTGCTGTGAGTAGTGAGAAAAGCACTACATAAGCATAAAGATTTTTATTATTATACTAGCTGATTACCCAGTGGCTTCGCTCACTGAGTGCAAGGGAAAAAAATAAAATGTAGTATTTATAAAATAAGTTAAGTAGTAAAACATTTTGATAAAAGAATTTGAAGAACATATAAGAAGCGTATAAATTATTAAACAGTAAAGCATTTTCATAAGAGAATTTGAATGATATATAAGGAGTGTATAAATTATTAAACAGTAAAACATTAACATTTAAGGAGTAAAGATACATTGAGTACTACTGCAGTGGTTTTGGGTAAACTACCTGCTTGACAACCTTGCACTATGTGCCTGTGATTTAAGAGAAAATTATTCTGAGAAATGTGGATGCTGCCCTTCCGTGCTTAACGGGCAGAAGGTCCAAACAATTCCCAAGTCCAATACTTTACATGAAGAGGTCGGTACATATTCTTAGATGTAAACCCTCAATCTTCTTAAAAGAATTCATCACAAAAGCAACCTTGAATGTTGCAGGGTTTTAGTGACCCAAACTCACCTTAAGGGACATTAAGTAGCCATGCACCGCAATTTACCAAGAAAGTCACGCTTCGATGGTGCCGATTACACTCATTCACAAAGATTTCCACTGTCCAAGGAGCCGACAGGGCACTTGAAGTGTCAGAAACGTTGCGAAAAGAGAGGACGCTGCCCGAAACTGCAAAGCTGTCAACCCGGCAGAGCACCCGACATTCCGCGCCTTCCAGCGTCCACTTTGTTGTCACGACCCCTCGCCGCTGAAGGCGGTCTTCTACAGCTCGGCGCAGTTAAGTAGAAAGACGCAAAGCTGTTTTCTTCATCTCTTCTACTATCAAGTACTGCCAATTAAAAAAAAGTTAGAATGTGGCAGTTTCTGCGACAGTCACTTGGATGAATAAATAAAACTTCTCTGTCAGAACGAGCCTGGCGGCGGATGGTTTAGCGCTGGAGTCCAGAGAGGTGGGCTGGGAGAGGGTGACGCGGGGCGCACTTCTATGGGATAGATCGGCGTGTTTGTGTTTACTTCTTTTCAATATCAGTAAAATAACTCTCACACAAATAATAACAATTCATAAAGACAATATAAAAATGGCATCCACAAATGAAGTGATTAGTTCCATATGTTCTGTGCTTATACGTAATTTCTGTTTCGCGTGGTCATACACAATTTCCGTTTCAAATGCGAAAAGAATTTTATATATATAGATTTTATAACTGTAAATATACAGCTCCTTCAGAAAGTATTCAGACCTGTTCACTTTTTTCACTTTTTGTTATGTTGCAGCCTTATGCTAAAACCATTTAAATTAATTTTTCCCTCATCAAGCAACACTCAGTGCCAAACAGTGACAAAGCAAAAACAGGATTTTAGAACTTTTCACAAATTTATTAAAAATAAACAACAGAAATATCACACTGACACAAGTATTCTGAGATGCTACTCATTTCTTTATTAAATCCCCAATGACAGTGATTACGGCCTAGGGTTTTCTCAGGTTTGACGCAGCAAGTTTTGCACACCTAAATTTGGGAATATTCTGCCATTCGTCTCTGTCGATCCTCTAAAGCTCTGTGAGGTTGGACGAATACTGTCAGAGGACAGCTATATTCAGGTCTCTCCATAAATGTTCAGTTCGGTTCAGGTCTTGGCTCTGTCTGGATCACTCAAGAAAATTCACACAGTTGTCCCTAAGCCACTCCTGTTCTGTCTTTGCTTTGTGCTTAGAAGCCAGAATGCTCTGGAGCAAGTTTTTATTTAGTTTTTCTCATAACTTTTCTCCATTTGACTAATTTCCCAGTCCTTGCTGCTGTAAAGCAACCCTACAGCATAATGCTGCCCCCACCATGCTTCACTGCTAGAATGGTATTGCACAGTTGATGAGCGATGCCTAGTTTCCTCCAGATATGACACTTAGAATTGAGGTCAAACAATTCAATCCTGATTTCTTCAGATCAGAGAATCTTGTTTCTCTTAGTCAAGAGACAATTAGGTTCCTTTTTGTAAATTCCAAGTGGGCTTTCATATGTCATCATTACAAAAAGTCCACATTAGTGGAATGCTGTAGTGTTGGTTGTTTTTCTCAGTCTTTTCCCATCTCCACACAAGTTTGCTGAATCTCAGCCAGAGTGAATGTCAGGTTCATGCAAAGACTGTTCTCCCCCAATTGCTCAGTTTGGCCAAGCAACCAGCACTATGAAGAATCTTGGTTGTTCCAGATGTATTCCATTTAACAGTTATGAAGACCACTGTGGTCTTGCAAATCTTTAGTTCTGCAAAAGTCACCCCTGTCTCTGAGTTCTGCAGGCAATTCCTTCGACTTCATGGCTAGATTGTTGTTGAGCTGTGTGACCACACATATACAGGCATCATGTGCCTTTCCTAAACATGTCTGATTAGTTGAATTGACCACAGGTGGACACCAAACAAGGTGCAGAAACATCTCGATGATGAAAAATAGAATGGGAGGCACCTAAGCCAAATTTCAAATGTGACAGCAAAGGGTTTGTATATTTGTGTTAATGTGATATTTTTTCAATAAATTAAAAATATAATAAAAAATCCTAAAATCCTGTTTGTTGCTTTGTCCTTCTGATGTAATGAGTACTGTCTGATGAGTGAAAAAAATAATTTAAATGATTTTTAGCATAAAGCTGCAACATAACAAATATGTAAAAAGTGGATGGGTCTGAATAATTTCTGAAGGCACTGTATGTACAACTCTATTTGTGTACATCTCTTTTGCAAAAAAGAATAAATATAAAGAATGAATAGTGCTGTACAACATTTAATTTAAGATTGAAAATTGGCTTGACATGAGTATGGTAGTATGTTTTGGGGTGTGCATGCCCTGCCTAATGGGATTCCAGTATGAGGTCTTCCTCCCTGAGAGACTCCATAATAGGATTAAGAAGGTTCAGTTAATGGATGAATTATCATATAACAGTTTATGTAGTTTATTTTTTTCTTTAAACAAAACTAAACGATAAATATTATAAACTTGGGTACGGTCTAACTCCAATTTCCACATTGTAGAAAAAAAAAAACAATCAGAATTGATTTTACAGTAAACGTGGCAGACATTTGTCCCTATATTGTAAAAACAGTTTGTTTTTCAAGTTATTTTTTATTTAATAAAGTATTGTGCATTAATTGAGCCTACAATTCAAATTGCAAACACTTAGTCTGCACTTAGACACTCATCAACATGTCTGTCATGCATGACTTGCACACAAAAAATCACACCTAACTTGATTGTGTGAAGTACATAAACAAGACACTGTAATACAAAATAAAATGTAATGGAAAAGTTTCAAAGAAGTAATGATAAAAGAAGATACTGTGCCAAAACTTCCAGTGTCAATAATATGGCATCTGAATATTACACAGATTTGTAGAACGCATTGTTGTGACAACAGACTGGAATGTTCAAATCAAATCATTTGGCCATGTGGAGTGGTGACTCTAAGGCTAGGGATCTGCACTGGCAATCGGAAGGTTGCCGGTTCGAATCTCGTAAATGCCAAAAGGAACTCTGCTCTGTTGGGCCCTTGAGCAAGGCCCTTAACTTGCAATTGCTGAGCGCTTTGAGTAGTGAGAAAAGCGCTATATAAATGCAAAGAATTCATTTTATTTATTTATTTATATGAAATTTGATCAAGATCCACTTCATGTTGTCCTAGAAACCTTAGTTCCTAATGCCTTTTGATAGTAACATTCAGTCCTGGGAGCTTGCTATAGGACTAGTGATGTGTTCTGAAATCATAAAATCTATTTTGTGTAAATCTGCTTGACGACTAGTATGTTCAAAACTGATTATGATACTGCTTTTCAAAGAGCTGATCCCACCTCCAAAAACATCAAGTCTTAAAGTTTTGGATTGTGGCATCACTCCAGAAGTGTGTGTGTGTGCATGTGTGTGTGTATGTTTTTTAAAACTAGAATTACCAAAGCTTACGCGAAAACTCGTAATTCCAGCTCACCTTAAATCCACTCTCACGTCTCCATTCAGCGTCTTTTGTGTTGTAAATGTGTCGATAATCCCAAGCAGCAAGCAGCCTGCTACACCATCTCCCCCTCCCCCCACTGCCAGAGAAACTGCAAAGACCTCTCCCAACTGTTTGTCCCTTGTTTATCAGGGAGTCAGGTAGAGCTGCATAGGATAAAAAAAATATATTGTTATTTGGAACACATGCATTTTTGTGTTCCATGTCTACAAAGATCTATGTAAGTGTAGGATGACAGAAATGTTGAACACATACCTAAAAGACAAACTTTTTTCATGTTTTAGTACTAACGACAAAATGTAGACATGAAGTGTATGTGAAGACTGAAGTCTTATAACACAAGTGCACTTTTATTCAAGAATATAACTGCAGAAAAAGAACCCGCGTTAGGGTGCGACATTGATACCCCTTTGATATGACTGCTTTGGTGGCACAACGGTATCAACTGTTGACTGGTAATCAAAACTTCACGGGTTCGACACTGGAAGAGTTCCTTTTGAAAAGTGAGATACTCTTATTCTTACTATTTTAGAATAAAAACATACATTTCATTTCAGTCTGTAACAGCCGGTGTAAATTTATGATACTTGGAACGGTTAGAATTTTTTTATTCAGTTTTTTGCTCTCAGTCGAGTTCACACTCACTCCGATCTGACACTGCTGTTTTCAAATAAAGACGTGCTATAACTTCAGTCCTGGGAGAGTGCGATGTGCATTCTTTTTCCGATGTAGAACCGTCGTCATCATCTGAGTTCACCTCTGTTATAGCGTGTCTTTATGTGAAAACAGCAATGTCAGATGTAGGAGTGGGATCATGAACGTGACTGAGAGAATAAAACTGAATAAAAAAAAAAACCAAAGCAAACCTTTCCAAGTATCATAAGTTTACACCGGCTGTTACAGACTGAAAAGAAATATATGTTTTTATTCTAAAACTAGCCATGTGCGCCCAACTACGTTGCACTTGTTAAAGTTGTCTGTGAAGGGCCCCCTGTTTAAACGCGGCTGCCAGTCGTAAACTGGGCCCTTTGTCGCACAGCATTATGATTTTTTATAAGGGAAACAAAATTACAAAAGAAAACCCTTGGATATTGATTCGATAGGAACGGCCTACTCGGAATCACTGTCCAAATCGTAATTATGTGGTGGTGTAGGAGCATTTCTGCTTCTGTCCAGTCACAGTCCGTCTCATTTTCACAACGCTGTCATTTCCTCTCACGATCTCTTCTCAACCTTTCTCCAATCTCGCAGGTTGCTTTGTGGCAATCCAAAGAGTAAGGCAATATACACGGAGCAATGGTTATAAAAGGAGGACACATAGGTATCCAGGCTCTTTAAAGCATAAATAGGGATCACTTCATTGACATGTGAGCAAGCCACGGTACAACTGTTATACGCGCAGCACTCGCCGGCTACAACGTAACAATAATAATTTCCGGAACGTGCTGTTACGTTGTCATTCATTTTACCCACTGTCTTTCTTTCATCCACATGTTACGTAGGCACGTACCTTTTATCTTCGGCAATCTCATTCTCTAACCAGGCCTCAGGAGCTAACCAGCATAACACTGTCCACCACTCCTTTCGTTATTCTGGCACATTGTTGACATCCGTGAGTAACAACAACGTACTAAACTGGAAGGTGGTCTACGCATGCTTGGAATTTGCGGGCAAACAAAGATCAAGATCTAAATGAAGATCTCTTTAGTTAATTTAAAGCACAACAATTTGTTTAGTTTGAATGTCTGTGTTTTGAGGTGTGACTGGAGTACTACAGTCTTCAGTAGTATAAGCCTGGAGGAGATTCTTAATGCAATGCCTATGTTTTACCTGTCTCTCTACTGCCATCTAGTGCTTCTTCTTTTAATTCATTCACGGACAAACAAAGATCAAGATCCAAATGAAGATTATATATTGAGATAGTAAGAATAAGAGTAGCCCACTTCTCAAAACGGACTCGTCCGGGTCGAACCTGTGAAGTTTTGATTACCAGCCAACAGTTGATAACGTTGTGCCACCAAAGCGGTCATATCAATGGAGTGTCAATGTCGCACCCTAACGCGGGTTCTTTTTCTGCAGTTATATTCTTGAATAAAAGCGCACTTGTTGTGTTATATTTGTACCTTTTGTGAAAGTGTTTTGTCAATTATTACTAAAACATGAACAAGTTTCTGTTTTAATAATGTGTTTACATAGATCGTTGTAGACACGGAACACACATGAAATGCATGTGTTCCATATAATGATATAGTATTAATAAAAGGTGTCATTTTGCTTGACTTCTCACTCTATACAACTCTAAGAAACTGACACGCAGGTAAACAGACTTGAGCTGAGTAAGCTGTGCGGCAGTGGGGGGATATGATAGCAGGCTGCTTGCTGCTTATCGACACATCTACAGGACAAAAGACGCTGACGGAGAGGTGCGAAGCAATTTAAGGTGGGACAGATCTACGAGTTTTTCCGCAGGCTTTGGTAATTCTAGCTCTAGTTTTAGTGTTATTCAAGTTACTTCTGAAAACATATTAAAACAAAGGTAATCATGTAATTCAGACACCAGTAGGAATTTAATTTTTACTTTTCCTTTGCAGGGGAATTTTTATAGAAGGTCTTTCATGTGTAGTAGATGGCATCTTTGGCACTGGAAATGGTTCCACTTCCTCGAGCCCCAACATTGGGGTACTTGGTATTACAAAGGTACTTTTGCATTACAATTTTCTCTCGATCTTTTGTAGGCAGTTTTAAATAATCAAGAAAAAGCTGAATTGATATTCTGAAACTGTTCCTTCCTTCTTTCAGGTGGGCAGCAGGCGAGTTATTCAATATGGGGCTGTCTTCATGCTTCTGCTTGGCACCATTGGAAAATTCAGTGCTCTGTTTGCATCTCTGCCGGACCCTGTGCTTGGTGCCCTGTTCTGCACCCTATTTGGTAAGAATGAATAAAAGGGAGGGACCATAGAGATTCGATTTTTGTACAGATTAGACTTGTGTAGGACACACAGTAGACACTTTTTTTTTTTTTTTTTTACAAGGGGCTGTTTGACACCTTGATTTACTATATGCACCATAGTTTGTTCAACCTGTAATGACCTGGTTTATGTACACTGTAATATTAGCAGATGCAAAAATATTTGTATAGAACAGCTTTGATTTTTTTTATTTCAATTTATTCAAACTGCTCTTCTGTCAAAAGTGCAAGAGAATATAGTTTATTTTTTAACTAGAAGCTCATTTTTACTTAAATTCATTCTATTGTTTTGTGATATTTTTTTCAGAATACCACACAGATTGTCAAATTTACATAGATTGCACACATTACTTTGATGGAAATATAATATAAACCTATAAAAGAATGAAAGTTAAAAATGTATTAGTGCATAAGAACAATTAATATATTAAATATTAGACACTGTGGACTACACAGGAAACTCTTGGATTATACACTAACATAGATTGAGATAAAAGTGGCAATATACAAAAAATATTTACTATAAATATGATGAAGGGCCGTCCAACAACACCAGAAGAATACAGAATATAAATTAAACCTTGCATACATACCTTGGATCGCTAGCGCCCCATGACGTCAAGTTTACAGCTCTCACAGTGTCTTATGATACAATGTGGACGCACTTCCACAGGTATTCCTCATTCAATTCATCTGCAATAATTTATTACCAAAAATATGCCAAAATAGTTTAAAGTTATTTTACTATGACCACTCAAGCATCTAAAATTAATTGGGTTGCTAGCAAACCTAAATGTGGTAAAGTGCTAGCATTTTTACATGAACATTTCAAATGCTGCCTTTGTAAGCAGTGCTCAAATAAAACTTGCATTTTTCATGATTTCTTTGTATCTATACTTACAAATGTGAGAGAAGTAAATATGAAAACCTGTGACTTACCATCATAACAAGCCTTTGAAAGGGCAATTGTCATTGATAGCAGATTAGAGTTATAGAGAGATGCAGTGCTGAGTGATACTTCTGATGCCATCAGATCATGAATATTGTGGGCAGGAAGTTGTTCAGGGGCAGAGCTCAGACAAGCAGGAGGAGAATGAAGGGGCACGTAGCTTCAGCTGCTGCAAAGTAAAACAGCATAACACATTACCTGAAACAACTTCTTATGGAAACAAAAATCACAGAAGGTGTCATTACTGCTGTGTTTCTTTCATGTTGCTTATTATTTGGGTATTTATCAGTTCAGAGAGAGATAAGAAATAAGAAAAGTGCAGCTGATGCTTATTATTGTAAAAAGCCCTTAAAAGAGTCCCTGTCGTTGATGGCAGATGACAAGTCAGAGAGAGACTAAGAGAAGAGGCATGCAGCAGGAAGACAACGATGAACTAAAGTGTTAGGCTTTGCAGAGTGTTTCTTCTGATGCCAAAAGATCCTGAATGTTCTGGGCAAGGAAATTGTAGAAAGGCAGATCTAAGATGAGGAAGAGAATGTTGAAAATGAACAGGGAGGCTTTGCAGAGTGTTTCTTCTGATGCCAAAAGATCCTGAATGTGCTGGGCAAGGAAATTGTAGAAAGGTAGAGCTAAGATGAGGAGGAGAATGTTGAAAATGAACAGGGTAGGCAGCTGTAGCTGACAGCACAATTCATATTACCTGAAACAGTTTTTATAAAAGCAAAGTGGACAAAAAACACAGATGGCGACACACATGTTCACTATTACTGGACTACAAAACAGTTGATCACTGCAGAATATGCCAGGAGCCACATTACAATGATTACAAAAATGTAGCTGTGGTCTGGGATCATTGTGCTGACTAGCAGACTATGATTGTATGATTTATATATAAGTATTAAAAGTTAGTTTTAAAAAAGAAAAGTGTCCAGGAAAAATGATTCAATAAAACTGAATTCATAAACAATTAATGTTATTAGTGGTTTGAATTATATAGAAATATATATCGGGTCACTACAGACCTTTGGTATATAATAGTGATTGTTGTACACAAAGGTTAAAAAAGGCAAAAACATGAAACTCCCTGCCCCCTTAAGCCTGTCTACACAATTCCCAGTAAAGTATTTGCATAAATATTCCTGTGTAGTACCTGTCATATATTGTTCATCAAAACTTTGGCATTTCTTCCTTCTACCAACCCATGTCTTGCCAACACCTGTCCTCCTGACTCCAAGCTCACCTGATTCTGGGTCTGTGATGGCATTGTTTCACATTTGAGGGTCACATCTGTGTCAGAACAGGCCTACATATGAACCAAGGACATCAGGCTAGAATACCACCTAGTGGCTTCTGTTGTCTCAGCTGCTTTAGGCAGATTAAACAGATCTGTAAAATTAAACTAATAAAAAAGGGATTTTAATTATGATGTCATTTTTACTTAATAGGACTTTGACATATTGCTTCATTAAACTAAACCTAATATGAAGCAGTGGTCATTAAGTGATCCATTAAGCTAGGTCTTGTGATGTTTTTGTCACCAAGTTGTAGTTTTTGTCTTGCTGGTCACTACTTCTGAACCAAATGGAAATTCTTGGCTCTGCTATCCCACTAACAGAGTAAACAAAGGCTTCTAATGGCTTCACATGATGCTACCTTCTACTGTGACTCCTCACTGTGTTCAGGTTCTGATATATTCTGACCTTGTTGTCAGTTATTATATGTGAATTATTGTGGCTGTGTGTGAAAACAGTTTCTGAGGCTCTGTAGGCTAATTTTAAATCTATGGTCTAACCAAGAAATGTATTTAGAAATAAATATTAACTTTACCGAATATATAATTTTATTTTCATATAGTATGGGTATTTACATGGTTTTTTAAATTTAAATATTTAGAATATTATCTGGTTGAATGATTGATGTTTCCAATAAGTCCTACACTGTTTTCTGTGTTTCTTATTTAGGAATGATTACAGCAGTTGGCCTGTCCAACCTTCAGTTTGTTGATCTCAATTCATCTCGGAACCTTTTTGTTCTTGGCTTTTCAATCTTCTTTGGACTGGTTCTGCCAAGCTATCTGAAACAAAACCCTCTTGTGACAGGTATGTTGCACAGACAAGCAGGGCACTACCAACTTCTTGCCTATCTCTGGCTGTCCTTGCCATAATGATGGGCATTTCATTTCACTTTGCTGATTTGATTCTTTCAAACTAACTGATTCATTTTATTTGTTTGATTCATCAATAATAAAAAGGGGGTAGGTCCCCTTTGGTTGAACTACAAATCAATTATTATTTATTCAATGACATTGAATTTACATGTATTAAATTAAATATTAAATGTGTTGATAATTCATATCATAAAATATTGTCTTTGAAAACGAGAAACATGACAATATAGTGAAAATACATAATTAACATAGGACACTAAGTTCGAGAATCATAAGTGAACAAGAATTGTGTGTCTTTTTCTTGGGGAATGATTCAGTTCACAGATCAAATTAATGAGAATCATGTGACTCTTTCTTGGGTAATGATTTAGTTCACTAATCAAATGAACGAAAATCGTGTTCAAAAGACTTAGTGAATGACACATACTCGGTACATTCAATGAATCATACAAAGTGCATGCTATATTCAAATTTAAATGCAAATAATTCATAGAAATTTGGATAATATTTTTTATAAGATTTGGTTTTGTGTAACTAATTTGTTGATTATACAAAGGGACATAAACATATTAGTTTAATATTATGTTTATATATATTTTGTTTGAAACAATTTCAATAATGAATTGTACATAGCAAACAAAACATTCTAATATACTCTGTGGAGCGGTCCGAACAGCCTTCCTAACTCCGACACAGACAGGCAGGACACTAATTTCCACAAAGCACACCTTTATTTATAGGTGGGGAAGTGCTTTCTTCGCACCCCACAAGAGCACAATGTCCATAGGAAATAAGCACAGTCCCTTTCTGTCTGTCTGTGTTTCTGTCTTTCCTCTGCCTTCACTTCTCTCCCGGCAAGCTTTGTCCACTTCTTCCTGAGTCTGGCTCCTCGAATGGAGTGAGACAGGTCCTTTTATTCAGCTCCTGGGAGTGCTCCAGGTGGCTCATCAGTATTACCTGAATCACTCCCAGTTGTGGTGGAAGTTCACTGTAGGGTTCTACAACTCCCCATGACGGCGCCAACGGAACCCATCAGGGCTGAACCAATCTCCAAGTCCCAATGTGCCTTGTGGGAATCCATGGTGCCACAGCCACCCAGGAGGGCTGCCCTCTAGCATCCCAGGGGAGGTAGTGCCTCGCAGTTGCTCTGTCCTCCGGTCCTTCCATCTACCTGGCGTCCCGGCTGGGTAATGGCCGAGGCTGTTCGCCACAACTGTTTTGTTCTTGTTTGATGAACAAAAGAATGATCAATGACAGGGTTCTCATTCACCGATAGTGATTTAGAAAGAATTTTACGTGATATGAGCAAGAATCCTGAATCCAACAGGCAGTACTTGAACGTGTGCTTTAAACATCTAAATAAATGAAGCTGACACCATCACACATGCGTTTTAACACCCCCTTTGAACTCTGCTGAATCAGTTCCCATTATTCACTGAAACAAGTCATTCAAAAAGAATGAATCGTTCATGAATGGCCTATCATTACCCTGCACTAATCCATCTTTTTCTCTAGTAACTTTCACTCATGTCTCTGCCTCTGCGGTCCTCTTTAGTGATGCTACCAACATGACAATTGTTTCTTCCAATTTCCAGTATGCTTTTTGTGTTTGTTCTTTTTCTTCCATTCTTAGGCATTGCAGAGATTGATCAAGTCTTGAATGTGCTGCTTACAACAGCCATGTTTGTCGGTGGCTCAGTGGCTTTCATTTTGGACAACACTATTCCTGGTAAGGAGGTTCACCTTTTTCTTCTTCTTTCTGCTGCTCCCGTTAGGGGTCACCACAGTGGATAATCTTCTTCCATATATTCCTGTCTTCTGCATTTTGTTCTGTTACACCCATCACCTGCATGTCCTCTCTCACCACATCCATAAACCTTCTCTTAGGCCTTCCTCTTTTTCTCTTGCCTGGCAGCTCTATCCTTAGCATCCTTCTTCCAATATACTCCACATCTCTCCTCTGCACATGTCCAAACCAACACAATCTCGCCACTCTGACTTTGTCTCCCAACCGTCCAACTTGAGCTGACCCTCTAATGTACTCCTTTCTAATCCTATCCATCCTTGCCACACCAATGCAAATCTTAGCATCTTTAACTCTGCTACCTCCAGCTCTGTCTCCTGCTTTCTGGTCTGTGCCACCGTCTCCAACCCATATAACATAGCTGGTCTCACTACCGTCCTGTAGACCTTCCCTTTCACTCTTGCTGATATCCGTCTGTCACAAATCACTCCTGACACTCTTCTCCACCCATTCCACCCTGCTTGTACTCTCTTTTTCACCTCTCTTCCACAATCCACATTACTCTGTACTGTTGATCCCAAGTATTTAAACTCCTCCACCTTCACCAACCCTACTGCTTGCATCCTCACCACTCAACTGACCTTCCTCTCATTTACACATATGTATTCTGTCTTGTTCCTACTGACCTTCATTCCTCTCCTCTCTAGAACATATCTCCACCTCTCCAGGGTCTCCTCAACCTGTTCAGTACTATCACTACAGATCACAGTGTCATCAGCAAACATCATAGCCCACGGAGACTCCTGTCTAATCTCGTCTGTCAACCTGTCCATCACCATTGCAAATAAGAAAGGGCTCAGAGCTGATCCCTGATGTAATCCCACCTCCACCTTGAATACATCCGTCACTCCTACCACAGACCTCACCATGGTCACACTTCCCTCGTACATATCCTGTACAACTCTTACATACTTCTCTGCCACTCCCGACTTCCTCATACAATACCACAACTCCTCCTGAGGCACCCTGTCATATGCTTTCTCCAGGTCCACAAAGACGCAATGCAACTCCTTCTGGCCTTCTCTATACTTCTCCTTCAACACCCTCAGAGCAAACATCACATCTGTGGTGCTCTTTCTTGGCATGAAACCATACTGCTGCTCAATAATCATCACTTCACTTTTTAACCTAGCTTCCACTACTCTTTTCCATAACTTCATGCTGTGGCTCATCAATTTTATCCCCCTTTAGCTACTACAGTCCTGTACATCCCCCTTATTCTTAAATATCGGCACCAGTACACTTCTTCTCCACTCCTCAGGAATCCACTCACTTTCCAAGATTCCATTAAACAATCTGGTTAAAAACTCCATTGCCATCTCTCCTAAACACCTCCATGCTTCCTCAGGTATGTCATCTGGACCAAAGGCCTTTCCATTTTTCATCCTCTTCATAGCTGTCCTTACTTCCTTCTTGCTTATCTGTTTCATTTCCCGATTCACTATCTCCACATCATCCAACCTCTTCTCTCTCTCTCATTCTCATCATTCATCAGCCTCTTAAAGTACTCTTTCCATCTGCTCAACACACTCTCCTCGCTTGTGAGTATGTTTCCATCTTTATCCTTTATTACCCTAACCTGCTGCACATCTTTTCCAGTTCGGTCCCTCTGTCTAGCCAATCGGTACAGGTCCTTTTCTCCCTATAAAACACACTTGATTTAATTCTGCCATTAATAAGAGAGCATTACCTGTCACAAAGACTGTGAGATTAACTGTGTGTGTGTGTTTATTCTTTTTGTCCTTTTGTAGGCACACTAGAGGAGCGTGGAATTCGGAAGTGGAAGCGGGGTGTTGGAAAAGGGAGTTCTGATGTCCAAGGAACGGAGTCCTATGACCTACCCTTTGGAATGACCTTTCTTCAGAAACACAAGATATTCCAGTATTTACCCATCAGTCCCACTTTCTCAGGGTACAACTGGCAGCCGTGTAGAAAAAGGGGTCATCCTCAAAGAAGGAGCTCGGAGAGTACCATTGGAAAATCAGGGGTATAGCCAAAGGGGGAACAGATATGTTAGATGGGTATTGTAAACGGTTTTAAAAGCATCTTCCTTTTATATTAGTAAGCAGAAGGTCACTTTTGTTTTTGTTTAGTGAGAATTTTTGCTGCCAAAGAGAGAAAAAAGTAGAACTAACCTAATGGTAAGAGTTGAGACAATCTAATTACCAAGGGTTGATTTTTGATAAAACACTTGTTGGATATTTGACTTGTTGTGATACTTGCACAGGAGCCTGGCAACATTTTCTTTTTCATGAAGTCAGCATTTTAGTTATTTATCTACTCTAAAACAGAAGGCTAATTGTAATTCTGACTATCAGTGCCATAGTTTAATAAAATGTGGCTGTGCAGCAAGCATGGCTTTGTAGCTGAGGACACTGTGTTACACAGTAGAGATGAATCTTGCATAATGTTATAAAATAATAATAATGATAAAATGTTTACCTAAGTACAGGGGCTTGCTGCCTAGCCGACAGAATCAAATGGGCTGACCAGTGGAAGCCTAATGCCCTGGATCTATTACAATTTCTTAGATAGACATTACTTGCTGAGCCCTGGGCATTATTTTGCCTCTATTTTATGAGGAAACCTGAGGAAGTGTGATGCTTTTAAAACTGTTACAAATGGTTACAAGGGTGACAATGCTTATCTGTCACTGTTTCATTTTGTCAGTTTTTTGTACAATCTGAAGACCTTTTGTATTTGGTCCATTGTCACCTTGGCCTTGATTTATGCATTAATTTAATGGAAAGAAAGTGTGCACCTTACTGGAAGCATTTTGTGCCCTTTAACTCTACTGGGTACAAAATGCAGAAAAAAAAAGTTCAACAAGCATGTTTGCCTTTATTTTTGAAGGCTAATGTGAAACACTGCACAAGAGAATGCAAGTTGGCAAAATTTCTCAGTTCTTGGGACCTCACTGCTAAAACATTCTCTGTTTTAACAGCTTTGTTAACTGTCAATTCAGAGGTTTATTTTTTATTGTTGATTTTTTTTTTTTTTTAAATATGACTTTTGCACACGCATCTATATTTATTCTTGGTTAGACTGAAAATCAGCCACCCATTTCCAGAATTACTTGCAAGACCACCTTTTTGGAGGCATTTGCTCCACAGACAGATAGAGAAACTGTTGTAAGACATGGGCCAATTCATTTTTTTTTGACCTAATGAAGCATATATATTGTCAGATACATTAGCCATCTATAAACTCTCACACATCTACACCTCCATATGTTTCAATATAGACATGGTTTACTGATAGACTTAGACAAATTATTTGTATCTGATAATTGCATATTGTTGGACTTTGTTTAGTAATTTATTAACACAGCTAATTCCATATTAGTGATAACAAACTGAAGAGTCATTTTGGCATTTGTTACAAGCAGTACCTTTAAATAGGGGACATGAATAAAAGTTTTGTGGTTTTCAGGCTAGGAAAATGCAGAGGCTTCTTTCGAGTACCAAAGTCGGTGTGTCTATAAAATTGAATAGAATTTTAGAGAAGCTAAAAACAGTGGCCGTGCATGTCTGTAATAGTACACGCAGTGCAAGGGTCTGTTTTTGAGGACATTTGTCATTGTCGTGTTTATAAGGTTACAACATCTGTTGCAACTTCTCTTACTTTTACACTTGTCCAGACATACAAAAGTAAATCTAAACCCTCTGTTCATCCATTATAAGAACCTACTTATTCCATTATGTCACTGACATGTAATCCACACAACTGAAAAGTCTGAAACATACCATGACATTTTGACTTCTGGTATACCTAACCTAGCCACATAACTATATCCCCATTATAGATGTGTATGTTTTAAGCATTAATCTGTACACCTACTTAAAGTCAAGGGAAATTTTGGATGAATAACAAACATACACACTTTCATGTAAAAAAAACTGCTTCTCCGAATGCTCTTCATGTATGTATCTGCACAGATACATATGAGGTCAGTTTGCAAAATTTGTCTTGCGTAGGTAGGTTATGTTGGTGTTTCTCAGTATGTTTTTAACAGTTTGTCACTGAGTTGCCTTTTCCTCGTTCGTTTTTGCACATCTACACATAAACAAACGCACATCTGTACATTTCAAGTGGCTGTTCAGTAACTTGTTGATTGCTGTCTATCCCCCGGCCTTTATCAAACAGGTTTCTCCATCTTGCTGACAGGTCATTGGGTCATTACACACACGTGCATTTTTCAGTTTTATTCTCTTTATATGCAACCTAGCTTTAACTCTGGCTGTGATGTATTAAGTGTTAAGTAATATAACAAGAGACAGATACAGACATATATACAAGTAACCTTTGATGTCAAAGGTGAAAATTAGACATTGCAGCAATAATTGTTTTCGAAAGAAAGAAAAGAAAAGAAAAAAATAATAATCTTGGACCATTCTGATCTACAACTTTCTTTGATATAAGTTTCTTAAAATGCAAGGTTTAAAACAGCTTTACATCAAAGCTTGCAGCTAGCTAATGACTGGCTCCGTGACCTTGTGGTCTTTATGGGCTTCAGTTGTTCTTGTGCTGGCTAAGAGCTTGCGTGCACACAGAGCCCTGCTGCCAGGCCAGACGTATAGTGCATTTATATACGCATACCCAGGGTTCAACTTGTATTTTTACCCACTCACTTTGCAATTGTGACAGTATGGAAACACTGCCTTATATTAATCCTGCAGAGCAGTGCTTTCTGGTGAGGATTCAGATGTTCTGTACTTTGTATTTATTCTTGTAGATTTAGCTGAAGAATAGTTGGGACCATGTCTGCCCATAGTGTCTCCAGGCTTAAAATGTTAAAGCTATTTATTTGTTTTACTGTATTTAATGCTGTTAATTCTCTGGTAACAACTAGGCTGTGCTAAATATAACTATTAGAGGGGTGGAGGTATGTATATACTTGCTATTTATCTCTTTATACAGATGTAATGTATAATATTCAGTCACCCCTTGCTGTATTGAATTTTTTTTTTTGATTTTTTTTTTTCTACTATCAAAATTTTTTTAAAGATATAATGTATGAAGAACAGAGAAGCATTCTTGGTTTCTCTGACAATCCATGTAAATGATGTGTTTTGGAGAGGGAGATTAACCATATTGGCTTAAATTAAATCTCTGTTAACTGGGTGGCAGTTAGCTGTTTGCCGACTCCTGCGACTCTCTTGCTAGGGAGCACAGCCGGACAGCGGGCGGCGTGATTATCCCCGTAAGAAACTCCAGAACTGAATTCGTTAGCTGCTCTCTTTGACTGCCTTCCCATTGGGGAGGGCAATGAGAAGGGGGAGGAGTCCACACTGGAGGCTCCCGAGGCAATTGTGCTCGCTGTCTTGCTAGGAAGCGGGTTCTCCGACAGCATGAGACTGTTGCTATGGTAATGCTGAGCACAGTAATGTGCGTCTTTTCTCAGAAGCTTTTCTTTTGGGTAGAGGAGGAGGAAAAGGAGGAGAAAAAAAAGAAAAGATCTCATTTCAGTCCTTGGGCTGTCCTATTCTGTTTGTGAAACTTGGGGTTTGGGGTTTGGCCGGATAAATCAATTTAAAAAAAGAAACTAAAATGAATGCAGAAATTGATTATGTGGACTCCTTTAGTTTACAAAATTCACTGAGTTGGTGCTAAAGACAGAAAGGTCACTGGCTCCTTCCTTTGCGAAAAGTAGCATACTGTATGCATATCTGAAAGGAGCAAAGGTTTCCTTATTGTTTGGTATGTTTACGTTGTTTTTTTTTTTTTTTTAATCAAAACCTGGGCAACTTACTGCCTTGGCAGTATACGGGAATGAGGTAATGACTTGCATCTAAAAATGAAACATCAAATTATAAATTTCAACAGTTGTTTCTGATAGCAGCAATACCTGGAAGGGTCCGCCACAGATAGCAAGACTGGCAAATGTGGGTATATACTGAAATCATGCAAACTGTACGTAGACCGTATAGTATGAAACCTTCTACAAGGAAAGTTCCTAATTCCTGGAATGCTTAGTGCAAGAGAGTGAATTCAGCCACAAAACAATGTGTCCAGTTTGAAATATTTCAATATACTGGGTTTTGTTTTTCCAGGACGCTTTGGATGTAGCCAAATAAGTTTTCTATACAGGTAGGTGGCGTGAACCTCAAGATCTTACTAAAGCCTTACTGGGGTGTGTTTGTGGAAAGTGCTGTAAGATAAGGATGCCTGACATATTCCTTCCCAGTTAGAGACCTACTACTGCTATAAATGTATCGGCTTTGGGTAACTCTGTAGGATTACAAATCTTTTCAGTTATTTTTAACTAATAAAGTTATCTTTTGACTCTTAAACTGATTTTTTTTTTTCTTCTATGAGCTGTCAATTAACAATGTGACACACATAGCAAGATCACCAAGAATTACTTACTGAGTACTTTTTTTTTTTTTTTTTTATAACTTACTACTTGTCTTATACTAGGCATTCTTTGTAAATGTCTACTATAAGAAAATCTGCCAGCCAGTTTGCCACAACTGGGTGACCTTTTGCCTCCTTAGAGGCAGAATCTATTCACGCCACGTAGAGCCAGCACAGCTGTCTAGCTTTGCAAATAGCAATGGGCTGTTGTTTTTCAGACTGTCTTTGAATAGAAAGTATAATAAATAAATAATAGGCTCTTTTGTGGCCTTTGACACCTAGTAATGAGAACCCAAGGCTCTTGGTCACCTGGAACGCTGGCAGCCCCAACCTAAACAGCAAGCAGTTTGCATGCAAGACCTTGTGTTAAATGCCTGAACGTCTCGCTTTTATTCTCATACACCAGGAGCAATGAGCCAAACAACAGCTACATTTTTTGACGTGTGTTCAGCCGGATAAATCAGCTGTTTCAAACCATCAAGTGGATGCTTTTCAGCTGTTGTACTAAGCATTCAAACTCTTTCTCATTCTTGAGGGTGCTTGGTTGTCAATAAAATTGAAAAGGTGCAAATCATGGCATGAGGAATATTATTCCTGGATAATTGGAATGCTGCTAGTATGTCATATCATTTTACTAACTTCAAAGGACACTACTTGCCCCGTTTTGCTTTTTATTTAGCCTCCCCATTCTACTTTCCTCCTCAAGACTTCTTAAATGATTCCAGGGGTTTTAACACAAAAATGCAGTATTGACGCCATTCTATTTGACTTTTTTTTTTCTTTTGTTATAAACTGAAAGCTTATGTTTTGTGATGACAGTAGTATGTCTTGCTATAAAATGCACCTTTTTTCCTTGTATTACAGAAAATTAAACAAGCTTGTGTTTTAGAAATAAAGTAGTTCTATATTGTTCAATGAAAATGATGAGCTGTTGTTCTTTTGTCAGAGTTTTTCATAATGTATTTTTCTAACCATGCCTTGTTTATCACATTTAAACAAAATGCAAATGGAAATATATTAAATATGTGCTATTAACTTGGACCAGACATTGTGCATAATAGTATTGAAAATTATGTTTTATTCCATATTCCTAAAAGCTGTCTATTTAATAAAACTTAAACAATTCAGTTTGAAATGAATGAATGAATGTATGTCTTTCTTTCAGTCCGTGATAAACAAGCTGACATACTATGAAATATTCAGGTAGGGGGATTGGAGGAGGGAGTAGGTGGTTAAGGGGGTCTGGATGAGGGATATGCCAACAGTGACAATTGCAATAAAGAATGGCAGGCAGCTGTACTGCCTAAATTAGAGCTTGGGGACACCGCTCACTCTATCATTTGCACACTTGGCTTGCCTCGGATCCCATGGGGCTGACTGCATCAGCTATAGTTTGAAGAACCTGGTGCAGCTAGAACCCAGACAGTGCACACGTGATGCCTTCTAAATGATTTATATTTTAAAAGATGGCACATAATACATCCCCCGTGGTGAAGGTACCCAGTAATAATCGCAGAATTGCCCTGTAGCACTGCCTCGTGGGATTTGCCGCTAAATTGAAATGACGCACCATCTGTGCCCGGTCTGGCCAATTTTGGTTTTTAACTATCTTTATGTGGTGCAATATGTGACCTCTGAACGTAATAGTAATACGACAGTACGGTTATGCACGAAGCCAGCTTATCGTTTCAGGATTTTTTTTTTAACGTTTTAGGTTTACCTTAATGTAAAGAAGCAGCTTTTCACGGCTCTCCCTGAGTTAAATGAGACCAGCGGGGCGGTTACTGATGCTGCTTTTGTCTGGGCGGTGCTTAGATTATGCCCGCGATACCATTGGTTAAGCGCGCACATCAAACCCTGCTGCTGCCTCTCTGATTGGCCCCAGTCGAGTTTTCACTTGGTACCGTGAGAACCGATTGATAGAATTGGAATCTTCGGGGCCACGATGCTGCTGGAGCCCAGAAAGTAAAAGGTGAGTTTCCTCGGGGTGATATTTTCGTACCGCGAATGTGACATAGTTATTTTCGTTCAGACAAGCGAACGTGGTTTATGTCAGCGCCCGATTCCTAATTGATGTGGTACTGAAGGATTCCGTTTATCGGCATAGTGGACCCACTGAACAGTATGAAGAGGAGAGGTGACATTCTGCTAAATTCTGCGCAAACGGGACACAGTGAATCCTTTGCAGTTGCACATATTTAATTGTACAGGAAAGGACCTTAATATTACGTCCCAGGACAAAGTAGCGGGCGAGTTCATGTGTAATGCTCTGCTGCTCACGAGTGCGGAAAAGGAACTGCTTATATTTCTTCTCTAATTCTTGGCAGTAAAAAATCCCGCTAACCTATTTATTTACGTCTGTATTGTCTGGTAATTTGCTGCATTCGGGGCTTGGGCTGAACGTTGTTTCCATTTCAGTAGACAATTAATGTCATCTGTCTCTGCAGTTGCCACGCCAGTAAGTTTTTGAAAGCCAAGTGAGTCATATCTTGTGACGAGCTAGTAGCGGAGCTTCGCTTTTTATTTTGCTCGCAGGAGACCCGCGATTCTGTGCTGGAGAGTCGTTCACGCCGATCAGCGTGCTGAGGTCACCGAGTCCGCTGCCTCTCCACGCTCGGCTTCACCCGCTCGGTCTGCGTTCCCCCAGAACTCCTACAAGAGACAAGACATTCAGAGATGACATTCCGAATCCCGCTGGTGTTGCATCCAACAACTTTTTTGGACGTAAATCACGTCACCCCGACTCGTACCTTATTGGTCTCGCTGCCACAGTTTTCTTTCTCAAAACATTTTCTAGAACTGGTAAAGGGGTTGGCTAATTAGGAGTCAGTGCTCTGGTGATTTGTCTTGTGGTTGACATTACGGTAGCTTTGGCCCGAGGCTGCTGATGTTTAGTTAGGTTTTGGATTGGCTCTTGAATGCTTTTGAACATCATGGTCAAAAATGTGTATATCATGACAGGGCCAGCCTGGCCTTTCCCGAGGTCTGGCACTACAGCTGTCAACTTATAGCTTTCAGTGATAGATATTTGGTTTTGTGTCAGAGTAGTTTCAGAAATGAAAAAAAAGTAAAAGTTACAAGTGTGAGAGGCAGGGCCCTCTTAACGTTTCTGTTTTGCTGTCAAAACAGGGGCCCCAGTGCACTACTTTGTCCGGGGCCTATGATGCTGTTAAGATGCCCCTGGTGGGAGGTAACGTGGCACAGTACAAGCATCATTCCATAGGATACCGAAGAGCGGACTGCCCAGCAATGGGCTCTGTGTGGCTAACGTTCTACTTGGAGAGGGAGAGGCCATGAGAGGAGCTGGCTAAGATGTAACAGCACATAGTCCTAAGCTGGGAAGGGCCAGAAGGATGCCAGCCAGCATTCTCCTGCCCAGCTAGAGGGACTTGTTACCTGGTTTCATTATAGCCAAAGTGTCTGCTCCGGACCACAGAAATGATATACAGGAGGAGTTCAGAACGTACTTACACCAGAGTTAGTGAGTCAAGAGATGGGAGGCCATATTGGCTGGAATGTCCAAGAGACGGAGATGATCACGAGAGTGCCCTTGTGCTACTGAAGAGGTGGGCAAAGTGGGGCACATTACATTTTATCTATCCATTTGTATTTTGAGTTGTTTCTGTGTGGA
Organism: Polypterus bichir lapradei; assembly: GCA_026402145.1. Taxonomy (NCBI): domain Eukaryota; kingdom Metazoa; phylum Chordata; class Cladistia; order Polypteriformes; family Polypteridae; genus Polypterus; species Polypterus bichir. Next base: position 74,753,071 of record JANRMT010062796.1, read on the forward strand.
TGCCACACGTCTTTTGCAATGCCTTATAATTCACTCTGGTTGTTGTGCAATGCTCTTAGGCTGAAGCAAAGCCTTGTGAATTGCGTCAGGGTAGTCTCGTTTTAGCTCTGAATGCCAATTCCTGTCACTTTCAGCTTGAATTCCAGTGCCCAGTTCCAGTTTGATTAAGAACAGCTTTGAGTTTGGTCTGGGTTTGTATTATTTACCTTGTCAGAGAAAGGTTGTTGTTGTTTTTATATACAGTGAATATATTCAGTTTGGGCAACCACACATGTGGCTAACTATAGAAGGGCAGAGTGAAACTGCTAAGCCCTGTGATGTGGCGTTGCTTGGCAGATAGGCAGGTTTTCACTCAATTCGGGGTCTTAATTCTTGTTTAATTATGTCAAATCAAATGAATAAATCTCAGTCTTATTACAGAGTTGTTAGCAGTTTGCACTGTCATCATGGCACTTGATTTAGGATGAAAGAGTAGCATACTGGCTGTGGGTGCCCTGGTTGTGCGTCTCAGCCTGCTCCTAAATGCTCCTGTATATCCTACTTACTGTATTTGGCCAAAACTGTTTTGGCTTACCCGTGTGTTCTGTGACAGAGCAGCTTCTTCTTATCTTACTAGAAGTTGCACCCAAATGTGCGTGGGTATTAAGCTCTGGTCTGAAATGCAGTGGTTTCAGCCTGGCTTTTAATGTCCCCTCCTCCATTCTGTCTGAACTGTTTTATACTAATTTGTGACATTTTTTCTGGGAGACTGTAGATATGCGAACTGATCCTCCTACACCATCAAAACCTCCGGGGTCCTCTAGACTTCCTCTGCCCCGCCACACTTCCGCTGTGCGTTCACTTGTCACTGAGCAGTGAGCAAAAAAAAACTCCCCATTTCCTCCTCTAATGAGATCTGAACTCGTCTCTTCTACTTATGTTTTCATGGCACAGGAAGTGAGTGATGAACCCCCACCACCCGATACCTGTAATTCTGCCCAATGTCAATTGATGTTGTGCTTTTTTGCATAATGTTGCCAGATTCATTGTCGTTTACACCGATTTCCTCTTCCATCTTCCCCTGGGACTTGCTGGTATAGTGGACCCCGGGACCTCATGCTTTCTTAAAAGCAGAAGCACAAACTTCCTGTGTCTCCGCCATTGAGCATAAGGCGGAAGTGAAACACAGTCCATCTGCAGCTGCAGCTGCACCCGTGGCTTCCCAGAGTTCTCTTACCATCCTCATGGACCTCATATCTGTTTCCTGATTTCTGCCGTTTGGCCAGAGGTAGGCAGCCGGCCGCTGGACACGGACCACCATTAAGAGGAATAGGACCTCCGGATTTCTCTTGGCACGGTAAACAAAACTTGAGGGTCTCTTGCTTAGCATCAGTAACATCTTGCATTGCTACTGCCAAGTATGTTGGATTTATTAGCTCTGAGTACTGGTCAAGCGGGTAGGTGTTTACGTTGGTCTGCTAGAGCAGGTTTACCCAGACACTGATCCTGAGGAGAAGTAATGGTCTTGGAAGTGAATGGACAGCTGTAGCTTGTGGGATTGTGTTTTCAGGAATTATATTCATTGTGCAGACAAAGCAGTATCAGGTAGTGTGGCCTGGTGGCTGCTTCGTTTACCATCACTAACTCACTTTATGCCTTTGAGAAAGTCACTGAACTGACCGTGATACATATAATTGGTATATCCCTCTGCTAAAGCTAAATGAATTAAACAAGCTAATGTTATATAGCAGCTCTGCGGTGGGCTGGCACCCTGTCCGGGGTTTGTTTCCTGCCTTGCGCCTTGTGTTGGCTGGGATTGGCTCCAGCAGACCCCCGTGACCCTGTAGTTAGGGTATAGCGGGTTGGATAATGGATGGATGGATGTTATATAGCACCTTTCTACATGGAACACTCTTCCTATAGTGCAATAATTTCCATGAAGGAATCTTAAGTGCTCAGGACTGAAACTGGGTAGAGTTGTGGACCTGAACAGAAAACCTAGCAGGTGAAGGTCCAGCAGCTCGACTGCTAAGCCATTCTACCTAACAGTTCATTAATATAAATGCTGGCATTCATATCGGCATTGCTGATGTGCCGCTCTGTTAGAGCGCAGAGTCGGCCCAGATGAGATGGTATCATGTGTCGTGGCTCCTCCGTTTGGGGCAGTGGAGAGATACTCACAATGACTGTGCCAATACAGGAAAAGAAAGTCTCAGCCGCCAGCACCCTGCAGAATCAGACATTGGGTGTTTCTCTTTTTCTCTTTTGAGGCTTCGTATTGCAAAGGAGTTGCATGTACTGTAGCTGCTTTTTGATGGTCATGTGTGCCTCACAAGACTTCTTCTGGGCATAGGGGGTTTGTAGTGTGAGGACTACGTGGTTCTAAAGATACTGAAGTGCGGAAGAGGATCACCTCACCCTGTGGCACCCCGGCTCAGGGTCCTCATTGAGGGAGAGCCTAGTGGCACAGACTGATCTGTGTTTTGAACCCACCTTTTGAGAGTCACAGGGATCTCAAGTCTACCCTACTAGTGGCACTCTGCATAGAGCAGGAACCAGCGCTATATGGGATCCTAGTCCATCACAGGACACACTAATGCACATGCATACACACTCATCATACCAGGAGACTGTAGAACCTCCAGTTGACCTACAAATCTTTGATATGTGGAAGTAAACCACAGTCCGTGCTATCGCTGGGTCATTTTGTACACTACGCCAATGTTATTAGTGTGCCAACCGACTGTTTGGTAGCTAAGATGTGCGGATGGGTCCCCCCACCCTTATGATCTGCACCCTAGGTGAATGGCCTTAATGGTGGCACTGGCCCTGACCACATTGGCATGGGGATAACGCCCCAAACTCCAACTAACAGTGACTGACTCGGGTAATGCACTCTTGTGTGTTGCAACTGCAAGACTGAAGTGCTAACTGCTGCACCACCTCCATGAAGGGATGTTTCCACAATAATGCCTTTCTCAGGAATGTGCCAGTAAAGTCCTTGAGTATCAAAACGGAATTGACTGACACCACTAGCAAAACTCATCCCCACTTATGAGTCCATTGTCAGCACATCAACACACATTAGGTGCAGGATTACAGAGGAATATTTTGAACAAAGTTAAATAAATAAACACACAAATAAATACAAGTACTGTAAAATGTCAGTCAGTCATTGTCCAATCCACTATATCCTAATACAGAGTCTCAGGGGTCTGCTGGAGCCAATCCCAGCCAGCACAGGGCGCAAGGCAGGAATAAATCTTGGGCAGGGTGCCAGCCCAATGCAGGGCACACACACACAAACCAAGCACACATTAGGGACAATTTAGGATCGCCAATGCACCTAACCTGCATGGCTTTGGACTGTGGGAGGAAACCCACGCAGACATGGGGAGGACATGCAAACCGGGAAGCGAACCCGGGTCTCCTCACTGCACTGTGCTGCCCTACTGTAAAATGTGACAATACGTAAATAAAATTAAATGTGAATGTAAATAATTAAACATGTCACAAAATATTTTGTTGCTTGTTTCTTCATTCATTTATTGAATTACTTCTTCATTTATTTATTTCAGTGACACCTTGCGCAACATGAAATAAGCCCCGGAAGGAGATCTCTCCTTTTCATTCATCAAAGTTGAGAGGGCAGATCTTACCTAGGGTGCAGGTTTGACTGGTAAATCCTCGGTAGAGCAGATGTAAACCTTTGGTCATCATGTGCCACTTCAGATGCAAATTCTAAAGATGAATTTGGAGTTCCTTGAGTTAAAGCAGCTGCTTAATGCAGTAAGGCTCAGCAACTTTTTCTTGTACTTGTATCCAAGCTGTACAGTCACGACTTTGAGCTTGCGCATTAGGCACTAGATTCCCAAGTCGAGCAAAATGTATAAGTCCACTCTGTGGACGATTTACCAATCAAAAACCAGCAGAAGGTAAAAGTAAGGTAAAAAGTAATAAAGCGAAGCAGGCAGCACAGGCTGAGAGGTGATCCTTAGTCATTCATCATGCTGTCTGTCTGTAAGAGGGCAGCGGTCTATTAAGATATCCAGTGTGCACTTCCAGCTCATAGAGGCACATAATACAGACCACTCCTTACATATCTGATGTATCTGTCAGGCAAGTAATAATACATTTTTCTCTCTATTAAAATAAAAAAATCTTGGGACAAGCCGGGACTTTTTGAAGAGACATTTTGGAATGAAGTCCCGCGAGACGGATACTTTTTAACATGAGATTCTTTCAAGTCGCGTCATACTTACAACTTTGGAAGCAAGTCCCGGTCATCTAACCTGTCAGTCGTGTGAATGCTTTTGGCAGACACACTTCCTGCACTCTCAGCTCTTATAAATTTTATCAGGACAATAATTTTATACTTTCTAGATGACACATCAACGATGAAGTGAAGAAGAAAGAGCAGCGCATTGAAAAGAGACCCAAAAGTTTTGGAGAGAAAAGAATGCAAAAAAGAACAATAATAATCTATGTGCAAATTCAGAAAATACGGAAAGTAATAATCAGCCCGGACCAAGTGGAACTGAAAACCTCACAAGTCCAATCGGGGTCAGAAATAAAAGACAAAGAGTAAAAGACAAAGTAGAACTTCATAAAGACGTTCAGAAACATTGGAGCGATACACATGCAGAGCAGGGTAGAGATTATGAAAGCAGTGGAATTCGAAAGGCTCAAAAAGAATGTGGTGCGATACAAACGCAGAGCCAGGTAAAGATTATGAATTAACACGAAAACTGTCGATCGGTTACACAGCAAATTGACTAAATGCGTGTCAATAGACTAACATTGTTGGTGATAGTGCGGAAGATGAAAACATCAATTTACAATATCCCATAGAATATCTACAAGCGTCTTCCAAATTACTGTTCAAAGAAGGATGTATCATAATGTTATTGCGTAATTTATGTCTGAATGATGGGCTATGCAATAGGACAAGATTAGTTGTATTAAAAATTGATTGAACAATTCTAACATGTAAAATTTTAACAGGCGACAAGAAAGGTAATGTAGTACATATTCCACGAATAACATTAGACACCAAAGGAGATCTTGATATGCCATTTGTATTAAAACGTTTACAGTTTCCCGTTAGAATAGCTTTTGCTATGACAATTAACAAATCACAGGGACAAACGTTTGAAAAAGTTGGTTTATTTATTAGAGGGAAAGAAACGATATTCACTCACGGGCAGTTATATATTGCGTTGTCACGATGTAAGTCCAAACACAGAATCAAAATTCAATGCGGTCTTGAAGAACAGTTAATTCCAAATATTGTTTTTTCTAAAGTTTTAAAGTAAAAGTGAAAATAATACATATAACAATACCCATGAAAATAACAATCTCTTAAAATTGTAAATCTGGTTAACCAAACCCAGGAGTGGGCGAGTGAAGTGAGCAGGGGGTGGAGCCCCCTAGTTAATAACACATTTAATTTATTCATAGGTGCCTTTCTAAACACTTAAGGACACCGAACAATATAAACAAAACTAAAAAAATACAAAAATTAAAGTCAGACAGAGCAATTGTAATCAAACAGAAAAAGCAGTCTTAAACAAATGAGTTTTAAGTTTAGTTTTGAAAAGTGAAAATGATTCAGTATTTCTAAGCTCAGATGGTAGTGAGTTCCAGAGCTCGGGAGCAGAGCAACTGAATGCTGTGCTCCCCATAGTGGTAAGACGAGTGAAGTGGACAGTCAAGTGGATGGAGGAAGAGGATCTAAGGGTATGGGAGGGAATGGCAACATGGAGGAGGTCGGACAGATATGGGGGGGCAAGGTTGTGGATAGCCTTAAAAGTTAGTAGGAGAATTTTGAAGTCAGTGTGGAACTTAACTGAAAGCCAGTGAAGCTGCTGCAAGACGGGAGTGATATGGTAAGTAGAGGGGGTTCTAGTAATGATGCAGGCAGCTGAATTCTGGATCAGTTGAAGCTTATAAAGAGATTTGCGAGAAAGACCAAAGAAAAGGGAATTGCAATAATCCAAACGTCAAGACTATGAAGAAGGATATCAGTGGTATGGGGAGTGAGGGAGGTGCGAATACGATTAATGTTACGCAGGTGGAAATATGCAGACCGGGAGATGTTATTGATGTGGGACTGAAAGGATAAAGTACTGTCAAGGATGACACCCAGACTCTTAACCTGTGGGGAAAGGGAGACAGAGGAATTATCAATAACAAATGAAAAATTATCAGTTTTGGATGATGTTGATTTTGTAACAATGAGGAGAACCTCATGTTTGTCACATTTTAATTTAAGAAAATTTGAAGAAAACCAGAATTTGATTTCTGCTATGCAATCAGTAAGTGAGGAGGGTGGAAAGGAAAAAGGAGGTTCGCTAGTGAGATAGAGCTGGGTTTCATCAGCATATCAGTGGAAGCTAATGTTATATTTACGAAAGATACGATTTACATGTTTCCATCTGTTGGATAGCTTATCAGGAGCTTTGTAATCTCTGTGCAATTTTTAACCTTACAGAATTGTCGATGGTTCCCTCTGGCTGAGGAAGCATGGAGAGCCACCAGGACTCGGTTCAGATTGGGGAGAACAAGTTTATTGGCAAGTGAGTGGCACCAGCTTAGCATTTGTTCTTGTACTGTACAGTATGAGACTGCCTTCAGAGGCAACATTTTTGTAAGACCCATTGCTTGGTGTCTAACTGCTTATGACAGAGATATTTTGTTTGCATTGTAGGGTTGAACTTTTGACTTATCTGAAAACATACAACCTGTATTACGAGGGACAGAACCTGCAGCTGAGGCATCGGGAGGTATGTAAATAGCCATGTTGCAAGGCACTGGCAGAACCATTCCTCATGAAGAACTGATCCATCCAGTAGAGTAGGGTGCCCAGTCCAAGCCTTCTCAACTTTCATACATGAGAATAATGAGTCTACGAAAATAAGGTGGCAGAACTGTTAGTATGAAGGGGAAGCTGATTCAGTGAAGATTAGACTGGGCATGTGAGAGCAAGACTGGTTCTTTGAAAATAAGTGAACAAAGGCCAACAATACAGCAGCAAAGGTCTGTCTTTGAAAAAATCAAAATAGAGTAAAGCTGGCTTTGTGAGGCAATAACACAATGTTGTTATTACGGTGTAGTGATGAGGTAGTAATGAGAGGAGTTAAAAGGCTTTGTGGTGAGTAAATTAAATCTGACTCTAAGATATGATGGGAAGGCTGGCACTGTAAAGTCAATGAGAGCAGCTCTCTGAGGGCCAATGACGAAACCTTCCCTCTGAATGCAAGACTGGTTTTACGAAAAGACGGGATAGTATGAAACTGCTCTCTGAGTCTGGCTCTGTAAGAAATTGAGGCTGTTCTGTGACGGTAAGGCAAGATGGGTGATTCTATTCTTGAAGTGGAATGGCAAGATTACTACTGGTGAAGGGTGAGTGTAACTGTATGGGGTGATTGAAACCCAAATTGTAAGTGCAAGACTAGCAGTTTGAGAGCTCAGTAAGGACAAGGATGGCTGTATGAGGTGGTGAGACTAGTCTATGAAAGCATGGCTAACTGTATGATGTAATGAGAGCAAAGCTGGCAGCATGAAATAACAAGGTATGGTCATTAGATGTGGGTGAGACTGATCCTTGAGAATGAAGCTGTCTGGATGATTCTGTTTATGAAGGCATTTCTGGTTGTGTGAAGCTGCTGTATGAGGTTGAGGGTGCCAATATAAGAAAAGGCTGTTGTAAAGATGGAGTGGCAAGATCGCAGCCTGAGTCTGAGTTCGTCTGTACGAGGTGCAAGGCTTCTTTGTGAGTGCAAGTCGACTGTGAGAGGTGATGAGACCATGCTATGGGGGAAATCTACCTACTGTATATGATTTTGCTCTGAAAGAATGAAGGAAGAGTGTGTAAAATGATGGGTGTAAATGGTGGTTTGAAGGAAAAGGCCATTTTGTGATGCCAAAACTTACTTATATGATGCTGTTCTCTGAGGCAACAACTGACCCTCTGAAGTGACTATAAAGTTATACAACACCAAAGCTGGTAGAGTTAAGCAATGAGAATGCTCTTTTGAAGATGACATCGACTCCCAGAGTTAAAGTTTCCATAGCTTGCACAATCATCCATTTTAATGCTTTGCTATTGTTCCACAGGAGGAGGATGAGCTCATTATTGAAGGCCTGCTTAATATATACTGGGGTTTGAATCGGCCAATCCGTCTGCAGATGCAAGATGACAATGAGCGAATCAAGCCACCCCCATCATCCACTTCTTGGCATTCAGGCTGCACCCTGGAGGCACAGAGGTTAGAAACCAATAGTATTGTAGGTTTAGATGAGGGGATTGGGACAGAGGTCAACTAAGATTTGATGCTACCATTCAACTTTTTCCCAGCAGGGTTGACATCTCAATAACGGTGACTGAGGCAGACAGTAGCGAGGAATCTGCACAGAAAAGCACAGGTACATCCTACTGCACAAGACCGGAAGTTAGCTGGGGAGGCTGGCATTCTGGAATTACCTCAATCTCTCTCTGTCATTTCTTCCCAGGTCAAGAGGATGAAGAGTCACCACAGCTAATGCGGACAAAGAGTGATGCTGGCGTGTTCCGCCGAGGGCCCTTGCGCTCTGCCAGCGACCAAAGGCGTATCCGGAGGCACCGTTTCTCCATTAATGGCCATTACTACAACCACAAGGTGTGCTGAACAGTGTTAAAATATCAGTGGGGATGATGTTCTCTCACTCTCTGTACCCGTCTCATTGCCTTAAAGCCATTGTTACTTAGTGTTCCCAGTAGCTCATCAAACCTTTCCTTTAAACACTTAACCGTATTACTAAGTTAATTGAATAATGTTGTTGTCTCTTCAGTGCCAGAAAAAATGTACAAATTAAGCAGTGTATAGACTCAATTTCCTTTCTTTAAGAAAAGTAGGGGGCTTTGCCCCCTGCTCGCTTCGCTCGCCAACCTCCGTGTCTGTGCTACGCACTAACCTCTTTGCGGTTCTGCCGCTCATGAATGTGGATGCGGTTGAACAATTTAAACTGATTTTTTTTCATTGGAATTGTTACATATGCATAATAGAACTGTTTTACATTACAGCGAGTAATTAACATGATTAAAAAAGAGTTAAACATAATCATTTGAAAGTAAATTCTGTTTCATGTTGCGTTAGAGTTATTTGTTGATAATACAATTTCGTTCTGTTTGGCTTTGAAAGTAACACACAGATACATTTTAAACTTACACTTTTACTGTAAAACTTCAGTAAAAACAATTTTTTAAATTACATTTTTGTCAATATTGCATTGAATTTTGATTCTGTGTTTGGACTTTCATCGTGACAATGCAACGGATAACTGCCCATGACTGAATTTCGTTTCTGTCTCTCTATTAAATATAATGACTTTTCCGAATGTTTGGCTCTGAGAATTGTTAATTGTCTTTGCAAAAGCTATTCTAACGGGAAACTGTTAATGTTTTAATACGAATGGCATATCAAGATCTCCTTTGTTGTGTAATGTTATCCACGGAAGATGTACTACATTGCCTTTCTTGGATACATCCTTCTTTCTACAGCAATTAGTGCGGGGGAAGACTGGACGGTGTTAACAGTTGTAGATATTCTTTGGGATATTGCAAGTTGATTTTTTCATCTTCCGTATGATCACAACCAACTGTTTCAGCATAGTCTATTGATACGCATTTAACCAATTTGCCATGTAACCGATCGACATTTTTGGCGTTAATTCGTTTGACTTCATCGTTTCTCTGTGCTAGGATTGCCCGTGTACTTATTTTTTCTGTTGATAACCCTTCGTGATGAAATTCTTCAATAGGATTTGGACATAATACGTCTTCTTTAATTGGGAACTTAAAGTGAGGAAAACGTTAAAATTTATAAGAGCTGAGAGAGCAGAAAATGTGTCTGTCAAAAGTATTCACACGAATGAGAGGTGAGACTACTGTGTGCGTATTTGAATATGGTTGAGAGGAGGGTGTGACTTGAAAACATCTCATGGCCAAAGTCTCGGCTTGTGGGACTTGAAAAAATCTTCCAAAAACTCTTGTTGCGTGACAGGATTTTTTTAATATAAAAGAGAGACATAAACATAAGAAATATATTGATGTAATCAAAAGAACACGTGTTTGCTAAGTTAGGATGAAATTAGTGATCATTTCAATATGTTTAGCTTTGGTGTAATTTTATACAGGCAAATGGAAAATACAATCTGGGGAAACTTTATTAAGTAGACCATCACTTAATGTAAACCGATATGTAATGATTGATCAATTGATGTTGAAAAAGTGGATGTTTTTTATGTTTTTGCTGCCCTTCATGAAATCACCAGCAGCACTGCTACTTAGGTTCTTGTTCCAGCTTTACTGTGAGGGAAAGTGTGACGATCCTTTACAATTACCATACATTCATGGTATTTTATCAGTACACATTTCTGTTCTCAGTAAATCTAACTTTCATTTCTCAGTAGTTGGTAGATTGACCCATTTTGCACTTAAGGGCTTTTGTGTTGGTAGTGGTGTATTGTTCTTTGTGTTTGAAGCAGGTTTCACATTAGCCAGTTGTACAACAATGTAGTCCATTTTATGAATGAGAGCGTGTGGTAGTGAGTAGAAGAAGTTGTTAAAAACATGGATATAATCAGAGTTTTAATGCTGTATTTTTAAGTGAACTAGTGACAGTGATATATATTAAAATATTGCTAGTATTATTCATAACCTTTGGGACTTTTTTCCTTGTGTTTTAGTAGGCAATAGACTGGAATACATGCAGATCTCCAGTCTATCACACCCACTTTTGACTTGTTACACAGACACTTTTGACTCTGCTATGTTTGGAATGTGAGAAAAAAATGAAATACTTGCAGAGAGAAACTTCTACAGACCTGAGGAGAGAATGTGTAGAACTCCACAGAGACAGTGATAGGACTGAGGTTTGTTGATAGCAGCACTAACCAGCGTACTACGATGCTTCACTAATCCTTTCTATTCACATAGTTGTTCAAATTCCTTATGGTTCTTATCACCATCCCTGTAATCATAAAACCATCCTTGGGTGAACACTTATTAAAGGAAAATAATATGAATTATTTATGGATAATAAAGAGATGGTGCCCATTGGCACAAGGCAACCATGGATGGGGCAGTGTAGTCCATGGTACACATCCATGCTGTGGCCAGTTATACCTAAATGAATGAGGGAGAATATGCAAACCTCCAGAAAGGCAAAGTGTGGTCCATGATTTCAATCCAGAACACCAACCACTGCACCACAGTGTCAACTATCTCCAGCATGAAAAATCTGGATAGTAATTGTGCTGTAAAGGCATCAATGATGCAATTAAAATAACGATTAGGAATGAAAATAAAAATAACATCGCAAAATTAATTTCATTACTTGTGAATGTGGGTCGGGTGGCACAGTGGCGCAGTAGTAACGCTGCTGCCTCGCAGTTAGGAGACTTGGGTTCGCTTCCCGGGTCCTCCCTGCGTGGAGTTTGCATGTTCTCCCCGTGTCTGCATGGGTTTCCTCCGGGTGCTCCGGTTTCCTCCCACAGTCCAAAGACATGCAGGTTAGGTACATTGGCAATTCTAAATTGACCCTAGTGTGTGCTTGGTGTGTGTGTGTGCCCTGAGGCGGGCTGGCACCCTACCCAGGGTTTGTTTCCTGCCTTGCGCCCTGTGTTGGCTGGCAGACCCCCGTGACACTGTAGTTAGGATATAGCAGGTTGGGTAATGGATGGATGGATGAATGTGGGTCATATCATTTACATTTAGCCTCAGACGATTAGTGATGGTTCTTGCCTAATGTCTGATGCTAAAGGGACTGGCTGTAACTCTCTGAGTTCCCAAATGCGATTTTAAGTGGGCTTGTAAAATAAATGCACTTAAGGTAGCGTTTAAACTCACGTAATCATAGAAACAGCACAGTGATTAAACAACATACATGCAAAACATGTTGTTTAAGCCCGTGTCTCATTAGGCAACTCAATTTTCAGTTCTAGCCTCCATTGACATAATCTTAGCCAGTTGGTGGCGGTTGCACTGTGCTCGTGTGAAGCTGATTGACTAATGTGACATACCTAACAACTGAGACCAGCTAGTATATGACTGGCTAGGACAAAATCAAATGTGTTTGATCGCAGGGGCGGCCTGTTTACATGCGAGAGTTGAGAATCAATGAGCCGTCAGTCGGTAGTGCAATGCATAGAATGAAGTGATGAGGATGAGGAGGCTGAGCGCACCATGGCTATTAACCCTTTACAAAGCACTGGTACAGCGCCGGCTCAGTCAGACAACATGGGGGCTGTGGACTTCGCAAACAGAAGAGGGACTCGTCTGTTTAATGTCTGGTATCTTGCATAACATAATGGAAAAAATAAATAAAGGGCAGAGATTGCTGAAGATCCTGCAACAACTGTTAACACTTCATAAACAGCAGGCTCAGTCTGGCAGTACACTATTGATGAGCACAACTGTGCTGGAAGATCGCTGCTCAGTCGGTAAATGTGACATGGCCTGTGATTTGCAGTCACGTAATTTGACATGGTGAAGCAGTGAGATCAGCGGATGCGTTCAGAAATCTGACATAGTCCACGACAAACAGTCGCATAATGTGACACAATCTTTAGTGTAATCAAAAGGTGTACACTAGAATTAGGTTAATAAAACAAAAAAAAACTTCACAATACCGGAGAGAATGACATGACACACAGGAATTTGCAGTTAAGCCATTTGATACTTTTATTTTCATATCCTTTAACACCTTCCACAATCTCACTTGGTTCTGTTATTTGGCACACAGGAGACATATGCCGAAAAAATGCACTTTATGTACCCCGTAATCTGTTCTGTACCAGATATTGTGCACTCTCTGTTCCCTGCCATCTATCTATCATTGTCTCTGTGTGGAAAGAAAGAAAGAAATATGTGAATGGCACTATATCATAGATAGATAGATAGAAAAGGCACTATATAACAGATAGATAGATAGATAGATCTTTCATTGACATTTTACAGAAGCTCAATAAAAACAATATATTCATACATACATACACACACTCACTATGGCCTGAACACACCAGACTGACTACAATGAAAAAATAAAAAATTAAAACTTTTGACCTGGCAGTGCCACTCACAGTAAGACATTATGGAGGTGTATTGCTGTTGGTATAAGGGACCCCCAGTAGATACTATAGATAGATTTTTTATTTGTCCCCAGGAGGAATTCTGGCTTAAGCTTTTTAAATAAATAAATACATAAACAGATAAGTAAATAAATAAATACATACACATGCACACTTTTGTCTGAATACACACCAGCATGACTATAGAGCAAAAAATTCAAAAGAAAGAAAACTTCTGACTTGGCTATTCCAGTCCCAGTGAGGCATTATGCTGACATATTGCTGTTGGTATTTCTTGACACACTTTTGCTGAATATCTTGTTGGCTGAAACTCCTCAGTGTTAGTGTTTCGTTTAGTTGTCTATAATGGGATTCCATTTTGTTTTAATTCTCTTCTTTGCTACGACTCCAGGGGGTCCAGAGTGCATCCTATAACTGAGCCTCCCCTTTTATTTAGCTTGTTGATTTAGTGAGCCTCTCTTGAGGTGATGTTACCTTGCCCAGCAGACCACAGCGTAAGAAATCACACTGGCCATCACAGAGTTATAGAAGACGTGAAGGAGGTCACTTCCCATATTAAAGAAGTGTTGTCTCCTAAGAAAAAAAGAGCCTGCTCTTCCCTTTCTTATATTGTTCCTCTTTGTTATGAGAGCAGTCCAACCTGTCATTAATGTAGACCCCCAAGTACTTGTATTAGTGGACCTCCCTGAATAGTGACTGGACATAGAGGCTCTTTGGTGCAGCGAAAGTCAATAACCAGTTCCTTGGTTTTGCTGATGTTAAGGTGCAGATAATTCTCCACCTGTTTTGTCTTCTCAGTCTCATCCCCCCCTTATCCATACACCCCATTGTGTAGAATCATTTAAGAATTTCTGCACATATAGTCTGAGGTATACAGAGTGAACACACCAACATTGCTCACATCCATATCAGAAACGCAGTCCTTAAGTCCCACAAACTATGTTCTGCTCAACAGATACTCGATTATCCAGGACACCATAGGCCCATCCACCTGCATACCTCTGTGTTTACCCCTTAACAGGGATGGCTGGATGGTATCGAAGGCACTGAAGAAATCAAAAACCATAATCTTCATGGTGCTGCCAGCTCTGTCCAAATGAGAATAAGCCTTGTGGAGCAGACAGATAATTGCATCCTCCACTCCAGTGGTCTACCACAAGAGAACTCATGTAGTCCAGGACCAGTCTCTGAGAGGTCTTCATGATGATGATCTGGCTCTTTGTTCGATCCTTTTTTCAAAACCATGGAGTGCATACCTAACAGCCTGTTATATTCAGTCATTAGCATCGTTTGTGGTAAATAATACAACACACTTGCATTCAGGGCAGTCAATCCATTAGTCACCCACGGGGCACTGTTTATGAAAGTTAAGGGGCATGTGCTCCAGACACTGAGGACACCCCCCAACCATGCCTAGGGCTCCATATGGGCTTTGACCAACACTGCTTGCACTGTCTTGAGGCTTAATATCGCCTGTCTACACGTTATTTTGCCTGCTCACATCGTTGGGTAGTTGTATCGTTAATTTTGTTCATATAGTTGACATAACAGCATTACTACATTTTGTCCTCAAGAATATGTTCATCAATCTGGCCTTTAAGTTGCTTTGTAAACACAGAAGTCACTTATCTGTCTAAGGACATACAACAAAGTCTCCCAGAGCTTCACACGACCTGCCTGATAATGTCCCTGCGTTATCTCGTAGTACTTCACTGCTGGTTGAGCCCTTAGCACGTGAAGAAGTGTATAGGGAGCAATTTAAACGTTGCTGCTTCACTGTGCTGCTTTTGCTCCTTAATTCATTGCCATGAAAAGTAAGTGTTAGTTTTGCTTGAACTGCCTGAGGCTGAGTGTGCACAAAAAAGCAGTAAGCTTAACGTGAATTTTACGATTTCAATATTTTTTTTACTTTCATGCAGTGAAAGTTTTTTTGATGAGGTAAAAAATCTGCTATCGAGTTAACTTTGCTCAGATTAATTAGTGTCTGGGTGTGCGTCCATGTGTGTCTTTCTACGGAAAATCTAAATTGATTTTTACCCTTTAAAATTTCAATTTTCATTAGTAGTACTGGGGTATTGCACCGTGTTAGCCATTATGAATGTAGTGTGAAGTGAAGTAAAATGACACCTTTTATTGGCTAAGTACAAAAGATTACAATATGCAAGTTTTTGAGGCAACTCAGGCCCCTTCTGCAGATTACATTTTGCCTGAGTTGCATATTGTAATCTTTTTTAGTTAGCCAATAAAAGGTGTTATTTTACTTGACTGCTCATAATTTTTCGTTAAATAATTTTGCATTTGTTTTCGTGTAGAGGACCTGGAAGACTACATTGCAGGAATTGTGGAAAACTTTAGATAGATAGATAGATAGATAGATAGATAGATAGATATTTATTAATCCCAAGGGGAAATTCACATAATCCAGCAGCAGCACACTGATAAAAAACAATATTAAATTAAAGAGTGATAAAAATACAGGTATAACAGTCTATAATCTTGTATAATGTTAACGTTTACCCCCCGGGGTGGATTTGAAGAGTCGCATAGTGTGGGGGAGGAACGATCTCCTCAGTCTGTCAATGGAGCTGGACAGTGATAGCAGTCTGTCGCTGAAGCTGCTCCTCTGTCTGGAGATGATACTGTTCAGTGGATGCAGTGGATTCTCCATGATTGACAGGAGTCTGCTCAGCGCCCGTCGCTGTGCCACGGATGTCAAACTGCCCAGCTCCATGCCTACAATAGAGCCTACCGTCCTCACAAGTTTGTCCAGATGTGAGGCGTCCTTCTTCTTTATGCTGCCTCCCCAGCACACCACCGCGTAGAAGAGGGCATTCGCCACAACCGTCTGGTACAACATCTGCAGCATCTTATTGCAGATGTTGAAGGACGCCAGTCTTCTAAGGAAGTATAGTCAGCTCTGTCCTTTCTTACACAGAGCATCAGTATGGGTAGTCCAGTCCAACTTATCATCCAGCTGCACTCCCAGGTATTTATAGGTCTGTACCCTCTGCACACAGTCACCTCTGATGATCACGGGGTCCATGAGGGGCCTGGGCCTCCGAAAATCCACCACCAATTCCATGGTCTTGCTGGTGTTCAGGTGTAAGTGGTTTGAGTTGCACCATTTAACAAAGTCCTTGATTAGCTTCCTATAGTCCTACTACTGCTCACTCCTTTAGGACAAACGATTCTCATCACAGAGACATATTTACTACAACAACTTCAGAAAAAAAATGATTTATCTTATTCAAACAAGCTGCATGATGTTTGTCTTGTTACAGGCTCCATGTCTGTTGTTTTTGGTCCAGTACTTATCCCTAACAGTTTGACCTACAGTATGCCCACTGATAACTGCTGTAGAAATTGGTTAAGTTAACAGCTCCATTTGTTCATGGGACCACGCTTAATGATTTGCGAAATATTTGCATAAGTATTTTTTGAGGTGATTCATTTTTTTTATTGTTCATACACACAATTCATAAGTGCTTGATAATAAAGGGAAAGAAGTGAACAAACACACACTCGCACACACACCTAGATCTGTAAAGGTCGACATAAACAAAGGCATTAAAACCCCCCGTACCACTCTGTCTGCCAATACAGCTTCTTTACTGCGTTTGACCAAATGTCTTGACCTGATTCAGTTTGCTATACGTAATGAATATTAACATACAATGCTATACTCCATTCTGTTTTGTTGCATCGTGCAATTGATTGTATTGTGTTGTAAAGTCCTCTGTTGAGTGACTTCCTGTAATATCACTAAATTATTATTTACACAGAAGTGCAGTATGAACCATTCCATACCGATTTTTTTCCAGTTACTTGTGTTTTTATCCAGACTTGCTGCACTTGGTGTTGGCTGAAGTTCTAAAACATCAAACTGACATGATTTGGTTACTTAAAGTAGCAAACGTTTGATGTTTCTTTATTTTTCATGTGAATTTTAGCATCTGTGCTCTTTTCACACTTTCTCATATCACTTCTGTTAGACCCAGACATTTTCAATTTGACCCCACTTTTACACCTTTCATGATAAACTACATTTTTTGCATTTTTTAAAATAACATTCATCAAGTGATTTTTTTTCTTGCTGTTTTAAAAAAAATATTTTTTTTTCAGCATCTGGGAGCAGCATTTCTATTTCTGGCATGCAACAAGGCTCACTGCTTGTCATTCCAACTAAGCTCTTAATCAATGGTTCATAGTATTGTAATGACGCTGACTAGTTTCTTAAACCTGGGGATGAGTCAACATCAGAATGAGCTGGCAGTCCATTTTTTAAAAGAGCTGCTTCAGATCCAGCTGCTGAGGAGCCTATAAAAAATGGCAACTGTGCCAAAGTCACAGAAGAAGTCAGCAATAGCAATCAGGCCTTTTAAGGATCATGAGCTGCCTAAAAGAGAGATTTAAATAGCAACAATCCAATTCAATTTGGTGGTGGCGAGCACCACATTGGCACAGCACCACAATATTAATGACAAGCATATAAACTAATCTGCAAATTGCAAAGTATCACTACAGGTAATTTTACTTTGTAACATGTTTAGGGCAGTTTTAATCTTTTTCTATTCAAATCCCTTACTAGGAAGAAACAGGTACAGAAAAGAAATAAACAGAATATTTTATGTAACAGCATCCTGTCCATTCAGAGTTTCATCTGTAGTATCAGAAGTCATGCAGTTGTGATCCTATCAATTTACATTGTTCTGCCTTGTAACAGTCCAAAGTGGGGCATTAATGGTGGCTCTCAGCATCATTGGCCAGATTGTTATTTTTACACCAGCTACTTAAGGTACAGTGCATCCGGAAAGTATTCACAGCGCATCACTTTTTTCACATTTTGTTATGTTACAGCCTTATTCCAAAATGGATTAAATTCATTTTTTTACTCAGAATTCTACACACAACACCCCATAATGACAACATGAAAAAAGTTTACTTGAGATTTTTGCAAATTTATTTAAAATAAAAAAAACTGAGAAATCACATAAATGTACATCAGTATTCACAGCCTTTGCTCAATACTTTGTCGATGCACCTTTGGCAGCAATTACAGCCTCAAGTCTTTTTGAATATGATGCCACAAGCTTGGCACACCTATCCTTGGCCAGTTTTGCCCATTCCTCTTTGCAGCACCTCTCAAGCTCCATCAGGTTGGATGGGAAGCGTCGGTGCACAGCCATTTTAAGATCTCTCCAGATATGTTCAATCAGATTCAAGTCTGGGCTCTGGCTGGGCCACTCAAGGACATTCACAGAGTTGTCCTGAAGCCACTCCTTTGATATTTTGGCTGTGTGCTTAGGTTCGTTGTCCTGCTGAAAGATGAACCATCGCCCCAGTCTGAGGTCAAGAGCGCTCTGGAGCAGGTTTTCATCCAGGATGACACTGTACATTGCTGCAGTCATCTTTCCCTTTATCCTGACTAGTCTCCCAGTTCCTGCCGCTGAAAAACATCCCCACAGCATGATGCTGCCACCACCATGCTTCACTGTAGGGATGGTATTGGCCTGGTGATGAGCGGTGCCTGGTTTTCTCCAAACGTGACGCCTGGCATTCACACCAAAGAGTTCAATCTTTGTCTCATCAGACCAGAGAATTTTGTTTCTCATGGTCTGAGAGTCCTTCAGGTGCCTTTTGGCAAACCCCAGGCGGGCTGCCAAGTGCCTTTTACTAAGGAGTGGCTTCCGTCTGGCCACTCTACCATACAGACCTGATTGGTGGATTGCTGCAGAGTTGGTTATCCTTCTGGAAGGTTATCCTCTCTCCACAGAGGACCTCTGGAGCTCTGACAGAGTGACCATCGGGTTCTTGGTCACCTCCCTGACTAAGGCCCTTCTCCCCCGATCACTCAGTTTAGATGGCTGGCAAGCTCTAGGAAGAGTCCTGGTGGTTTCGAACTTCTTCCACTTACGGATGATGGAGGCCAACGTGCTCATTGGGACCTTCAAAGCAGCAGAAATTTTTCTGTAACATTCCCCAGATTTGTGCCTTGAGACAATCCTGTCTCGGAGGTCTACAGACAATTCCTTTGACTTCATGCTTGGTTTGTGCTCTGACATGAACTGTCGACTGTGGGACCTTATATAGACAGGTGTGTGCCTCTCCAAATCATGTCCAATCAACTGAATTTACCACAGGTGGACTCCAATTAAGCTGCAGAAACATCTCAAGGATGATCAGGGGAAACAGGATGCACCTGAGCTCAATTTTGAGCTTCATGGCAAAGGCTGTGAATACTTATGTACATGTGCTTTCTCAATTTTTTTATTTTTAATAAATTTGCAAAAATCTCAAGTAAACTTTTTTCACATTGTCATTATGGGGTGTTGTGTGTAGAATTCTGAGGAAAAAAATTAGTTTAATCCATTTTGGAATAAGGCTGTAACATAAAATGTGGAAAAAGTGGTGTGCTGTGAATACTTTTCGGATGCACTGTATATACCTGCATGTTTCAGACCTCCATTATGACTTATTAAAAATGTTGTGTGGGTCCTAATGTATCGAGGAATCATCCCTAGCAATAAATCTGTAATGCTGACATCATCCAGCTGCTTTTAGAATGGGGAAAGTTCAATTCCTGACTTGGTGTCTACTGTAACATTTGTTTCCTTTGCAGACTTCTGTCTTCACCCCCAAATTCGGGTCCATGACAAATGTGAGGATCAACAGCACCATGAGCACTCCGCAGGTCCTACGGCTGCTGTTAAACAAGTTTAAGGTAGGAGCATTTAGTCTTTGGAAATTCCCAATTGAGAGTCTGAAATGTAAGTTTGAATACTATAACCCTGACAATTGTTCCCCACAAAATACACACACCTTGTTAACCCTCATTTCTTCACCCTGAAAACAAAGATAAATACAGTATCTGAGAATTATGGTGGGCCACAAATCAGTTATGCTGCCCATACCTCCACTCCAGGCACCAACCTTTGAACACTCCTTATTCTGCCAGTGCAAATTTCCAGAAAGTGTGTGTGAGGCTTAGATACCTGTTGTAAAGAGTTTCAATGGTTTATTTCAGGTTTTAATTGACTTTTTATTGTGTTGTAGATTGAAAACTCCCCAGACGAGTTCGCTTTGTACCTGGTACACACCAGTGGAGGTAATATGTGTGCTGTTTCTGTTTGTCTTCTTCTACTGCTGTGTCTGTCTGCCTGTCTGCCTCCTTTTGATTGTCTCCGTCAGCTACTCAAACGTTTATTTTATTTAGAGCCTGTGCTGACTTCAACTCTCAACTCAAGATAAAATTTTAAAAAAATGAGATTTGTATTTAAATTAAAGTATGTATTGGCTCTTAATAAACTTTAGAATTTTAACATTAATTTAAGAAAAAAAATTAGGGTTAGGGTTAGATATATACACCCATACAATCAGATCGAGATTCAGACTACGGATGGTATGAAAATATATATATAAATATATTATACTAGCTGTGTAAGCCTGTGCTGTAAAAAGCCTGGGGTCCTACACATTATTGAAATCATCAGAAAAAAAACCTGAAATGTAGAGATGTCAGTTAATTGAAAGGAACAACTCTGGCTGTCTCTCTCCTAGAAGTTTTCATTTTGTCAACGTGCTCACATCGCTTGTGCATTAGTGGCTAAGCGACTTTGTCTTTCTTTGGAAGTTTTGTTTTGACGACCTGATCACCTCACTTGTGTATCAGCAGCAGGAGGAAAAGTAAAAGGGATACCATTTTGCTGATGTGCTTCCTTGCTTCTGCATTAGCGGCTTAGCGAGTGATTCTTTCTTCGGAGGTTTCATTTTGCCGACGTGCTAGCCTCGATTATGTATTAGCAGTTAAGCGAATTTCTGTTTCCTCGGAGATGGAGCCGTTACCCCAACTCCACCTCTCACTTCCACTTCACTTCTCGCTTTGCTCGCCAACCTCCCCGGCCTGCTCTACGCACCAGCCACTTTGTGTCTCTGCTGCTCGCATATGTGGATTTTACCTTCACCAAACAACAAATCTTTTAATTCTCGCGGATATGCCTCTTCATTGGGAAGAAACACTTTCTTTTCCTGATGGCAACACGAATTAGATGATCTACAAGTCTCCGACTTAAAGTTTAAATCTGAACAATATATTCGATCTCTTTTCGCTGTTCCGTTATTTCACCGAGTAGTAATTTCTGTTTGTTTGTGCTAATACGATCTTTACTATCATTTTTTTGATACTTTCGAATTTTAGTACTTTCATTATCTCTAACCACAGCACGGTGGCGCAGTGGTAGCGCTGCTGCCTCACTATTAGGAGACCTGGGTTTGCTTCCTGGGTCCTCCCTGCGTGGAATTTTCATGTTCTCCCCATGTCTGCGTGGGTTTCCTCCCACAGTCCAAAGACATGCAGGTTAGGTGGATTGGCGATTCTAAATTGGCCCTAGTGTGTGCTTTGTGTTTGTGTGTGTCCTGTGGTGGGTTGGCACCCTGCCCGAGATTGGTTCCTGCCTTGTGACCTGTGTTGGCTGGGATTGGCTCCAGCAGACCCCCGTGCCCCTGTGTTTGGATTCAGCGGGTTGGAAAATGGATGGATTATCTCTAACCTGCTGTGCATGTGTATCGCACCAACATTTTCTGAATTCTTTATGACGTTCTACTTTGTCATCTACCATTTGTCTTTTATTTCCGGTCCCGGACATGGTTAAATCTCGTGGCTCAAAGTCTAGTCTTGTGGGACATGAAAGTATCCCTCTGAAAAAGTCATGTCTCGTCCCAGGCTAAAAAGTCTCATCTTATCCCAGTATTTTTATATTATAATAAAGAGATAATTAGCATGGGTGTTGCTGGCCTATGGTGGGCTGGCACCCTGCCCAGGGTTTGTTTCCTGCCTTGCGCTCTGTGTTAGCTGGGATTGGCTCCAGCAGACCCCCGTGACCCTATAGTTAGGATATAGCGGGTTGGATAATGGATGGATGGATGGTGTTGCTGGCCAGTTCACAGATCCAGCATCCTGCAGTTGCACTGGGTGTTCTCCCTGTGACTGTGCAGGATTTCTTCTGGGTAATCTTCCCACATTCCCAAAGACATGGTGGTTAGGTTGATTTGTAATTCCTGTGTGAGGTGGATGGGTTTGTGTGTGAGGGCCATGTGATGGATCAGCACTCTATCCAGTGCTGGCTCTGCCTTAGGCTTAGAGTTTCCAGGTTAGTCTCCAGACTCCCTTGATAATCTATGTACTATTAATATTTATAATTAGTATGTTATATGTTAGATGTTTTATATTATTATTTTGTATGGTAGCCTCCTTAGCATTATAGCAAAACGAGCCAAAATAATAAAATTTTTTTCGACAAGAAAAAAATATTTTAACATGTAACAGAAACATGCAAATATGAAAATGTTAGCATAATTGCAGTAGGGAAGCTATATCTAATGTCCACTGCTGTACTGATGCAGATTGTAGTGCACATCCTCTTTATGATAAGTCGCTAGCTCACAGCCCAACATTGTAATCAGGACTGTAGAAGTTTGCTTCTTTGCACAGCTTTATTATAATATTTTTTCCTGTTTCTTGCATATAGGAAGGTAGAATGTCAGTATTTGATCCGCATGATGTACATGTCCATTGTGTTATTATCAGATACCACAGTGTAAGGCTTAGTGACTTTTTCCCTGACATGAACATTGACAGCTGCTGCATTTTGAAAGGTGCCCAGGAGGCTAACATCTTTCTTGTCCTTCCGATTTATCGTAACCATTTTGCCTTTTTGCCGCATTGATACCGTAGACTGCTGCAGCTTTACATGACTGAAATCACCTGGCATATCACGGTGGTTTGGTCATGCAGTGCCATGTGCATCAGTTTCAGTCTGTGTCAAAGTCTGACAACCAATTCATATCATCACCACTATCACATGATTCAACTAATGGTTCAGTTTAAATTTGTACTAAAACAGGCTTTACAGCTTCTCATTAAAATGCCATTGTGTGTTTTGGTTGAAGCCTCTGCTCCACTCATGAATATTGGCAAGTTATCATTGAGTGGCAAAACACAAAAGAAGATTCAGGATTTTTTTGCAGCATGATGTTATTTCATATGCTAAACAGCAGAAAAATACTGCCCCGAGAGTTATTAGTACTTAACACTGTAAAGCAGATCATTACACGTCACCCTCAGTCTGACTTGGTAATAACCGCATTTACATAGAATTTCATGCTCAGGGTTAACACTAAGGAGGTTAAATCACATAACATTTTCTAAACCTTTTAACCCAATGGTCATGAGGAGTGCAAGACCAAACCAGCCATAGACAGGATGTCCATTGGTTCACATATTAACATCTACACTCACTAACACTGGGACCAATTACAAATCACCAATTAACTTAACATAGAGTACATGTATTTGGTATATGCAAGAAAAAACAGAGTAGAAAATCTACATAGTCTTGGGAAGGATATGCAAGCTCCACACTTTAAGACAGCTGATTTGCCAGATTCAAACCCAGGAGGCAGCTGCGCTATTTTATAATTGAGATTAATCGTATATTTCATCAAGGAGGTTCAGCGATGTCCTGTAGTCTTCTGTGAATGTGACAGCTGCATAATTTCTTGGCTGCTCAAAATGTAAAGGCTTGTGCTCTTCATTTAAATCCGTGATACATGACACAATTGTCCCATGTGAAAGTAATGTGTAAGAATTGCCATACTTTGTGGAAAGATGTGTTTCAGCCCTGTAGCTTCAGCTATAGTTTGATTTCTACAGTCTGATGTAATACGTTTTTCATTTTTTTATGCAGAAAGTCACATAAGGTGTCTACGATTTGCCTCCATCTTGGCCTGCCTTGAGCTACGTGTTCTGCTTTACCCCGTGAGGTCCATCTCCTTATCTCATTTATCACAGTTCGCCACCATGTTGTTTTAGGCTGGCCTTGTTTGTTCTTCCCAGGAGGTGTTCATCTCAGAGCAATGATAGCTTTACGGTTCTGGTCCATTCTCAGGACTTCGCAAAGCCTTCTTAAGCGTCAGTGCTTGATCTCCTACACCACACTCTGGCTCTTAGTTTTCTTGTAAAGGTCTTTATTAGAGATCTTCTCAGACCAGAAGATACAACAGATCTTCGTGAGACATCCATTGTGGATTATTAATGTCCCCCTTTGTGGATCTCTAGTTACAAATATGCAAACCATGTCGCAGACCTTTGCCTCCAATATATATATATAATATAATATATGATACTATTTTCAATAAAGAGCAGTAGTTAGTGTTTAGATTTTGTTTCATTCATGGACATACAGTAGGTTGAGTTGTACATTCATGGATTGCTGTCTGCTGCTAATTTTGCTGCTTAACGCATGTTCTGCTCGTAAGTGATAAGGACATTGTACTTCTGTGATATGTATGTTTTCCTGCATTAAGTTTACAAGTATCGACAATTCTGAGTTTTATATCAAAAGCATGCACGATAAATTCCATCTTTCTAGGCCATTGTTTATGTAATAGCTTAGATCAGGAATACCCAAGTCACCCAAAATGTTGAGCTATCAGGTCAGGCCCTCACTAATATAAAGTCAGTGCTGTAAAGTAGAGGGTGATGTTGGATCTTAATTATTGCAAATAGCAGTCAAAATGGATGATTTTGTATAATAATAGACCACTTAATTCAAGCAAATGCTTAACTGCAGCAGACTGCTAACGCATATTTAATTAAATGTCACACAGCATCTGTAAAACAGGGGTTTTCAGCCATTTTTCTTGGTGTAGCACCAACAAGAACTAAAATATTTTGAAATATCCCATTTTCTTTTGGTCTTAAATTCTTAAGTACTAAACTTTTACTAAAAGCCAGATTTCTTAACTCCAGCCTAGTGTTGCATTTGGGGAGTTTTTTATATGGTTGACCTGGTTATGTATGTATTTTAGTTTTTCTTAGGCAGCTCAACTGTGTTTTTAATGAATTATTTTTAAAATGTAAGATCAGTAGTATGGCTTGATAAGGAATTAAAATTAGAAAGTTTAAAATTTCCATATTTTTAGTTTACAAAAACGATACAGTTACATCATGAATGCAGATCAATAAAGCAGAAAAATCACTCAAGCAGAACTTTAATTCAGAAAATGAAGAAAAAGACTTGAAGTCGATTGAGAAGGTTGTGTATCTTTATGTTTTATGGGGCCAGCATTGCCAGTGTTGGGTTCTAGATTTCATAACTTTAAGCACAGTTCTGCTTCTAACTTCTGTCTATTCTTGCATTTATTTTTAAAGGAAGGATAAAGTTTACCAAACATTGGCAACTCATTGGCAAAAGTGGCTTTCCACTGAGGATTAATGTTAATAATACTAAAATAAAATGCTGAATACATGTATTTCATTAGTAGTAATTGTTAAAATTTGACTTTTTTTTAATTTGTTTTTATTGTATATTATTCTGCCTTAATCTGGCAGTCTCATAGCAGGAGCACCGTGAGAGGTAGAAATGAAGCGCAGCAGAGTATAGAGACTCAGGTTCAGCTTCTTCATCCTCCTCCGGCTTATATAACACATGCAATTTCTTTGGATAGCAGGTGGGTGGGAAGCGAGTGGCTGCTCTGAAAAACCGAAACTATTTCATAGACTGGGAGGGCGTGTGGGGAGTTAGGGCCACCTTGGAGAATTCACGTAACGTCTTTGAGATTGGAAAGTCCATTGTCAAAGTGTCAGTGCACACTGGTGCAAATGCACTAACTGCTGGTTAACATACAGTACGCAAAGTTTGAAGACCCCACCTCCAGCACTGGTTACCTGTATGTCTCTAATTTGACTAGTTTTTAAATAAACAATCTTGAAAATTGGAACTGATTTTTTAAATAAAGTCAACCTCCCCTGGGTTGTGGTACCCAGTTTGAAAACTGCTGCTCAGATAGCATGTCATATCAATTAATGCAATTGAGGAAAAATAACGCTTTAT